>OZ025298.1:280493334-281693334 GCA_964019185.1 Maratus speculifer | reverse complement strand
GAGAAAGAGAGACTAAAAATATGAGCCCCCTCCCCTCCTATTGTTCATCTCTAGCTATGGGCCTGAGTTGTTTATGAGAGTGGGGGAGATACCTCTATTATTGTCCCATTGGATAATCTAAGTTAATCACTGTAAATTGAAAAGGGGTGAGTGTAATTTAATGATATAATCCAATAAGTAGTTGATATCGTAATGTGTAACTTAATGTTGAGCAGGATCTTCTATATCTTATAAATGTGAATAGTATCATTTAATGGAAATATATTTTAAATAAATCATCCGTTAATATTAATTGAAGAGTCCTAGTGTCAATTACCAACCTTCTCACATTGTGTTCAGTATCATGTGCTTATACCAGTGGTGGCAGCATATCAGTTAAAGAGTGGTATTTGAAAATTTACTTGTGGTGAACTAAAATTTGATTGATAATTATCTTTGTATCGGCAATGAACCATCACAATTTTGCTTTGGTTTAATATATTAATCAAAATTTTCATATCAATGCTTACTACCCAAAATAAACATAACTGTGCATTACATATATTTTTTTGTTTTGTTTTACACAGCCTACAGCTTTATGTTTCACTATCATTGGGCAATTATCAATGCACTCATCCTGTATGAAAAATCTCTCAATTTCAAATTAGTTTTACACTTTGTATTTAAAATTTTAGATATTGTATCAATAATTAAGGAAAATAATAATTTATGTATTATGGATACAGAAAATTCTGTTTTTGGTACATGTATTATAACTTTAAAATAATGGAATTGCAATAAGTGAAGTAATTCATCATAATTGAATTGTGTTTGATTATGAAAAAATTAGCTTTTTTTATATGAAGTTATTTTTTGTAATTAAAGCATATGAATGACATTTATTTATTTTGAGTAAGATATGTAAATTGTTATTAAAAAAATATCTAAAGAATTTTAAAAAAACTCATTTTAAAAGAAATGTTTTTACTTATGACTTGCCTCATCCCAATCTAATAAGAGAAAATCAGTCCAAAACAGACCATCTAGTTCAACCTGCAAGTCATTTTTCATTTAAAAAAAAAAAAAAAAAAAAAAAAAAAATGTTAAAACCCTGTATTTTATTAAAATGTGTGATATCTTTATAAATATGAAATAAAAAAAATAATCTTTTGAAAATAAATGCCCCGCTGACAGGGAGAGTTGAACTTTGGTTTTCCGTTTGCATTCTCTCTTCATCACCATAACAACATAGTAATACAAGGGTTATTCTGGTAAACCAATATGAAATACTCAATATTCTCTTTGGAAATTTTTTAGAATTGTCAAAAATTTCATGTTCTCTTAATATCTTTTAAAAATTTCTTAAATTTAGGACATATGTATATATATACATGTGTGTGTTTCAACAATTTCTGATGATTTTCTCCAACCAGGAATTTAAAATAAAACAATGTATGGTTAAGTTGTAAAATAGATTTTATCTGATAAAAATCAAAGTTCTCATTTTAAAATCCCTTATCTCCAAAGTCCTCATTCATTTAAAAATTAAAAAAAATCTATAAAAAATTTGCTGTGCAAATTTTTAATGAATTTAGATTACTTTTATAAGTAGCTGAAAATTGTTCAGCGAACTTGAAAAATCAAAGAAATATATCCCATTTTTTTTTCATAATAAAGTTTTAGGCATGTGTCTTCATCTAAACAAAGCGAAATTTGCATATCTCTATATATAATAGATTTCCCTAGCTGTTATGCACAAACATGCAAACACAGTTACTAAAGCTCTCCTTTATTAGCATAGATATCAGGGTTTTGACTTTTTATATTTATTTAATAAAAATTAAAATAGTCAATTTTTTTTAATTTATTATTATTATTATTGTCAGGATAAACCCGACACATTTTTCGCGGCTCGCTGTAGTAGTACAGTACAGTAAAAAAATAAAAGACATATTATATAAGAATGCAGAATGCAGACCACACAAGATAGTTTGAGGTGCACGTGCATGCGGGAATTCGTCAAAAGGATAGAATTTCCACGATTTAACGACTTTTGTGAAACGGGGTGTTTGGTAAGGGGTTACAGAACTCTGACTAAACAGTCAGTTAGCCAATAAATTTGTCAAAAATGTTTATAAGTTAGACTGGAAAAGATTGAATTTCCAGTAAACAAGAGTAAGAATCTTCGCGCAGATGGGAGTTCAAAGAAATAAATATGTCCACTGTGGTATTTGAATGTCTGCAAATTTAGTAGAGGGATTAACATGTTAGCTAAAAAATGTCGCATTCGGTAACACGATTCTCACATTACATCGTAAAAGGGGTTTTAGCTGTTTACTTGGATTTGTTTTCAGACCACCTGCATATGGAAATGCGCGTTACTTGAAAAATTATAATGATATGCAAGAGAGAGAAATTTTATAGGAGGATAAGATTTTGAGGAGGGATTTTCAGGCAGGGAGAAGTGAGTAAAAAAATGGGATATCGAAAAGAATAGCGGCAAAGAAGGTTAGAGGAGAACGGTCTTAGAGAACTGCGGTTTTGGTGCTCTCTCTGGGACAGAGAATAAATCGATGGTTGGGATATGAGCACCGGTATGGGGACATGAGCACCGGTATGGGGATGTGCCTGACGCCCAACGATGACGTTCCTAATATATCTAAGAGGTGAGTGGGTTCCTTCTTGAGTTTTGAGCAACCTTATCATATTAGGCATCCTTCAAATCCTGTATTATATTGTTAATTATAATCGCAATAAATGTATTGGAAGATTTACAATGTATTTATTATGCTTTAACTATAAATAAAGTGTCGTTTTATCTTTATGTTTAGACTCTTATGTCTTCTAAAACATCCGACTTTAGAGCCTGGGAACTTTAAAACAAATAAAATAAAGTAAAGCTAACTGTAGTCGGACAATGGTTACCGTGACCAATTTAATACCTTTAGGTGTTAAGATATTTATTTACTTCGGCCAATGTAAATTATTTAATATAAATAAGGATGCCTGTAATTGTTAGTAATAATTGAATTGAAATAATTAAAAGTATTGATATTTATATTTATAATGCCTGTATCTATTAAAATCTATTAAAATGATAAATAACAAGTGTAATATTTATATTATTATTATAATTTAAGGCCCAGTTACAAGTAGGGTCAATAATGAATAAAAAAAATATTTTCAACTTTTAAGGCTTTTTATGAAATTATTTGATGGAAATTTCATTATTGTGAATTTTTGTGTATAATTTTAGAGATATTTTATCTTGTATTGATGGGGCTGTCGCGATATTTCTTGGTCATAAGAGATATGAAACAACTAATGCAATTGATGCTAAAAACGATTTTGATAATAATGTACTTAAACAAAACAAACTAATTTTAACATTTTCATATTTTTAAAAAAAAAAAAATATATATATATATATATATATATCAATTATACATGGTTTCTTTCTTTCACTATTTATGTTACTTTATTATCTATATTTTTCTATTATTTTCTTACATTATTGTCCTTTATCTACTAATTTCTAATATTTGTTATTTATTGATATTTGGAGTCAGATATTACTATGTTTTAATTATTTCTATAAGAATACCGGTTATGATTACATGTTAGCGAATATTCATTAATTAGTTGTTTTACTTTTCGTCAATAAAGTGCTTATTTATAAATTTTGAAAATGTCTGACAGCGAAGATAATGGAGCGCAGGCGGACGCGAAAATACGAAAACTCGCTGGGTTCCAGGCCCTTATTCCCCAGTTCGATAACATGACCGCCATAACCCCTAAATTTTTTATAGAAACTCTAGAAGAGACAACAAATATTGCAAATTGCTCTAATGAAGAAAAACTCCTGATTTTACGTTCACGTTTGCGCGGGGAGTCACTCACAAATGTCATAAATTCTCCTGATTTAAATTTAGAGAAAGATTATGAACAATTTAAATCAAAGTTTCTAGCCTACTTTGACACACAGTTTAGCTTAGCGGCTAGACAGCGCCAATTTTCAAATTGCAAAATGCTGCCCCGTGAACTTGTAAAAGTGTACGCTGCGAGAGTCGCTGTAGCGACACAAAATTTCTTTAATCATCCAGATTTATCTAATGACGGAATAAAAGCTATTGTGGAACAAACTAAATTAGCTAAATTTATAGAAGGACTGTCAGCAAATTATAAACATTCTGTAATACTCAAAGATCCCAAAAATTTCGACGAGGCTGTAAATTTTGTTCAAATGCTTCAAGCCAACGAATTATCTTCTTTCGATACAGATTCCGATCCTACCATAAATAATATAAATAAAGATGTAGCTACGGATCAAATCAAAGCATTAATTGAAGCGCATGCATTCCAAACTAGGGAAATGGTTAATTCGTTAAGTAAGGAAATTGAGAATTTAAAACTTGAATCGCAAAAATCCAAGCAATACGATCAACATCAACAAACAGCGGCAGAATATAATATGAGACCTCCTTACACAAAAAATTCAAATTACAATAATGATTATAATTATAATAGACAGAGCAGAAACTTTAACTCGAGGAATTTACCTCCATGCAATTTCTGCTCCAAAACATCACACGTATCGAACGACTGTTACTATAATCCTTCTAACAGAGAAAGTTATCAGGGAAGAGGATATCATTTTCAAAGAAACTCCCGCAGCGCTTTTAGGGGGAGAACACCTAATTCTTATCGGTCAAGACGTTACGGAAATCAGCAGAATTCGGAAAATGCTTGAGGGGGCGTCGCGCCGAATTTGGTCCACAAACAGATAGTCCCCTATATGATAAAGGACCAAAAAAATATCGTGAAGAAAATGTTAACACACAATTATTTGATACGAATTTTATTTCTAAGCATACACTACCTGTAACAGAAATAAAAATATTAGGAAACGTAATTACAAGTCTTATTGATAGTGGCTCAAGTATTTGTCTTCTAGAAGAAAGTATCTTTAAATCATTCAAAGAAGATAAACGTATTAAATATTTAAAAATAGATGCCCAAATTAAATCCATAACTGGTGATAGTTTAACAATTACTAATTGTGTTTCTTTGCCAATTCAAATAGGAAATAAAAATTTATTTCACAAATTTTACATCGTTAAACACCCTCTGTCTAATTATTATAGTTCAATTTTAGGTTATGACTTATTAAAATCAGGAGAGTATGAAATTTCTTTTATTAATGATACTTTAAAATCAGGAAATTCTATTTCACGAATTCGTGATGCACGATCAGATCCAGTAATTTCAAATACCACTATTTATGCTTACATAAAGAAGAAATTTACTTTAGAGCCTGGAGAATCTAAAGATATTGACTTATTGTTAGATCGACCAACAGAAAAAGGAGCTGTTGTTAAATTCTTTTCATGTTTAAGAAACCCAAACATAAAATTTGTTAACAATTTATGCACAGTAAACAATGACATGCGTTTGTCCGTAAGGGTCTCTAATTTATCATCGAAACCTGCCCCTTTCAATAAAAACACGCGTGTAGGTACAATTAGCTCAGAATTTGATAGCAGAGATATAGAAATGATAAAAAAACTCAGGCGCGATGAGCTAAAAATAACTGATTTTAACTTATCACATCTAGACACAGAAACAAAGGCTAAATTATCAAACTTATTAATGGAGTACGCAGATATTTTCAGTAAACGTTTATTTACTATTGGTAGAACTGAGGCAATTCAGCCTAACTTAATAGTTGATGTGGATAAAATAAATTCAGAGAGACCAAATCGGGTACCACACGCTTTAAAAAATGAAGTTAGGCGTCAATTGACAGAATTAGAGAAAGCCAATATTATAGAACGATCAAATTCCCATATTAGTTCTCCATTAGTTATAGTTAAAAAGAAAAATTTATCAGGGGATCCACTCAAGCAAAAATATCGTTTAGTTGTAGACTACCGCGAAGTTAATGCAAATCTCAAATATCCGAGATATAAATTACCAGTTACACAACATCTGTTAGATAAATTAAGAGGAAATAAAATTTTCACCACTTTAGATCTCAGTTCCAGTTTTTGGCAAATCCCCTTGAAACCAGAAGATAGGGATATTACTACGTTTAGCAGTCCTAAAGGTAACTTTCGATTTGTATGTATGCCACAAGGATTAAATGCCTCGAGTGAAACTATGTGTCAATTAGCTGACCAAATACTTGCGCCATTATCTGAGTTAAAAATTTCAAATTTTATTGATGATTACGCAATCGGAAGTAAAGATGTTGACCAGATGTTAGATAAATTAAGACAACTTTTCGAGAGATTTCGAACTTTTGGATTAACAATAAATCCTGAAAAATGTTCCTTTTTTCTACCTGAAATTGAATTTTTAGGGCATCGTTTAAGTGAACAAGGAATTCGTCCATTAGAATACAATGTTATAAAAATAAAAGAGTTTCCCGTCCCAACTACTGTAAAAAAAATACGAAGATTCGTTGGACTAGTTGGCTACTATAGAAAATTCATTAAAAATTTTTCAGAAATATCAACTCCATTAACTAACTTAACTAGAAAGAATGCCAAGTTCCGTTGGACTGATGAGGCGCAAAATTCATTTGATATATTGAAAGATAAACTTTCAAAACCACCGATACTTATTCATCCTGATTATGAAAAGGAATTCATTCTATCGACAGACAGTTCCAATCATGCTTTGGGTTCAATGTTAGGACAACTAGATGAAAATCAAATCATTAGACCCATTGCTTATTTTTCAAAAAAACTGAATCCTACGCAATTAAAATATCCAATAGTCGAAAAGGAATTATTAGCAATTATTCAATCAATTAAGTGCTTCAAACATTACCTATATGGTCGGCATTTTATTATCAAATGTGACAATAAGGCGCTGACTCAAATGTCAAAACTTGAATCACCAGGTGATCGTGTCGCGAGATGGTTCGCATTCTTAAGCGATTATAATTATACATTCGATTTGATAAAATCTGAAGAAAACATTGTTGCAGATATACTTTCGCGTGATTTCTTTGACAGTTCAATAAATTCAACAAATAATTCAAATAATTCTAATAAAATCACAGAAAACAGGCAACCTCTAGAAAATAAATCTGCTAAATTAAGCGAAAATGAAATTTGCAACAATAATAACGCAAGCTTAATTTCTGAAAAATTAGTGGAAGGAAATAAAATTATAGACGATGAGCATATGAAACAATGTACAGATCTTAAAATTGGAGCAGGCCTAGAAAATTTAGGAAATTCGTGTTTTATGAATGTAATTTTGCAAAGTTTATCATATTTAAAACCATTGTTTTATTATTTTTCTAATACTATGTCAAATTGTAGAAATAAAATTAATTGCACTATATGTATGTTTAAGAGACACTTAGATTCCGTGATTGGAAAATCAGGGCAAATTGTAAAACCGCTCGAATTTCATCAGCATCTTGGTGATATTGGGAGCCAGTTTCGAATTTATAATCAAGAAGATGCTCACGAATTTCTTCAGCAGCTTATAAATCGATTACAGCAGGACAGTTTAAATCATACGGATATAAGCAAAGGAAATAACCTAAATAACAAGATTAACAAAATTAGAAATATATTTGAAGGTACTTTTCGAAGTCAGATAGAATGTCTGAGATGCGGAAAGAAAAGTATCACATTTGAACCCTTTGCAGATATTTCACTAGAAGTTAAGCAGGGCGTTTCAACTCTCGAAAAGGCGTTAGAGGAATTTAGTAAAATTGAATTTCTAGGGGAAGAATATCGATGCTATAATTGCAGAACTTATTCTAAAGCAGTTAAGGATTTGTCGATATTTAAGTACCCAGATATAATTACGTTCCATTTTAAAAGATTCGAGTTCTCTCAAAGAAGTGAAAAAAAATTGACAAATTTCATTTCCTACCCAGAAAATCTTAATCTTAGCATTTGTAAAGTCAATGGGAGGAATAAGAGACCATTATGGTATAAATTAACCACTGTTATAGTCCATTCCGGAAACTCTATGCACGCAGGTCACTATTACTGTTATGTCAGAGACTCCTATAATAATTGGTACTTAATGGATGATTCTAGAATCATACGCGTATCACCTGAAACTGTACTTAATCAGGAAGCATACATTATTCAATATGTCAAGGATGAGCATGATACACAAACAGTTGAAAGTACAAATTTAGTAGGGGTAAATGCTTTGCAAATAGACCTCCCTACTATTGCAGAAGTGAAAGTAGCGCAACGTAACGATAAGAGACTTTCAGAAATTATTTGCATATTAGAAAATTCAGCTAAGCAGGGTTTACATAAATACATGGATTATTTTATACGGGATGGATTATTATTACATAAGGGTTGCATTCCAATTAATAGAAAAAATAGAAATGTTGAACAAGTAGTTATCCCTGATATATACAAACCACATATACTTACAGCAAAGCATATTTCTCATTTTGGCGTGTTGAAAACATATAATGCGATTCGGGAAAAGTATTTTTGGGAGAACTTATTTAGTGATACAAAACATTTTGTTCAATCATGCAAACAATGTACATCTTTTAAATCAATAAATAAGTTTCCGCCAATTCCGATTCAAAGACATTATATACCATCTAAAGTTAATCAATATATCAGTGGAGATTATATAGGGCCGTTTAATACTACAGATAGGGGCAATAAATACATTTTAACTTTCGTTGATCATTTTTCTAAGTTTATAAAATTATATGCTGTCCCCAGTACTACAACACTTAATTCAGCTCAATGCTTATTAAATTATTTGTGCACATTCGGAATTCCCGAAAAATATTTGACTGATCGAGCCACTTGCTTTACGAGTGATGTATTTAAAATTCTTTGTAAGAAATTTGGAGTGATTAAATTAATGACAACTGCTCAACATCCCACTTCAAATGGTTCAGCTGAAAAAATTAATCAAAATATAAAAAAATCACTTGCTATATTTGCGGAGGAGACAGCTCAGTGGGATGATTTTATTGATTTTTATGCGTTAATATATAATAACAGCATACATTCAACAACTAATCTAAAACCAGCCTTTTTGCAATTTGGTTATGATCAAAATCTACCAACTGATTTAATAAGTGAGCCGCGTGGAATAGAATATGTCCCATATCAGGATTTCGTAGCCCGTAAAGCGCGCCAATTACAGTATGCTAACGAAAAAGTCAAGAAAAGTCTACTTGAGTCTGCTGAAAAACGGGAAAATTATCAGCACCAGAAAGCAAAATATCGAAATTTCGAGCCCGGTCAACTTGTTTTTCTGCATAACAGAGATTGCGATCGATTTGAACATACCACAAAGAGACGTACATGCACCGGTGTTTTTAAAATAGTTAAAAAACATAATTTAGTGGACTATTCAATAATAGATCCCATGAATCACAATGCCAAAGAAATTAAGGTTCACGCTGATCGCCTAATCCCCTATGTGCAAAGAAAAGAAAAACTTGACCTTTTTCAAAAT
Organism: Maratus speculifer; assembly: GCA_964019185.1. Classification (NCBI taxonomy): domain Eukaryota; kingdom Metazoa; phylum Arthropoda; class Arachnida; order Araneae; family Salticidae; genus Maratus; species Maratus speculifer. The sequence continues at coordinate 281,683,878 of OZ025298.1, read as the reverse complement.
TTATTACCAAAGAAAGTAAAATTAGACATACAGGATATTCATAACCAAACTAAAAAAACTACTCCACATGCTGTATTCGAAGATAATTCTCAATATGCGTACAATCCCTTTTTATGGTCACCCTTAGAGCAGACGCCCCGTCATAACTCAATAAACAATGATAAGATAGAAACTAATCCCGCTCCAAGTCCAACAATTCATTTGGACAATATAAATGAGGATATTAACACCCATAATACAGAGCCCATAATTGACTCACCAAGTCTATCCGAGAATTCGGAAGATACAATTGTCTATTCTCCGAATGGGATAGCAAATACTCATATCGACAGTCAGAAATCGACATACGATCTTCGACCGATGGATCCACGATACGTATCAGATAGGTTCAAAAATTGGACATTTAAAATAGATAAATAAATTATAATTATTGTACTATTAAGAAACATATATATATAATGTTTCTGTAATTATTAGAGGGTTTTGAAAAAAAAAAAAAAAAAAAATTATAATTACTATTGATTAAGAGATATTAAGTTTATTAAAATGCATTCATATTCCTCTGATATTCTTTTATATTTCGGTTTAGTGGTATTTTGCTATTGTATTTCTGTATTCATAATCATATTTTTTTTACGAAGTTTGAGTTTTCTTCTAGGTTATGTGTAGGTATTAGGTGTAAATAAAAGTATATCTTAATTATTTGGTATATACTATGTTCCGTTCGGCTCAGTGATCTATTAAGTTGAAAATTATACTTCTATTTATGGGCATATAGAATTTTGGGTATCTCTGTAAATAATGTAAAAAAAAAAAAAAAAAATATTTATAAATATAAATATAGATAGAGTAGATTGGTACAATTATAAATTACATTTTCTTTCATGCATGGAGAACCTCTTTTGTCAAGTACGAACTGTTTATCCAGGAAAGATAAAAATATGTGAATTTGTGTTCCATCTGTATGAGGGGAGAATACGCAAAGGATTGTTGAACTTGGTCGGGAAGGTGGTTGAGGAGAAATGCGATCTTGTGATCTCCCCAAAGAAAAAAAAAATAGGAAAAAGGGGGGTAGGATACGAGATATTATCGGTAAGGTGAACAAATTGCGTTCAAAAAAAAAAAAAAAAAAGAAAAAAAGTTAGGCTACCAGATAGGATATGTGGATGACTTCTGTTTTGTTTTCATTTTGGGTAAACAAAAGTGCGTTCAAAAGAAAAAAAAAAGGGTAGAGAGAAAGATATATAAAAGATTTTAGCTTATAGTATACTTTTATGCATTAGAAAATATTGATAGTCATAAAATATAAGCGTGTTTTTTTTTTGTAGTTGAATTATATGAAGTTGGTAGTGTTATTGCTGTTAAATTTTAATATAATATGATACATTTCTATTATACATATAAATTATAATTTACTTTCATTATAAAGGAAGTATGAATTTGGTTATATCTAGTATAATATAGTAGAATATCACTCAACTGTATTTATTGTTATATAGATGTTTGTTAATTCAATTTAAAGTGCCAATACATAGAAAATTGCATGGGTTTTATTTGATTATTATACTAAAATGGCACACTTATTTTTATGTTACTCATGTTATTTTACTAAATCGAACGTGTCATATAAGAAAATTAATATGACATTTCAAGTTATTATACTATAGAGTGTGCTTTGATATTTTGATAATTACCTGTTTATGTATATTAATTAGATATCAGGTGTCGGATTATATATATAAATAAATGCAGAAGTTTACTACATTGTTATGTATGGTGACGTAGCATTGAAATTTTATATTTAAGAAGATTAAGAGTGTTAGATATTGTAGTTGTATGACATGATTGAGATATTAGTTTTTTTTTTTCTGCAATAACTTGTATTATAATTAGATCGTAATCAAATTCAATTTATTTCTATGAAACAATTTTTGCAGTAAGAACTGTATTTGTATAATTAGTCTATTTGGAATTGATTTAGATTTAAAATTATGACAAAATAATAATAATTAATTAAATTATAATAAGTGCCTTATTAATTTTAGCTAAGTTTTATAATCATAAACCAGGGTGATTTATTTGTTTTTTAGATAAATATTTATGATTGTTCTAAATATATTATTTTGATTTCTTTCATCATTTCAAAATTTTGTTCTTATTCTATTGAAAAGGCGTTCAGCAATTCTATTATACAAAAACAAAATTTATTTTAAACACATATAAAATAATACATTACATCCACTTAAACATTCAAATTTATAAATGCTAGTAGAATTTTCTATTTGATCATATGTTGTTTCATTTCTGCAAAATGGCCAATTGCGGGAATGTATTGTTAGGATGATTAAATGGGACTTTAATTTCAAGAGTATAACTTAAAAAAAAAAAAAAAAAAAAAAAAAAAAAGTAATAATATAAATATATGTAATGCTTAATTTTCTTTCATCATTTGTTCCTTTTACAAACAAATGGGAAAGAAAAGTTGACTTAATATACAACATGACGATTCCTTTGAATCATTATACTATTGCCTTAAGAGTTGATCTTCGTATTTTCAATTTAAATATAAATAATTAACTGAATTAAATTTGCTAAAAAAATAAATAAATAAATAAAAAATAATAATACAATTGAGTTATTATTCGATTTTTTTTTAATTTATGCCATCAGCTGAATTTTAGTAAATTACTTTATTGTTTAAATTAATTTTAATAATATTTGGTTGCTCGAAATACTTAATTGTTAAACCCACTTTCCTGCATATATCAATCATTATTTTAAAACTATACTACACACAAATCCCTGGAATTCCGCTATAATCTACTGCCAGTGGAAAAGGAGCAGCTGAGGCTATTCCCCTCCTTGATGAACTTTTGTGGAATTTCTTCACTTGCTGCAGTCATTTTTCTACACTCAATGCCAGTCATGTAACCATACATCTGAATGACAACATATCATCATGCTACTGATGATTTGCTTGAACATTTTGCCTGCAATTTCATCACTTTTCATCCAACAAGCTGCAACTTGAAAACTTTACAAAGAATGCGCAGTTTTACCTGTTTGTGAAATATTTAGCGTTTGGTGATTCTTATATACATTTCCATGCAAGAAAAACATCACACAAATCATTTTCTTTTTATTGTGATTTGTTTAGGACGGCGTGTTTATAAGATGGGATACGAATATTCCATCCATATTTCAGTAGTGAGGATCGTGGAGGTGATACTGGAATTCTACTACTTCTGTTTACGTTCCATTTCAACACCACCTCCAATTCTGCAAATACTAATTAACTCATCGTATATCACTATTTCTAACTTTAGTTGGTGGAGGAACTTATTGATATTTAACGTTTTATCAAATTCAACATACAACATGGTGGACTTTACCTACAACGTCTTATATGGTTTCTATAATCGTTAATATACCTGCGGTTTGTGAGCGGACTTCAAACATTGGATTTATTTTTAATCATCGAATTTCACAAAAGAAGAAATAAAATCAAAAGGATATAATTATCTTAATCTTCAGATGCGTAGATGTGCATCTTTTACGATTGTTACTGTCAAGTTCAATCTTCGACTTCAACGAATGACTGTATTTTACTCTTCAAATGCGTAGATGTGATTCATTTACGACTGTTACTGTCAAATTTCGATCCTCGACCTCAACGAATGACTTTAAACAACATACTTTTGTGAATCGCTATAAGTGAAAAGAAATGACATTGTTTCCGTAAAAAACTTTCTTTCAGTGCAAAGATGATAAATTATTTTATAAACACTTGACTTCAATAGACATTGATGGTGATGCAAGTGTACAAAATTACTAAAAGACATTTGTTGAAAAATGCTTTCTTTACATGCATATTAATCATATTTATTAGACTTTTCTTTCAGATGCATTTTTCAAAACTTTTATCCAAACTATATCTACGTCTGTGCATCTATGGAGCATTTCACCTAACAAATTTGGTGTTTCTAATCAGGAAGAAATTTATTTCTATATTGCTAATTTTTCATTGTGTTTAATGTTATTTTGGTATTATTAATTTAATAACTAAAATTATTTTATCGCTACTTATTTATTTCCTAGTTGAAAGTTGGTATCATCATAATTTTCAAATTTATTATTATTATTATTATTGCTTGTTTTTTATAAATGTAATGTATTTAATGCGTATTATTTCTCTTTTTACAATTTTAAGGATCTAGAGGATGCCTAATTGTTTTATTGGGACTTAGGTCTTTTTCTTTTTTTTTTGTGTTTTTTTTTCTTTATGGAGAAAGTCGTATCATTGTCAGGATAAACCCGACACATTTTTCGCGGCTCGCTGTAGTAGTACAGTACAGTAAAAAAATAAAAGACATATTATATAAGAATGCAGAATGCAGACCACACAAGATAGTTTGAGGTGCACGTGCATGCGGGAATTCGTCAAAAGGATAGAATTTCCACGATTTAACGACTTTTGTGAAACGGGGTGTTTGGTAAGGGGTTACAGAACTCTGACTAAACAGTCAGTTAGCCAATAAATTTGTCAAAAATGTTTATAAGTTAGACTGGAAAAGATTGAATTTCCAGTAAACAAGAGTAAGAATCTTCGCGCAGATGGGAGTTCAAAGAAATAAATATGTCCACTGTGGTATTTGAATGTCTGCAAATTTAGTAGAGGGATTAACATGTTAGCTAAAAAATGTCGCATTCGGTAACACGATTCTCACATTACATCGTAAAAGGGGTTTTAGCTGTTTACTTGGATTTGTTTTCAGACCACCTGCATATGGAAATGCGCGTTACTTGAAAAATTATAATGATATGCAAGAGAGAGAAATTTTATAGGAGGATAAGATTTTGAGGAGGGATTTTCAGGCAGGGAGAAGTGAGTAAAAAAATGGGATATCGAAAAGAATAGCGGCAAAGAAGGTTAGAGGAGAACGGTCTTAGAGAACTGCGGTTTTGGTGCTCTCTCTGGGACAGAGAATAAATCGATGGTTGGGATATGAGCACCGGTATGGGGACATGAGCACCGGTATGGGGATGTGCCTGACGCCCAACGATGACGTTCCTAATATATCTAAGAGGTGAGTGGGTTCCTTCTTGAGTTTTGAGCAACCTTATCATATTAGGCATCCTTCAAATCCTGTATTATATTGTTAATTATAATCGCAATAAATGTATTGGAAGATTTACAATGTATTTATTATGCTTTAACTATAAATAAAGTGTCGTTTTATCTTTATGTTTAGACTCTTATGTCTTCTAAAACATCCGACTTTAGAGCCTGGGAACTTTAAAACAAATAAAATAAAGTAAAGCTAACTGTAGTCGGACATTATTATTATTATTATTATTATTATTTAAATCAGATTTTTTTTATCTCACACAATATTATTGTTTTTAAATTTTAAAAATAAAATTTATACACTCTGACACACATTCAAGGTATAAATACTGCCAAATATATTAATAATGTTATACAATTTACATAAATTATTAAAAGGTAAGATTTTAGGCTATGAGAAAACCTTTTTACACAAAATGCATGAAAAACTACATATATCATGTCAAAAATTTATCTAACCTTAAATATTTTAGTTAAAAATAACTGGAGCAGATAATAATTTTTAACAAATTTGGAAACAAACTAAAATATTAACTTTTGTTTTGTTAAAACAGCAGTTACAGAAAAACAAATTTACCATCTTTATCAGTCAATTCCTAACTTTCGAATGTACGAAACTACAGGCAGTAAACAGTTGTTCTATTGCAGAGAAAAGCTAGTTGATCATGTCTTCAAGTTGTTTAGTATCAGCTTTTTCTATAACTGTAACAGATATTTTTCACCATTATAAAAGATTGAAATCCATTATATTAGATAGATTCAAACAAAAATTCGTTGAGTGGTTCAGATATTGCTCAAACTTTAATGTAATTAGCCATCACTAAAATAAAGCATATAAAAGCATGCAATTTTCTTTGCTTCAACTTTTAAAAAAAATTTTAAATATTAATAAATAAATATTCCAATATTCTTACTTAAATACATTACAGATGTAAGATTATTTTATAATTCGATTCAAATGAAATTAGAAAGCCCTTTTTTTTCTAAACTTTACATTCTATTCAACTTTTTGACAAACATTAAGCTTTACCTTTCTAAAAGCTGTTTATCGGTATTATATAAAACTAAATTATATTAAAGTACATTATTATGTTGTTTAAATCTTGAATTTATTTTTAAATAATTTTGAAAAAAAAATTCACGTCAATGATTTTTTTAAAAATCAATTGATTTAAATCATGATTAAAATCAAGCTGTTTTAATTACCAAAACCTAATAGATATTAAAGTTACAATGAAAGAAAACTAAATTTCTTCTTTTGATAAACATATATATTTTTTCATTTATTTCATTTCAGCTTTCTGAATGAAATAAAATCTGCTGAAAGGTTTAGTTCATATGTGAATAACTGAAGCTGTATATAAATTAAAAAAGGTATTTATAAACTTATCTGCTATTAAATTATCATCCTTAAGCTTGCTTGTTATTTGAAATCACATATTTCTTTGTAAACTTTAATCTTTCATTTAACAATGTAAATCTCATATGTACTTTTGTTACATAATATGGATTACATCACTTTATTTCAGATTTTAATTGTTTGAATGTCAAATGTTGTAAAGAAAAATGCTATGAATTGAAAATAGCCTTATACATGTTTTAATGGCAAAGATTAGTCACACATTAAACTTTAAAACAACAAATATGGATGTTGCCCTATAACAGGAAAGGTGAACCTTTTTTTATTCGTATGCTAATTTTTTCCAAATAAGTATGTTACTTAACTATGGCATGTCAATAACCAAAACATTTATTAGTTTAAAAAATAAATAAATCAAGATAATTTAATTTTTTTTTTTTTTTTTTTTTTTTTTTTTTTTTTTTTTTGTTCTAAAAATTTGTTGTTAAAATTTAAAAAGTAATCTAAAATGCTATTTCCATTATTACAAGTTAGATGTGAAATAAATAATATGAGGTTTGTACTTAATTACTTTTAAATGAATGCATGCTGAATTGAAATCATATGACATTTCTACTTGAGATTTTTATATTATTCTTTTTTTTAAATAAAGATGCATAGAAAAAAAATAGTACAAATGGCAAGCACCAACTTCTTTAAACTGTTCTTCCTGTTTAAAATAGAATTCAAAATTGCCATAATTTTACCATTGAAATTTTTTATTATAATCTGTATTTAGGATAATCTCCCAATCCTCTTTTAATATGATAAACTTTTGAATCAATATTGAACTAGATTAAGATCCATTAGTTGTATTTAAGTTTTTTTCAGTGTGTATGACAATAACAATCAGTTGTATCAATTGAACTCCAAACTCAGCCGGTCAAAATTGCAATTTTTATTAGATCATATTGCTGATCATATTTATTGATATAAACAGGCATTTTTAAGAATGTGACTTTTGATAACTTTATCAATTTGAATTTGAAATTCAAGTAGGGAAATGATGGCACATTTGGTAATTTTAAATAAAAGTTCAGTGATAATGATTGTAGAAATCAGGTTCAAGTATTATTTTCAATTCTCTCATGCCACTAGAACTTGTAAGTGTTGCAAATGAATCAGAAATCAGTATCTGTAAAAATTCATATAATCATATTCTTAATTTTTCAAATCCATCAGAATCCCTTTTTTTTTTTTTTTAACAGAAAAAGACGGAAACGACTGCCAGCTAAATAGATTATACTACACATAAGGAGAATAAACTTATTCTTTATTAAATTAAACAAATTGCCGATAATTACAAACTAATGTTGACTATAATTTATGATAAAATTTTTAATGCTATTCCCTAGAAATTTATCAGTTCAATGTTGGTACCTATATCAAGCAACTTCAAAACAGCTGAATAAGTTTTGACATTTTCAAACTAAAAGTGGATGAAAATCATTTAGAATTCAGAATGTCCATGTTACAAAGCTATATAATATAAGATGTTTTGATTGTTACTTGCATTTGCCGTACAAATTGGATATAAGGAAATGGCAATTATGTCCTCCTGACTAGCACAAAAAAACTGAAATTCCAAAATATACTTTTTTTTTTTTTTTTTTTTTTTTTTTTTTTTTTTTTTACAATTAAGATGTTTTCTTGATAAACCAAAGCCTGGATTTGGAAACACAAATGATGAAAATATAGCTCGTTGATTCTTTGAAAACACAACTATCTCAGCTTCCAAAAGAAGCATAGCCAAAGTTTTGATCAAATGATTTTGCGTTATATTACAAGTAATTTCTTGACTTTACGTTCTTGGAATAGAGTTCCAAGTGCTCTACCATTTAAATGGTTTAGCACTTGGAACGCTATTCCAAGGGTTCAGGGTTCAATCCCCGGCTTGGACATTTTACACGAAAGTTGGTTCTACTCATAGTATAATAATGTGAAAATTCATGTATTAAATCTTCTACATTTTCAAGCGTAATTCACTGCTGAAAATTAATTGAAAATTGATTAATATCAAATATATATGACTATTTACCGATGCTGGGTCTCTTGGTGTCTCATGTTACGATGTTACGCTACAGGTTTGTGTGCTCATGAAGACGGTTCCATCTCGTGCTGCGAATTGCAGCCTAACCAACATATATAAAGTGAGAAATGCTAATCTGGGCATCGTCCTCGTAGCTTAAATGGTAGAGCACTTGGAACGCTATTCCAAGGGTTCCGGGTTTGATCCCCGGCTTGGACTTTTTTCTCTAAAGTTGGTTTCTACGCTTAGTATAGTAATGTGAAAATTTATGTATTAAGTCTTCTAGATTTTCAAGCATAATTCACTGCTGAAAATTGAGTAATTGATTAATATCAAATATATATGTAAATCTATAGTGGTTAAAAAAAAAAAAAAAAAAAAAAAAAAAAAAGAGTTTAATTTGGTAGTTTCTGAAAAACAACACCTGCTAGTTTCATGCATTTCCAAGCAAAAATTAATTAAAACTTATGTCATAAAGTTGACCTTTTTTTATTTGAGAACAGCCTTAATTATTCTGGATTAATGTTTCAATTTATTTACAGTAAAAATGAACAGTTTTGTAAGATATATATTAAGATTCTTTACACGATATTTGAATTAGTTATTCAGTAGTTTCCCAAATACTGAATATACAATACATCCTTATTTCACATAAGTAGGAAGTAAAAAAAAAAAAAAAAAAAAAAAAAAAAAAAAAAAAAGCTGCAAACATTTTCATTTCTTTATAATGGGTGTTTATTTTCAAATAATTTGAGAAAAATACTTTCTGAAACTGTATGTATTTTAAAAAAAAAAAAAAAAAAATTATTCTTTGAGAGTTTTCTGGCACAACCTGTAATATGTTTTTAATGCAAAAAAAGCCTGTCAAAACAGAATCTGTCTTTAACAAAATCTAGCCCTAAGTGGAACTATTTCATTGTCCTTGAAAAAAATAACTACTATTGTATTTGCTAACACAGAAACATCTCTACAGTTTTTCTCCTAGTCCCTTCATATTTTATCTTAGCAGATATATTTTTCATAATCTGGATTTGTGTTTATTCGTTGCAGTTTTAGTTTTTGTATCATCATCATTATTATTATTTTTTTAAATTTTTTTACTGTAGTATTTTCATTGTCATTTCATATTTTGTGCATTGTAAATACTGCTGTATTATGCCCTGTGCTGCTACATGTTTTATGAATCAGTAAAATATTTTGCACACTGATTAAATTCTTCATTGCAAGGCATGGAAATCTACATGGACAATAATCAATTGAGACATAGTGGTTTAATTTTTTTTTCTTTATTTATTATAAATTTATATAATCATATATTTTTTAAACCCAAACTTCTGCTGATTGAAATTATAAATAATTTCTTTTTAGTTATAAAATACTTTGAAACTGTTGTCAAATCTTATAAAACAACTTTATAAAAGTCGTTTGTAAATACACATAATAGACTATCAGAAAAACATTTCTACTTCTAAACACAATTTAATTTTGTATATATTTAATTTTAGAATTAAGTTTCCTTATAAGAACAATGTAATAGAAAATTTTCTAAGCTTCAAATGAATTTTGCTGCAAAATTATTATATGGTTTCCAAAATTACACATTATATGTTTGAAAGTTATTGGTCATTTAATTCCATTATTATAGTATAATATTGCTATATTTACATTGTGTGCAAGATGCTTCAAAACTAATGCTGTAAATGTCAAGAATTATCAAGGCTAACAATATTTGTTTAATAAATTAAAATATCTTCTTTTATTTATTATTTTTTTCATTATACACATTTAATGGCAATATGTATCAATTCAATTGCATCTAAAGCTAAAATAATTATTTGCATCAGTTCCGTTTTCTGTTGTACTTTCTATGTAGAATTCCTTTTTCTTTTCATCCAATAAATTAGCAGATGCATTATAAAAAAGTAAACTTGAAAATAAAAGTGAGGAAGAATGAATTTATTAACTTTGAGTTGTTTAATATTGTTATTTCAGTTAAAATCAGGATTATATATTGAAAAATATGTATTGAGAGCTGTCTAAATTTTATTTATTTGTTTATTTATTTATTGTAATGAAAGTTAACTTTTAGCTTCTAATTCTTCAATTTTTTTATTGCAGGTTTTGCAAGTCTCTTCATTTGCTTTTTTTATACACGATTTTATTTATTGTTGAAGTAATATTTTAGTCTGTGTCTTCCATTACATTCCATACAAGAATGTGTCGAGATTGCCATTATAATGTTAAAGTATCAAAAAATATAATCTAAAACTAATTATCAGACTATAAAAATTTAAACGCTATGTGAAAATGCTGTAACTTTTAAAAATGCTTTTAACCTTTTCAGGGGCAAGGTATTTGTACTCATGAAATGTTGAAATAATTAAATGACAACAGTATTTACCAAAAAAAAAAAAAAAGTAAACAAGTAAAAGTGCATTTTTGTGTACTTAATAAAAGTGAAAATTTCATTTTTAAAATTGGGTGCCAATGTGGCAATTAGAAATTAAAATTATATGACGCCATAGCCATATGATCACTGCCCTTAAAGGGGCTAATAAATAAAATAAACTGTTTCATTATTTTATCTTTCCCCTCCCCCCCCCCCCCCCCCCAAACTGCAACAAAAAGATGGAAAAAAAATTGAAATAATTTAAAATATCTAAATATAAAGAGCATAGCTTTCTTTAATTGTAAATACTTCTTAAAATTGGTTTTGAAATGTTTTTTTAATGAACATTGTAATATGTACCATTTTGTACAAACATCCCCACATATATATTGAAGTTGTAATATCCATCTAATATCTCTGGACAATTCAGCTTAATTCAATTTTGATTTTTAAGAATTTTTAATAATTCCAAAATTATGGGGGGGGGGGATTTTTTCCCAGGTTTTACTTCCTTTTTTTTTAATTATACTAAATACAACAATTGAATGTACAGTGAAACCTCCAAATAAGGGACACCTATGGGACCGGAACTTTTGTCCCTTAAATAGAGGTGTCCCTTATTCGGAGTTTTTTATATTTTTAATTAATCGTTCAGAAGGATATAAAAATATACAAAGCATAAAAAGTGAAATTTAAATGTACCCAAAGTGTATAAATTACGTTAATCAGACACAAAAGGAAAAAAAAAGAATTAATTAAAATTTCAACTGATTACTAAATCATTAAATGATTTGTATAATTGTTGATTTGTATTTTTATGCAAACTGTGTACATGCAAAAAATATAAAAGCATTTAAAAGAATTTTACTTAAGGTAATCAATCAAAAGGGATTGTTTTGCAAATTTAATTTTTTCACTATAAACCTTTCAAGTGTCCCTTTACCATACTTATAAATTTTACTTCTTCATTACCAGCAGTATTCACAAAGAAATAAAAAGTATTCAATAGCTTTGCGTATTTTAAGGCAGCAAATCTCTCAACTGCTCTGCTCAGGAAGCTGAAAACGTTTCGACACATTTACAAATTAATTTTTTATCAGAAAGGTATAAAATTGAAACGCTTGACTACAGAAGCGATTTGAAATTGAACTGTGTTTTCAATTTTTTGATAAATAAATTACCTGTTGAGTTATAAGTGATTTTGATAATGTGACAAAGATATCTTTTACCCTCTCTTGGTTAGTTATTCTTCTTTCGCGTGAAAATTCTGTTTAAAACACTCACTTTAATATATACATAGAAGAAACAGCTTGATTTATATATTTTCTGAACAACAACGCCTGATAGTTTCAGACATTTTCAAATAAAAATAAATTAAAACTTATTTCTTAAAAGTTGCCTCTTTTTGATATGAGAACAGCCTAAATGCTTCTGTAAAGTTCTTTATTTTACAACTTTCTTTTATTCTCCACTTTCAGAATGATCTTCACAACTTTTAGCAGTACTTTCAATGGAGATAAATGCACTGGTGTCAAATCATTATTGTGGGTAAATAAATGCTTGTTAATTGTGTCGTAAGCTTGCGTATGAACATGACTGCCTGTCTGTTTGATAATTTCACAAAAATCTGTATTTTCATTTTTATCACAGACTACTTCATTATCTGAAATTCAAAAAACAGTCCCTTTAATCCCATATTCAAGTGTCCCTTATTCAGAGGTAAATACATTACACGTCCTATACCAAGGGACTGGGACCGGAAGTTTTGTCCCTTAAATAGAGGTGTCCCTTATTTGGAGGTTTCACTGTACAACAAAAATATAGCAAATTCAACAGTTTGTATTTATTGTTTGTCAAACATACTTATTAACCTAACTCAGAATTTCTCAAATATAGGGCATAATTTAGTTTTAAACTATGTTTGCTTTGATGTATGTTTTTTTAAAGCCTAATTTTAACACTGACACTTAATTGTCTCTCTTGTCTTGTCTGTATTGTATTTTGGAAATGCTTATAAAATACATATGGATTTCTTAATTTTATTTTTTATTGACTGAATCATCAAACAATAATGCAATTTAGATTATTTTGTTAAAATTTATATTATACTGGTTTGTTAAAATAAAATTTGTACATCACTTCATCTTTTTCATACTAATGGATACATGTCTTACAGACTTGTTTGTGTTCAAACATGTATTGAACATATTGTATGTACAAACATTTTTATATATTATCATTTTAAAACTATTTATAATAGATACTGTATGTGTGTATATAGGTAGCATCTTATTATTATTTTTTTATGCATTTGTAAAGAATTCAGTTCTCTACTAATTACTTTCATTGGGCTAATAATCATTTTTGTTGATTCTGTTATTGCTTAAGAAAAACACTTATGTTGGTAGAAAAAAGCAACCATTTCCCTGGAAATCTCATTTAATATTGTGATGTTAAACTTTTGCTTATGAACAAAGAAAAAAGTTGTTCTACCTTTTCTTAACAAAGTGTTTTTTGATTCATTGGTAATGTAAAATTTTGTATTTGAAATCATATTTATTGTTCTATAAAGCAATGATCTCTAGATAACTTGTGCTTCATAATATTTACAAGTAATCAGAGTATTGCATGTTTATTGTTCTATTTAAGAGGGAATTCAAAAGAAAATATATCAATCTTCTGTTACACAATAATTAATCTTAGAGTTTGGCTTAGCATAATTGAAACAATATGGAATAATTCTCTTTTAAATAAAATTTTGAATTCATTTAAAATCCATTTTTTTTCCTTCTGGGGGAGGTGGGGGAAGTTACAAAACTTTAATTTAATAATATTTACTATTAAATAAGTTGTATGCATACACACATATACATATGTGTTTGTGTTTTATTATATCATTCATGAAAAAAAAATGTTGTTGTTTGTTTGTTTATGGAATTATTAATTGGGTACTTCCCTGTTATAGATGTCTTGGCACTTTTTAAAAATCTTGATATGATTTGGGCTTAAGAAAGTGAGATTTGTTGCCAAAATATAATAACTATAATAATAAAATTGATGAACTGTTTTGTTTGCTTATGTTTGTATTTAAAATAAAAATTGCTTTTGATTGCATGCATTAAATAAAGTGTTTCTGTTTTACATATATAAAAAATAGTTTCTATATATCAAATAAATTACATAAATATAAAAAAAAAAAATGTTTGTGTTTTAAGCAACAGGCTGACCTATGGGTTGCCTGAAAAGTGTGTGGAAAATTTCCTCACTTGCTATGGTCATTTTCTCTTATCTCACCAAGGCCCCTGTAAGAAAGTTGTATATGGTAAGTGTTAACGTACATTTTATAACTTTTTTATCCTTTAATGATTTTATTTTATTGATTTTATTTCCATTTACATAGCATTTCAGATAACCAACTTACTGTGTAGATTGGAGCTTATTTTTTTTTTTTTTTTTTTTTTTTTTGTACTTGTACTACAATTACAGTCAGCTCTGTTTAATTCTAAATTGGATAAAGCAAATTTTCACTTAATTCAAATTCAACATGAAGTCCCAAAATTTTCAATAGCAGAATAATGTTTAAAAGGTTCATTTATTCGAACTCATTTTCTCTTGACTTTGTTTAATTTGAACTAATGAAATTCTGATTTTTCATTTTCCCTTACTTTTTCCCGGACTTCAGATCCTTGAAATAACTTTATTTCTTTCATTTTTATCAGAATTGTTCTGAACAAGTATACATATAGTCCTTTGTATTTGATGTCTGGTTTTTTTAGTGCTCCGTTTGTTCATCAATGACACCTCACCCCATCTTCATTTGTGATTGCTTCTAATCCCTTAATTAGTTTATGTATTTTCATCTTTTAATTTAATATTAAGTCATATTCTAATGATAACAGCCGAAATATTAAAAAAAAATGCTATAACATTAATTTCTTTGTAATATAGTACTCCTTTAAATATGTTTTTCTCTCTTACTATTCATGATTCAAACTTTGGATAATTCGAACATTTCTTGCGGTCCCGACGAGTTCAAATTAATGAGAGTCAACTCTATCATTATTTATCTAATGATATTCTGAGAATTTTGATCATTTTGCTGCTCATCTAGAAATTCTGAAACTCTTGAATTGCTAAATACTTTTTGGGGATGCACAATTTGAATAGTCACTGCTTATTAAATAAATAAAATAAAATAATTTATTGTTTATATACTGTCTTTAAACATCTTAAGATAATAAACAGTACTCAGTAAATAATCGAGGTGGGCGAATTTTTACACACAAACATATTTAATAAAACTGATGGCACTACAGACGACATATACACATATTGTAAACACAGAACAATAAACTGGAACTCAGATACATTATGTTCCTTACATAATTCCATGGAATAGACAAGGGGCGCCATCTACCGTTTAACCTGAAAGGTAAAAGTATAAAATACCACAGCTCTTCCCCACTTAGTAATGAAGTCGGTCAGGAGCTCTTCGATGTCTTCTGGACCTTCTAAGTACCTGTGGAGAAGAAGAAGAATTAGTTTTTACATGTTCAGGAGCATCTACTGTAGCACTAGTAGGAACCGACGGTTTTGGGAGAATGTTATCCGAACTAGTTGAATTAGAACTCGAAGAATCAGGATTATGAAAGTCAGTTGGAGTAGGATCTGGAGCAACTGTAACATGAGAATCAACTGGTGGCGGATCTGTGAAACTTGACTGTAAGGGTGGAAAATCATCTTGCTTCACTTTTGCATTTTCGCTTCTCAAATTTTCTGTGACATTTTCTTCTGAATTTGGATCATTAGTTAAAGAAATATCTTCCCCTACATTAGTTATTTGATCCACATGCCTTTTCCAAATATTCGAACCAACTTGAACTCTGTAATGTAATTTTCCTTCTCTTGCTACAATTCGACCAATTTTCCATTTGGCTTCTGGAGTATAATTTCTTACAGCTACTTTCTGGTTGACTTCAAATTCTTTTACTTTAACTTTAGATTTCCTTGCAGTTTGCTTTTCCTGAACAAAATTTGCAACATTCGGCACGATCAAATCTATGTTTGTTCTTATGTGACGCTTTAGAAATAAAGATGCAGGACTTTCCCCCGTTGTAACATGTGGCATCTTCCTGTACTGCATAAGAAAGTTATTCAGCTTCATTTGTAAAGTACCTGGTTCAGACGCTAAGGCTTTTAATCCACGTTTGACCGTTTGCACATATCTCTCAGCCTGTCCATTTGTAGATGGATGGTACGGTGCACTAAACTTATGTTTTACACCATGACTTTTTAAGAATATTTCAAATTCTTCAGATGTAAACTGCCTAGCATTATCTGATACCAAAGAAATAGGAAAACCGTATCGTGCAAAGAGAGAAGAAAGACAAATAATTGTATTTTCTGAAGTTGTACTAGGAACTATAAATACTTCTGGCCATTTACTATAAGCATCAACCACTAACAAAAGCATTTTACCGTTAATAGGGCCAAAATAATCTATGAATTCTCTGCCATGGAAGCAGTAGGCCATTCCCAATGATGTGTATCAACTTTGGGAGGGTTATTTTTCAAATTTACACAAATAGAGCAATTTCTTGCAATATCTTCAATATCATGGTCTATTCCTGGCCACCATACAAAACTACGGGCTAAAGATTTCATTTTCACTATACCAAAATGACCAAAATGTAATTCCTTTAATATTTGTTGTCGATGAATTTCTGGGATAACTACCCTACAACCTTTTAAAATACAACCATGCTGAAGAGTAAATTCTTCTTGTTTACCACCAAAAAGTAAATTCTTAGGAATTTCTGAACCAGAAATGAGGTGATGAAAAATTTGTCGCAAAAGAGGATCAGTTTTTGTAGCTGAAGCAATAGATTTAGCATTTAAAGGTAAAACAGAAAGTTGATTTATTTGAATGATTTCAGATTCATCAAGTCCCTCATTTGAATTATATTCGTGGGGTAAATCTTCACTACGTAATGGAAGACGTGAGAGTGCATCGACATTACCGTGTTCAGTAGTTTTCTTATAGCGAATGTCATACTGGAACGTTTGTAAATATATGGCATATCTTTGCATTCTAGCAGCTGATAAAACAGGAATACTTTTAGAAGGTGAAAAAATTGAAACTAGTGGTTTACTATCAGTAAACAAAGTGAATCTGTTACCGTACAAATATTGAAAAAATTTCTTAACACCAAATATTATTGCTAATGCCTCCTTATCTACTTGACTATACCGTTTTTCGGCATTATTCAAGGTTCTGGATACAAATCCAATAGGCTTTTCAGTCTTGTCTGGCATCACATGCGAAAGAACTGCAGAGATACCATATGGAGAAGCATCCGTAGCTAAGATTAAAGGTAATTTCGGATTGAAATGCGTCAGCACTCTGTCCGAAGTAATTTCTCTTTTTATTTTTTTAAACGCTTGATCACATTTGTAAGACCAGTTGAATTTCACATTCTTTTTAAGCAAATTATTCAAAGGATGTGCAATTGTCGATAAATTCGGTACAAATTTTGCATAATAATTTACAAGACCAAGAAATGCTTTTACCTGGGAAACATTTTCTGGCTTAGGGGCATTTACAATTGCTTCTATTTTATCTGGTGTTTTATGAATACCATGTTTATCCACTTTATACCCACAATAAGTAATTTCATCTGCCATGAAGAATGATTTTTCCTTATTTATCCAAATATTATAATTTCTCAACCTTTCTAATACTTGCTTTAACCTTTGCAAATGAATTTCGTCCATTTCCCCAGTTATTCCTATATCATCAATAAAAATTGTAATTCCCTCAATTCCACTTAAAATTTGTTCAATTTTTCTTTGCCATATAGCAGGAGAACTACTAAGACCCATTGGTAATTTAAGAAACTGAAATAATCCTTTAGGTGTATTAATGGTTAATAATTCCTGGGATTCCTCATCAACGGGCAATTGGAAGTATGCTTGATTTAAATCAATTTTTGTAAAATGAACACCACCACTTAAAGTAGCTAACATATCCTCTATTTTAGGCAAGGGATATTTTTCTACTTTCAGATATTTATTTAATGTGACTTTAAAGTCTCCGTATAAGCGTATTTTACCATTAGATTTTACCACTGGAACAATCGGGGTTGCCCACTTGCTATTTGTAACTGGTTTAATTATATCTGCTTCTTCTAATCTTTGTAA
Source organism: Maratus speculifer (assembly GCA_964019185.1). Lineage (NCBI taxonomy): Eukaryota > Metazoa > Arthropoda > Arachnida > Araneae > Salticidae > Maratus > Maratus speculifer. The sequence goes on along the minus strand of OZ025298.1, from coordinate 281,665,733 downwards.
TTCCTCATTGACTGCAGCACGTAGTGCATAAGTAACAGTCCTAGCTTTACAAAATATGGGTGTAGCATCCTTTTCAAGGTAAAGCTCTGCCTTTAACCCTTTAATTTCCCCTACTTTATCAGAAAACAAATCAGAAAAATCATTTAACAATTCTTGTAATTTATCAGAATAATTTACAGTCTCATTAACATAAACAGATCTTAAATTATGTGGAAAAATATCGAATGCAGAGGCCCAATCTCGGCCAAATAATAATGGAAAAGTATCTTCTTTTATCAAATATAATTTTAACTTTTCTGTTTTATTTTCATAAGTAACATTTACTTCAACATAACCTACAGGTTTAAAAATTTCACCAGTTGCAGTTTTTAACTGAACATCTGGGGGGAATATTTTATAATCAGGAAAAATTCTGCGAAATCTTTTTAAAGGAACAGCCGAAATTCCCGAACCGGTGTCCAATTCCATATCCGCTCTGGCTTTATTTTCAATTAACACAGATAATTTAATAGGATTTGCACCTGTATTTTTTATAGTTAATACATTTACTGTATCTACCGAATTTACGTGTTTTTGGAAAGTTTTACTTCTACAAACTTTTCCAATATGGCCTTTTTTCTTACATATTTTACAAGTAGCATTAATAAATCTACATGAATTGGCTAGATGGGAAGTATTTCCGCATCTATAACATTTTAATTTACTTTTATTTGCTTCAGGAATTGTATTATTTATATGATTGTTGACATTTGACTTCTGACACTCGTTAGAAAATTTCTTTGGGTGTACAATCTTTGAATTTGAAATTTTATTAATACTGAAATTTTTATTTTTAATTTCAGAAATTTCAATATCTACATTGTGTAAGGATAACGCTTTTTCAACTGCTTTCTCAAAAGTTAAATCCTCTACTTGCGTAATCAATTTATTTTGAATGCTTTCGCTTTTCAAACCGCGTAAAAATTGTTCCAATAAATTTTCATTTAATGTATCACCCGTAAAACAACAAAAAGTTGTATTTTTCTTTAATCGAGCAGCAAAATCTTGAACTGATTCCGACTCATTTTGGTAACACTTACGAAATTTTATTCTTTCAATAAATTTGTTGGGGGCGGGGCTTAGATGCTTTATCAATATGTCAACAATATCAGAATATTTTAATGTTTCACATTGTTTAGGGAAACATAAATTACTCAATAAATTATAAAGCTTAGGACCCATGCAAGATAAAAGGGCCGCAACTTTTTTTTCCTCTTTTAATTCATTCAGAATAAAATTCTGCTCCAGGCGTTTAATATAAGCCTGAAATGTTTCGACTTTATCATCAAATTCTTTAAATGAGAACATCGTATTTTTTATGCAACAAGACAGGAAAAAAAAAGTACTTTAAAATTCAATGTACTTACCACCCCCTTGTTTTATAGATGCTGATATATTCTGGAAAGCTGCTGTTACCTTGAATAGTCGTCGAACTCAAAAACAAAAGAAGGAGCCATTTCTATTTGGCGCGCCGTTATTCCTTTAAAATTTTTACGGTAGAAAATTTTAACATCTCGTCGCCATTATACTGTCTTTAAACATCTTAAGATAATAAACAGTACTCAGTAAATAATTGAGGTGGGCGAATTTTTACACACAAACATATTTAACAAAACTGACGGCACTACAGACGACATATACACATATTGTAAACACAGAACAATAAACTGGAACTCAGATACATTATGTTCCTTACATAATTCCATGGAATAGACAAGGGGCGCCATCTACCGTTTAACCTGAAAGGTAAAAGTATAAAATACCACAGTTTATAATAGAAATCACATTAAATTTTAAAACTAAAGAATTAAGAATTCGATAGTCAAGTCAAAGGAAGGAATTTATCTCATTTAAACTTATACAAAAATTATAATATTCATAGTTTGAAGTGTTTAAATGAATATTCAATAGTTTCTGTCCAGTTGTCCGTATAATCATATAAATACAGTAGACTCCCTCAAATCCGCAAAGCTTGGGAACAGAGGTTGTGCTGATTTTAGAATTTTGCAGATTTCTGGTCACTGCTTTGTTTACATTTTTTAACCAGTAGTTTGAATGCAATTAATAATGCAATCGGAAATATAATGAATGCTTACAATATAATAAAATGTTAAAATAAGTAATGAACTAAAATAATAAAAATTTAGATAATTTTTTAAATGATTAAAGTACTAATAGCAAAGGTCAAGTTAATAATCAATAGTGTATGATTAAATATTCATTATTAAGATTAAATGTATTCTTCCAAAATTATTCAACAAAACTTCCTCATAAAAGTACATTATTAATTCACATCAAAATCATAAAATAGAGATTATTTTTTCAAGTTTAGCCAGGCTGAATGACCAAAAAATCTTGATTAATGTATAAATATATTTGGTAAGAATATTGTGATTACCAGTAATATCAGCAATATCTTGAATTTTCCCCAAAAAAATTTATTCTTCCATCGTGAAAATAACATGAATAGAGTATTATTAAGAAAATTACAAATTAAAAAATATATAGAATTTATACAAAACTGAAAAATTAAAATTTTGTCCCAATATCCGAACTGAAAGTTTCATTGTTTACATCCATAAAATATGTGCGGATTTTTGAGAGTTGCAGATTTCTGGTTTGTGGATTTGAGGGAGTCTACTGTATTTCCATTTATTAAACAGTTGTTGCCTTCTTTCTGTCTTTTTATTATTATTATGAATTGTTGAGTGTTAATGAAAAATTACTAAAGTTCAAAAAGTACTTAGAAATTCCATATTTCTGTTATCATATTGTGATTTCTGGATAAATTCTATGGAATCTGTAGTACTTAGCATCCTTATAATAATTTTTTTTGCCTCCAATTTTTCTTTTATTAAAACTGAAATAATAAACTCTATATGTAACAGCTACAGCATAAGAGGCTTGTGGAAGCTTTAGTATGTATAATATTTTGAGTTAGTTTGTTATTTTATTGTTCAAATTATTTTTGTTTGCTGTACTTCTAGATTATTATTCTATCATTCTAGATTATCTGTGATTATTATTTTTATTTTTTGCACAGTAGTATGCTTTTTCATTTTATAATATATAAATTGAAATTATTTTATGATCAAATGTTGAAAATATGTATATTTTAAGTTTTGTATTTTGTTTCTATAAATTTTATCTTTGAATTTCTGTGATCTGATTGCTTTTTAATAACATTTCTTCTCATAGTTGTGTACAAGAAACTACTTCAGTGTTTTTATTTAAAATAATAAATTATTAAAACAAAAAATATAGACTGTTTATTGTTAAGTTTATTTCTCATGAAGCATATTAAGAAGGATGGAGATTGATTGATTTACTTTCTATACAATTAAATTACAATAATAATAAAATTGCAGTTAATTTCCATTATAATGCTTGAATGAAGTTTTCACTTTGTAGATGAGCCTTATAATTACTCTAAAATACAAAAAGTAAGTACCCCTCCAGCAGACAGGAAATCTTAGAATTTTAAGGAAGGCTTTTAATCGGAACTTTTGTGAAAAGGATAAGATAATTAGGAGTGTTACATTTGAAATTTACGAAATTTTGCAGAATTTGTGCTGTTAACAAAATAAAAATTTGATAAGATTAACATTTTTTAGTTCAATTTCCTCCCATAAGATAAGTAATTCTTATTAATGAAAGCAATAAATTATTGAAACAAATTCACATAAAATAATTTAGATATGAAGGAAATATGAACAAAAATTATAAAACTTGAACTCAGTATACTTAGTGCATAAAAATCAAGGAAAACTTTAATAGTATAATATAGAGAACATATGCCAGTCTGATACAATGATATGTACAGAAATTAGAAAAAAAAAAAATTACATAAGATATATGGGCCATTTTCAAATTCTGCTTACATATGCTGTCGAAGAGAAAAAAAAAAAAAAAAAAAAAAAAAAAAAAAAAAACATAAATTAATATTTAAAGTTTGATTTAAGCTATGCATTAGCTAGAGAAGACTATGTTGAACATTTCTAACATGAAAAATTTTAAAAGTCAATAAAACTTTTGGAGATATAAATCTTTAAAATTGTGATTCTAAGCAAAAATGCCTGTCCCATTCCAAATTTTATGTAATTAACTTTAATTATTTTTTAATCTAATTTAATTATTTTAAATATGAACTGTTAGTGTTCTATAAAAATGAAAAAAAAATGTTTACAAGAGATATTTTCTTTAAGAAAACAGAAATATTTTGTCCCTCACTTTGCGTCAAGTTCGTTACCTTGTGATTATTTTAGTCAAAATAGATTTCTAATTCTACCTAAAGTTAGCAGCAAATATTCGGTGATATAGTTAAACTACTCATACAACTACTATTTGCCATTTTTTACTCTTCAATTGTGAAGCAATGTAATAGTGGCTAGAATCAGGTTTCATCAAAGTTGGGATTTTTTTTCACTGTCAAGTCTGTTACTATAAATTTTAATATTAAAATAATGATTGTTGCACTTTTGTAATAAAATATTGTTTACTAAATAGTTTTAGAAGGAAAGTGTATTATTATCTATGTTAGAATTATACAAGCTAGTTCATTTCTAATAGTTTTATTTGAAATGTCAAGTCTGTTACCATGTGTGTAAGCGATGAAATGTAAGCTGCTAAGTAAGTTTACTAAATAGTTTTAGAAGGTATGTATATTATTGTCTAAGCTAGAAATTATAAATCTAATTCATTTCTAATAGTTTTATTTGAAATGTCAAGTCCGTTACAATGAAATGTAAGCGAATGGTGAAAATGCCCATATTCATTAAGGTGATATTGAAAGAGAAATTTTCCGAAAAAACAGAAAAATTGAAAAAGTCAAAAAAACAAAACTTGGAGGACTTATGAATGGTGTTTTTTCAAATGAGGAAATCATCACATACATGAGGGGACATACTTTTGGTACTTTATACTAATATCTTAATGTCATGGATTATTTCAACTATCAATATTTGCTTGATCTTTAAGTGGGTAGTTCTTAGTGATATGCTATATTCTAATATGTATAAATTTAAAAAAGAAATAAAAGTAGGATATTAACAAATTGACATATGAAAATATTTGAAATAAATATTTCTCGAGATTTAAAATGATTTTTTTGCAGGTTATGCCAATTATTAGATAAAATTCATCATTGTTTTTGATATAGGACATGTATACACAATCATTGTCGAAATTATCCAAATATTAGTTTTATAATGTGAAATTTGTGTTTGATTTTCAAAAATTTATTGGTAATAAAATTTTATCATCAGCACATACAATATAATCTTTATTAAAGACAACTGCAACTAATAATAATAAATATGTATATATTTGCATGAAAAGCATTATAAAAAAAATGTTTGAATTGATTGTGTGTTAGATTTTTATGAGTAAATTATAAGAATCATTATTCAAATTATGTGTTACTTCAATTTATGTTTAAAAAATACATGTACGGTAAAACCCTGCTACTCCAAACTATTTAACAATGCCTTTTAAGTTTAAGAAAAATTCAGATTACCTGAAATTTCAATAAAAATAGAAGAAAAAAATTACATACTTAAAAATAGTACATCCTCTAATTCAGCATTCTAAGGTCCAACATGCTGTATAATCCGGCACAATAATTGAAAATAAATAGTATTTCTGGTTTAATCACTTCTCCTGTTTATAATAATAATATGGAACTTCAGAATGAGAAATTACATAACAACCGATTACATACAACCCATTGCAACAAGATACGAGAGGTTTGAATATTTTAAATTGGAATTATTATATTAATATTTTTTATTCATAGCATGCATTTTAGCTTTAGATAATTTCACATGCATAATAATATTTAGTGTAAGTAGTTGAGCATAAAATAAAATAAAATGGTACTTTCCAATTATCCGGGTGCCAATGTTTTATAGGCATATATACATATCTATGTATGCATATACACTATATTGCCATTGATTATTGGACACTTGCGATTTTAGACATTTTACTAAATATCTAGAAAAATACATGAGGAATCATCTCGAAACTCTTAGTGTATAAGTATAATAGTATACGTCATACATCTCCGTGAAGATTTTTTACCGAAACTCCATAGGGGACCGTCAACAAATTAAAAAAGAATGAATATCTTTTGAATAACCCTGTCAAAACTAATGTAGCAAAAGCACTCAAACTCTAGATTATGATTGAATGCCTTATTGTAATACACTGTGTTCATTTTTATGCAAATAGCATGTATACTCGCAGAGTAATTAAGGTTTTTATAAAAATGGCCCAAATTTTTCTAAGTTTTTCCCTTATAATTTTCAGAGTTCTTAATATAAAATATTTTTTTCAGAAAATATGACAAACAACATTGCACACAGTACCCTGTAATCCGAATTAAAAAATAATAAAATTGTATGAAAAATGAGTAGGTTTACTAAATAATTTTTTACTGCATAAGCGTCAAAGATATCAAAATTTCATTTGCATATTTTGTTAGCTAAATTTATAGAGCAACTTTTATAAAAGTCTCAAAATTATAGCTTGAAAATTCTGAAAGTAATCGTCTATAGAAAAAGGACAAAATCCGTTGTTTCCAAAATGAAGCAAAAAAATGAGGGATTTTATCCAAAAGTAGTCGTAACATCCCGTATTGTGTATTCTATATTGACACTAATCAATGAATATATGGATACAACCCCTCTTGTTTTTGCTTCATTTTGAGAATAACGGATTTTCAACTTATTCAATTGACGATTATTTTCAGAATTTTCAAGTTATGATTTTGTGACTTTCACAAAAGTTGCTCTATACATTTAGCTAACATAATATGCAAATGAAATTTTGATATCGTTGACGCATGCGCAGTAAAAAATTATTTAGTAAGCCAACTCATTTTGTATACAATTTTCATTATTTTTTAATTCTGATTACAGGGTACTGTGTGCAATGTTGTTTGTCAACTGTGTGCAATTTGTTTGTTGTTGTTGTTGTTTGTCATATTTTCTGAAAAAAATATTATTTTATATTAAGAACTCTGAAAATTATAAGGAAAAAACTTGGAAAAATTTGGGACCATTTTTATAAAAACCTTAATTACTCTGCGAGTATGCATGCTATTTGCATAAAAATGAACACAGTGTATTACAATAAGGCATTCAATCATAAACTAGAGTTTGAGCAATTTTGCTTCATTAATTTTGACAGGGTTATTCAAAAGATATTCATTCTTTTTTAATTTGTTGACGGTCCCCTATGGAGTTTCGGTAAAAAATCTTCACGAAGATGTATGCCGTATACTATTATATTTATACACTAAAAGTTTCGAGATGATTCCTCATGTATTTTTCTAGATATTTAGTAAAATGTCTAAAATCGCAAGTGTCCAATAATCAATGGCAATATAGTGTATATAGTGACCAATTAACCAAAAAATATGTATAAAAATTCATCTCTTTTGTATGTATATGTAATATGTATGTACTAGCTGACAAGAACGGCTTGGCCTCGGCCCGTGAAAAATAGTCTTTAAATAAACCTAAAATTTGTATGATTTTATATCTTTAACTCCATTTTGCTTGAATTTATATTTTGAAGGAAAAAAAAACATTGAATTAAAAGAATTTGTTACCTTTTTTTTTTTTTTTTTTACATAATTTTGGAATCTACATGTACCGAAATCGAGTAAAATTGCTACCAAATACTCAGGTTTTTACTGATTTCATCAACATTTTCACACATTTTATTTTGTAAAAAATATGTCTACCCATCCAAACCTTTTGAAATTTTTGTAGGCAATGTGAATTTAATACATTGAAATGTTCTAAAAAGATTGTTTTAAAATGCAGACATTTAGTTATTTTTAGCATAGAAAAAACATTGTTTTAAAATACAATGTTTAGTTACTTTTACTGTAGAAAAAATATTGTCTCTGGGATGTGAAGTGACCTGCAGTCGCTGGTATATTTGAAAGGATTAAAATTCATGTTTTTCATATTATAGCTTTATTTAAAGTAGCTTTTTCTCAGCTTTCTTTCATTAATCCTTTCTAATTTTATTTAGATATAACTATTTTTTTTTTCATTCAAATTTAATGAAGTTAAATATAAATTATTTTGTTGCAAAACTGGGATCTCAGACTGATCTGAATAAATAACTTAATAGTTAGTTGTATATGAGATGCAGACAGCTTTTAGTCATTACTATTATGTTGTAACTCTATAACTTACATAATGAATTATTCAAATAATTTAAATTCTTAATGCAATCATTTTTATTTCAAAATTTTAAAATGTTTTCAAACTTAAGACAAATAAATGTCCTTGCATTTTAAACCTCCATAATTGTTACCTTTTTATTCTTGTATTGTTATTCTTAGTCTTTTTTTTTTTTTTTTTTGTGTGTGTGTGTGTGTATGTGTGTTGTGTTATAAGTGTACTATTATAATCTGTCTATTAGCAGCATAAGTTTGACCTATTAAATTTCAAGATTAAAAGTTCTTGCTTACGTATTGTAAATCATTATTTTACTTTTTATGCATACACTTTTAGAAACTTACAAGAACTGTACGTTTTGTTTTGTGATTTAAAACAGCTGTGTGACAAATGTTTTTCAGAAAATGTAAATCCAGTTAATTGCAACTTTGATAAGAAGAAATTATAATGAATTACTGTACTGCATTTTATTTAAAAGTGGTATAAAATAGTTTGATCTTTCTGTTTTTTATTCCCTGTAATGTTTTGGAAAATATTAATTTTCCAAAATCAAAATATGCTATGAATCTGTTTTAAAGTCTGCTATACAGTTCTTGTTGCAAGAGAAAATGCTGAATATTAATGCATAACTTATTTTCTAATGTTGTAAATTAACAATTATTTATTCAGATCTTCTAATATGTGATGTTACATAAGTATTTTTTACTACACAGCTTCTTAAAAATGTACAACCTTTTCTTTTCTTTTCTTTTTTTTACATTTGCAATATATTGTAAATAAAAATTTTTTAAACATAGGGTGGTTTTTTCATTTTGTTACATATAAGAATATTTATTTATTGTTTTGTTATTTGTTAACATATTGTTTCTGTTTATATTAATCTTGCAATCCAACTTAGACTACCAAAGTGCCTGATATACTGCCCAATGTCCAGGATGTAGATAAAAAAATTTTTAAATAGCAAATCCTAGGAGATTTTTTACATTTAATATATATTTCTAGATTCCCCACCAACTAAACCAAAAAGTATTTTGATACTTTCAGGCTGCTACATTGGTGATCAGTTGTGAGACATTTCACTAATGATAGCAAAATTTATTATTCTGGATATTTCAGTGTTTAAACACATAGCTCAATTACATACCTGTTGAATTTGCATTTTGTTTATTTATGTATATATGTATTTGTTTGTGGAATTTATTATTATGAAATTAATATTATTTTTATTAACATTATTTGTGAAGGTAATTTTCCTAGAAACAAAAAAATTCTGAATTATTTATGTTGTAAGTTCAATAAGTAATCTTTTGTAATTGGGTTGAAAACACTCAAAAATATTTATATTTGAAACTTATTTTAGAGATCGGAAAAAAGTCATAATAAAATGCATTTTTTTAAACAAATTGCACTTAAAAAACATTTTTTTTTTTTTTAATTCAAGGATGCAAATCTGTAATTTGTTCAATGTTTAAAAGGGGGAAAAAAAACAATAAAAATGAAATGTATTTTTTGGATAATTTCCACCATGAATAATGTCATCAGCATTATTCATGGACTTATTTTTGTTTTATAATATAGATTTAAAAAATCTGAGCAGAGAGAAAATATGCATTTATGTTCATGGCTGAAACTTTTTTTTTTTTTTTTTAAGTATCTGATATCTTTACTTTTTCAATAATAAGTGAAATATTTTATTCTGTGCCTTCATCTTTCTAAGATCTATTTGTGAAAAATGAATATTACTGTAAAACCAATGAAAAGTGGCCATCTCGGACAGATTAATTTGTCCATTTTTCAGCTGTTAAAAATATAAATATGAGTGTGTTGCAGATTAGAAAAGTTGTTCACTAATTTGAATTGTTTACTAGTTGTAAATGCCTAATATAATATTACAGAGTTTTTACTTTATTATTTAAAAAAAAAAATTAAAGCAAAACTTAAAAATACAGAAGATTTTATGCAGGAAAAAAGTCATTTAACCCTTTGTGGCGCAGAGCAAATTCATTGCTTAAGTTTTGAAATTAATGACTGACACCAGAATTTGAAAACAATTTTATTTGTAAATAAAAAAATGCTATATTTCACGCATCAATAAACCATAATTTTTTTAAACAAAATTCCGGTGCCAATGTGGCATTTGGGAATTGAATTTAAGTGGTATATCTATGAACCACTGTGCTGCAAGAGGTTAAAAGATAGCAAGGCATTTATGCTTGCTCATATTTTACAAATAAAACTTGTTAGATGTTCTCTTTTTTATTGCATGAAATATGGTAACCTTGCTTTAAGGTTGTTTTTTAATTTTATAATTTTTCTTGCTCGAAAACAATGAACTTTCTGATGCATTGAATAATTCATTTTCATACATAAATACACAAAAGTTTACTCTTTAAGAGCCTTAAAAGAGAATACTGTTTTAATTTCCTGGAAATTATGCACATCTTGAATAATCATAGATTGCTGCTTCATGCTTGTCTTTTTCAGGTTGTGGCGTGCTAAAAATTGATTTCATATACTTTTTTGCCAACATTTTTTTGAAAATTTTCTTGCATTTATAGAAAGATGGAAAATGCTATTCATTTATTTATTTTTAATGTAATTCAGAATACCTTCTTATTTTAAGAATTTATGAGTAAATGTGATTTTGTGTTTGAGATAAAAAGTAACCTCTTTGAAATTGAATCTTAGCATATAAATAAACTGTACACAGAATAAATCTCCTAATTTTAGGCAAAAATACTGCATTTTTCAAGGGACAAAATGAGATTTTGATGAATTTCTGTGCCTTTTACAATTAAGTTTACTTTGAATAAATTTGCCTCAAATATCAATGTGAATTCAACTATTTTCAAGATAATGAGTTAATTTTGTACTTCAGAAAAAGTTTGCCCATCACTCTGTGTGTATTTCTCATTCATCTTCTGAAGATTCTTGTGAATTATTCACCAACGTTTGTTCTTGCGATTGTGAAGGGAAAAATTCATGAAGTTGGGATTGCCTGTTTGTTGGTTGAAGCCTCATTTTTTCAATAGTTTCAACGAATTTTTGAATTCTTTTAATTAACCTGTCATCCATTTTCTTTTCATTTTTTGCATTATCTCTGATAGCAGTTGGTACATCTTGCAATTGTTTTTTGATTTTCTCAACATCCTCACGTGTGTAATTACTAAGACATAATAAGACTTGACCAGGAGTTTTTTCAGCAATCATTTTTAGAAGTGTTACAAGCTGTTCTGGATCTAATGGACCTTCAGAATTTTCAATTGCAAACTTAGTATTTGTACTCATATCTTGAAGCGAAGCTAAATGAAACAAGAAAAGTTTATTTGTTTTTGTATCTTTAAATGCATAAAAATAATAGTATTTATTTAAAATGTTTTAAATAAAATAATTTCTAAGGAAATTAAAAGTAAGATATTATATATATGTAATTGAGCAGTCGGTTTAAAGCTTGTTATGCCCAAGATGTAAAAAAGTTTGTTCATGCACTTTATGCTTGTACATTGTCAGAGACAAAACAAACGTTAAAAAAAATAGTAGTAGTTACTAGCAAAAGAAAAATATTATTCATGCAGAGTTGTCGCAAGCAACTATTTTTTAACTATTTTACCTATCTCTGTTTCTAAACAGTAACCTTGATGGAAAATTTATCATGAGTAAAAAATAATTTAGATATACATTTTCATTCATAACTCTCAAAATTATTATTAAAAAATTACATAGTTAATTTGTCAGAAGGGCATTAATTTCTGATTAAATTCTCATAGTATTCTCATTTTGTATTTATCCTCTTCTCTTTTTGGGGAACAAGAATTGGCTTTTATAAGATTATAATAAAACTTGACTAAAGCAATTCACTCACTGGCAATCTATGACTTTATATCCAAACATACATACACTTACACTGAAAAATATAGATTGGATTCTAACATTTATAGCAGCCAGATAAAAACATAATCTTTCAAAAAAAATAAATAAATAAATAAATAAATAAAAATAAAAGTTACACAATGCAACGTATCTTGATAAAGATACAAATTTGCTTTACATATGTAGATATATTAAATTTTGAAATTTATATTTTAATATTAAATCTTTAACTGTAGTAAAATGCTTACCATCTGTTTCGTGCTTCATTTTTAGCTTTTCTGCAAACTCCATAATATGTTTCATATCAGCCTGCATTCTGTCAATTGCATTAAAGAAAGAAGATACATCATTTTGCATTTCATTTTCATTTTCCATTATGTTTTCTGCTAAATAATAAAAATTTGAATTGTAAAAGCGTTTCCAAAAGAATAAAGTATCAATAATTGATGTTTTTTTTTTCCTCTGGTAATTAAACGAGAGGATTTTTTTTTATTAATTACTTTTATATATTTCTTTCATTTGAAAGTACACCCTCCTTGTTATTGAGTAAAATTTTAAATTATGCAATGTTGAAAATTAAGTTTGCAAAAAAAAAAAAGGGGGGGGGAAGAAAAGGAAAATGGATTAATGATTCATCAAATTTCTCCAAAATAATTTAAAATACAAGCCTGGAACAAAGAAAATAAAGACTACTTTTATTACATTAATACTCAGAAAATAAGAGTACTTTTATGTTAGCTTGGTGATGTAATAGATTGCCAAATATTGTTCTCATTGACATAATTTATATTGCATTAATTTCATTTAAAATATAACCTTTAATCCATTTCATTTAAAAAGCATAATGTTCATTTAAAACTATTAAAAAAAAATTGCATTTAATATTTATTGAGAAATAAATAAAAATCATACACTTGTGGTATCATATTTCACTTTTATAGTTTAACTTAATAATGAGGCTACTATAATTTGTGAGTAATGTAATGCTTTAGCCAATTTACATGTTAGGACAGATTGCCGTTATTACCCTTTTATGCATGAAGGTTTCGCTATGGTGAAATTTGGTATTGGTAATTTTTGTAATTCAATATTTAAAAAAAATGGCTGATCATTACATTTGAAATTTATATTTTTTAAAAAAATACAATTTTTTACCTTACTAACGCAGTTTGTCAAACAACTTTCTGACAAATATTTTTCAAGCTATTATTTTTTTCAGTAACGAAATGTTTTATTTTCTGAGATTATCTGGCAACGATTAGCAAAAACACCAGCTGTCAGCAACATATAGCTTTTCATGAAAAAGGATTTCATTTTTACATTGAATTTTGTCTGTAATAAATTTTGTCCGTTAGTTTTTTAGCTATAGTCAGAAATCATGAAAAACACTGCATACCAGCGCCGCCTTTTCAGCGATATACACTAAAAGGTTATGAGCAAATATTTCAGTTAAAGTTTGTATGCAGTTTGATAAAATTCTATATATTGATTCTTATAGCTATATCATAGAATAAAATAATTAAACATAGCAGTGCCATCTGTTAAGCATTATAAACCCAAAGATAAGCTGTATCTATACCTGACTTAATCTGAAATTCGATGATTATTAAACTCCATGCATTAGTTCTTGAGATAGATAGGCCAAAAAATTGTGTCTCACACAAACCAGCAGACAGATACACGTATCCCAATTTAGTTAAAACGTGTTCAATACATCTTGAAACATCTAAATCAAACAATAAACAAAAGTCGAAATTTTTCACGATTCCAATACTTTCTTCTTATGTGTTAAAAGAATGTAAAAATAAATCAGTCTTTTCAATCATTCTTTTTTTGGTATATGTCTGCAAGAGAACACATTTTACAATATTATGATATGTACAATGACACCGAATAAAATTGTTTAATGATATTTTTTTCTTTTCATATAATCATACCTCTCAACCACGCAAGACTTAATTGACCTTTCACTAATACAATATTTGGGGCACAATTTTTTGATTATGATTCTTTTTGAAATAAATGTGAATGAAATTTGAAATATGTATTACTAAATGCAAAAATATAAATGAAAAACTCGGATAATTTTTAACACAAGTTGAATTATTATTAACAAAGGTATGAATTCTTCGTATGAAGTAGTTTTAAAATTAAAACACTCAGGAAAATGTCAAACCATATATAAACGCAAAAAAATAAAATTCATTTGGACTTGCTATGAAAATCTTGAAATTTTTAGTACAGAGCAGAAAAGTGCATCGTAAAAAGAAACATAAAATATTCTTAAAAAGTAGGAATAATTCTAATGCAAAATTTGTAAAATCATAAATTTCATTTTTCGCAGTCGAATTCCTCTTTTAGAAGTTCATTGAAACAATGTTCTTACTGTTACGGTCTAATGTATTTTTTATAAAATTTATATAATTAATCAAACAGGTGATATTTTAAGAAATCTTTCGATATTTTTAAATAAAACTATTATACCAGAAACAAAAATCGAACTCCTTATATCTGTAGTCAATCGGCAACTGTCCGTAAAAGAGCGCTGCACCTATGCAACTCTGAAAGATCCTTCTGGTCTATCACAATACATGTTTTTTTCTTTTAATTTCTCACAGCAACATTAAAATATACACAAGTTATTTTCGTAACTTATCAGCAAGAATACGTTTGCTGTAAGCTAGAAAAAATATTCATCAACCTCCTTATCCCAAGAGTCGAAAAGTATATTTATATTAACTTCCAGAACAGAATTTGAAAACTAATCAAAACAGTCAGTTTATATTTCAATGTAGTGAATCGCAGCTGTTTTCTGCAGTTTAAACATAACAGTTTAAATCCTTTAAAAAAAAAAAAAAAAAAAAAAAAAAAAAAAAATTGAATATTTTTAAATTATAAAATATTTTGTAAAACCATCAAAAAATACATTACAAAAATACCTTGATCTTATCAGTTTAAAATATAAATATATTTTGAAAATGTATTTCAAATATCTACATGTATTTTCGATATTGCCCAACTCTATTTCCAACTGTGTGATGCCTCTCCTAACTGACACCAATCCTGTCTAGTGGTGCATTTTATACAGTGATTTTATTAACATAAGCGAATCTTCATTCTGGAAATTTTAATTTACCCTATTAACAATAATTTAAAGCATTTTGCATAAAATGACATAATAACAATCTAAAATAACAGATTTATTTTGTGTATCCCTGTAAATGAATGAAAAATGCTGGAAATACCCTATTCTATTTCTATGTTAATCAACTTGTAAAATTCAGTGCTTGATATCAATTTCAATAAATTTGAAATGCATATAGTCGTTAAAATATTCTACAATTTTTCTTCATTGACCATAATGTAGCATATCTTTTAAGTGCCCTTGTAAATGATTAATGCTACAGACTTCATATTCAACATTGAACATGTCATGATAAATATCGTTAATTTATATCAATTAAATGAAAATCTGAGTATATTTAGAGTTAGAGCATGAACAAACAGTAGGCCAGACAAACCGAATCCATAAACAATTTTCAAATACATTTGAAAGTGTTAAAAAATAGTTTATAAGTCGTCTTTATGATTGAAATTGTATCAAATTTTGACATTTTCAAATGAACCCTTAATTTTGAAATCATAATTGGATTTTTTAGTAAATTTTATCTTGGGATCCTAAGTGGGGGAAATCTTGCGATCAAGAAGTTTAGGAATTATGAACAATTTTTTAAGTTTGGAATTCCTTTGTTCTAATAATTTCAAAGCAGATTGCTATGCAAGTATTTGTTTTAAGAATAACTCAAGAACTACTTAGCGGAATGTGTTGTAATTTTGAGTTATGCTTAAAAAAAAAACACGCATTTGTAATCTGTTTTGAAACGATTTCAAATGAATTTAACATTAGTGTTCTAAACTTTAAATTTCATAATTGCTAGACAACTTGACGGTTGGTATCCTTGATGATTAAAATTTATCAAAAAATATGATGACATACTTACATATAAATATAATAACTTTTCACTTTTTTACATTTTTATAGCATAAGTTATTGGTTCGGATTATTATAGATTTCTTTTTTTAAATTTAAAGATTAAAACATGTTTGAAATAAGTCTCAGCAAAGACGCGTACTGTTTCAAGCTAACATTTTTTTAATTATCAAATGTTTATAGATTATAAATGGAGTTGTCATAATAAATGTAAAGTGCAGTTATTATCATTATTACATATAAATAATAACAAAAATAATCTAAAGACAAAATAATAGTAAATTTAAAGATATGTACATCAGTCGTGAAAGGATTTAAAAATATGAAATTTACATAACAAGCCATTACATGCAAAATAATTATGTTGCTAAAAATGTTGAAATAATGAATACTACCCGAATTTACAAACAAATTGACTCAAACATAAAAAAAACGCTTTTCTTCACGTGTATTAGTAAGTTTTTTTTTAGATAGATTTCATAAGAAATACTACCTATTACATCCTTCCCTATGATAAAACTTCTGGAAAAAAAAAAAAAAAAAAAAAAAATGCAAATCTAAGCTAATCATGACACCTAGATCCCAAAACCGCCGCAAGTTTAAAACTTCACATCTATCTATCTATATATATCTTCCGAACAGGGGTGCCCAGAGAGGGGTTTCGTGACGCAACATGCGTCATACAATTTAGTTTTGGGGGGGAATTTGAGAAAAAATGCATTTTGGGGGGGATTTTTAAATTCTTAATATTTCCTTTTTTACTGTTAAAAAAATATTGATTTTTAAAGTAACACTTTTGAATTTTTTCGACACTTAATTTCCAGAAAAGTTCCTGCGTTTTCTTTCTTTAAATTCTAGATAAGAGCAATAAGAATTCATTCTGCTATACTCAACTCGCTATCTTTTGTAAATCTTGATTCTTTTAACATCACTTTAAATTTTTTTTTACATTGAATCAGAGTTACCCGCAGAGGGGTTTAGCGGGGCGCTACGCCCCTCCTGCCCTTTAGTTCAAAAAATAGCGCCTCTCTTGCTCCTCATCAAAAAACTAGCGTCCTTCTTTTCGCTCATTCAAAAAAAAAAAAAAAAAAAAAAAAAAAAAAAATAGCGCCCTTCTGGCCCAACATTTGAAAAAAACGCAGCCCTTCAGCGATGTGAACGCGCTATAGCGTGTAAATTACGCAAGATATAAGGTGGTCTGGGGTAATAACGCCAAGTGCTAATATTTTGCATAATTATGAAATAATCTGGTAAATGACACCCACGTGCTCTGCGCAGAAGGGTTTTGAGTCATGTAAATCGCAAAAAACAGCTTCAAGTTAATTTGTCTCATTTTTAGGTCTTATTGTTTTTACAAGCAACTAAAATTAACGCTTGATCTAAAATTTGCGAGATACGTTTTGTGATGTGAAGACTATTTTTTTATCCGGAAATACTTTGTTAATTACATAAATTTGTAGTACATTTCATGGACTTTCAAAATGTTGTTGAAGATTTCGGATATCTTCTCGAGATAATTTGTAATTTAAAATGTACAGTCAATAACTATAACGGGGTAATAACGCCAATCATTGGCATTAATACCCCGGTTGATTCCCTACAGTGGGCGAGCTACATCCTAAATACTGATTCAAATAAACACAGTTAAAACAGTGCAATGTTTCTAATACTTCTATTTAAGTGGTCCTTTTTAAGCAAAAAAGAAGCTCACGGTCTGATATTCTTTTACCTCATCCTCCCCTCCCCCACACCACACCTTTATTAACACGCTTTTATTACTTTCACCTGTATGTGAATTTGTGGGTTTGTAACTCTCCTTATTATCTAAAGATTTCCCTTATTATCTAAAGATTTTCTCAAGCAATTTTGACTAAAAATTGCATTCTATGGTTTTCGGGCACGAGAAAATCATTGGACTAGGTTACATGTTTGAGAAAAAATTTTAATGGGTCATATTGGGTCATTAAGGGTCTGGGTCAAGCTATTTATATTTAAAGAACGGCGTGATCGATTATAACGAAATTTTGTATGTAACAGTTTTTTGGCACGAGAAAACTATCGGGCTGGGTCACATGTTCGAAAAATTTCGATTAGTGGGTCATTTTTGGGTCATTATGGGTCAAGCCATTTTTATCTAAAAAACGGCTCTAACGATTTTAACCGAATTTTATATTTTATCGTTTTGGATTACAAGAAGACCATTGGGTTAGGTAACATGTTCAAGAAAATTCGGTTAGTGGGTCATTTTTGGGGTCATTGTGGGTGCTTCTTGAGAACTGATAGATGGAGCATGGTAGATGGAGCACCCCACGCTTTTTTTCCACGATAATTTTATTTATTGCTTATTAATTGATATCTATAATAACAATGATTTTATAGTAAAATAGTATTTTTCATCTATTTTCGTTTTCAACCTATAGTACGAATTATTTTTCACTTTTTAGTTTGATATACTTAAAAAGCGTGTTTTTTGGTTTTTTTAAACTATATTTATTTTTCACTTTTTAGTTTGATTACTTTAAAAGCGTGGTTTTAATTTTTTTTAAACTATATTTATTTCATCTATTTTTGTTTTCAGCTTATAGTACGAATTATTTTTCACTTTTTAGTTTGATATACTTAAAAAGCGCGTTTTTTAGTTTTTTTAAACTATATTTATTTAAACTATATTTATTTTATTTTTCTTACACTTTCACAAAAAACTGAACATTTTCAATAGCTTAGAATGCTATTTGTCAATTTCTAAGTTTGTAGAGTTTGTATTTTCAGAATTGGGCAATCTACATGCAATTATTCCATCTTATTTCATAGTTTTGTTTGCATGGCGTTATTACCCATATAGGTGGGTAATAACGCCAAATAGCATTGGTCAAGAAATCACGCCATTACATTTTATGAATACATATCTGTTAAATTATTTTGTTTATATAGATAGTCAATGAGTTGCTGTATCAAATCATATATTTGTTTGAAAAATACAAACTAAAACTGAGCCGTGAAAATTGGTAGAACCTTAACGTGGCTTTATTACCCCAGGGTACCTTAGCTCTTTTGCGTCCCGTGGGTCACGTAATTTCATCAAAAATCGCTAAAAACGGTAAATTTCGTTAAAAATCGCGAAATAACTACTAATTCCCGGAAAAATGGCTAATTTCGTCGCAAAATTCCGAAAAAAGGCAGATTTCCTCAAAAGACCGTGAAAAAAAAGACAAATTTCTTCCAAAAAAACGCGATAAAACGAGAAAATTTTGTCAAATGATTCGCGAAAAACGGCAGCTTTCGCCAAAAGATTTGCAAAGAAAACTGCAAATTTCGTCCAAAAATTACAAAAAAACGGAAAATTCTGTGAAAAATTCGCAAAAACCGACAAATTTCGCTAAAAATTCGAGGAAAAACGCAAAATTTTTCGATATATTCCGAAAAAACGACAGATTTTGTCAAAAGATCGCGAAAAAATGCAAATCAAAGGGGCACAAAAAAGTTAACGGAAGAAGTGAATTTTTCTGTACTAAAAACTAATTTTGCTGCTTCAAAATTGTGTTTTTATTGCTCCAAAAGCGGATTTTCCTGCTTCACAATCAGGAACGTGCGAAGAGAAAATTGCACCCCGGACATAATTAGAATTTGACGCCCCCTCCTCCCAACTTTTCTTGTGGCAGCCCAAAAATGACTTTTATAGTACAAATTTGGCGCCCCCTAAATTTTCCATCCGGGGCGACCGTCCCCCCCCCCCCCCTCCTCCTTTCGCATTGTTATGTTCACAATCCGCTTTAATCTGTTTAAATCTTTAAAAGAAATGCGAACAATAGTGATACTTATCTTCTAAACTCAAATAAGCATTATTTCATAATTAAATTTGTATCTTGACATTTATTTTTAAAACAGTAAAGAAAATTGCTCTTAACAGTTTAAAAAAATTAATATTGTTTTATTTATTTATTTATTTATTTATTTATTATTAAAACAATAATTATTGCATTTCATTTTTGCGTCGAAAAATATGAATTATTATTTGTGGGGATACGCTTTTGTAAAAAAGGACATAGAATTTTAAATGTCCAAATCCCGGGGACCCAGGATTTTTCAAATTCAGCGGCATCACTGGCCCTTACTACTATTGCGTCTGTATTGAATGCGCGCCTGCTAGTTGTCTTCTCATTCATACACTTAGGATTGTTCGTTCTCAAACCTTAAATTGAGGTAGATAAGTCTTGATAGGTAAAGTTTGCGATAGTCAAATTTTCTGTCGATGACACGATTCCTTCTGATTTAAAAAAAAAACATGCATAAATAAATAAATAAATAAATAAAAAATTGGCTAAAAGAGAAAAAAATATAAGAAAAATAATTTAGTTTTTCTAACCAGGGATTATTCTGTTCTCCAATTCTCAAAAATTCAAGACATTCTGTTCCGAAAATTACAAAAAAGGTCATCAATCAGAAAATTCAATTATAAAAAGCCTAAGGAATTTCAACAAATGGTTGCCGAACATTTTTGTCAATAATTTGCGGAAAAAAACACGAATTTCGTCAAATAATCGAGGGAAAGGGCGTATTTCATTATAGAATCGCGGGAAAAAGCTTATGAATCGCAACAAAAATGGTAATTTTGTAAAAGGATCATGAAAGCAAGCGTTAATTGCACCAAAATATAGCAGACGTGAATTTTATCAAAGTACCTAGGAAAAATGAGCATTTCGTCAAAGAATCACAGAAACGATGCTAATAAGAATCGAAAAACTTCGAGTTTCGTAAAGGAACCATCGAAAGGACGCGAATTTTGTCAATGGGCCGTGGAAAAAACGTGAATTTTGTTATGATCGCTACAAAAAGCGAATATTGTCAAATGACCGCAGAAAAAAATGAGTTTTTTTCCCAAAGGGCCTTTGAAGAAACGCGAATTTTATTAAAGTACAACAGACAAAAAATGCGAATTTCATCAAAGGGCTGCGAAAAAAAACGTCATTTTTGCGATCAAAAGATCGACGATTTTTTTTTTTTTTCGGTTTTTTGATGAAATTTCCCTTTTTTCGAGATTCCTTTTCCAAATTCCTGTTTTTAGGTGCGTTCGTAATTATGTAAATACGTAGCACCTATTGTTGTCGCTCAGTCCGTCCGTCTGTCTGTCTGTCCGTCTGTCTGTCTGTCTATCTGTCCGTCTGTCTGTCTGTCTGTCCGTCCGCATATAACAACGCAAAAACTACCCAACCGAATCGTTTGAAATTTAAAATACATAATTATAACATAATTTTGTCGAGTCATTTCAAATTTTATGAAAATCGGATGGATAGATCAATTACAGGAACAATCAAAAGCATTCCGTTACATTACGGTCAAAGGGGAAAAAAGTTTCAAATGCATTTTAATCGTTTAAAATTTAAAAAATATAATTATTACGTAATTTTGTCGAGTCATTTCAAATGTTATGAAAGTTGGATGCATAGATCATTTACAGGGACAATCAAAAGTATTCCATTACATTACGGTCAATGGGAAAAAAGTTTCAAATGCATTTTAATCGTTTGAAATTTAAAACATATAATTATTACGTAATTTTGTCGAGTCATTTCAAATGTTATGAAAGTCGGATGCATAGATCATTTACAGGGACAATCAAAAGTATTCCATTACATTACGGTCAATGGGAAAAAAGTTTCAAATGCATTTTAATGATGTTACACTCATACGAACATAATAGAATCGGCATGAATCTATGAAATATATACTGAAATATGCATTCTGTACAATCTGTTAGGCAAAGAATTTTTATTATTAAATTGTAGGGCCACATAAAAGTATTCCACTACATAATGCTATATGGGGAAACATTGTTTGGGGTGTGTTTTAATTATATTCAACTATTTCACATTTTATGAATAAGATATACGTTGCTGAGGTGTGATAAAAATTACTTCCTGCATATTTACAGAAACACAAAGATTTCGACTACGATACTGTATCCGAAGTACGCTCTACTATATCAGCACGATCTGAATATTTTTAAAACTTCGTTATCATACGAACGCACCTCATTTGCTACGTTCACGTGCAGTTTCCAACTTGTTTTTTTTTTTTTTTTTTTTTTTTTTTTTTTCTGTGGTTCTTGAACGAAATTTGCATCTTTTCACGATCCTCTGACAAATTTCGCGTTTTTCTCGCAATTCTATTACGAAATTGGCGATTTTTTCCCCTAATTTACAAAAATGATTTTTTTTTCTGATTATTTGTAAAAAATTGCGATACATTTTATATAAGAAGTCTTTTAGAGTTACAACCGACTTTTTTTTTAATTTTCGAAAATGACTGCCTTAATTTTTCTTAATTTGGAAAAAATCTGATAGAATCACAGAGATGATCCTAAGAAAGAAAAAAAATTTAAATTCAAAGCAAATTTTCTGAAAGGTTACAGTGGAGGTGGGAGAAAAGAGAGGGCGTTTTCTCTCCCGTTACGAATTATGAGCTTTTTTGCGCTCCTTTTTAGAAATTAGCATTTTTTTGTTTAAACGTGACAAAATTGGCAGTTTTTCGCGATCTTTTGACGAAATTTGCCATTTTTTTTGTTAATCTTTTAACAAAATTTGCCATTTTTTTCGCGATTTTTTCACGAGATTTGTCTTTTTTTTGCGATTTTATAGCAAAATAGGCCGTTTTTTGCGATCTTTTAACAAAATTTTCCTTTTTTCGTGATCTTTTATCAATATTTGCCGTTTTTTTCGCGATCTTTTAAAAAAATTTACATTTTTCTTTCTTTCATTTTTTTGACGAAATACAGTCGAGTCTCTATATAACGAAACTCCATACATCGAATTTCTTTATATAACGAATTTTCAGTAGGAACGGTCCCCTTTCCGCATGATTACATCAAAAACAATCTCTATATAGCGAAATATCTATCTCCATATAACGAATTTTTTCATAAATTCGTTATATGGATGTTAATTTGGTCTTAATTTATTCAATTTTAAAAAGCTTCGAAATCATATGGAATCAATTTTCCATCACTTATTTTTGATTTATCGTCAGTGCTGAGTTTTTTTATATTACTTCTCTCCTTGTTCTTTAAATCCAACGAATTCATCCCACCTCCCACACACCTTTCCACATCCTTCTGAAAACAGAGTCAGTTGGATTGATACACACGTGAGAGAGGAATCCATGAGAAGCACATAAGAGAGGCCTTCAAATGGAGGAAAATGTGAACTACAATTTTTCATTCCTTAATAAAATTTGAGTCTTTTTTTTTTCTTTTTCGAGATTGTAACAATTTTAAAATCAAAAAAACAAAAAAAATTACAGATTTCTTCGTCTGAAATTAATGAAAGTCTTCCTTATTTGATTTTCATTAAGCTTTCAAATAAATGTCTGTTCTCTTTTTTGAAACAACTTAAATAATTAAGAAATAAAATGTTAAGTTAATATTTACTTTTAAACATTTCAAATTCTTAATTCAAAAGATCAAAAGTAACATTTGTTCAAATTTCACACATTAAATACGATTTTTAACATCATTTTCTATATATCGAATTTCTCTATATAACGAATTTTTTACTGGAACGGTGGATTTCGTTATATAGAGACTCGACTGTATATTTTTTTCACACATTTTTGAACTGCTAGATTTTAGATTTAACTCCATAAAAGTGCCCTGAAGAATGTAAAAAGTGCCCTTTTCAGAACAGTAGAGCCCTGCCGCTTTTTAAACCTGGGAGAAACCCTGGTTTACATATCGATTACTAAATAATTTTAATAATTTCTACAACTGAGTTTTATAGAAATAGTATTTTGTTAACTTTAGTTTAAATATCATTTGTTTAAGAGTTAGATTTACGAATAAAAGGTACATTTTTAACTGTGACTAATTTAGTAGATATATTATAAATCAATGAAACCGTTCTTACTTAAACATTTTCTTTCATCGAAATTCGATGGGTTCTACCTTGTATATGTAATGAAGATTAAAACTGATGTTTACAATACTAAAAATAAATGTAAAAGAATGTAAAAAGTGCACTTTTCAGAACAGTATCGCCCTGCCCCTTTTTAAACCTGGGGGGAACTCTGATTGAATTTTCAGAAATGTTCCTGTGTTTTCTTTCTCTAAATTCTAGATAAGGGCAATATGAACTCATTCTGCTATGCTCAACTCGCTATCTTTTGAATGTGCAGTAGATTATAAATAGAAAAGATTTTACAATTAATATTCTGTTTAGGGCGGGGGGGGGGGGGGCAATGTTAAAGTATGAAGATTTGGTGGGGGGGATTTGCGTCATTGGGTTTGGGGGAGATGGTCACCACTGCTTCCGAACTGATATACATAAAACAAAGAGGCACAAAACCTCCGTCAAGTTCGTTAATGGGCAAAATTGTACATAGGGAGTGGAAATATGGAGAAGATTGTGAGAACAAAAAGGAAAAAAAAAAAAAAAAAAAAAAAAAAAAAAAAAAAAAAACCTCCTAACATTTTTGTTTCCATTCAGTTTAAAGTTTTTATTACTTATAGGAAAAGGGCCAAAAATTTATGTATGACGGATTTTTGATATAATTAAAAATGGGTTCAAGGGACGATAACAATAAGGTTTTAAGAAGGAAAAAATTCACAAGATATCAACTCCAGTTAAATTTATTATCAATCTTAATCTTATCTTCAACTTTTATTTTGATGAGTTTTTGATAAAACCAACTCTTACTTAAAAAAAAAGGGGGGGGATGGGGGAGAGTGGTGATGAAGAAAAAAAAACTCATTCGTAACACAAGAAACAAATTTGTCAATTCACAAGATATCAAGTTCGCTTAAATTTATTATAAATCTTCTTAATATTAGCAATAACTTTGACAGGTTTCTGATGATACCAAATTTTATAAATTCTCCCCCCCCCCCCAAAAAAAAAAAAAAAAAATCATTGTATTAACATGATTCTGATATAATACTAGTTCCTATAGATAAATAAAATGGGAAAACTCGTCAAAAGTCACCAGATAAAATTGTTAAACTAGCAAAAGCCGTGCTTTGTTTGAATTCGCGAAGCAATATTTCATAAGATAAATATTTGAAAGTAGCATTATTTTTACATCTTTATTAAGCAAAAACGTTATCTCATGTTTTGGCGCATTTAAATTTTAGAAATGTAAATTCAGCCAAATAACTAAGAATTTCATCGGAATTTCTTATTTATGATATTAAGTCTGGTATAAATAAAAATATTTTCGAAGCAGAATTTTACAAAATATTTTTCTAATTTTTAACTAAAAGTTTTAAATATGTTTTTACATTTTCCAATGGCCTCTGGTGTTTTCTCAAATGATTTGAAATACAGTGTCTCACAAAAGTGATGGAACACTTGTGCTTTATAAAAAGAAACTGCAATAAAATAAATAAACAAACATGTGCAAAAATTTTTTGGGTGTGTTTCATATTTAAAGTTAGCAACAATTGTTACATAACATACATTTTGTCAAAATATTAAAATATTAATTTAGTAAAAATACAATTGTTCAGAACGGAGCAAAAAATGACTCACATAAGTGATGGGACACTTACTTTCCCATCAAATATTTATCCAAAAATTTTACTTTTTAAAAGGTTTTAATATTTTGTTGGATTTCCTTTTACTTTTAAAACATGATTTAATCTTTTTGGGATGGATTCGACTAATTTTTTTGTGATTTCTGGAGTGTTTTTACCCCATTCTTCTTCAAGCACCGATTTTAGTTGTTGTTTTGAAGAAATTGTGTGTTTGCGAATTCTTGATTCCAATTCTTGCCAAATATTCTCTATGGGATTTAAGTTTGGAGATTGTGGTGGTGTTTTTATTATTTCAGGACAGTTATATAGCAGCCAGAGTCTAACGTTCAGAGTAGTGTGCTTGGGGTCATTGTCCTGGTAGAATTTAAAATCGTTATGAAGGTTCAATTTTCGTGCTGAAGATTTCAAATTTTGCTTTAAAATATCAATATACTTGTACTGATCCATTATACTGTCAATAAAAACAAGATTACCAACGCCAGCGGACGATATACACCCCCATACCATAACTCCTCCTCCACCATGTTTTACTGTTGGTACCAAGTTCTGTTTGCGAAATTCTTCCCTGGGTTTTCTCCACACCAAGATTCTACCGTCAGAACCAAATATATTAAATTTACTCTCATCAGCAAATATAACTTTATTCCAGTAATCAGAATTCTTATTTATGTTTGATTTTGCGAAAGTTAGTCTGAGTTTTCTATTCTTTTCACTTACGAAGAATTTTTTCCTGGCTACTGTACCGTGATATCCAGCAGATCGAATTACCCTTCTAATAGTCTCAGGATTAACAATTATTCCATATAATGCTTGTAAATCAGCAGCAACTTTTGAAGCACTATTTCTTGGATTTTTTTTTTTTTTAATATTTCGAACGATAATTCGCTTTATTCCATTGGATAGCTTTGATGGTCGGCCAGGTCTTCTTTTATCCTGAATCATATGATTCTTTTTATATCGTTTAATGATATTGAAAACTGTTGAACGACTCAAGTTAACTGTTTCAGCAGTTTTTCTAATAGATTTTCCACGTTCAATATGCAAATTAATAACTAATTTTCGAATTTCAGGCGAAGTTTCTTTTCGTTTAGCATTCATAGCTACACAGAGCTAAAAAACACAAAAATTCCAAAACAAACTGGAGAGAAATACTGCAGACGATTTTATAAATTATTACCAATTGCTTTTAAGTAAAAATAAAACCCCAAAAAATATTTTTATTGCTTATTTCAGACGATTTTTGTTGCATATATAATGGTGTCCCATCACTTATGTGAGCTATTTTTTGCTCCGTTCTAAACATTTGTATTTTTATTAAATTAATATTTTAATATTTTGACAAAATGTATGTTATGTAATAATCTCTAAATTTAAGTATGAAACACACCCACAAAAAATGTGTACATGTTTTTTTAATTTATTTGATTAGTTTCTTTTTGTAAAGCACAAGTGTCCCATCACTTATGTGAGACACTGTAGGTATGTTTTCAACCTTTGTAATTCACATTAAATAATGTTTCAATTCAAATACCGAACTTAAGAAACTTAACAAACTTAATAAAATATTCACTTTAAATACCAAATATAAGAATTAATTTTACTTGTTTACGATCCATTTGTTGCCATTTTACCAAAGTAAATACCTAAATAAATAAATCATAATATAATTCTTTTAAAATCCGTAAGTATAAACTGCGTAAATAATTTTGGCTGAGTAATGAAAATACACTTTATTTAATATATTAATCGTGATTCTATCTATAATTATTAACCCCGTGGTTTATTTTCCTTCTTAAAATAAAAAGATACGAGTTCAATTTTTTATTTGCAAACAATTTTGCGGAATAATGAAAATATATTTTATTTAATTAATTAATCATGATTCTATCTATAATTACTAACCCCATGGTTTATTTTCCTTCTGAAAATAAAAAGATAACACGTTCAATTTTTTATTTGCAAAAATGCGTCCATAAGAGAAAAACATGTAGAATAAATTATTATTAAAATAATATTTTTTAAAGGTTATTCTGTAAAGAAAATAACATTGTGCAAATCTACAAATCATAATTTATTCTTATGTTTAATTTGAAGACAAATACTGAATAGTTTTTTTATAAAGTGTACGACAAAATGTAACTTGAGTGGCCTAGTAGAGGATTCGCTTCGCTCATCCTAATTAGTTTATCTCTGTCTTGATTTAGTTTATATTGGTGAAATTAGTATACTTAACTTCGAAATCTACCTGTGCCTGTAGTCCGAGCCGCGAACATTTTTTCCCCCTCAAAACTGCCTTTGAGAATGGACAACTTTAAAAGGGTTAATAACGCTGGTGATTTTTAGTATTTTATAATATATATTTTAATATTCTTACTTTTTGAAAATTAGAATAAAAACGAATTTATAGCACTGCAGTGATTTTAATATTTTGATTCTTGTATAAGATTACTATTCAAATCGATTGAAATCTAAAACACTTCTAAACATAATCGTATGAACAGCACATCACTTCCACTTATCTTAATCTGTCATACGGTTTTCACAAATTTTATCAAAACAACGTTGAATGATTAGAATAAAGACATGTTCTAAAATATCGGAAAAATATTACGGAATTAAAAAAAATAAAAAATAAAATAAAGATAAAAAATTGCAGCTGCTAATAAACAAATATCAGAATATGATAACGAATCAAATAGCTGGAAAATGTTAACATGATTCTATTGTGAGAATAATAAAAATGGCAGCCCCTCAGAACGCAATAGTCTGCGTGCGATGCAAAAATTAGAATTGCGAAAAACCCAGAAATTTTAGGAACTTTAAAAATTTTACCAAAGAGGAGGGGGGGGGGAGAAAAAGAAAGGAAGAAATCCTAAAGAAACAATTAAGGTCGCCATTTGAGAAAGACTAAGGAAGGAGAATCCAGCTCCCCCCCTCCCCCTCCCCAAATTATATGATACTTCAGAACGTATCAGGCCCAGCATAAAAAGATCAATCAATGAATAAAAAATGCACAAATCTTAAAAAAAAAAAACAAGTAAGAAAAATCATGCGTTAAGCATAGATTATGAAGCACTTTCCAACACTTAATGAATTCTTTAACAAAACTTTGTTATTTAGGGAAATAATAGTGTATAGCCAAATATACCCAAATATGTATTCCAGTACATTAGAACAGCCCTGTATTTCATATGTCAGTTCATATAATAGGAAAAATTAGCTCAGCAAGAAAATACCTAGTACTTTGAAATTTCTTTTTCAGCAATTCTTACTATTAGATGGAAACATACTTGAATACTTTTGTTCAGCCCTGTAGTTTACATTCTACCTTTATTACACGTCAGCATTAGGCTAAAATTTATTGTAAACTAAAACACTTTAAAAACAACTGAAATCACATTCTCATAAATTATCATTCATATGCGTCCATGTAAAGAATTCTTTGCGTGGCCCTGTATATCCCTTTATCTATATTCTGCAAACATTTCTCAGTAAATTGAATGCAGCTCAGAGTAAAAATGCATAGCTTATTTAAGAACCACGTTTAAATAATTTACGCTCATATTCAGTAACGTTCGTGAGCTCTTTTGGGTAGCCTTATATATCAACTATAACATTTATACACACCATATAATGTGCATATATTTAGCGAAATACAAACGCGAATATCATAATTAAAATGCATTTCATCCCTTCATCAGCCATCATCGGACACATGTACGGTACTTCGGAAAGAATATACTATTTGAAATCTTTTGTATGGCCCTGTAAATGCTATGTACTTCATATTATGCAAGACAGTAGCGTATAATTTATATTAAGCTTCAGTGACATATATCAATTTTATTATACATGAAAAAGCTCAATATATTTAAAATATGTCACACAAAATTCCCCCTTTTACATTATCTAATGGAATTCTTTTGTGTGGCCCTGTAAATGAATAATAGCTACATTTTCACCTTATATTTTATAGAATGCATATTTTAATACGTTTGACAGGGTATAACATCTTTAAAATTCCTTTGAAACGATTTTTCCCCATAGGTCGTAATGTAATAGGAAACTTTTGATTCGTCCTGTAGATAAACTAATCATGGTAGAAACTTCATTTTCGATAGGACTTGTGCTAGGGTAAACGTCAATAACGTCCTAAAATTTCATGGCAATCCGAGTATATTAACGATTTTTCACCATGGGCCGTAATGCAATGGAAAACTTTTGATTCGCCCTGTAGAAAAACGAATCATAATAGAAACTTCATTTTCAATAGGGTTCGTGCTAGGGTAAACGTCAATAACGTCCTAAAATTTCATGGCAATCCGAGTATATTAATGATTTTTCCCCATAGGCCGTAATGTAATGGAAAACTTTTGATTCTCTCTGTAGATAAACTTATCATGGTAGATATTCATTTTCAGTAGTGTTTGTGCTAGGGTAAACCTCAATAACGTCCTAAAATTTCATGGCAATCCGAGCATATTAACGAATTTTCTCCATACGCCGTAATGTAATGGGAAACTTTTGATTCGCCCTGTAGATAAACTAATCATGGTAGCAACTTCATTTTCAATAGAACGTGTGCTAGGGTAAACGTCAATAACGTCCTAAAATTTCATGGCAATCCCAGTATATTATCGATTTTTTCCCATAGGCCGTAATAAACTTTTGATTCGCCCTGTAGATAAACAAATCATGGTAGAAACTTCATTTTCAATAGGACTTGTGCTAGGGTAAACGTTAATAACGTCCTAAAATTTCATGGCAATCCGAGTATATTAGCTATTTTTCCCCATAGGCCGTAATGTAATGTGAAACTTTTGATTCGCCCTGTAGATAAACTAATCATGGTAGAAACTTTATTTTCAATAGGACTTGTGCTAGGGTAAACGTTAATAACGTCCTAAAATTTCATGGCAATCCGAGTATATTAGCGATTTTTCCCCATAGGCCGTAATGTAATGGGAAACTTTTGATTCTCTCTGTAGATAAACTAATCATGGTAGATACTTCATTTTCAATAGGGTTCGTGCTAGGGTAAACCTCAATAACGTATAAAAATTTCATAGCAATCCGAGTATATTTACGGGAGTTAGAGCGCGGACAGACGGCCAGACGGACAGACGGCCAGACAAACCGAATGCATAAGCACTTTTCAACTTTGTTGGAAAGTGCTAAAAATGTCAAATATGATTGAAATGAAAATATTAGTATATACTAAATTAGTATATATTAAGGTTGTTCTAAAATAAAAAAAGGACAACTTTATGACTTGGTTTTAATTTTGTTCGGAAATGCATGAAATTAACAAATATTGTTGTTCAGAAACTATCTAATCGTACTCATTTTCCCTTTTTTCGCCAACACAATGTTTTTTTTACAGAAAATAGTGTCGATTTGGTCGTTTTGAACCGAATTTCCGCGGAAAGAAGAACAACCACTCAAACTGGGACGAAAAACGAGTTTGACACGCGATCAAAACCGCTTATAACTCAATAGGTAACACAGGCCTACAAAATTTTACTTTTTATCTAAGGTTTTTATAAATTGATGTAAATTGTAATCTGCTATGCTTATTCCAAAAATACTATCCATTTTTAAGCATCACGTCAGGATTTTTTACAATTAAGAAACTAAGAATTTTTAATTGAAGATTATACAATTTATACAACATTCATTACAAAATGTATAAAACAAATCAGATAAATAAATAAAATCATATATACATATAATATAAATGTGTGTGCATATTTTATAAGGAACTGCATTCTAATAAATACAGTATTTTTTTTTCTTTTTTCTTTTTTTTTTCTTTTTTTTTTTTTTTGTTATCAAAAGAACGTTTGTGTTCTTTAAATTTTGAAATTGGTTTTGTATCTCTTTTTTTTTTCACCCAAGTATTTTGCTGATATATTGAGATTACATTGTTTTTGATAGCGTTTTATGTCGTGTAGAAATCTCTCACCTTATTCTTCACTCATTTCACCAAGAGTTTTAGGAAAACATTCAAGATGAGAATACAGAAGATGTACTTTTAAACTCGTGTTACAATCTACTTTAATTTTTTTTTTTTTTTTTTTTTTTTTTTTTTTTTTTTTTTTTATTTTAATACCATCATTGCGTAGTTAGGAAACTTGTAATTCCCTAAATATTTCTGAATAACGTCTTTGAAATAAACTTAAGCATCTTTTTTTATTCCTTTCATATTTTCCTCAAAAAATTTCGTCTTTCATTAACAGTCTTCGTGGAGGTCCCTCCGTCCCTCCTGCTCCTGTCCCCGTACTGTCCTTTTTCTACTACTTACGTAGCATAGGGTAAATCTTGCAATCGTTTTGAAAATCGAAAAATTTTTTTTGACGGATTTACGCGTTACAGATAGTGGAGATTTTGAAAAACATATTTTTAGAAAAAAAAAATTGCCGTCCGTCTGTCTGTGTGTCTGTAAACGCTCTATCTCACGAACAATTGAGATAGAGACTTGAAATTCTGTATGTACTTAGTATGTAAGAATGGGACAAAGCCTATTTAATATCATTAACCTCGATTATCCGGAACTATTTTTTTCGGACTCTCGAAAAATTAGTTCTCATGAAAGGTATATAAAAATTTTCGATTTTTTTTTATTTTAAGGAAAGAAAGTAAAAAGAAATACAATAATACAAATTTTGCATCAAGGACGAAGTCGATCGGATTATTAGTTGCCGAGATTACTTGTAATCCTGTTTTCCACATTCTTCGATTTTTCATGAACCTGTATTTCATTGAAATTACAATTCAGATATATATTTTAATTGGAAATGAGACGCTTAATCCGGCGCAGTAATCTGTTAGTTAATATGATTATTTCTTTTGAAGTTATAAGGATGTTTCCTTTACTCAGTTCGGTACTACTGGAGCAGTTTCGCATTTTATATAGTTTGTCGAAATGGGTTCATCAGCCATTCATTAACAGAGCATTGCCATGTATATTAACAACATTTAGATATACGTTTAAATTTTGTTTTGGAATTGCTATGCATTGTATAAATAGTTTTCACATGTTTTATTTCCATATATTATATTATGCCTATCCATGATGGGAAAGTATTACGGTGGCCCCCAATGACTAGTTTTATTTTATTCGTTTCGTTTACTGTATGGTTCATTTTAATGTTCAGTAATAAAATACTTCTATTGCCACGATGACGAAAAAAGTATTAAAAAAACTACGAAAAATTAATAACTTAAAAAACATTTTGAGATGCAGCTTTCAAATGATAATGAAATGATTTTTATAATGATCAAACCACATTTTGATCATTATAAAAATGATGTTTATTATTATCATTACTACATTTTTTTAAATGTAGAATTTATTTATAAGTCTAAAATTTTAATCGTTGAAAATATAATTTTCTAATTAGTCGTTGTAATTTGTTAATTTACATTTTTTTTAAATTTTTTACAAATTTAATTAACTAACACATTTTCTGCTGGTGTCACGATATCATTTAAGATTTCGATTTATAGCTTTTTAGTTGTAATTTTTAGATTGAAACAATTACAAATCATTTTTAATAAATCTGGTATGATATAGTATTAAGCATGTTAATGTATTTTTTTTTTTTTTTTTTTTTTTTTTTTTTTTGTTGATTTGAGGACCACAATAAACCAATATTACGGACGCACAAATTTGTTGAAGTATCTATCAAGATGACATATTGTGAATTTTTAGAAAGTCAGAATGCATGGAGCATTAAAGATGCAAAAGATGAAAAGAAAAGAAAACACTGAGAGAAATTTATCTTGAGAAAAGTGCATTTCTACTGCATAATAATACGTTACTTCCATTACTTACCTTTAATAAGCTTAAAAACGCATTTTCTGCGAAGAGTTAGAGAATAATGCAATACATGGATATTTTTTTATTTTGAAAAATTAATAATACAAAACGAAACTCCGTATTTTTGGTTAATTTTTGCACATTTCAAACTTTATCAATAAAACAAGATTATTTTGAGGAATCTCTGCTGACAAACTTTCGCTGAATTACCTATCTACATATAAGTTATTCTTATTATTATTATAACTTTTATCAGACCTGTGTTTCCTAGAAACGTACTTGTTTTATTTTATTCTTTCTACACAGACACTTGATTTTAGAATCGATTTTAACTATTTCATTTCTATAGCAACAAAACAAAATCTTTATCCAAATGCACTGGTAAAACATTTATTTAAGGGTATATTTTAAGCCAAACTGCTTATTTTTAAATTTATTTTTGAATTCATTTTTGCTATCAAACGCATCAAAATGGTAAATTCTCAAATAAATATAAAATATATGACGGAATGAAATTTTCGCCTTACAACAATCAAATAATTTTTTTTACCGTTCACCTAAAATATTACTAACTCAATCTTCAAGCCACGAGTCTCGTTCATTTTTCCAAAACGAAATCTTATATTTGTATTTATAAAAGAAAATATTCTCTGAGGAAGAACCTGTTTGGAAAAGGTTTGAAAATACTAAGATTTTTAAATAAAATTAACTTTTAACATCTATAATTGATTTTTTAATCGCCTTTTATGTAAGCATTATTCATTTATTTTATGGTAAATTCTGTTACTTAGAAAGTACATTATGTGCTGTGCTTGTCTATTTTTTGATAGCTGCAAAAAAAATATCGCAAAAAAATGCTCTCAAAGTTAACGTTTTGAATCGAATTTTCTGAAGCTGTAAATCTGGGAAAGAAAAAAATGGACATATTGAGAAAGTAATTGTTTATAAATCATTCTAATGAATTGAGCGAAACACGAAATCACACAGCATCTTATACATCTCTTCAAAAATCAACTCGGCAAGTTTCATGTTTCTACTTTTAAAAACGAGTCCGAAAAGTTCAAACTTTTAAGGGTGGATTTTTTTTTTTTTTTTTTTTTTTTTTTTTTTTTTTTTTTTAATACACCCTTAATTTAAATACATCGCAATTCCAAAATAAAATATAAACGTATATTTAAATATTTTTAACCAATTTTGACATATTATACAAAATGCCGAACTATTCAAGTAGTACTGAATTGCGTAAAAGTACCCTTATAACTTCAAAAATAATAATCATTAACTAACAGTTTACTGCGTCGGATTAAGGATCTCATAACCAATTAAAATGTATCTTTGAATTGAAATTTGAATAAAATACAGGGTCATGAAAAATCGAAGAGTGTGGAAAATAGGGTTACAAATATCTCGGTAACTAATTATCCGATTGACTTCGTTCGTTATGCAAAATTTGTGTTATTTTATTGTCTTTTACATCCACTCCTTAAAATAAAAAAATTGCGAAAATTTTTATGTATCTTTCATCAGAATAAATATTTCGAGAATCCGAAAAAAATAGTTTCAGATAATCGAGGTTACTGATATTAAATATGCATCTTTCAATTAGTACATACGAAGTACACACCAACTTTCAAGTTTCTTTCTCAATTTGTTCGGGAGCTAGAGCATTTACAGACAGGCGGACGGCATTTTTTATTTTTCTAAAAATATGTTTTTCGGTTTGGTTTGGTTTGGTTTATTTTTGTCGTCTGATTATCTACGCTAGGGATATAGGATCAGGGGGAGTGCCCTTCGTGGGGGTCTTTCTAAGGGAACCTAACCCGTATTTACGCAAGGTTCGAAGAAAACCATGAAAACTCCGAACGGTTAGGCCGACAGTCGCGATTGGGTTTGAACCCAGCACCTGCCGTCTACCAGTTGAGAGGTCCGTACCTCTCGGCCACTGGTGGGGCATATGTTTTTCGGAATCTCAAGTGTCTAAAACGGATAAATCCGCCAATTTTTTTTTTTTTTTTTTTTTTTTTTTTTTTTTTTTGAAAAAGACTGCAAGATTTATCTTATACTACGTATGATATGTAAATAAAAAACTGAAAATTTTAAGAAATTTAGAATTTTGTACATTTATATTCATATGTATAAAAAATTCGATGCGTATAGTTTTATTTGTATACGTAAACTAAACTCGAATAGAAAATATTGGGGATGTTAATTGCCCTCAGTGCATGGTCACAGTGACGTCACTGTGGTCACGTGACGTCTGTGACCAAGATGCCACCACTCAATGATGTCACATTGTGACTGAAATGAGAACTTCTCAGAAAACTTGAAAAAATTATAAAAATTCATCAAAATATGTTATATACTGTAAAAAAAAAAACAATTTTTCTGGCAATCAAAAAATTTTTGTGAGGTCATTGTTATATCCATTGCCAACTAGATATATAACGGCCTGCGCATTTCGCTAAAAATCGCCGAAAAAGTGAAGCTGGATTCAGCTTCAAACCCTGAACCATTTCAATATATCACGTGGCGCAAACCCCGCCCAAATTAGCATTGTATAAGCCGAGGTATAAGCTGATTTCTGTTTCGTGCAGATGGTCTCTGGCCGTGTTCAAAAGACGCTTTTTTTGTGCGCGCGCGCTCAGAAGATTCTGCTTGGAGTAGGTGCTATCGAATAAGGGAATTTTAACGTTATTCAATTATTGAATTATTTTTATTGTTCAAAATTGGTAAATGCAAATACTATATTCCTTTATCTTTTCAAAACATGATTCTCGTAGCAGAAATACATATCTGCGGTCACTCAAATAAAATCAAAAATATTCCCAAAATGTATCACGTGACCTATTTTATCTAATTAAGCCCGATCAGCATTTAAAATGTGACCACCAACCTTGACGCGCGTAACTCAAAAAAAAAAAAAATATATATATATGAGAGATTTGATCACGTGATTGTGCATTTCGTGCTTCTATTTTATTGGCTGCACTTTTGTTGGTAGGTTGATTGATACAATTTAACAATTCAATTAGGGATCTAAAGATTTTAACTTTTTAACAATTTTTTTTATTATTTATTTAAAAATGATTTATCAGTTGCTTTATATTTTTCGCGATAATTAAAATGCTGTTATCAAACGAGATTGTGATATCAACATGTTATAAGGTTTATTTTTAATCTATTATATTGGATGTATTTCAATGGAATTTGCACTGTTAGTTTGACAGTTTTTCAGAAAAGGTTTTAGTATACATATCTCTTATTTAATAATTGCATATTTTACAGAATACTATAGTATTCTGTAATAATTATAATTATTGCAGAATACTAAACTGTTATAATAAAACTTTAATCACTAGTTGTCTAATGATGTAGCTTGTTTTTTGCATAAATGGATACTCCATCCAATGAATACTGGAAGCAAAGAGGGGAAGGAGGACCACACTATCTTCTTAACTGTTTGAAAATATATGAATTTTCGTCATTTTGGCTGATTCTAATCGTTTGGCACCTTTTAATAAAAATCCTGATTAGTTTCACAGGGGGGGGGGGGAGTCCGGGCGTTGCCCCTCTAGCCCTTGCATAAGTCGGGCCCTGAGTAAAAATAATATTCTAAAAAAAATAAAGCTAGTTATTTTCTAACAACTATAGTTATTATAAAGTATGATTTGTATCTTAAACTTACTTCTAAAGTACTTTTTTTAAAAAAAGAAAGAATGAATGAATGAAAAACATCAAGAAATTCTTTTACGCGTATACCTTTTTTAATTTTTTTGTTGTTATTGTTGTTTATTTGCTTAATATGTATATATATAAATCACTTTGGAACGATACTTAAAATATTAAATGAGTTCAAATGTAAAACTTTCTGCTTAAAATATCATATTTTCTCATATTTAAATAGGTATTTCATTATTGTAATAAAAATACATGTGCTTCTGTATTATTAATATAAAAAATTATATTTAATAAAAAATCCTATGTATTAATATAAAGCAAACAATTATTAACAAAAAAAAAAAAAAAAAAAAAAAATACAGTTTATAGACGCGAAAAATTCGAACTCACAATCGCTGATTTTAAGCTCATGAAGGTAACAGATGATCTTCTCATTAGCACCGTCCAATCAAATTCATGAATTGTTCTTAGTCTGTATCTGAGCGTACAGTTCGGAGTACTGTGCGCTTGGTTTGGTACACTGAACAGGCGCATACAAGAAACCACTCCATATCCCTGACTCCTGAGCGCGCGCGCTTGACGCGCGTAACTGCTGAACACGCTCATTGATTTGATTCAGGGTTTGTACGATTGGTCAGAATAACTTGGGCAGGGTATCAGAGTCCTCTGGCGGGTCCGGGTGACTTTGAAATAAATGGGCCGTATAGATCTAATTGGCCATGGTTATGGCACAGCAGGTAACGTACGCCACGTCACATATGTGGCAAGAAATCTACTATATTGTAAAGTCACAATGAGGCAAAATATGTCATCCAATGTAAAAATACGTACATATTTATTTATTTTTAATGCCACTGCAAGTCATATGTGCGTACCAGTACTGGTACGTGTAGTTCTATTTACTGGTACGCGAAAGTACGATATTAGTATAAGAAATTTAAAAATACAGCAAGTGAAATAAAAAATAGCTTAATCCCCTCCTCCTGTTTCTTGATTTGTCAGTTCACAGGCTCAGTATTGCCTGCTCTTTCTATTTACTGTTTTGACAGAGATTGTTTACTCTTGTTTTAATGTTATTTGGATTAAATTTTTTTGACAAATGGAGCTAATACTTCGGTAGATGTCCAGTTGCCTTTTATCCTCCCCCCAAAAAAGAAAGCTTTCTTCGATTACTGTATTCTATGAGTTTATATTACTTCAAGATTTTCAATCGCGCATTAATGAGCAGTTTATTTTCAGAACGTATGGAATTTCTTATGTAGGTTATTCACTTATTAAATTTTATTATGCATTTTACAATTGATATAAACATAATATTCATATGACAAAAAATTGTCGAACAAGGCAATTTTAAATGTGTATTTTTTTTCCCCATATTTAACGAAGAGTATTCATGTTCTCTTTTTAAGTGCATCTATAATTGTCACCCAATGATGATACACTTTATATCGGTTTTTCTGAATTAGATTTGAGATTTTCTTTTGATGGTACCCGGAAGTTTGAACTTCTATTTAATTGTGGGTCAATCTAAAAGTTTGAGAACCCCCTATCCCTGTACTAGAGCAAACTGAAACGATGTTTCGGCTGATGAAATTATCTCCAATTTTTGTACCGGTTCGTGACATTATTTTAAATATCATTCCGGTCCATGAAACTTTTAATGCATGTTATGGTAGTTTTATGCATATAGCTTATTGTATTCTCTGATGATGCACAAGAGAATAACGAAAAGCTATTGATTTTAATAAGTATCATAATCTAGATTAATTCATTTTTTATTCCGATTAACCCTTTATCTAAAGAATTATTTATCGAGAAATTGTTTCACCCCAATAATTATCTTCTTTAACATCTGAAGGTATACTGTAGTTTTTAAATTACAATATTGTGAAATTTAGATATGTTTTTCCTTTAAAACTGATTAAATATATTGATAGTTATAACTTTTTTTTTGTAAATTATTTAAAAAAATAATCAAAATAATTAACCAAAAGTACTATTCTGGAAAAATCACAAATCTTATAAAAGTAATGCATTTAAATGTGCTATGATCCTCTCTGTAAATTGAAGGCCTTTTGCGGTTGAAAATGTTTCGTATAACTTTTTTCTTAACCCGGGAGGACGCGCGCAGGGCCTAAAAGACCCGGAGTGCCTATGTTTTTTACAATTGCAACTACTAATTTTTTAAAAGTAATCTTCAACTTATTTTATTGCAAAATTTGTAAGAATTGTCTCCGTCTAAATAAATCGACTGTTTTAATTTGATTTTATTGGTGACAAAGTTAAAACCATTCATACCCTGGGTAAGCGCGCGTTCTCCCGGGTTAAAAAGAAAAGCTAAACCTATAAAAATGAATAAGAATATCATCACTTTTTGAAAATATTCAGTTTCTAATATTTGTGGACACTGTCTAAATTTGATCGATCAGAGTTTATTGTGTGCGGGGAAAAAACTTTCGTTAATAGACTGAGTACATAAATTTTATATGAAATATTCTTCAATGCTATTTAATTGACAGAAGCAAAAATTTAAAATGAAAGTTAAAGTTGGTATAGTATTGAACTAAAAATATTAAAACATTGAACTAATGATATTGAAGTATTATCAATTGTAACTACTTTTTGAAATATTAAGATGTAGTAGATAGAAGAAAATTTTGGTATTGGCACATCCAACAAGTTTAAATTATTTTTGTATGGTTATGTAAATTTTCTATAATTCAAAAAAGTTTTTAGTTAACAATAATTTTGAAATAGCGTTCTGGTTCGTGGATTTTTCCATTTGATTCCTGTGTGTATTTAAACCAGAAAAAAAAAAAAAAATAGTTTTCCTCTCCCCGTCTCCAGTCACGGGTACGACATCTCCACCATTACCTTTTAGGTGCGTTCGTAATTATGTAAATACGTTGCGCCTATAGTTGTCGCTCAGTCCATCCGTCTGTTCGTCCGCATGTAACAACGCAAAAACTAGTTGCACATTAATTTTATATATATATTTGCACATTAATTTTGTTATGTTCGAATGAGTGTAACACCATTAAAACATTTTCCCCTATTGACCGTAATGTAACGGAACACTTTTGATTGTCCCTGTAATTGAACTATGCATCCGATTTTCATAAAATTTGAAGTGACTCGACATAATTATGTAATAATTATATTACATAATTATATTTATTGACCGAAATATAACGGAATACTTTTGATTGTTTCTGTAATTGATATATGCATCCGATTTTCCTAAAATTTGAAATGACTCCACAAAATTATGTAATAATTATATATTTTAAATTTCAAACGATTCGGTTGGGTAGTTTTTGCGTTGTTATATGCGGACGGACGGACGGACTGGACGACAAATATAGGTGCTACGTATTTGCATAATTACGAGCGCACCTAAAAAATGAGACCACTCACGAATTTAAGCATAAAATTGCACACGAGATGTAATTACAAAACCCATTAAATATAATTCAAAAGAAAAATATTAATGACTGATTAACTTACCAGAGAAAATGTATGGTGCTGCCATCTAGTGGAAGATTGTCTTGTCAGCGGAGATCTCGCTTGTGTTGGAGCGAGTGAGTTTGGCATTGGGTATGTATGGCTCTTTTATAATATGAAATGTCCTCGTGAAAAATAGGTTAGATCTAGTTTTTGTTTTTATTTTAATTGCGATATTTTTAAATTTTATTTCTTATATGGTAACGTATATAAATATATTTACGTGTATGTTTTTGCTTTGCATGGTTCGCTTTGCATGAAAGCTCAAGGTTGTATTTTTATTTTGAATTTAAAGCTTCTGTACCCTGCCTGCCTCCTTCCCTGTATTATTGTATGTTATATATGATATATGTATATACATATGTTATGTTATGTATGTGTACATATGGATATATATTGATCCCCATGCTGTGCATGGGGGGAACCTTTTAAAAGAGGGGGGAAAGCGTTTGCAGTTCTTTTTTTATATGAGACAAACAGACTTCTGTTTTTCATTTATCTTTCTTTCATCTTACTGTCTTCTAACCTACTCTCCCTTCCTTCCTCTCATAGACTTAACATTATATACAAAATGGCCGTCTTAGGACCCATACTATTGAGGCATGCTAGAGGCGAGAGGAAGAACACTTGACTTAACTTTAAAAGTCGCTGATTAACTATGATATAATTTTTTTTTTCTCCAAAAAATATCATTTAAAATTCTTCCAAAAAATTTTCATTCTGTTTTATATGCTCGAAATTTTCAAATGCTCTAATTCAGATGCCGTAAAACGAGATAGCTTTACATATGAATATCATGCAGTTTTGATTGAGTTTAATCGTGAAAAATAGTTATGATTTTTATTTTTTTATAAATTACTTCCTTATAGAAGCATATAAAATTTAAACATAAATATACAATTTTAAAGATTTTTTTTAGAATTTTATTTTAAAAGCGTTCTTAATTGGATTTTTCTCTCTTTAAGGCTGTTCTTAAACCGAAAAGGGCGACTTTATGACATAAGTTTTAATTTTTTTTTCTTTTTGTACGGAAATGCATGTAACTAGCAGGTGTTGCTGTTCAGAAACTATCTAATCGCACTCAATTTCTTGTTTTTTTTTTTTTTTTTTTTTTTTTTTTTTTTTTTGCAAACCCAATAGATGTTTTAGGAAATACTGTCCAAATGGACATTTTGAACAGAATTTCCTAACGAAAGCAGAAAAACCAGTCAAACTGTCATCGAAAACGCGATCAGTTTCGTCTATATCTCAATAGGTAATTAATTGATCACAAAATGGAAAAATAAGTTCGATTCGTAATCCCTTCCATAGTCCAATTTTAAAACTTTCCGTTAAAAAATAAATTTATAAATATGCCAAAACGTTTTGCGCTTGTGGAGCGGAGAAGTTGAGAACAGCTTTAGGCCGTTCTTAAGGGTGTTCTCAACTGCTTCGCTCAACAAGCGGAAAACGTTTTGACACATTTACAAACTCATTTTTTAACGGAAAGATATGAAATTGGAATGCCTGACTATGGAAGCGACTTCGAATCGTACTTATTTTTCCATTTTATGATAATTAAATTAATTATCCAGTTATAAGCTATTTCGATCATTTCATCACTCGTTTTTCGACCGGTTTTTCTGCTTTTGTCGGGAAACGGGCTCAAAAACGTCAACTTTGAAGGTTTGTTATGAAAGATCTATTGTGTGTTTTTTTAAAAAAACAGAAAAATGAGTGCAGTTAGACAGTTTCTGAATAACAACGCCTGTTATTTTCTTGCATTTCCGAACAAAAACAAATTAAAGCATATGTCACAAAGTTGCCCTTTTTGATTTAAGAACAGTGTCTTAAATCGAAAAAGACAACTTTATGACTTAAATTTTAATTTATTTTTGTACGGAAATGCATGAAACTAGCATGTGTTGCTGTTCAGAAACTATCTAATCGCACTCAGTCCCCCCCCCCTTTTTTTTTCAAACACAATATATGTTTTAGGATATATTGTGTATATACTTTTACCCTGTCTATTTTCATGAGCCGTGTTTTATTGATTATTTCCTTTTGTGAAGCGAATACAACGAAGGTATTAATATATATTAATTTATAAATACTTATATACTACATCTCTTTTGTTTAGACTCGAAGTCATTTATAACAAAGGAAAATTAATAAATTAAAAAATAATAATGAGAAGAAAATTCTAAATTGAATGAATGCAGGCAATTTAATAAAATGACGAAAAGAGTATAAAAGTGACGTAACTATAATATTTCTTTCAATCATCGAAAGGCATGTTCTCAACATATCTCATTAATTCTGTCTACTTATATATTTCACACTTATTTCAATTAGAAATCGTGGGAGATGACATTCCAAATTTTTATAATCATTATTTTCGAATCGTCAACTTTGCTTCACTTATTCTCAGAATTCATAATATGAGTATAGTACAATTCAGAAATTAAAAATTCGAAAATGTAATCTCACATAAGTAATCAACTGAAAAAAAAAAATAATTTGATAATTTTAAAATAATTTTAATTCAAACTTGAAATCTCGATTGCTATCAGCTGGAAACATTTACTACACTTCAGATTCTGTTAGTCTGTGATGTAGATTAGTTTTTGATGTAAATCCCCCAACAGGTGGCGCTGCTATGCGGCATTTTTTACGATTTCGCAACAGATGTATTTCAAAAACTAACGCATGGTTTTTCATCATACTTCAGATTCAGTTACTACCTGATAAAAATTGATCCTGATTTGTTTTTGGTGTATTTCGACCAAAAAGTGGCGCTGTTATGCAGATTTTTTTTTTTTTTTTTTTAAGATTTTGCAATAGTTCTATCTCAGAAAGTAATGTGTGGATTTTCATCAAACTTCAAATTCAGTTAGATATTGGCATAAGTGTTAACTTACTATATTTTGATGTAAACAATGTGAGCA
This sequence comes from Maratus speculifer, assembly GCA_964019185.1. NCBI lineage: Eukaryota > Metazoa > Arthropoda > Arachnida > Araneae > Salticidae > Maratus > Maratus speculifer. The sequence goes on along the minus strand of OZ025298.1, from coordinate 281,622,181 downwards.
GTGGCGCTGCATTTTTCAAGCATTCTCGTCTTTTTGTGTCTAATAAATGTCAGTGATTGTTTTTAAGTTGAGCATTATCTCTAGTGTGGGGAGTGTGGGTAGTCTCCACAATCATATTTACTAAGACGTGAACTTGCCTTTATTTCTAATCACCAGCTCATACATGCCACTAATATTATGCAGAACTGCACAGTTATAAGATGCATAATTACCAATAAAATTGTCATATAAGTAAGCCCAGCGGCAGAATTTTCTTCTGCAGTCTGCAACACAAGTAAAAACTTAAAAAATATTTTGCAAACCAATCCCTCGCATTACATTTATATGCACTCAAACCTCAAATGTATTTGTGATAGACATAAAAGAAAAGTATACTTTTAAAAATAAATTGCCTTTGTTCTCAGAACTTTTAACACCATACATTGTCCGAAAGAGATGGGGGGGGGGGGACTCCCCTTTGACAAAATCTGCGGGGTTTTTGCGATCTTTTGACGAGATATCATTTTTCGCTATCTTTTGACGAAATTTGCATTTTTTTCGCGCTTTTTTTGACCAGATTTGACGTTTGTTCCGATCTTTTGACGGAAACTGCTGTTTTTTTCGCGATCTTTTGAATAATTTTGTCGTTTTTTTCGCGATCTCTTGAAGAAATTTGCCGTTTGTTCGCGACCTTTTGAAGAAATTTGCCGTTTTTTAGTGATTTTTTGAAGATTTGTTCCGTTTTTCCATGATTTTTTGATGAAATTTGCCGTTTTTTCGCGATATAATGAAGAAATTCGCCGTTGTTTCGTGATCTTTTTACGAAAACTGCCGTTTTTTGCGATCTTTTGAAGAAATTTGCCGTTTTTTCACGATTTTTGAAGAAATTTGTCGTTTATCGTGATTTTTTGACGAAAATTGCCGTTTTTGTGATTTTTTGAAGAAATTTGCCGTTTTTTCGTGATTTTTTGATGAAATTCGTAGCTTTTTCGCAATTTATTGAGAAAATTTGTCGTTTTTTTCGTGATTTTTTGAAGAAATTTGTCATTTTTGCGATCTTTGGACGGAATTCGCGTGTTTTTCGCGATCTATAATGAAATTGATTTCTTTTCGAAGACTATTTGTCGAAATTCGCGATACATTTTATATCCGAATTTAGGACCAAAATTTTTTAATTTTTGATAAATTTTTAACAATTAAAAAATAGTCTGCAGATCCTCCCAAGAGTCTGCGACGTGCGTCGCAGCGTTGCGCCGATTCTGCTCCCGGGTAAGCAAAGTACAATTTATTTTAGCATTGATTCAAGTGTGCTCAATGTGCCCACCACCAGGATACCTAACTGTCAATGGTGGGCACAACGAAACATAAACATAGTTTAGATTTTCTTATTAAAATAAATTGAATTTTGTTTACTTTTGTTAGTTTTTTAAATCTATAAATATCCATTACCTAATAAAATTATTTTTATCGAGCTAATTGGGATCGCTAGTATCTTGGCTATCGGAAATCTCATTTAAGACGTTCTCGGTTAAAACGTCTCGTTTGGACGTTAAATTTTGTTTTTTTAATTTTCACCATAGCAATATGAAATTTTGTGCATATATACATTACACCAAAAGCATATACAACACCTTCAAAAAAAATTCCCAATGTTATTAAAATTTTTAAATTTAATTTTTTTTTCATTTTTAAACGAAATTTTAAAATGCTGCTGGTGTTTTAATTTTTGAAATATTTTCTTGCTTTTGAATTTTTATCACTTAAAAATCTGTTATAAACAAATTTGTCTAAGATTTTCTAAATCTCTTGAATAAATAATATTTTGCAGATTTTTTTCTAAATCCCATATCGATTTTCATTAAAATTTTGGCTTTTAATAAGTAAAAAATCAAATTTGACAATCTTAATGAAGACGAATTTTTAAAAGCTTACACACTTGCTTTATAAACAATTTCAGGTACTTCCTTATTAATTTCATAAATATTGATCAAAAATTATGTCGCAAGAAGCATTTCAAAACTCTAAAAATGCTAAAAAATTAGTTTTGAGAAAAACAGATTTAAAGTATATAAACACACTTACTTTTATTATTTACTTTTTAAAACTTTCATAAATGATATTTAAATAAGAAAAAACTGTTTTGGTACTATTATACCACAGAAATAGACCTTTTTTGCGATGATTTTGTTCAAATAAAAGTCCACTGTTCCATTAATAGAAATTGTATAAAAAAATTCGTTGTGCTCGCGAATTCAACATTTATTAGAATAAAAAACAATAGAACACTTTTGAATGATAAAAATAAATATATAGTTATGTTTCACAGCTCAACAAATATAAAAAAGAAATCCTTCACATTGTTCGCCTGTCAAGTGGTTTGGTAATGTAATTGTCATAACACATTGCATCTGGTAATCAATAGGGCCGCATGGAAACAAAATCAGGCTTCGTCATCGGCTCTGTTAACAGAAACCTTGATTATTCGGAGTTCGACCAATCAAGGTTCTACTGTAATACTAAACAGAGGGTGCCTCAACAATTTTTTAAATGATTTTTTTTTTTTTTTTTTTTCGAATCGCGTACCACTGCTTTTTAGAACGCAATCAGTCACTAAGAGCGCTGCAATATACAGGGTGTATTTAAATTATTTTCACAAAATAAGACAGATAACAGTCATCCAGACGAGCAATAATTAACGTGGAACATGGAGCCGCAAACCATTTTTTGAATCACAAATACAAGGTGTTTTACTTTAACTGCAGTTGTTTTGTTTTTAGTAATTTTGTGAAAAATAAAAATATTGCCAAAAAAATGTAACGATACATACCTCGTTTTGTATGAAATGTTACGTTAAAAGATCACAAGAAAGTTCTGGAAAAACAAGGTGCTCACACAATCGATGACATCGTATGAACTGATAATCACAGTCCAAAATGTGGAGCGTCAAATGCATACTGCTGTATAATAAAAACTCCTACCACTTTCTTTGGTATTATCATATTTACAACAAAGCTGAGCACGTCTATTAAAAGCTTTATTACAATATACTTCTGTTTTCTGAAAGATATTACCGACAACCAAAGTTGTATTAGGGTAGAACACCCTGTATTTTTTTTATTAAGTGAAGGGAGGGGGTTGCGATTCTATATTCCATGGTAATTACTGCTAGTATGGATGTTATTGTCATCTCTCTTATTTAGTAAAAACTATTTAGACTCACCCTGTACACCAACATAAAATGGACATCAGTTGTAATATAAATATGCATAGCATTCTTTAGCATAATTAAATCTGTTCGCCAGTAATTTAAGACTAGCAAATACATCCCGGCTCATATAAATCATGCACTTGTGACATCATAATTCACTTTTATATTTCAACAGAGTAATAAATTTTATACTTTGTGACTCGTGCTATAGCCAGTAATACACGTCAGGGAACATTGTCATTATAGTTATATTTTTATGCATGAAGATTTCACTATGGTACTCCATTTTGTGAAATTTGTTAATTTTTTTAATTCAATATTTGAAAAATGGCATAATTAGTAGATTTGAAACTTATATTTAAAAAAAATAATAAAAATTTTCCCTTTCCAACGCAGTTTGTCTGACAATTTTCTGACAAATACTTTTCGAGCTATTAATTTTTTTTAGTAACTTCAAATGTTTCATTTTCTGAGATCAATCTGTGGCAACGATTAGCGAAAAAGCCAGTCGTCAGTAACACATAGCGTTTTATTAGAGGATAAAAGGATGTTATCGTCTCCACAAAGGCCACTCAAGAATTATTCATAAATATCTTTTTTTGCAAGATCCAGTTCCCATGTGTCCACGTTGTTACTTCACTGAACTTACCATTTACTACACTTTAGTGGATTGTCCTGCACTTAGACATTTGTACAAGGGCTACTTTAAAGTACTGCATCATCTCATTTGATGAACTGCATTGGGGGAAAATCCAATGAGAATATTTTTTATGTTTTTAAAACAAAAAGAAATTTAGTAATCATATTTAGCATTTTTTCATCTTGTTTTTATCTATAAACTTTATTTTTATCTTACTTTTAAATAATTTTTTAATATCTCACGAGATTCTATAATTATTAAGCTTGATGAGTTACCAAACCAAATAATTTAGTTTATCATTTAAACATTATATAATGATTTTGTGTTTTTTTTTTTCCTCTTGTGTACAAGTGTCTTTTTTCTCATTGGTATATTTTGGCTCTTCTTTGGCGCAGCACGTTCACATATAATCTTTTTGCCAGTATAACCAATCAACCAATCATTGATATAGAATTAAGGAATCACCCTTTATATTATAGATAGTAATGGGTAGTAGCATCGGCATAATAAATAGCATGCAAATTTAGTAGTTACATACTTTGTCTAAGTCTTTGATCCTTCGTGAAGAGTTACAATGTCGGTTTATTATTTTGGTAATTTGACTTTACTTACCTCAATCTCCTATCGGAATATCCATTGAAGATTTGCATACTTAGTTAACTGGAATAATCAAACCTGCACTCGCTGCATGTTTTCCCAAATATCTGTTCTTTCTTGCATATCTTCGTCTGGCTATCCTAAGTTAGGTTCTACTTTGTCTTTCTATTTTCGTACATTTCAGCCACTGTCCTTTAATGAAATCTTGACTCATTAAACTGATGTCACAAATTTGTTCTTATATGTCTGTCTCGATATCTGTTCTCTCTTGAAGATTCACATCCGTTGTTCTTAACTTTGGTAACCTAGCTTTATGACGTAAAACATACTCATACAGCTAGATAACCAAAGAAAATACCAACGTCACTTATATACTCTTCTTATCACTTTGAAGAAAGTAGTCCCAGTCTTTTGCGAAATTATGATTCCACAAATTCTGAAATAGGAAAAAAAATATACAAATTGTTAATTTATTATTTAGAAAATACATTTTAAAAAGTGAAATTGAAAATAGAAATTATGCACTGAGACTAAAAATTTCAGGGAAAATAATAACCATATACAGAAAGAGATAGTAAGATATAGCCTATATAGGGTGTCTCAGAACTTCGTGTACAAATTTTGAGGGGTGGAAGAGAATATCGTTTGGAAACATAATTATATAGGAAAGCATCGGCGGAAACGTCACTCTCACTTGTTAACCCTTTCACACACAGAGGCCAAAAACCATGCTGGTTTTTTTCACCTGGTTTTAGGTAGATTTCGTAAGAAATAGTACCTATTGCAATCGCACCAGTTTATATATCTATCTAAGGTACCCTGGGGTAATAACGCCACGTTAAGGTTCTACCAATTTTCACGGCTTTGTTTTAGATTGTATTTTTCAAACAAATATAGGATCGGATACAGCAACTCATTGACTATCTATATAAAATAAAATAATTTAACAGATATGTATTCATAAAATGTAATGGCGTTTTTTCTTGACCAATGCTATTTGGCGTTATTACCCACCGATATGGGTAATAACGCCATGCAAACAAAACTATGAAATAAGATGGAATAATTGCATGTAGATAGCCCGATTCTAAAAATGCAAACTCTACAAACTTAGAAACTGACAAATTGCATTCTAAGCTATTGAAAATGTTCATTTTTTTTGTGAAAGTGTAAGAAAAATAAAGGGGTGGTGTGGGAGGGGGGGGGGGGTGAGGCAAAAGAATATCAGACCGCGAGCTTCTTTTTGCTTAAAAAGGACCGCTTAAATAGAAATATGAGAAACACTACACAGTTTTAACTGTATTTGAATCAGTAGTTAGGATGTAGCTCGGCCACGGTAGGGAATCAACCGGGGTATTAATGTCAAGGATTGGCGTTATTACCCCGGTATAGTTATTGCGCAGTACATTTTAAATTACAAATTATCTCGAGAAGATATCCAAAATCTTCAACAACATTTTAAAAGTACATGAAATTCACTACAAATTTATGTAATTAACAAAGTATTTCCGGATAAAAAGATAGTATTCACATCACAAAACGTATCTCGCAAATTTTAGATCAAGCGTTAATTTTACTTGTTTGTAAAAATAGTAAGACCTAAAAATGAAACAAATTAACTTGAATCTGTTTTTTGCAATTTATATGACTCAAAACCCTTCTGCGCAGAGCACATGGGTGTCATTTACCTGATTATTTCATAATTATGCAAAATATAAGCACTTGGCGTTATTACCCCAGGGTACCTTATATATATATATATATATATATATATCTCACTTTTTTATGGACACGATAACTTCTATAATTCTTCACCAATCTCCACCAAACTTGTACATAAAATCAAAGGGGATAAAGTCTTGGCTAAGTTCGTTAATGGGCAAAATCGGACGAAGGTGGTCGGAATAGGGGGCGTTTTTGTGAAAACCGAAAAAACGCCATAACTTCTTAATTAAAGTAGATATAAAATCGGTTTAAAGTTTATATTACTTCTTAAAAATGGGCCAAAAGTGTATGCATAAGAGATTTTTGATAAATTTAGAAGTGTGCTCAAGGAGCGAAAAAAACAGGGATTTTGAGAGAAAAAAATTCATAACTTCGTCAATTTTTAAGATATCAAGTCCAACTAAATTTTTTGTAAATGTTCTTAAAGTTATCTAAAACTTTTGTATTTACAAGTTTTTGATAGGACCAACTTTTACCGATGAAAAAAAATTAATAACGAATAGAAAAAAGGCGCTGAAAAAAGAGAAAAATCCATAACTCCTTCAATTTTTAAGATATCAAATCCAATTAATTTTATTTTACATCTCCTCATCAATACCTACAATTTTTATATTGACAAGTTTTTCATAGGACCAATTCGTATAGCAAAAAGAAATTAAACAAAAATAGGAGTTGGAGAAAAAACCTCAAATCCAAACTGCTTATATTCTGACTCATTTTTAAATTCATTTTTGATTTTAAACGCATCCAAATGGTAGATCCTCTTATTTAGAAACTGTATAAAGTGACGCATTGGTCAATTTTCTGATAAAGACAGAATATATTTCAAAAAAGGCTACAAAAATGGTATTTTGAACAGAATTTCCGAAAGTCATCGGGACTGAAAATTGAAGGAAGTGTTCAAATAAGAAATTGCGTTTTTTTCTGACTTGTTTTTAAATCCATTTTTGTTCTCAAACGCATCCAATTTACAGATCCTCTTATTTAGGAACTATATAATGTGATGCATTGGTCAGTTTTTTGATAAAGACGGAATATATTTCAAAAGAGGCTACCAAAAAGGGTATTTTGAACAGAATTTTCAGAAATCATAGTGATTGAAAATTTAAGGAAGTGTTCAAATAAGAAATTGCGTTTTTTTTCTGACTCGTTTTTAAATCCATTTTTGATCTCAAATGCATCCAATTTACAGATACTCTTATTTAGGAACTATATAATGTGATGCCTTGATCGGTTTTTTGATAAAGACAGAATATATTTAGAAAAAGGCTACCAAAAAGGGTATTTTGAACAGAATTTCCCGAAGTCTTTGTGATTTGAAAATTTAAGGAAGTTTTCACATAGCAAATTGTGTTTTTTATGACTCGTTTTAAAATCCATTTTCGCTCTCAAACGCATCCAATTTACAGATCCTCTTATTTAGGAACTATATACTGTGACGCATTGGCCAGTTTTTTGATAAAGATAGAATATATTTTTTAAAATGATGTCAAAGTGAGTATTTCGCACAAAATTTTCCGAAACAATCATGATTAAAGAATTAAGGATGTATTCAAACAACAAATCGGTTATTTTATGACTCATTTTTAAATTCAATTTTTTTCTCAAATGCATTCAACTGACAGTTTTTTGTTATTTAGGAGCTGTATAATGTACTGTTTTGGTCGATTTTTTTTAATAAATTCAGAATCTATTTCAAAATATGTTGTCAAAATGGGAATTTGAGCTGAATTTTTTTAAGATGATTCTGATAAAACCAGTTTTTGCAGAAAAATGAAATTAAAAATTTTTCATAAACGGCCAAATGAAGTTATTAAACTGGGTTTTATCTCTAATCATATATATATTTTTGTTGGAATGAGCACTCTTCGAAATCTACCTCCGCCTATAGGCCCAGCCGACAGGGATTTTTTTTATTCTTTTACCCAAATGTTTTATTTTACACATTATTGAAAAATGCAAAATCCAAATTATGAAGAAGCTACAAGCAAAGCTGTAGAAAAATGATGAATTAATAAGTTTCTAAAAGGACAAAAAAATTTAATCAACTCAACTTTTCTTGTAAGCTGTAAATCTATATGGCAGAATAACTATTTTTTCTAAAATTAGCTGGTTAGAAAAAACTAATCAGTTTTCTTTTTTTTTTTTTTTTTTTTTTTTTTTTTTAAGGCTTATATGTATATATATAGCCATTATTTGTAAAACATATATATATAGCCAGAAGGGCAGACTCGAGTTAAAAATGCACTTTTATTATTTAAATTGCTTGATTAGTTAAGGTTTACTAAGGATTTCATCATTTCAGAAATTCTTTTTGTTATGTATGCTATTGAATAATTGGCAATGAGCTTTTTATTTGCTCTGTGATTAGTGATTTTAACAAGCCTTTGTTTTTCTTGCATTAGGATTGGGTTTTTTTTTTTTTTTTTTTTTTTTTTTTGCATTATAATTTTATTTTTTTGCCAGCTAGGTTGGCACAGTTCAAACCAATTGTTTTTTTAGAACAAATCTAATATATTTTTTTTATTTTTGTAATTTAAGTGTTTCAAATTATTGGATGAAAGTAATTTCTATTTTTAAGTCTTATCTCAACAGTCACCATAAGACATAGTGAGTCTAGTCAAGGTCATGTTAGTATACATGTAGAATGCATATTTCATGCACTGATGAACATATCTGAAACTCTACAGAAAACACTTAAATCATGTAAATTTAGCAAAAATAAAATAGATGAAAAATATGCAATATTTAGATTTAAAAAATATTTTCCTTTGAGAAACGCAGATGTACAGATAATGACATAAATGATCTTTAAAATTTCAGTCAAGCTCTAAAAGAAATTTTTCTTGATTGGAGGGATTATTTTTTAAGAATAAAAAAAAAAAAAAAAAAAAAACTCAAGATATGAAGTCGAATAAGAAGACATTGAAAAATTAGGCACTAGTAAAGCACCTGCTTACATTTAACTAAAATATGCAAAAGATATATTTAAATCTTCTATTGCATAACCAAAACCCATTACTTAGATCAGTTAAGAAAATTGGCAGAAAGGGTGAGGGGGGGGCAAGACAAGGTTTGCTTGAGACGTAATAGAAAAAAAAGTCTCATAAAAATGCCTAAAAAATGCAATTTTTAGTTTAGATGTTTAAAAATACTAAGTGTTATAATAGAGCATGCAGTCCGATGGCTGTTTAAATTCTTTGGTAGATGACAGGATTTATAAACTACTGTTTACTATTTTAACTACTTTTACTATTTTAACATCAATGTTTTTCAATAGTCTAAAAAGCTGTTAAATAGATATTTTTGTTTATTTAACAGTCATCTTTTAACTGGTAGTTTTAGAAAACACAATGCTTGAAGTGTGTAAAGACTCTACTGCTAAATTCAAATCCTTCCAAAAATTCTTTATAAAGCTTTATTTTTCAATAAAAGATAATTAACTCATGCAGTCTTCTAACAAAAAAAATCAGACATCACATATAACAAGTATTTCAAATTAACTACTTTGAATAACCATTTGAAAATAATATATATGAAGTTTTATATATGAATCTATATCATATATTTATTTATAGTGCTAGTAATCAAAAGATTGTTCATTAAGATTTTCAGGGTATCAATGTTTCATTATGTAGCACATTTTATTTATGAAATATAAGACACAGCTTTTTCTAAAAATGTTTAGATTTTAAAGAATTTCAATTTTCTACATAACTGATTGTATATTAAATAATTATATTGATTAGAATTACTTTTAAATCAAATTATTACTTATATATTCAAAAATGTTTACTTTTGTTCATAAACTTGCATGTATATATAACAGGAAAACATATTTAAAAAAAACCCGGTTTAAACAACAACAAAAAAAACCTGGTTTAAACCAAAAAAACCATGGTTTTTGGGGTTTTTTTAAAAAAAAAACCCGGTTTTTTACCAACCCTGCCCTCCTGCACATATATAAATATTTAGGAAATGATGAAAAAAAATAGATTTTTATTTTCATTTTTTTATACTTATATCTCAAGATTCATTATACAGCCAAATTTCTTCTTTTAGGGTCCAACATAGGCGGAATTTCTGCGATGTCAATATGTAAAACTAAGTGCAAAGTAAAAAATTAATTAAAAAAATAATAAAAATTTACTGAAAATTTTAAAAGCAGAAGTTTAACATTTTAAATTGTTACAAAGCTAAAATTAAGACGAATTTATTATCTACGAATTTGCGGGTCTGCGTGCAATCGTAAAAATAAACATTGGAATAAGAAACTTTTTTATTGTGTAGATTCTGAAATAAAGTTATTCAATAATACGACTAAAATAGCTGATTTATTCGATAATTGAAACAAAAGAAAAATTTAGGCATGTCTGCAGAACTAATGAACCGTTGGAGGAAAATATGCTTGATGTAACGTTTATTTAATTACGACCCTGAAATGTCGAACAGTGTTGTTAAAACACGGAATTTGCATTGCGTGTCCTTCAAGCAGTAAGAGATATCTATTTTCTGCTGTTAGTTTTTACGGCTATACCCCAATAGAGAATATTGAAGAATTAGACTTGTTAATATGCATCGTTAACATAAGCTATTAGTCTGATAGTTTTAATTGCCCTTATTGATATTTAAGGCTGTTCTTAAATCCAAAAGAGTTACTTTCTGATACATTTCTGAATAAATTTTTGTTTAGTAATGCATTAAACTGGCTGGTGTTTTTATTCAGGAAATACTAAAGTTGACGTTATCCCTTATAACTCGATAATTAATTTATCTATCAAGAAATAGAAACTATAATTCGATTCCAAATCGCATCGATAGTCAATTTTTTACGTTTAAAAATGAATAAGAAATTGTGTCATAAAGTTTTGCATTGTCGAGCTGAGGATTTGAGAATAGAGTTAATTGCCCAAATTTTCGAAGAGGAAAAGTTAATGCATTTTGTAATAATTATTTAAAATATTTGAGTGTAACTGCAATTTTATTAGGATGAGATTAAGCAATTTTTGTGTGGAATTCAAGTAAATTTGAATCTTTTCAAGTTACGGCGACAGATTTTCCATCATATCACCATCCATCCACTCGTTATTTTGGGGGAACAGATATTGACAAGTACATTTCAAATTTTCAGATTTAGTAACCGAAACTTTAAAGCTAAGGTAAATCTCTCACAACAGGAACTGTTTTCAAGTCTATATTCGGGCTTTTGACGAACCTACTTTATTTTCAATTTCTGGTATATATTTTGGAAAATAACCTACTGTTATCTCCAATGATTAGAGCGCTGCCAACAAGTCATATCCATATTCTGATTTGAGTATCGGGATTTTTTATGTTACCTTAAACATCCTATAACGCCCGGAAATTTTACTCAAATTTGACAACAATATTTCACGGCAGAATTTTTATTAAAAAATTATATGATTTATTTAACGTAAATGTGCTGGTATAAATTTAACTTATTTCTTGAAAATGTTTTTGGCTCAGATTGAAATTTAATCATATGGTCAGAGTCGAATCGATTCCTCCCGGGCTTTCTACTGTTAAACGTTAAACAGAAGGTTTTGATTTGCTTGCTCTTGTAGAAGAGTTTTTTCAAGGAAAAGGTGATGAGGGCAGCGACCTTTAACCCATGATATATGATATATTTTACGAAATGACAGATTTTGATGCATGGAAGTGCACATTAACATTTAAAATGATTTATTATAAGATGCGGCCCCTCCTTCCTTCCTAAAAAAAAAGTGATAAGAAATCATCTTATAAAATCATAGGTTGGATTCTCTTTCAGTGATTTTAAACGACAACTTCACCATCTGCCCACCCTTCGAAGAAGAACAAACTGGTCATACCATTTTACCAAAATATTTTTGAGCCAACCCAATGCTTTTCAAAATTTGGCGCCACTGGAGATAAGCTTCCTAATTTTGGCTAATTTGTTTTGCTTGTCTCTCTTCCGCGAATACATGCATCTGATTGTTGCAATTTCCTTACCGCTAAGCAACACTGGCCAAACTAAATGCAACAAATCATAAATTTACAGTAACTCTTTCTATATCTTTCTTTTTAAATCTCAGTAACGTAATTTGATAACTTTATCTATCGATTCATCCCCTGTATGAAACTCCAGACGAAGTCGGCATCTACTTTCTCAAAAGACTTTAAAAAGAAAAAGTGGAAAAAAAGAAAAAGAAAATTGTCCTCCAGAAGTCTCACGAAGAAAATAAGTAGCCTGTACACTGAAAAGCTCCGGCCACAGATGACTGAATCTATAAAACAATGGCAGAGTATCGGACCCTGCTTTTTATTGTCCGAAATGCGTCTGTTGGATTTGAAAACTGGACTGACAAACGAGTCATTAAGAAAATCACTAATGTCTGAAAGGAAACAAAAAAGGTAAATCATGCGTTACGCATAGATCCAAAGAGATGCAAGGGATATTTTTTTATTAAAGCTATTTTCTAATTTGTTAACTTTAATTTAAAGTATCACTTCAATATAAAAAATTCAGGCTAATATATATTAGAGCCTGCTTGCTTATACTTTCCACATAAAAACGTTTAGGAATGCGATCTGTCTGTTTGGCCGTGCTCTAATTCTCTTAAATATAGTCAGATTATTATCTAATTTTTATTTACCATTGAGATTTACTACAGAATATTCGATATTAAAAATGCATACGATAAATTTAAAAAGAACACTCCCTTAGACTCCCATCAAGATAGTTTTTGCGTTACTAGAGTTAGCAATTCACGCGCATACACAGTAAAGCTTGCGATTTTTTTTTTTTTTTTTTTTAACAATGGCAGAGTATCGGACCCTGCTTTTTATTGTCCGAAATGCGTCTGTTGGATTTCAAAACTGGACTGACAAACGAGTCATTAAGAAATCACTAATGTCTGAAAGGAAACAAAAAAGGTGAATCATGCTTTACGCATAGATATGCAAGGGATTTTTTTTTTATTATTAAAGCTATTTTCTAATTTGTTAATTTCAATCCAAAGTATCAGTCCAAATATAAAAATATCGGGCTAATGTGTTAGAGCCTGCTTATCGATACTTTCCAGCATAGTTGAAAAGTGTTTATGAATTCGATTTGTCTGTCTGGAAATGCTTTAAATCTCATAAATATATTTGGATTGTCTAAAGCAAACCGAATAAATTATTAAATACGAACTTTACATTTAAATATTAGTAGTAGAAGTAATAGTATATCAGATTGTAGACACAATGCGATTGCTTGTTTGTAGAAATCTGCGTTTAGCATTAATTGCAAAAATATGAAAAAAGTAAAGACGGAATTATTAGAAGATCTGGCGTGTGTCTGGTCGTTTGTCATAACCGTTTTTCACAAAAACAACGGAACGTGAAAAGTTCAAACTTGGCAAAATTACAAAAGCTATTGACCTACATATTCGTATGTATTACTATTAGCTATTCACAAATATTTTTTGGAAAAACTTACTAGGATAATTAAAACGATATGTATACTGTTTAAGGTATAGTTCGAAAGATCTCGTAAAATCGAACTCAAAATTACTTTGTTTTAATTTTAGATATTATATTTTATAGATTTTATAAGATCTCTCGTGTGTCTGTCTGTTCGTCTGTCATAGTCGTTTAACCCCTAAAACAATGGAACGTAGAAAATTCAAACTTGGCGGAGTTACAAAGGCTATTGACCCACATATTCATGCATACTATTAGTAATTCATAAATATTTTTTGGAAAAACTAAGGGGTCTAATTAAAATGAAATGTACATATATATATATATATATATATATATATATATATCATTTGCGGTATCGTTCGAAAGATTAACCGCATTTGCCTCTTTAAATTTTACTTTACGGGTGGCTCAACAGAGAAGTTGAGGGGCGATCGAAGTTCCAGTCGATGTTTTCGAAGATGGCGTCGAAAATGATTTGAAAAAATATATTCCTCCAAATGTCTCTTTAATTCCGAATCTATTAAAACTAAAATCATTAAAAAGTTAGGAGTTATTTAAACTTTGCAGAAAAACTAGAGCAATTAGGTTGCATAGTTTTAAAGAAAACATAATGTTTTTCCGTTAAACTTTATTTTATGGGCAGCTGTGCGTAGTAGTTTATGAGCGATCGAGGTATTAATCGATGCGTAATATTCAAGGATGAAAATGATTTTCGAAAAAAATAGTCGGTAATTAGTCGAGATATTAATTTAAAATTATCTAGAAAAACGCGGCACGGACCAAGGTGGCATTGCGACTTTGAGATTGCTTTTAGAAATGCGCTTGGCACAATGCTAAATTAAAACTTTATACAGGGTAGTCTTTGATCTAGGTAAGGCTAATCCTAGTGGTAAATAATCAGCGTTCTTCATTCCAATTGAATTCAATAATTGAAGGCAACCATTAAAAAATAATTCATAGAATAATTCCAAGACTTTTAAAATCATTAGTTGAGACAACAATCGTGCCCTGCGTTGTATTTTTTTTTCTAGAAAGTGTTATTATTTTTTAAGCAATGATATTTTAAATATTGTAGTTAGTAATTAACAAATTTACTGTGCGAAACTCTTTGTATATGTGTAAAACTCGCAACTGGCCGATTATTTTAAACGTCATCCATTGGTATATCAGTGTTAATACCTGTGATCCAAAATTTTATTTATGATTAGATCTTATGACTCTGTATTTATTTCCAATGTAACACATTTTTGTTTGAGAATTTATTAATAGAGAGATAATACGCACCTTTAACTTGCACATGACAATTTTTAATGGGCATGACTACAGAAGAAAGCCTACGAAATTCTATTGCAACCAGAAATACTAAACGTTAGAATGGAACAAGCCTATCAAACAAAGGTCCCCGATCAGTGATGGTAACTTGTGGGAAAATTCCCACATTTGTGGGGAAAAGGGGAAACTTGAGGTTTTGTGGGAAATTTTGCTAATTTCCCATTCCACTCTCATGAACGCGCTTTTTCCCTTTCTGTCTACAAAACTTTTCAGAAAACCCTTTCTTTCGACTTGTTTTTCAAAACTCCCGGCGAATTGCATCGTAACTATTTCGCTGAATATTGCTGTTGTGTTCCATTGACTCTCGAAGCAATAATACAATTAAACTTCTCTAAGTTAATAGACCAGATTCAACCACGTGACCAATTGCCGCGAATTTTCCACCAATCAATCAAAATTATCGATGTTTTATCACTCAAAGCTCAAGCAATGAAAGTAAAGAAACCTGGGGGATATTTGAAAGGGGTGGAAAAGGTTATGACATCAGTCGGAACTATTCTATTCGATTTTCGGTTTCGATAGCTCGCTTGCTTGAGAAAAGCGTAAAACGAAAACAGTTTTTTAGTTTTAGATTTTAGTTAAAATTTTTCTAGAATGTGTACAGTATAGTATCTCGAAAGTTACATGTTAGTGTTTTACAGCTATGGATTTGTATAAAGCAGAAGACTCGAATGTTGCGACATCCAACATTAAAAGGAAAAATAGTTTTTCTGGGGAGAAATCGAAAGTAAGAAAAAAAGTATTTCTATACAAATGGCTTCATCTATCAGAATTTAAAGGCTGGTTAACACCAATAGAATCAGACCCAAATCGATGTAAGTGTACAGCATGCGATGCGATATTGTTCCGTGGAAAAAGCGAATTACAAAAACACGCGGATACAGGGAGGCATAGAAAATTAGTCAAGGTGAAAAAAAATCCAGCAATTGATACATTTATAAATTCAGCTACATTTTCCGAAGAACGGGTACGTGAAAAAAGGGTTAAAGAAGTTTCTTCAACAGTGACTTATGATGAGCAGTTTCTATTAAAACAAACTTCTGTTTCATAGAATTTTCATGAATGAACAATAGTTTAAAAAAAAAAAAATCATCATTATTGCCTTAATCCTTTTCGGCACGGGCAAAATCTGTACTAAAATGAAAAATAATCGACTGACACCGGAATTCACAAACGATTTTTTTTAAATATTTTGAATTCCTTAATTTAAGCTTTCATTGTAAAAGCAAAATTTTACTAAAATGTTACTGGTGCCGTTTGCAAGTTTGGAATTAAAATTAGGTATCCCAGACCGGGTACAGTGTGCCGGAAAGGGTTAAGAATTTATTTTTATATTATGTTTATGTTTATTAAATTACACATGTTCTTCGATTGATTGAAAGATTTTTGTTTTGAAGAACCAAAATGACATATAGTATAAAACATATTTTGATCATTTGCCGATAGAGGGCAGCACCGCCAAATTTAACAGTGTGGGGAAAATTGAGCTCACGAGGGAAATTTTGAGGGGCAAATTCAGCTCATGAGGGAAATTTCGAGGGAAAATTTCAATGACGAGGTTACCATCACTGTCCCCGATTAAAAACAAGTGAGTCACTAACCATAAATCGCAAAAATTGTAAGTGAAAGCAAATACAAATAAAAATTATTTGTCATACCTAAAAATTGCACATGACGCTTACGATCTTCTGATTGCCACCAGAAATACTAAACGTTAAAACGGAACAAGCCTTTCAAATAAAGGTCCCCAATTAAAAGTGAGTGAGTCACTAACCACAAATCGCAAAAGTAGATAGTGAAAGCGGATACAAATAAAAATTATTTGTCATATCTAAAAATTGCACATGTCGCTTACGGTCTTCTGATTGCCACCAGATATACTAAACGTTAGCAGGAACGTACAAAGAGAAAATTGCGCCCGGGGCAAAGTTTCACTTTGGAGCCCCCCCCTCCCCCAACTTTTTCTTGTAACAGGCCAAAAATGACGTTGGTAGTATAAATTTGGCGCCCCCTAAATTTCCGAGACCGGGACGACCGCCCCCTTCGCCACCTCCGTTCGCACGGTGCTGAACTTTAGACGGAACAAACTTACCAAATAAAGATCCCCGCTTAAAAGTAGGTGAGTCACTAACCACAAATCGTAAAAGTAGTAACTGAAAATAAATAAAAATAAAAATTATTTGTCATACCTAAAATCCGTAGGCGAATCCATCTGCGAACTGACTGATCTTTTTTTTTTTTTCCCTTGCTTCGCTTTTTAATTATTCCGTTCGAATAGGGGTTTTCCCTGACCACAAATTCTACGATTCGTTACCAACGATTTAATGGATTAACACTTGCCGATACAAAGTGAAGTTAAACATCTTCAAATTCCAACTTGCAGGTTGGCAGACCAAGTGGAACTGCGGGCCAGGCTGCGGTGATGCAGAAACATTTAATGAAGTTTTGTCACAAGGTCCATTGTCTTTGATAGTTCGGGGTCATTATCACGTAAACGCCCGTCTCGACCTCTGAGGGTGGGGGTCCCCAGTCAAGAATTCGACGAAGTATAAAAACATGCTGAAGCGCGAGGTAATTAAGAAGGATAACGAGGTTTCTGGCATGCCAGATCTCCAATTGACAGACCGCTGAAGGATTCTCCTGTACAATAATTGTCCCTAAGAAAAAAAAAAAAATGCTATTAATGCTGTACTTAAATACTCTGCTCAGCAAGTGCAAAACGTTTTGACACATCTATTCTTTTTTTAACGGAAAGATATAAAGATGGAAAGCCTGACTATGGAAGCAAATCGGAATCAAACTGAATTTTTCATTCTTCGATCAATAAATTACCCATTGAGTTATAAGCGATTTCGATCACATTTCAAACCTTTTTTTTTTTTTTTTTTTTTTTTTTTTTTCCTCTAGTTCGAGTGGTTATTCATCTTTCGCGCGAATATTCAGCTCAAAACGACCAATTTGACAATATTTTCTAAAAATCTATTGTGTTAAAAAAGGAAAAAAAAAAACAAAAAAAAAAAAAAAAAAAAAAACAGGAAATTGAGTGCGACTATATAGTTTCTGAACACCAACACATCATGCATTTTCGAACAAAAATAAGCTAAAACTTGCGTCATAAAGTTGCTTCTTTTGATTTGAGAACAACCTTAATATCAATATGCAGATGTTCTGTTCACATTTATTTATAATAAAAAAAAATCTTTACAATAAAAAATACCATATCTTCTTCTTCCTCCTAAGAAAAGCGGAGGAGAGAGTCTTATTTTATGTTATAAATTGCACAAATAGATAGAAAAAAAACCTGCATCCTTGTACCTTTAAAAACCCTTGAGACAACATTGTTCTAAGCTTACCCGCTATGTGGTGCTTAATGGTTTTTGACATTTTCGTTACAACCGATTATTTACACAGAAAATATACGCCGAGGGATGGGATGTTGTCCTTTAGGGATATTTCTAAGGAAACTTAACTCGTATTTATGCAAGCTAACCAAGGTTAGAAGAACATCACAGAAAACTTCGAACGGTTATTGGAAGATGAACGCGACATGAGTTCATACACGGTAAGTAGAACACTACCGTGGGTTCGAATCCAGCAGCTTCCGTCTACCAGCTTGGAGAATAAAAAGCTTTTAAATATATTATATACTTCGCAGGAACCCTGTAATTTTTCCATTAAGGCTGTATTCAGTTATGAACAGGTTGCATTTTCAGAGGTTCGAGAGTATAAATATTTAATGTTAAATCATATTTCTAAGAAATTTCTCTCTCTACATCATAATTTGCTCTACTTCAAAAGAAAAAAAAAGGATAATGACATCCTAATTGTTTTTCGATGTTTATGTTGAACTGGCGAAAAGTAGAATAACTACTTACAGTTCTTTATTATTCTACATAAAAATGAAATATAATATGAGCCATATAATATCCTTTTATCCAACACGCTGATTATATAATGTCTCCCAAACAATTAAGTAATGCATCTGAAAACTAAACTGTATACCCGTATTCTAGACAATGACAAAGATAGTGTGGCAGTGTCGCAGAGTAAATCCTAGCAATGAAGTCTACGTGACAGTACATGAATTGCTTCTAATGATGATTAAGGGCTATTGACTGTCATTTATTGTTTTAAACGGTGATTTTTCTTATTAATATGATTCCAGTTGTCTTTGCGTCGCCACATGTTTAATCTGAAACGCGGGTCAATGTCCTTAACTGTTAACCGGTAACGATTAGCTGAATCTAGCCACACGCAGAAGTTTTGATATGTTATTAGGTTTAGAATATTATTCGCAAGCAACGCAGTCTTTCCCCCTCACAGCCTTCCTAATAACCAGCAGAAACCAACATATAACCGATTCACGTGTGTTCCATCATTTGTGAAAAGTTATGGAAAATTGTTCGCGGATTTAACATTCGACTTGTTGCTATTCTCCCTCTTTATCTTTTTAATGTATTAAATAGGGCCCTACACCGGGAAATCACTGCAATGCGGCTCAGTTCTCCGTATCATTCCATCGTACACAAGAGTTTTCTTTTTACGGATATTTTTTCCGTTATTTAAATAATAAAATAAACATTAATGAATGCAGTTTTTTAAAAGACTATCATTATGCTATCACTAAAGTGTGAAGGCCAATTTTTCCATCCTTATGGTAATACATAATTACTAATTCTTCCTAATTATCAATTTTTCTCCCTTTTTGAAAAATTATTTTAATTAAAAATTATTTAGGATGTCTGTCAATACAGCTCGTGAACTTATTTTTCTTATAGCAGTAGGGAGCGTCATTATAGCGAGCTTAACCATCTTTGCGGCATATCTATTCTTATCTGCTATAATAGCATATTTTTATATGATTGCAAGTGTGTGTGATAAGTATTACACACACACACACAAAAAAAAAGAAAGAAAGAAAAAACTGTTTTGTTAAAAAAAAAAAAAAAAATTAAATTTCAGTTAATGTAGCTCCGACTAAATAGTTTCGTTGAAATGACCAAACTGTGGTTAGACTAACAAAAAATTTTGTTAATTCAACAAAATTTTGTTTATAATTTGTTCATTTCAACCAAAATTTTTTGTTGTAGCTATATTGACTAAAAATTAGTTGTTTCAACAAAACAATTTTTCTTTCGTGAACCTACACATACCCAATCTAACGTATCATGGACAATTTAGATGAACACGATTCATTCATATTTACGAAAATTTTCAAATACAAAGAATAACAAACAAACTCCCGATCAAAACAGAATGCATCCCAAAGCCTCTTTTCAATGTCATCGTAAGAAATTAAATAGACTAATTAGATGATAGATCACTAGAAATATGGATTCATTATAGATTCATTCACTAGGTGATAAATCAATAGAAATTCATTTAAAATGTGTTCGCATTTTAACAGATAAAAGCATAGTTAAAGAAATATTTTTTTTGTTTTAACCTCATTCTACTCTAAAAGCACTAAATACCGGTTATTAATCAGTATGTCAAACTAGTATGATTAGACCATGAGAAAATTTTTTTCTATGTTATTTTTAAAATAGCTATATCACACTAACTTTGCGAAGTAATAATTTCTTTGAATTTAATTCGGAATTACAAGGATTCAATAAATAATATAAATAAAGAATACTGCCCAGTTAAACTGATGGCATTGAGCTCACAGGCTACAAATACTAATTGTAGATTAAAGCCTTATATTTTCAAGGGTTAATTCCGTTCGGAAACAAATTAAGGAGGGGAAACAGCTCTCCCCTTTCCTCTTTTTTTATACTTAATCATTGAACCTCCTATACTATCAAAGACATGCTTTATCATATAAAAAATCTATATCCAAAATTCAGAGCAAATGAGATAATTCTTAATAAAAACCCATTTAGAATTTATATAATTTAAAAGGAGTTATCCCCCACTTTTATACTTAACCATTAAACTTCCAAAACTATTCAGAGATTTGAACGAAATCTGAAAATTCTGCTTGAAAAACCCATTTATATAAATTAAGGAGGGGGGGGGATTAGAACCCCCGTTCCCCCTATTTATACTTATTCAATGAACACCTAATAACAGTCACGGAATCGCCTCATCAGAATGATCCTAATCTAAATTTTGAACGAAAACTTAATTCTGCATGAAAATCCCATTTATATCAACTAAGGGGAGGGGCATGAGACCCCCGTTCCCCCTCTTATACATATCAAATGAACTCCAAAAACTAATCAGGGAAGCGCCTTATCAGGATATACCTACATACAAAATTTCAAGTGGATCGGATATTTTTATCACGAGTTATCGCGTTACGCACGAACGCACGTACATACAGGACGGACGGGCACATAAGCTCTCAGGCAATGATAGCCTGTGAGCTAAAAAGCATCAAATTCCGACAACGCTCTTAAGGGCACGTGAAACGCAAATTGGTTCAAATTTTCGAGTTTTGAATTGGATTATAAATTGATAAAACAGGGGGGAAAAAAGTTCATGATAAACAGTGGTGTAGTCGTAGCAAAAACAGAGAGGTATACCCTCAAGGCAGAGTGTATACTCTAGAGTGTATATACTATAGCTTTAGAAACAGAGGGTATACGATATTCCTTTAAAAATCCAGAATGTATACGGCGTATACCCGCTTATACTTTCCACTACATCCCTGATGATAAAATGTTAAATCAAATTGGTTATGATACCGGAATGTTTTAAAATAATATATTTAAGCATCATGGGTGTGTATATATATATATATATATTCTTTTTGGCCTATTCAAAAAAGGTGGTTTTTTGATGCTTCAATGCATTTTTCTAAAAATCTATATTTAAAAAACTGTTGGAATTTTCCAAAATTGTGTAACTAACTGTATTTGAGAATAACAAGAAGCGATTTTTATTTTAGCTTAAAAGAAATAAAATTAAAAAAATTTTAATAAATTTTTTTCAAAATCATCAACTTTTGTTTTTTGTCTTAGCAATTTATAACTCAATTCCAAAACCCGAAAATTAAAAAAAAAAAAAAAAAAAAAAAAAAAAAAAAAACTATGTTTCACGTGTCTTTAAATCGTCGCAACCAAAATACAATCAGATGCTCCTCCTATCATGAGTATTCTAAATTTGGCATTTCGTTGAATTGTGTGCGCATAAGCTGGAGATATAAGTATCAAGGATAAATCGAACAAATGATCTATTTGCAGTACTCCTTCTACGGGAATTTGCCCTTCAGCACCAGCTCATATAAGAATAAAACTGTATATGAAATTTCATTGTATTCTACAGAATTTTTTTAATTTGATCATAAAATGTGTGTCACCTACACAGTGAAAGAGACACAGAGTCACGGACACAGGTCCTTATTACCGAATGGGCAAATCGGGACTTTGTCCATGGGCCTAAGTGTTCTCGCTGACATTTGGCCAACGTTAGTAATTTGGCTAATTAAAAATAAAAAACATTCGCCAAATGAAAAAAATATTAGCAAAATAGATTCGCCGTGTAGCATTAAAAAAATTATCTTTAATTCTTTAATGTACCCTTTTTTTTAATATGTTCTAAAATAACATAAGTTTTTATAACTACGACAACGATTGTTATTAATCTAATTTCAACTATCCGCTACAAATATTATATATATATATATATATGCATATGTATGAAAAACGAAAAAGAAAAGAAAGAAAAAGCAAAAATTGATCACTAGCAATTTGGCGAATCTAATCTCTTGTTTACTCGCCAAATGAAGAATTTAGTCGTAATTTGGCGCATTGGCGAGCGACAGCGAGAACCCTGGGCCTAGACCTTAAGAGGCCCCCAAATCCATACATTAAGTTGTAAAATATTACTTTCTTTTTCGAATTCACACTCTTCCAATGTTGAAGTTATTAAATTCATCTTAAAGTAATATAACAATTTGCTGAAGTTACATAAAAGAGTTTTCTTCTCTAAGGGGGAAAAAAGTACTTTTATTGATTAAAGTATTTAATTTAGAGTTGAAAGAACTAAAAAATTTCTCCTATTTATATCCAAGGTGCGAAAATATGCTTATGCATTAGACATACACATATCAGTAACCACCAGTTAATTTTGAATAACGCTGCAAATGAATTTAAAATGGCCTCCTCATTTATATTTGCCCAGGGCCCCAACTAGTCATAATCGGGGCCTGCTCGGACAAATACTTTTTTTAAAAAACAGTAAATCGTAACCGATTCAATATTTGAACCGATGACTTTGAAAATGCTGCACGTTCACTTTTGTGACTGCTATTTTTGTGGGTGGTTTGTATTTGAATGGGATTAAAAGTATTCGTAAAAAATATTTCACGAATATTTTTAAACTCATCAAGTGTATTTTATATTTTACCTGATCTTAGTTTATTTAAATTTAATATGTTCGTGTTACCTAAAAAAAAACTGTAATTTAACGAATTACAACAACCTTTTGAAAAAATATTTTTTCAAAGACTAAAATTTAAGCCTTATATATAAATTCTATATTTTAAAAAAAATGTATATTGTATACTTTTTGTTTAACAATACATGTTTATTTTGCAATTAAAGTTAAATAAAGGTGAAACATCTCGAAGAGTTTATCATTTATTCAGTCATTTTCCTCCTAAAGGATTTTTTAATTTTTTAAAAACAAAGAGGTGATTAGAGCTTCTACCATTCTGAATTTATTCAGTTTCTTATGTAGTTATATCTATCCTATCTATACAGACCAACATATCTATGCGTAACGCATATGTCCTTCTGCGAATGGCAACACTTTAAATATTTCAATTTTACAATTTTCGGTACTGCAAAATTTTAAATTTCTAAACATCGCACATTTCCAATTTTTATATCGTCGTATAGGGGGGGGGGGGACTCTTTTCGGTAGATAAAGGGTTAACATTTTAATTTGTATGCATTGCACTGGATCTATTAACAAAATGTACAATATCTCACGATATAAATGTTGTTTAGGTAAAAATGAGGTATCAAAATAGTCAAAATTAACGAAACTTTCAGTTAATATTAAAAAAGAAAGAAAGAAAATTGTTATTTTGACCAATTTTAAGGTACTGTGTCTCTTTAAAACAATAAAAAGAGAGAGAGAGAGAAAGAGAAAAAAAAAACTTTCGCAGTTTATTTGCGCGAAACATTGATACATATTTTCGACTCATTTTTAAACATTAATAGATTTAAACTTGTAAGTTTAATTAAAAGTAGTTTTTAATAAAATTGTTATTTCCTTTTTTTCGATAAAAAGGAATTACATCATGAGTTATGATAACCGATTGTTTTGTGTCATAATGGCAGTTTTTTCCCTTTTCCTGCTCTGTCGTAACCAAAAAAATTAGTTCTAATTACTCAACTTTAACAACATTTTGTGAAAAATCTTCTGCTATAATAAAATATCGAAAAAAAAAATAAATAACAAAATTGTAATTTAACAAATTACATCGACTATTTGGAAAATGATAATTTCAAAGACTAAAATTCTAAAGACTTAAATAAATTCTATATTTAAATTAATAATAATAATAAACATAATTTTTATGATGATTATAGCGAGTCATATATTACGTACGCCGTGCGTTAAACATTAATATTCCTAAACCAATGATTAAAAAAAAAAAAAAAAAAAAAAAAAAAAAAAAAAAAAAAAAAAAAACAGTATTTTATAGTACATTTTTATTTGATGGAGTTAATCAGATTGACTTCTGAACGCCTTCTTCCGTAGACATTGATTAAACATTAATATTCCTGGACCTATCACAAACAAATTTTAAAGAAAATTTCAGTTTTACAATTTTCTGAACTGCAAATTTTTAAACTTCTAAACATCGCACATTTTAAATTTTTACACTATTGCGTAGAGAAAAAAAAAAAATGAACCTTAAAGTGAAATTTGTTTGAAATCTGCATCACAATTTGTTTTCTAATTATTATTATTTTTTAAAGTTTTATTACTTTTTGTGACATTGTGGCAACAGAAGTATTCCATTTTTGGACATTAAACATGGACCAATCAAAAAAGGAATAAAATAAAAAAAAATTTTTTTTGCTTTAAATAATAATAAAAAAAAACATTTTTGAAACAGAAGTTTTTTTATTAAATTAATCATATTAGTATTAGGTAAAAACAAAAACTTTTTAAAAAATAAATTCACTAAATATTCTGTTTCTATCTAAACAACAATAATAAAAACAGTTGTTAACAGTATATTCGCACCTTTCATCAAACGATATGAAATAGTTATATCTTTTCAAAATAGGGAGGAAAATATTTTTGATATTTAAAGAATAATTTATACAGCATTGTAAATGAGTGCATTGGAAACTTGTTATTTATCCACCAATTTCCTGTTAGTGTGATATGAGATACTGAAGGTATGTATGTCATTAACATTCTGATTATACAAAGAAGAATTTTCTTTTTCTTTTCAGGTGTGAAGCTCAGTTCTCTCGCATATTAAAATTAGCTAATTTATTTACTTCTATATTATGATCTTAAAATTCATTTTAGATCTGGTTGCTTTGCTACTAAAGTAAATAATTTATCTCGTTTTTAGCACTTTCCAACAAAGTTAAAAAGTACTTAAGCATTCGGTTCGTCTGTTCGTCTGTCTATGCTCGGACTCCCATAAGTATTCTCGGATTTTCATGCAATTGATAAAGCTTATTTAGGGTCACCAAAGCATGTTTGGTATTGCATATGAAGTATGTACGACAAATGGTTCATTTACAGGGACACTCAAAAGAATTCAATTACATTAAGGTATACGGAGAAAAATCCTTTAGAGAGTATTTTAATAACATTACGCTATTTTAAATACATTGAAACTTGTATAAATCGCTGAATTTCACTACGATCACGTTAAAACAGAGCATCCATAGCGTTTTTTATTGATTTTCAAAGACACACAAAAGAAATCGGTTAAATACTATCTTTGCGTAATAATTGCTGGAGTGTACGTTTTAAAATTCGGTATGCGCTTGTTAATTTAATTAGTTTTCAGCATATTGCTTTTTATATATAAATTCTATACCTCACATACAGGGCTGCACGAAAGTATTCGGATACCATTCTCCTTATTAGAGTAAATTGCTGAAGGGGAATTTTGAACTGAAATATATGTATCTCTTAAATGAACTAAATTTTGGAATGCATGTTGTTAACTGATATAAATTTCTATATGATATACAGGGCTGCAAAAGAATTCGGATAATTTTTCGACTGTAGATGGGAAATCCTGAAATGCTTTATGCATTTTTATATGACTGAAATGAGATGTAATACTTTAATTTTTTTAACAAGCAGTTTTATTACAATATTCTCAATGTGTTGGAAGATGTTTCATAACTTATGCTTTATGCATGACTTTTTTTTCTTGTTTATTATTTTTACTTATATTTGTTATTTTCATTATATGTAAGTTAAATATGGACATTTTAAAATTTTAAATATTTTTTGTGTGTTAGTGCGAATATGTATGCAAAATTATTTTATTTCTTTATTTTTATTTTATTTATTTTATTTTATTTTATCTTTTTAGGAAAGGTATAATAATTAGGATAGAATTATTTATAATATAATTTAAATCATTCGGCGTATATAACGGATATTTTGAGATAAATATATGTTGTAGGCTAAAGGGTAAAATTAGTACTAGCCACTGGCCACAGGGCCAGTAAATGAGAAAAAGTGGTTAGTGAAAAATTGTCTATCAGCGGCCACCTCCTGGCCACTTTTTCTTATGGCGAGAATAAAATTTTCTTGCATTTCATCAAGGATGCAACTTTTTTTTTTTTTGTTCTAATATGTTTATTTTAACATTTTTATCTGGGTTATGCAGTTTTAGATTAATACTTTTTAATTTTTTACTGTTTAGTATTTTTAAATAAAAAAGGGGCCATTAGTTTAAAGAAAGTGGTCACTTAAAATATTATTCCTACCGGCCAGTGGCCGCTAATGAAATTTCCCAAATTTGTCCTATATTATAGGCGGAGTTAAAAGATTTAATGACGCCTTCGTCTCATAGATATCCTTGAATCCGCGCCTGAAGACCAAATAGATATGGAATAACGGGCTATGTAAAAATTGTAGAGATTTTTTTCTTTTGGTCTTTTTAAAGATTAAATTGAAATCTGAGTTATAACTTTATAGCTATGAACCTTTGCCCGCTCTAGTGAAAGAATTGTTAAAATAATGAAAAAATATTAAGCTTATGAAATTTTAAAAATTTCTTCTATTTTCATTTGGCACATTAAATAAAAAAATCTTATGCAGAACTTCAAAAAATATTTGTTCTATTTATTATTAACAATTTTTTTGCATTTATGTTGTTGATATTTTATTGTATAAAAATATTGCATAAATTTTATTTATATAATAGATATATTCAAATAAGTAAAATATGACAATCAAACTCTCAAAAGGGAATTTTTTGAAAAAAAAAAAAAAAAAAAAAAATCATTGATTAAAATAATATATAGCTACATTTTTTTTTTTTTTTTTTTTTTTTTTATACAGAAAATTTATTAGTAGGTTTCTATAGAATTTGTGCTAAAACTAACTTTCGAAGGCGATTTCTGCACAATTTGCTAGAAAAATATAAAAGGAAAATCTTTCTAAGAAAATATTGATGTTCAATTGGCGAACCATTTGTGAGCCCTGTTGCCACTAAAATTTCACCGAAATCTTTACCTTATTTAATCGTTGAAAGAAAACGTTTATTTCGGATATTGAATTAGGCGAAAATTCCAATAAAAGTTTTGTAGTAAGAAAACATTGTACGAGGTAAGAACTTAATATGGGTGTCGCTTTGCCATTCTTTTCTCATTGGGAAGAGAAGGGCGGAACATATGAAATTTAGTGGTGTAATGGTCTTGGAAAAAAGAAAAAAAAAAGCGCCTGAAAGCATTCAGAAATAAATACTCATTTACGGAAATAAAGAACAATCTACATTGCTATTTTGCAAATATCATAATAATTTGTTTAAATATAATTTTTAAATAATAACTTAAAGCGGGTTGCGAGGAGGGAGGATCGTGATTAAATCTGAAAATGCATTAAATTTTTCAGAAGTTGCTCATGTTTTCCCCTAAGCAAAATCTAGAAAATAATTTTAAAAATTCACGTCATATAAAAAAATAAATAAATAATATAAGAAAAAGAAAGAAACTAAAATAAATAAAAGGTAAACCGCAACATAAAATTCAATTAATTATTTAATGCATAGTTTTAATTTCCAGCTCTTTCAGCATAAGTAACTTTGACTACAAACTTCTTACTAATTTTTTAATAATAATGATCTCACAAACAAGCAAAATAAATAAATAAATAAAAATAATATCAATTGCTTCACTAGTTACAAGTTTATTAGTTCCGCCCCTCATACCCCTTTTTTTGTAAGTGGGTGGAGCATAGGGAATTAAGTGAAGGGAGAAACCTTGTATTGGTTCTCATGAAACTATATAACTAATATTTTGAAATTTTATTAATAATAATTATTATTTCTAACCAAAGGGCCGCCATAATTATAATAATTGTTTTTCTTTTCTTATTTTGAATAAAAACGTTTCCGAGTAAGAAACAAAACATTGAATGGAGCCGAAATTCTAATTAGATTTTTCAGCAACTTCCCAACTTTCCCTCACAAAAGAAGCAGGGAAAAAAACGAAAATATTTTTCCTCGCGTGCATAAAAAAAAAAAAGGCAACGTAGATCCAATTAATTTTTCAGGGGAGAACTTTAATCTCTAGCTCTCTTGGCGTAACTAACCTGCACTAATCTTTCTTCGCAAAAGAACCACTTGTTGCTGACTCCCCACGAATACCAGTTCCGCCCAGAATTTGCTAAGACATGACGCCGATGTGACCCTCTATGCCGGGTCATGTCGTCTTTGACGTTGCTTTTACTTCACGAATCGAACACGTGCAGCTTCTTCAGGTGAAGCCGTGGCAACCTTAGGGGGGCAGGTAAAGAGATGCTATCTCCCCACACAACCGGTATCGAGAAGACAAACAGGTATGCTGGAGGGACTGCATTCCATGCCAGGCCCCGGACCTCACCCTTTTCCCAACGTCTGTCTTGTCTGGCCAGACTCCCACGGACACTATATTTCTTCTGGCAGAGAGGTAAAAAAGGCCTTCGCAAAATATTATTTATTTTCCCCCTCCTTTTGCCTGCCACAACCTGGCCTTCAAAATCACATTTTAAGGTTAGTTGAAAAGAGTATTGCCGGAAGAAACAAAAAAAAAAAAAAAAAAATCATGAACTGATTATGATTCACTTTCAACATTATATACGTGTTACCTAAATTTTCATTGCTAATGCTCATGTTTCTACATTAGGCAAGCCAAGGTGGCTTCCCAGGGCGGAAAAAATTCATACGTGGCAAAACATTAAAATAATAATAATAATAATAATAATAATTGGGAATCATTAAAAGGAAGGAGACGACAATTTTTTTATTCTAGCCAGAACTTCAGTTCTGGCTATCAGCTATAACAGAAATAATCCTAGTTTATAAATATAACCTAAAAACTATCCACTTTTAAGATCTCAAGATTCATTACTTCAATAACGTGCTAAAACCTTTATAAAACAGGCATATTATATCTTAAAATGCAACTTGCAGAAGATTTGAGTGGTACAGCATTAACATAACTCGAAAACGGAGATATAATCATAATCTGTAAAGATTTTGTTCCGATCAGTTGCTCACTAAAACTATTGCATTGCGCCATCCCTTGGTTGTCATAACTGTTGTACCACCGGCCATTAACCTGTACATTTAGGGACTGTGATCTTAGTTCTCGTAAGCTTGTTACAAACTTAATTGGCTTCGTGTACTTGTTTACATTATGGGCATATTCATTTTCGCTTACTTACACTTCTTTCTGGTTCAAAAATATAGATTTATTGCTCATTTACAAGGACGCACAAAAGAAATTAGTTATAAAACTGTATTTGAGCAATAAATGCGTTTTCAATTTCGATATGCGTTTTTTAATTTATCAAATTTTGTTCATGTTACTCGTTGTATATAAATTCTATACCTCGTATACAGGGCTACATCAAAGAAATTACGTGCCATTTTTCTTTAGCGGAAATTGCTGCATGGGAATTTTACTTGACTGTGATTATGACACGAATCTGTGGGATGTAACTTTGCGGTTTCATTGCAATCCAGAATTCACTCAATCAACTGCTGCTACACTGCCCCCACAATAACGAGCCTACGCGCTGACTCAAAAGATGACGGCTATCATGCCGTCGAAGACAAGCTTTTCTGAAGTTTCGTATACAGTCTTTGAATTTTAGTACCGTTATTTTCAAAGAATAATACTTGTCTTGTTTTTCTGAGATTAAATTGAGAAGTAATGGTATTCAAATTCAAAAGATCGTACTAACACTGAGAAAAATATTCTTTTAACAGCCACTATCTTTTGAGTTACCGTGTAAGACTAGTATTTAAGGGGTTGTACCAGAATGACGTTATGATTTGAGTAATTCAGAAGAACAAATAATGTCAGAATGTCACTACAAAGATTTTTGTAAATTAATACTCAATGGAAACACTGCAAATAATACACGCAATTAAGAAAATATCCTGGAACGGTATTGGCTATACATTTTCAACACATAAACACCAAGTATTACTCTATATTATGAAAAAATGGACGCTATAAAGTTTAGATTAGTCCTATTTAATAAATATTTATGCCTACATTGTTTTACAATATGAGAATATAAAAAAATTAATCCAATTAAAGTATTTTTAAATGCTTTTTAAACTTTAAAAACTAGTTGGATGTGTCGATCCCGAAACTTTCTTCTATCTCATAAGTACATTTTAATATTTTTAACATTTGACCTAGCCTAATGAGATTCTGGTATCCGAAAAGCCTAAAATGCAAAATTTAATTAATATTCTGAGAAAATGAGCTTAGTAGTGCCTCATGTTGGGTAATTTATACTAAAACCTAATAAGCATCTATTGATGTCAAGACCTAACAGAATCTGAAATTTGATGGAATTTCGTCCATTAGTTCTTGAGATATAGTTATAACAAAAAATTTGCAAAACGTAGCACAGCAACACCATATCTTGGACAATTTATGACAAAACGTAAAAAAGCGTCTAATTATGTTATGGTGTAAAAGAATCTGAAGTTTGATGAAATTCTGTGCATTAGTTCTTGAGATATAGCTAGTTTAAAAAAAACCGTGTAAAATATAGAACAGCAGCACCATCAGTTGAAGGATTTATAACAAAACGTAATCATTGTGTAATTATGTTACATGTCATTTCGTAACGAAATCTGAAGTTTGATGAAATTCTGTGCGTTGGTTGTTAAGATATAGCTATCGGAAAAATCGTGCAAAATGCAGCATAGCTGCACCACCTGTTGCAAGGTTAATACCAAAAAAGAAACTAAAATTTGATGAAGTTCTCTGCATTAGTTCTTGAGATATAGCTATCGCAAAAATCGTGCAAAATGTAGCAGAGCAGCGCCACCTATAGGGCAGTTCATTCCAAAACCTTATCAGCGGCTTTGTATCTCAAGGTATCGCGGAATCTGAAGTTTGGTGAAATTCTGTGCATTAATTCTTGAGATATAGCTATCATGAAAATCATGAAAAACATGGCATAGCAGCGCCACCTGCTGGCCAATTTACACCAAAACTTAATCAGCGTCTATGTATTTCAAGGGGTCACAGAATCTGAAGTTTGGTGAAATTCTGTGCATTAGTTCTTGAGATATAGCAATCTTGAAAATCATGAAAAACGTAGTATAGCAGTGCCACCTGCAGGCCAATTTTCACCAAAAATCATTAGGCACTAATTCATATCAAGGTCTAACTGAATATAAAATTTTATTAAATTTTGAGCATTAGTTCTTGAGATAGAGCGCCCACAAAATTTTTGTCACATACAGACAGACTCTCACACAGACTCACAGACAGACGGACAGCCTCACAGACAGACATTTTCTAAAAATAGTCAAAACGTGTTCAGGACCTTCTAAAACGTATAAATCCGTCCAAAACCGGAAGTCGAAAATTTTCATGAATCCAATACTTTCTTCTTGTAAAGATAGAAGAAAGTAAAAAACTATTATTATCAAAAACAAACTAATTTGAACAAAGACAAATAAATAATTAAACAAATAAATAATTATAATTATAATAAATGAATCCTTGCAAGCATATTCTCATTTAAATTGAATGATGAAGTTTTCTATTATAAAATGAGAATTTTTTCAAAAAGTACAATAACACATCATTTAAAATCCACTAAATGTCAAATAAATTAAAGCTTACCTCTATAAACGCACATGTCATTATCTTTAAGCAAATGGGAGTCACCTGGAGAAAAAAAAAAGAAAAGTTTTTGCTTTAATTTTGGCAACACTATACACAAGCAAAAAATACACTAATAAAATGAAACATTACATGGGAAACTGTTACTGAGAACAGTGTTTTTTCTTTCTGCTGCATTATTTTCATGCTCAGATGGCTTCAGTACTGTTATTAAAGGATTTTACCTAAATTACTTTTGCGTTTTAATAAAGAATGCTGCTGAACGATGCCATTATTTTTATTTGTGATGATATCCAGGTCTATTATGTCAAAGGTTATAACTAGTTTTTCATAATTTCCAGAAAAATGCAGACGATGTCATACATGCAATAAATATGATTTTAATAAAATGTTTACTTTTTTATTTTATTAATTGTTTCATAATTTTTTAAAGGACATTTAAATTTTTTTATGTAAGTATAAAATTTTAAATGAAACTAAAATTATAAAATCAATATAATTTTAGAAAATAGAGAATTTTTATTGAAAACAGTTTTAATTATTTCTAAGTCACAGCCCTTTAATGCTTACGTAATATAAAATATTGTGCAAAAATATACAAAATAATATGCAAAAACTGCAATTAATATTTGTTTAGAAAAAAGAGAACAATTTTATAAATGTTATATAAATTGATTTTGCTGTACTTCTTAATATAAAAGAAATCAATCATCTTTGAAGTAAAACAGTGTCAAACATTACAATACAACAAATATTCATTCAAATAAAATTGATAACACGCACACGAGTTTTATAAATGCTATGTTAATAACTTTAAATGGCTTCTCTTTCCATCGTAATTACAACTAGTTGGATGTACCAATCCCAAACTTTTTTCTATCTCATACGCACATTTTAATATTAAAAAAAAAAAATAGTTACTCATTTTAATGCTTTAATAATTTTAATTCAGTACCATATCAACTTTGATTTTCATCTTAAATTTCTGCTTCAGTCAACTAATCGGAGTAAAAACGAATTTCCGTCTCTGCACGAGCCGATGGACAATAGAATGATAGGCAGATTTTTTTTTTTCAAATTCAGGGAGGACCTACTCGCCATACCAAAAAATAATCATACATAAAAATTTTAGTTCAGTTCTAGCCCTAACTTTATACACTTTTAGGTGGTGCAATATTGAAAATGGCATTAAAATCGCTATTGCAGAGCCCCCTTCCGGCGGATTTTTTTCAAATTCAGAGATGACCAACTAGCTATAGCCATAGACTTACACAAAAAATTTGGTTCAATTCCATGCATAACTTCATGTACTTTTGGTCGGTACAATATTGAAAGTGGCACAAAAATCACGATTGCAGCGCCCCCTTTCGGCGGAATATTTCAAAATTGAAGGAGGACCTGCTTGTCACAGCCAAAAACATCCACAAAAAATTTGGTTCAATTCTATGTATAACTTCATAAATTTTTTGATGGTAGAATGGCGACATACGGACAGACATACACATAGACACACGGACAGACAGACATTTTGTAACATGTTTTTTGGAATCTCTGACCCTTAAAACTTTCAAATCCGTCGAAAACCGGAAGTCGAACAAAATTTTGATTACAATACTTTCTTCTATTGAAGATAGAAGAAATTAGAAATTAGATAGAATAGCCATTTAAATATAAAAATAAATATCTAATAATATAAACAGAGAAATGGTTCTTTATAAATGCAACAGCACTAATGATTCTTCATTATAAAAAATATATATAGAAAGATATTAAAATGCAAAAGTTATAAAAATGTATAAAAAGTGATTTTGTAATTATTTTAATGTTTGTAAGTTGTATAATATAAAAACAACATACAACATAATGAATTCATTGTAATAATTTAATTTTAATATTAAAAAAAAAACTATTCTTTTAATGGTCTTTTATTATCTGCATAAAAATAAGGTTAAAAAGGGACAATAAACTCATAAAGATAACAATAACTTTATCCAACAGACGAATTTTTGTTTCGTACTTTTGTGGTACTTTTACTTCGTCACAAAATTTAATATTAAAATAGACTGTGTATGAAAATTAAAATAAAACTAATACTTTAGCGAAATATATTAAATAAATAAAAAAATACACTTTTATATAAAGTATTATATAAAGAATTTTAATTGTTTTTCTCAATTTTCGTTTTTCAACCAATTTTATTTTACAATAAAACAACATACAATATTTAAAAAAAAAAAAAAAAAATGCATTTAAATAAAAATGTTAACGGACAAACGATTTTTATAAATGCAAAAATTATATAGAAAGCTATTAAAATGATAAAAGTGCATTAAAAAAAAAAACTTTAGAAAATGCAATATTAATTCTGGTGCACTTCTTTTTCTTCTTTGATATAAAAACAATATAGAATATTTAAAAAAATGATGTAACTACAAATATATTTGACAAATTCATTTTTATAAAATAGCATTATTATTTTTTTTATATTTCAAGATAAGATTTTTCCCATGTATATTTCATTAAAAACAGCAATAAAATAAGCGTTAGTTACAAAAGATAAATTGAATTGAAATTGCTTAAAATAAATAAATAAATAAATGCATTTTTATAACTACGTTATATAAAATATTTTAATTCTTTTTCTCAATTTTCATTTTACTGCTGAATTCTATTTTAAAATAAAATAACATACAACATTAAAGAAATATTTTTATTTGATTTAAATAAAAATAATAACCGACAAACTATTTTTATAAATGCAAAAAATATATAGAAAACTATTAAAATGGTAAAAGTGCCTTAAAAAACTACTTTTAAAAATGGAATATTAATTTTGATGCACTTCTGTGTCACCTTTGATATAAAAACAATATAGAATATTAAAATTAAAATTAAAATCAAGTAACTATATTTAACAAATTTATTTAATTAATATTATAAAGTAGCATTGTTTTATTCTTTCATTTCAAGATTATTTTTTCCTTGCATAATTCATTAAATAAAGATATACAATAAATATTAGTTATAAAAAAATAAAATAAATTGAAATTGCTTGGAAGTTTTCCAATGAGTACAAAAGATCTTTCATTGTCCTCCATTAGTGAATATAAATTCTACAAGATATATCCTAAATGTCTTAAAAGAAATAAATATAATAATAATAATAATAATAATAATAATAATAAATAATAAAAAACTAAAAAGGAGTTAAAAATAGAAATTTAGTAAATGACATTGTTTTTCAGAATTTTGTTTTATTTTATTAAATGTTGTATTTATGATACAGTAAATGAATGTATTGTTATAACACTTGTTTTTTTTTTCCCATGTATTTTAAATAATAAGAGGAAAGTTTGCAGATCTGGATAAATAAGCAAAATGTGAAATATAAAAAAGAAAAACAATTCATTTTTCAGTTCGTTAGGTATTTATTGTCTTCACGGTTACAATTGTGGGGAATCATGTTTTAACGCCAAAAGGGCGATGAATCCTGATCTTAGTTACGCGTGGCAACCCCTCCCCTGGGCTCAAGATATTTTTTGTTTTGTTTATGTTTTCAGAGAGAGCGAAAAGAATTAATACGCGATGGTGTTATGACAGTCTTGATAAAAGAATAATTCTAAAATACATTGAATTTCATGTAAATATGTATCATATGTGTAAATAAGATGTACAGTATTGTATAATGTGTATAGAAGATGTATAATACTTTTTTTCTTCCAATTAAAAAGAAATAAGAAGATGCCCGTTTTGGAAATTATTGAATATGAATCGCCTAAATTAATTTTGTGTTTCGAAATCCACTGAACCAGCCGACGCGACAATGGTGCAAGTTAGCCGGGAAATAATAGAATGAGAATAAGAGTAGGACGATTGCATATATTAAACGGGTAAGTTTTTTATTGTTATTTCTTTGAATTTATGATTTGGAAGAAACAGTACTATACAAAATGAGTACCGGTGAAAATTTGAAAAGAAATATTACTAAACGCGGATCAATTAGATCCACAATAACAAAATTGATAAAAAAAATTGATAATGAAATTTTGAAAGAAAGTGATTTGAAACCGGAAATTGTGGAGGATTGTTTAGCAACATTGCTGGAACATAAGATTTCTCTAGAAAACCTAGACGATTTAATACAATCTGAAATTGAATCTTCTAATTTGGAAACCGAAATTGAAACTTGTTTAGAATATAAAGAATCGATTATTACTTGTAAATCGAGAGCAAATAGATTTTTGAATAATTTAAAGAAAACTTCTGATATTACAAGTGAACCAAAAGTAATTACGCCCCCCATATCAGATACTCAGTTAAAGTGTAACACCAAATTGCCGCGAATTTCTTTAAACAAATTCACTGGCGACATTTGCGAATTCCAAGAATTTTGGCCGCAGTTTAAAGTCGCTGTTCACGAAAATGAAGCCCTTCAAGAGATAGAAAAATTTACTTATTTGAAATCTTTGATTTCGGGATCAGCAGCTGCTGCTATTAACGGGCTTCCATTAACTGGTGAAAATTACGCAACGGCAGTAAATATATTAAAGGATCGTTTTGGAAAAAGAGAAGTTTTAATATCTGCGCACACAAATAAATTATTAAATTTAGAAGCAGTGCGAAGATCAAATGATATTTATTCATTAAGAAAATTGTATGATGAAATAGCGATACAAATAAGAAGTTTAGAATCATTGGATGTGAAATCAGACCAATATGGTTGTTTATTGTTACCTATTATTTATAAATGTATACCTAATGACCTTTTATTGCAATTTCATAGAGAACAGTGCGAGAAAAAAGATGTTTGCGTAAATGATTTATTATTGTTCCTTAAGCGCGAAATCGAAGCGCGGGAAAAGGTTGTTAATGTTACATCTGTCAGTTTTGAGATTAAATCTCATGAAAATAAATTTAAACAAAATCCTTCTAAACATTTTCTTCAAGGGAAAAATAAAAATCCTTCAGCATTTACATTAAATACAATTACAGAAAACCTTTGTCCTTTTTGTTCTCAGAAACATGAAGCAAATTTGTGTAACTTAAATTTGGAAGAAAGAAAACAATCTTTATCGAAACAAGCGAAATGCTTTCGATGCTACAAACGATTTAATAAGAGTAAATTTTGTAAAATTTCTAATATTCGTTGCACTCTTTGTAATTCTAAAGCTCATCAAAATTCTCTTTGTAATAAAAAGGTAAAAGAAAGATCATCAAAGGAAAATAAAATTGACCTTGTTTCAACTGAAGGGGATGAAATAGGGGGAAAGCAAAATACGCAGTATGAAAAAATAACTGTTTCTTCACTTAGTTGTAAGCCAGATAAATATGTTTATTTTCAAACTTTAAAGGGAATAATGATTGGGAAAGATAAAAATATTAATGTTCGTATCTTGCTAGACAGTGCGTCGCAGCGTACGTTTGTCGGAAAGAATTTGTCAAGGCATTTAAATTTAGAGGTGACAGGACAGGAATCATTAAAAATCCATACATTTGCTGGTACGAAACCTATTGTTAATAATCATAACAGAGTTAAGATTTTCTTAAAGGATAAATTTTCTGACAATGTAATTTCTCTGGAAGCATTAGAAACAGAGAAAATTTGTTCAGATATAATACGTGCCCCAAGTTCAGAGTTAAATGAAAAAATAAAAGAAATGGGTATACAGTTGTCAGATGTTTCAAATGAATTAAGTGATGGGGAGAATAAAATAGATTTGTTGATTGGTAGCGACTACTATTGGTCAATTATGACAGGAAAATATAAACGTATTTCACCAACTCTTGTTTTGAATGAAACTAAACTAGGTTGGACACTTCATGGGAAGTTCTCAGATGAAGTTAATGAAAATAATTTAGTGGGTGCAATGTATATATCTATTTGGGATAATAATGAAGTTGATAAAATGTCAATTCAACTTGAAAAATTTTGGACTATAGAAGGGTTAGGGATTCAGGAAGATAATACAAATAAAGATTTATGCGATAATCAAATATTAGAACAATTTGAAAATTCTATTCAGTTTAAGAACAATAGGTATGAAGTTAAATTACCTATGAAATATGACAATGTTGATCTTCCGAATAATTATGATGTTGCCAAAAAGAGATTTAATAGTCTAATTAAACGATTTGTAAATAATCCTGCATTATTTAAGGAATATAAAGAAATTATTGATGAATATAAGGCTTTAGGAATAGTAGAAATTGTTGAACCGCAAGAAATAAATTCACCGAATGGTAATTTGACCTATTATATACCCCACCACCCTGTAATTCGAAGGGATAAACAAACAACCAAATTGCGCATTGTTTTCGATGCCTCATCTCATGCTCCTTCTGACCCTTCTCTAAATGATGTACTCTTCCCAGGTCCCAATTTGAACTCAGATTTATTTGATTTAATTTTGCAATTTCGAAGCAATAAAATTGCCGTAGTGGCAGACATTGAAAAGGCTTTCTTACAGATAAGTCTTACTGAAAGTGATAGAGATATGACCCGTTTTCTGTGGATCGAAGAACTCCCTCAAGATAAAAATTCCCCAATTAAGTTTATAATTATGAAAATGTGCCGTGTATTATTTGGCGTCACATCGAGTCCATTTCTGTTAGGAGCTGTAATTAAACATCATTTGAAGAGGTATGCAACTTTATATCCAGAAACTTGCTCTAAAATTGACTCTTCCATGTATGTGGACGATTTATTGTTAGGAGCACATACGGTTAATGAAGCTTTAAAAATTTCAAGGGAATCTTTAGTTATTTTTCAACAAGCAAATATGTTTTTACGTAAATGGCAAAGTAATTCTACCATTTTAAAGGAAAATTTAAAATCTTTAGATATGAATGTTTGCGCTGATACATCAACTGACACAACCCCATTTAAAATTTTAGGGTTAATATGGGACACTGAAGAAGACATTTTTAGATTAGATAATCAAAGTCTGTTAGAATTTGTTCATTGTCAAGATAAGACCAAAAGAACTATAATTCGAGCAGCTGGAAGAATTTTTGACCCTGTTGGGTTTTTATCACCATTTACGATTTTAATTAAAATGATTTTTCAATCATTATGGGAACATGGTATCGATTGGGATCAGAATTTGCCAGAACATTTAGAGAAAAAATGGGATAACTGGTGTGCACAGATTCCATACATTAGTAAAATAAAAATTCCAAGATATTATTTTCAGGAAATGGACAATTATGACAATTTAGAAATTCACTGTTTTAGTGATGCAAGTATTAAGGCCTATGGAAGTGTTATATATCTGAGATACAATAACAATAATAGTATCAAGACAAGTTTTGTTACATCAAAAAGCAGACTAGCTCCCATAAAGAAGTTAACCTTGCCCCGCCTCGAATTGATGGGTGCTCTGATTGGAGCTAGACTTGGAAAGCGGGTAATGTCTGTTCTCAAGATAAGTGAAGACAGAGTACATTACTGGAGCGATTCAAATATCGTGCTTCACTGGATCAAGAGTTCATCTAGTACTTGGAAGCCATTTGTAAGCAACCGAACATCAGAAATACAAAGTTTAACAGATCCAAAGAACTGGCGACATTGTCCCGGTAGCTCAAATCCTGCTGATCGACTCACAAGAGGACTATCCCTTCTCGACCTCGAAAAAGATGACCTGTGGTGGTCAGGGCCTCCATGGTTAGTTAAAGATTCAAAATTATGGCCCAAAGAAGACAGAGAAATAGATGAAGATATGAAACAACTAGAAGCTAAAAGAAATGTGATTCTCCAAAATGTTTGTTCATTAGAACATCATAAGTCACTTATAGAAATTGAGCGCTTCAGTTCCTTCTTGAAGGCAGTTAGAACATTGGCAAGAGTTAGAAGATTTATTTTCAATTTAAGAAATTCAATCAAACGTAAAGATACATTATCTGCTGAAGAATTGAAAGAAGCTGAAGAATTATTAATCAAAGAAGTACAAATGAAGAATTATAAGGAAGAAATTGAGTCATTAGAAAAGGGAAATTCTGTTAAGAAAACATCACGAATTTATTCCCTGTGTCCATATTTGGATGAAAATAAAATTTTACGAATAAAAACCAGACTTAATGAAGGCTCCTTTGATTCGAATGAGACCAACCCAATCATATTGCCGAAGAATGAAAAATTAACAGAATTGATAATTATGCAAGAACACAGAAATTTGCTGCATAGTGGAGTTTCTTTAACGCTTGCACAAATCCGGAAGAAATTTTGGATTCCACAAGGAAGACAATCTATCAGAAAGAATCTAAGAAAATGTCTAATTTGTAGAAGATACAATGCAAAGGCAGCTGATCAGCTAACTGGGCAACTTCCGAAAGAAAGGATCTCACAATCCCCTGCGTTTACCGTTATAGGATTGGATTTTGCCGGCCCAATAATCATCAAAACAGATAGTAAAGAGACGTCAAAATCCTACATTGTACTGTTCACCTGTGCCGCAACAAGAGCAATACAT
Organism: Maratus speculifer; assembly: GCA_964019185.1. Lineage (NCBI taxonomy): Eukaryota > Metazoa > Arthropoda > Arachnida > Araneae > Salticidae > Maratus > Maratus speculifer. The sequence goes on along the minus strand of OZ025298.1, from coordinate 281,581,468 downwards.
TTGGAAGCAGTCAGGGATATGACTACAAAGTCCTTTATGTTGAGTTTTCGTAGATTTATTTCAAGACGCGGAAACTGTAAAATAATTTTTTCTGATAATGCATTAAGTTTTAAAGCTGCCGACAAAGAATTACAACAATTTGAAAAAATCATTAAAGATCAAGAACTTCAAGACTTCATATCAAACAAAGGTATTATATGGAAATTTATCATCGAGCGTGCCCCATGGTGGGGAGGATTTTACGAACGTCTCGTAAAAAGTGTAAAAGAACCCCTAAGAAAAATTTTGGGAAGAGCTCTCATCACATTTGAAGAATTGGCTACAATTTTGGCAGAAATAGAAGCCGTAATAAATATGAGACCTCTTACGTATACAACAAGTGATTTCGGCGAGCCAGAGCCACTTACACCAGCTCACTTTCTTCAACTCGGAAGAGAAAATATTAGTTTTCCACTACATTTTGCCGAATTAGAGAATAAAATCTCTACCCGAGAGACATTATTAAGAAGAAAAAGATATCAAACCACCTTGTTGAAACAACTGTGGACTAAATGGAAGGAACAATACTTGTTGAACTTAAGATCGATCCATCAATTTAAAACTCCTGAGAGACACAAAAATCTAAAGATTGGAGATGTTGTCTTAGTGGACGGTAATGCTAAATCTAAACTGTTGTGGGACTTAGGAGTAATTCAAGAAGTGATTCTTGGCAGAGATCAGCTTATTCGAGCTTGCATGGTAAAGACTGCTCATGGACTGCTAAGAAAACCAGTTCAACTTTTGTATCCTTTAGAATTAGATTGTTGAATGTTAATTTATTTCGGTATTTGAGTTTTAAATTAATTACTTTTTTTCTACTATTGTTTGAATGTGTAATTTGCAATTGTTAATTTATCCATTTTGAAAAAAAAAAAAAAAAAAAAAAAGTGTTTCATTTGTGTATAATTATGCTTTATTTCAAATTGAAAGGATTATTGAGATATTAATAATAGTATTTAATTTGTTTGTATTATGTATATATATTTAGTTTATTTTATTCAGGTAAATGTCTGGCCAGACACGTTCATGTAGCTACATGTTATTGAAGTGTCATTTTTTATTTATATTATTCATGATGTTATTTTATTGTTTAATACTTTATATGTCAGCACCTGAAGATTGAAATTTTTTTCTGTTTTATTATTTGAGTTATGATTTAAATTAATGTTTATTGTAAGAATTTAGTTTTACTGATTTATCATTATGTACTCTCATGAGTCCAGGTGGGGAGTGTGTGGGGAATCATGTTTTAACGCCAAAAGGGCGATGAATCCTGATCTTAGTTACGCGTGGCAACCCCTCCCCTGGGCTCAAGATATTTTTTGTTTTGTTTATGTTTTCAGAGAGAGCGAAAAGAATTAATACGCGATGGTGTTATAACAGTCTTGATAAAAGAATAATTCTAAAATACATTGAATTTCATGTAAATATGTATCATATGTGTAAATAAGATGTACAGTATTGTATAATGTGTATAGAAGATGTATAATACTTTTTTTCTTCCAATTAAAAAGAAATAAGAAGATGCCCGTTTTGGAAATTATTGAATATGAATCGCCTAAATTAATTTTGTGTTTCGAAATCCACTGAACCAGCCGACGCGACAACAATAGTTAATTATAGTGACTGTATTGTAAACGATAACCTAATGATTTTTATATAACATTTGTTCGTCATTTTTATCTATCATTTGTTTCATAAATAATGTTTTAATGAAGAAAGCCTAATCAGATAAATAAATAAGCTGATTATAATATCAAAAAAGGTGAGGGGTATCGGTTTCTATTTTTAAGTATTTTATTTATCATATAAGTATATATATAGTTTTTCTTAATATTTACCATACAATTAAGTTCGTTAGCTTACATGTATATTGCAAACTATAATTTCATCAAATGTATTATAAAATATTTTAATTTATAACTGTTTATATAAGGTTTATAAAAAGTTATACTCTGTGTTCTGCAACGTTACTCTCCCATTACACTGACATGATTAATTTATGTGTTTGCTTACTAATGAACGTGTTATTACTATAATTATGCTTTGTAATGATAGAAATTCCAAAATAATATAAATATTATTTTTATTATTAGTGACAGAGTAGCTATTATTAAAAAAAAAAAAAAAAAAAAAAAAAAAAAAAAAAGAGTCGCATGTAATTTAGACAGAAAAACAAAATACTTTGAAACAAAACTTTTATTTTATCTCTGAATTGAAAATTTCAAAGAAATTTTAACGTGTGTCGAGAAGAAGTAGGAGGGAGGGGGGATGTTGCAAGAAAAAAATAATTTAAATGATTTATAGTTAAACAAAATAAATACTCGAACATTAATCATCTTCAAACATTAAATATGGAACTTTCATGAGCATATAATCATACATTTTGTGAATATATTTTAATCTATGTAAATTTATTTATTTAGCTACAATTTAAACATAATTATGTGAAAATGCCCAAATCTTTAACTACTAAAGGAATTTTATTGCAAATAGTAAACAAACTATTTTTAAGGTTATATATTATGTTATTTCTGCAAATTTTGATGGATATTTTTATGAATGATGCATTTTAAAAACTGTGGGAAAATTTTCTTTAAGTTTAATTTAGGTATTTTATGCACGCTAATTTTACCTAGCGAGTTAATGCTTTGAAAGAATTACATTTTATAATAATAATAATAATAATAATAATAATAAATCTGTAAGTACTATTATTATTATTATTATAAACAATTTATTTAATTAAACAATTATATAGGGATTTCTGCTTAGAAAAGAAAAATGAGTTTGAATTTTGAAAAATTTTTAAGATCGTTAACCATATTATTTGTAAATAAAATCACATAATAAAAATTCTCACGTTTTTTAATTTTTTAATTAAAAATTTATTAAAAAAGTGGAGTAATTTAAAATTGTTATGACTCAAAATATTATTTTCAGAATTTCAATTTGTCTTCATTTAAATAAACAGAAATATATAAGCTTTAATTTTGATTCAGCATTTTTAAGATATTAATTTAAATAAAAATTAAAAAATATTTAAAATAAAAATTTGAAAAAAAATGATGTAGCTTTTTTTTTAAATATCATATTTTTAAAAAGTAAATATTTTTTCCGAATTTGCTGAAGAAAAATTAAAGTAAAAAATTGAAAAAGGCATGTTTCAAGTTTAAACCTATGTTTCTTTAACTTTTTTTTTATTATTTATAACAATTTAAATAGGAAAACTGATGAAAAAACCCATCATGGAGAAAAACGCATTTTCGAATGCAGGTGTTCTCATTATTACAATTGCTTGAAAGTTAAATTTTGAAAACAAACCACAAAGACAGAAAATAATATTCCCTGTTCCATTTAAGATAGAAACATGGTTTAAACATTATTTTAAACAGAGAAAAAAAAAAATTAATGTTTTTTTTTTTGTATTTTTTTTTTTTTTTTTTTTCCGAATGCCATTAACATATTTCAAGCGTACTATATTTTAAACTAACTACATAATAATATATAATTATTTTTATATTTTTAATAAAAATAAAGTTGTTACTATTCAGTGCTATGAATAATACTAAATATTAAAAAAATATATATATTTAATTATTAAACTATATATTGGGATTTGTCACTGTGAACCGAACATAAATCTTTATCATTTCCACACACTAAAGAAAGGACGTTCATGACTTTCACATAAGCGTAGATCATGCACCAGAGACCTCTGTCTTGTATGAATGGACATGCATTTGCACAGTTATAAAAGATGGAATGCTTCAACCCCCTCCCCCTCTCCCCTCCTCGCCTGAGAAAGTGCCTATTGTATGGAAATCTATCCAAAAAGGTATCTGTTTCAATGGAAAAGCTTCGCCACTACACGGCTTTGCCTATTTTGTTTTTATGATTGTATTTCTGTAGGTCTATTGACCCGTAAAGAAATTTTTCTTCAGCAAGACTCGATTTTTGCAGCCAGCATTCGTATTGTTTCCCCTACATCGAGTGACCTCGAATATCGACGTACGGAAGGGTTGAATTACGTACTGCGTCAAAAAGAATATTTCGTCGCTGTTTTCACTTCCCACTTCGAAGTTTCATTTTTTCTTTTTTTCTCACTCAGGTATTATAATTTTGCCTTCCGAACAGATAGAGCTACTTCGATTCAGTGTTGAATTGAGACACTTTTCTCCGGGAGGGACCTCAATGGCTCCGGGGGGAGGGGGGGGTTAAATTATAGAGTTCCGGGGGGGATTGCACTTTTTGGCCATTAAATATTACAAAATTTCCAATTTTCCGGGGCGGGACATTTCATTGCTCCGAGGGGGGGGGGGTTGAGAATGTCCCCCCTGAATTCAACACTGCTTTGATTTATGCAGAAAAGGTACAGAGAGGAAGGATTATAAATTTAAAACAAATGTTTTATATTTGTCATTAGTAGAAGTTTATATGCATATTAGCATTAAAAACAAACAAAAATATTAATTTATAAAATGATATTTATTTAAAAAATAAATAAATGATAGCTGTTGAGACTTCCCAGTTGGAACAGTTGGAAGTTTCATTTTTTTCTTTCTTTCCCCCTTAGGTATATTTTTGCCTTACGAACAGATGAGTTACTTCAATTTATGCAGAAAAGGTACTGAGAGAAACCGTTGAGAAAGTCAAGAAGGATTGTAAATTTAAAAAACTAATGTTTTATATTTATCACCAACAGGAGTTTATATGCAAATCATTGCAGTTTATATGCAAGAATTTTTTTTTTATATGTAATATTTATTGGAAGGAAAAAAATAAATAAATGTTCGCTGTTTTTATTACCTACTTGGAAGTTTCATTTTTCCCCCGCAGATATAATTTTGTAATAGTTTTTTTTTTTTTTTTTTTTTTTTTTTTCACCAGATGTAATTTTGCCTTCCGAATCAACATACAGTACTACTTCGATTTATGCAGAAAAGGTACTGAGAGAAACCATTGAGAAATTCAGGAAGGGTATAAATTTAAAACAAATGTTTTATATTTATCATCAGTAAGAGTTTATATGCAAATCAACATTAAAAAAATATATTTCTTTTATAAAATGATAATTATTGAAAGGGGAAAAAAAGAATAAACAGTTGGTGTTTTGATTTTCCATTTGGAAGTTTCATCCCCCCCCCCCTCAAGTATACTTTTGTAATAATTTCATTTTTTTTTTCTTTTCCCTCGGGTATAACTTTGTTTTATAAACAGATAGAGCTACTTCGATTTATGCAGAAAAGGTAATGAGAGAAACTGTTAAAAAAAAATCAAGAATTATAAATTTAAAACAAATATTTTATATTTTTTATTAATAGGAGTTTACATTCAAATCAACATTTTTTTTTAAAAATAATATTTATTTTATAAATTAATATTTATTAAATGGAAAAAAAAATAAACGGTCGATGTTTTTATTTACCACTTGCAAGCCTTGTTTTTTTTCTTCTCAGGTATAATTTTGTAATAGTTTAATTTTTTTTTTCTTTTCCCTCAAGTATATTTGTGTCTTTCGAACAGATAGAGCTATTTTGAACTACGCAGAAAAGGTACTGAGAGAAACCGTTGAGAAAATGAAGGAGGGTTGTAAATTTCAAATAAATGTTTCGCATTTACCATCAATAGGATTTTACTTGCAAATTAACAATTTTTTAAAAATAATATTTATTTTTGAAAATGACATTTATTGTCAAAAAGAATATATCGTTGTTGTTCTCACTTCACACTTGTATTTTTTTTTTTTTTTTTTTTTTTTTTTTTTTTTTTTTTTTGCCGCTTAGATATATTTTCTTGCGAAGAGAGGTAGCTACTTCTATTTATGCAAAAGAGGTAGTGATACAAATTATTGAGAAAATCAAGGTTTATAAGATTTCAAATTAATATTCACTATTTATCATCAACAGGGTTTTATTTGCAAATTAGTATTTTCTTTTAAATAATATTTATTATCAAAAAGAATATGTATTCGCTTTTTTCACTTCCCACTTGGAATTTTTATCCCCCCCCCCCCTTCTACCCTGAGGTATAATTTTGCTTTGCGAAGGGAGAGAACTACTTCGATTTTTTTATGTAGAAAAGGTACTAAGGATATAGTTGAGAAAATCAAGAAATATTATAAATTTCAAATAAATGTTTTATATTTATCATGAATATGGGTTTATATGTAAATCAGCAATTTTTTAAAAATATTTATTTTAGAAAATGATATTTATTGTCAAAAAGAGTATTTCGTTGATGTTTTCACTTTCCACTTGGAAGGTTCTTTTTTTTTCCCTTCTCTCTTCAGGTATAGTTTTGTATCCCGTACACAAAGATCTACTTCAATGTATGTTGAAAAGTTATTGAAAAAAGCATTGCAACATATATATATGTATATATATATATATATATATATATATATATATATATATATATATATATATATATATATATATATATATAAATTTCAAATAATTTGTTTATATTTATCCTCAATAGGACTTTACTTGCAAATTTATATATATATATATTTATTTAAATGATATTTATTGAAAAAAAAAATGTATCATTGCTATTTTCACTCCCCACTTGGATGTTTCACCTTTTTTTTTTTACCGTTTACTTATAATTTTGCCTTTCGAAGAAAGGGAGCTACTGCGATTTATGCAGAAAAGTTACTAAGAGAAACTGCTGAGAAAATCAAGAATTATAAATTTTAAATAACTATTTTTTATATTAGCACCAACAGGAGTTTATATGCAAGACGGCAAAATTCTAAAAAATAATGTTTATTTTAGAAATTTATATTTATTGTCATTATTCATCACTTTTTTCACTCCTAACGTGGAAGTTTCATTTTTATGGGTATAATATTGGTTTGCGATGATAGTGCTTTGATTTATGCAGGAAAAGTACTAAGATAAATGACCGAGAAAATCAAGGTTTATTAATTTCAAATAAATGTTTTTTCATTAAAAGTGAATTTATAAGCATTTTCCTAGCAAGTTTTAAAAAAATATTAAGAAATGATATTTAATGTTACTTGAAGTATATACTGGAAGAACGTAGGAAAATTATTAGAGTTATTATTATTATTTTTTCCTTTTTCAAAACTCTGAAAAGTGTAAACGAAAATAACAAGGGACTAAATTACATTTGCTATTATTATTATTATTATTAATCATAATAATAATAAATGTCCTACCCATTTCCTCAAGAAAAGTACTGTTTTAATGGCAGATAGTTCTTATAGATTACTTAAAAAATAAATATTTTTTAATTTTGTTCCGTTCATATTTTAATGTTTTTTTATATTCGTGCTTAATAGATTAGCTCGCAGCTCGGTATTTACACGTACATATTTGCATACATCCTTACATATGTGTATCTTACAAAGCATGTAACAAGTGAAGCGTAAATATACTTAAATTCAGGAACAACCATTTACAATACATACGCACAATTTATTTAAAATATATGCGATACATGCATTACATAAACCTACCAATATTTTTTTTAACAAATGAAAATCAAGGAAAATCAATAAAATTTTAACGGTTTCCATTTCTAAAAATGTGCCTTTCCATTTTTATTTATTTTTTTTATTTATTTATTAAAATTATTTAGTTATTTTATAATATATTATTTTTTAAAAAAAATGAAAGTACCATATTTCAGAACTTTTTGACGTATGAAAGAACTTCCCCCCCCCCCCTTCTCCGCTCTTTTTCGGTTTTTCTTTCTTTTAAGAGAAAACAAATTATGTACCGCTAAAAGATAAAATAATTTTAAAATAGTAAAATCATAAATTAAAAAACACGTTATACAAATAAATGTTTTGTTGGATGTAATTATTAAATATTTTAAAAGAAAGCGACATAAAAAATAGTAATATGTCTGGAGCCTACATAACACGCGACATACCAGTGCTATTCATAAAAAAATAACTTCTTGAAATACTAAAAATCTGTACTAACATAAATAGTGCTGATTGCTAAATGATGAACTTATAAAAACAATATACAGTAGACTCCCTCAAATCCGCACTCCTAAAATCCGCAACTCTCTAAAATCCGCACATATTTTACGGATGTAAACAATGAAACATTCAGTTTAGATGTAGGTGCAAAAAATGATTTTTTTAGTTTTATATCAATTCCATACATTTTTTAATTTATAATTTTTGTTAAGGTTATTGAATTCATGTTTTTTCATGAAGAAAGAATAATTTATTTCTGAAAAAATAAAGATATTGCTAATATCATTGGTAATCACAATCTTACCAAATATATTTATGTATTAATCAAGCTTTTTTAGTTATTAAATCTTGCTAAACCTGAAATAAAGTTTCATTATTTTATGATCCTGATGCGAATTAGTAATGTACCTTTATGAGACAAGTTTCATTGAATCATTTAGGAAAAACACATTTCCTCTTTTATAATGAATATTTAATTGTACATTATTGATTATTAACTTTACCTTTCCTTTTAGTATTTTAATCATTTTAAAAAAATATCTAAATTTTTATTAGTTTATTACTTTTTTTAATATTTTAGTATATTGTATGCATTCATTATACTTTTTATTTCATTATTAATTACATTCAAATTATTTTTTTAAAAATGTAAACAAAGCAATGACCAGAAATCCACAAAATTCTAAAATCCGCAAAACCTCTGGTCCCAAGCTGTGCGGATTTGAGGGAGTCTACTGTATTTAAAATACACTTAAAAATTATCATTTTGCAATCTATATTTATTTTAGTACATATTTTTTTTTATTCTTGAAATACTTTATTGAAACGTATTTTGAAATTACTTTTCGTTACATCATTGTTATTATTTTATTTTATTAAGAGAGAATACTATGTATCGTTAAAAAATAAATAATTTAAAAATAGTAAAATTATAAATAAATAAAAAAAATGCGTATACAAATAAATGTTTTGTTGGATTTAGTAATTAAACAGTTTAAAAGAAAGCGGCATATGTTCTACCAATTAAAGGCTAAATATGTTCACAGCCTACATAACATGCGACACGTAAGCACTATTCATTTAAAATTAACATCTTGATATACCCTATCGAAACATATTTTTAATAGTTTAAAAAAAAAAAAATTAAGAGGAAAAAAAAATAATAATAAAATCATAAAATAACAAAACGTGTTATACAAATAAATGAAAGTTTTGGATGTAATCTTTAAATATTTTTAAAAAAGCGTCATAAATAATAATTTTTTTTTAAAAAAATGTTAATTTGTCCAGAACCTTCACAAGATGCAACATACAAGCACTATACTCATTAAAAAATAACTTCTTAAAATACTTTATTAAAACATGTTTTACAATTTTTTTTAAAATTATTACTTTTTTATTATTTTATTTAGAAAAAGTTATGTACCACTAAAGGTTAATAGTAAAAAAAAAAAAAAATAGTAAAATCATAAAATAACAAATCTTGTTACACAAATAAATGTTTTGTTTGATATAATAATTTAACATTTTAAAAGAAACTTTTAAAAACGAGTAATACGTTCACAGCTTACAATAACATGCGACTTACAAGCACTGCTGATTAAAAAACTAACTTCTTGAAATATTTTACTGAAATATATTTTACAAAGATTTTTTTAATTTCTGTTTCTTTTGATAGAGCGTACATTTATCAAAGCTTCACCGATAATCCTTCGAATAGTTCGGAAATTCTATATTTGTCCTAAAATGTTAAAATCCCCATTCTTTTTTTTCTTTTGAAATAATAAATTAATGTAAACATATATTAATAATTGTTTTATTTTGATCTATCAGTCTATATTTAAATAACTTGGCAGTGAGTAACAAATGAAAACAACTGCAGTACAGAAGGAGAAATAAAACGTATATCGACTACAATCATCAATGAACCAAAACAGCTGTCTGATTTTTAAAGCTGCAATTTGACGATTTTTGACAAAGTTTTTTTCCTTGATTGTCTGAGAAGGTATACATATATATACATTGAAAAATTAATTACGTGAACAATAAAAATCGTGCATTTGATTAATTTTGAAATATTGTATAATCGTAAAGGGAAAACATAGGTTTCAATCCAAACAAACCAATAACTGGCCATCATAAGCACAATACACTAAATCAGAAGACAAGTCTATAATAATAATAATTATTATTATTATAGTAATAATAAGAATGTGCATGTTTTTAGGGTCTACACCGGATCCTAGCGATCTGGTGATCTTGTTCCACTTAGGCATAAATAAATAAATAAATGTGCATGTTTTATAAAGCGAAATTTGATATTTATAATTGAATAGATCAGTGGTAATTCGAATTAAATTTTATCAATTAATATTTATATTTATTCCAGTAATTTCATAAAAAATCCTCTCATGAATAAGATTGAGTGGAATGTAATTTAACTGAAGTAAATAAAAAAAAAATAATATATTGTTAGCCAGTATTGTTTATAAAACCTCGCATTTAATTAACAAATTTATTTAAAAATAAAGAAAATCAATGTTATTCAAAAATGATCCAAAATAATTCTCTTTTTTATGAATTATTATAGATTCAATAATAAATTACTCAAAATCCTATAAAATTCGACAGAATATTTTAAAATCTTTTTTTCCTATTTAAAAATCTACTCATATTTATTTCATTAATGGGAACTATTTTCCAGACAATATTTTTCAAATTTCACCACAATCTTTAATATTACGAAACACGGTAATATATCAAAAATTGCGTAATCTTCGATAATATGTGGAAATTTTATAATGTACAATTATTTACACATGTCGATTTTAAATGATTCAGTTGTAACGTGTAGTATTTTGAAACAATGCTTTCAGTTTTATTCTTTTTCCCTTTTGCTTATATACATCGTACTTCAAAATACTGCACATGCAGATGAAAAAGGCTATTATGTAGCAGCCTAGTTTGTAGAGTTTCAAAATCAAAATTAAAATATAATGCATTCCCTCAAATCCGCACAAAATTTACGAATACAATGAAACATTCAGTTAAGATATAGAGACAAAATTTGACTTTTTTAGTTTTATATCAATTTCGTATATATTTCAATTTGTAATATTTGTTAATATTACTGAATTTATGTTTTTCAAAAAATAAGAATAAATTTATTCCTGAAAAAATTCAAGATATTGCTGATATCATTAAATTCAATTTCCTTACCAACGTTATTTATATAATAATCGAGTTTTTTTGGTTAAGTCTGGCTAAACCAAAACTATTAATAAATAAACTATTAGACAGATACAGAACTTAATGTTCTGCCAATTGTTTAAAAAGTGATAGAATGATTCACAAAATGCATTAAAATTCTGATACATTATCACTTTAAAATGTAATTAAAAAAGTAACTTAAAAATTGTATATAATGCAAAAATAATACAATGAAAAAAAGAAGAGAAACTTCAGATTAAATTTCAAAGAGGGTTGCACTATAAAACTTCCTATTTTTATGATCTAAATGTGAATTAATAATGTACTTTTATGAAGCAAGTTTCATTGAATAATTTAGGAAAAATTAATTTCATGTTTATAATGAATCATGCATTATTGATTATTAACTTGATCTTTGCTTTTAATAATTTTAATCATTTTAAAAATTATCAAAATTTTTATTATTTTAGTTTATTACTTATTTTAATATTTTATTATATTGTAAGCATTCATTATTGTTTTGATTGCATTATTAATTACATCCAAATTACTGTTAAAAAATGTAAACAAAACAATGACCAGAAATCCGCACAACCTTTGTGCGGATTTGAGGGACTGGATTTTAATCTGAACGCAACCCTCTTTGAAATTTAATCTCAAGTTTCTCTTCTTTTTTTATTGTATTATTTTTGCATTATATACAATTTTTAAGTTACTTTTTAATTACATTTTAAAGTGATAATGTATCAGACTTTTAATGCATTTTGTGAATCATTCGATCACTTTTTAAACAATTACATTAAGTTCTGTATCTGTCTAATAGTTTATTTATTAATTAGTGTTTTAGTGTACGTGAATAATGTTTTATTTTTTAACAGGCAGCTATTGACCTATCCTCAAAATATTTCTATGATAAAAAAGTCATCGATCTGGACAAAATGAATATTTAATACTTAACCAAACTTGAATATTTGAACTTTTATTTTTTATTGCAATTTTAAATATTCGAAAAAAGGAGGACTGTGATACATTTTAAAATAATTTTTATTTATTGAGTTAATTTTTTTTCAGCGATGATTAACTATATTATTTGAAACAAAATCACATCATAGATTTTCTCATATATATTTTTTTAATTTAAATTAAAAATTTATTAAAAAAGTAGAGTAATTTAAAATCGTTATAAACTCAAAATATTATTCGTAGAATTTCAATTTTTACACATTTAAATAAACAGAAATACTTAAATTATAATTTTGATTCAGCATTTAAAAAAATATTAATTAAAAATATTTAAAGAGATGTAATTTATTTAAAAAATCATATTTTCGAAAGTAAATAATTTTTTTTCAAATTTGCTGAACCAAATTAAAATAAAATAATTAAAAAAGAAATGTTTTAAGTTTGAAGCATTTATCTTTAACAGTTCTTGAGTTATTACAACTTACATCCGAGAAATTGTGAAAAAATCCATCATAAACAGAAAAAAAAAAAAAAAAAAAAAAAAAAAACATTTTTACGAGAAGTCATTTTTATGACAACCATTGCTTCAAAGGTAGATTTTGAAAACAACCCAAAACGAAAAAAATAATATTTTCACTTCTAAGTAAGATAGAAACAGATTTAAACGTCATTTTAAGCATAAAAAATAGAAAAAAAAATTAATGCAATATTTTTTTTTAGAAAAATTGAAAAGTTTTGTGTTCTGGACTGTCTTAAACATAAACTATATGTAGAATACATTACTTACTTGTATATTTTCCTCATTATGGTCATTTCTTTGTGAAAAAAATATTGAAAATTCTCGCAAAAATTCAATTACGAATAATTAAAAATTCGCAAAATCTCGCATTTTGGAATAAGGAAAATTCTCTTAAAATCCTTAAACAGTTACGACATAGACTGAATAAATTTTAGCAGAATTTTCAGTTATTAATAGCTCGATTCTGTTACCGTAATCTAACATGTATTTATTTATTCCGCTAAAAATGCGTCATCAGGAAATTATAGCAGAAATTAAATAGTATTTTACTGGAAATGCGGAAGCGAAAAATTCTCTAAGGGCTTGTTATTTTTTTTTCTACCAGTGTTATGCAATAAAATATTAGAAACTAACTGTTTATTCCATTTAATGAAATGAAATTATTTGTTCTACAGAAAAAAAAGTGAGTGTTATTGCGTTTCCAGAATTTTTTTATATATAGAACTTACGTTACTAAAATAAATAAAGAATAATCATCTACGAACGTTTGTTTTTCAAACGAGATTTAATGATGTTTTGTTTCCAAAGGTTATATTAAGTAGTTAACCCTTTTGGATTTGGCATTCTAAGAATGGGACATACATTAATATTAATTTGACTATGCTATTATTATCATTTTTTTTTTTTTTTTTTTTTTTTTTCGCACGTAGTAATGATAGTATAGATCATTAAATTTACGAACATGCTTTCATTTTATTTTCACTATTTAATAAAAATAAATAAATAAATAACTATAAATAAATAAATATAAGAGTAAAAAACAGTTTTTACTGTTATTTGGGTATTACTTGGTTATCCCGTCGACCAAAATAACTATCTCCAAACTATAAGATTAAGTGCCAATAATGGATGATCGTGAATGTCACATTCAATGACATTAAATATGATACAGTAAAACCTCCATAACGGACACTCCCGAATAGCGGACACCTCTATTTAACGGACAGTTTTCCAATCCCCACTCCCAAAACCTAAATTTTTGTATGTTTAACCTCTGAATAACGGACATTCCAAATAGCGGACACTATTTTCGACGATAAAGGATGAAAAAGTATTTTTTAACGAGAAATTTTTTTTAAAAAAAGTAAAAATGCTTCTTAATTTAACAGGGAAATTTTTCACAAATTTTGTCATAACAGAATAATGTAGAGGGTGGACTGCGGAAATTTCTTCTTCACGTTCACTGTTGAATTCAGGGAATTGCCTGGAAGGGACATCTTCCAGAACATTCAAATTTCTATGTCCTCTCGGAAGATTTTATGCTTTTAATGATCAAAAAGCGCAATCCCCATACCCGCCCGGATCTGTATAATGACCATAGCATCACATTGAAAAACAAATTTTATGTAATCGCGAGCAAAAGCAAACTTTTGTAACAATTTTTTTTTATAAGAATGTAATAAACAACAGTTATAAGTATGCACAATTTTATTTAAGTTTTTATTGCTTAAAAAATAGTTTTTAATTTCTCATTAATCATATAATAGAGGTTTTAAGACATATAAATGCCAATTAATGAAATATTAAGTATGTCTTAGCGATTTTTGTATCTCTGAGGTTTTTCCCAATAACGGACACCTCCGAATAGCGGACAATTTCTGCGTTCCCGAGGTGTCCGTTATTTAGAGGTTTTACTGTACACGTGTTTAAAACGTCATTAAATGGTTTTTATTTCTACTTTTTATTTGTATTTTTATTAATATTCTATTAATTATTTGTTTTTTCGTTATTTAAAATAAAAGTTATGTCAACGTGCATAATTTGTCTATTAGTTTGGCGATTTGTATAATTTGGGAAAATTGATCGATGGAATGACCAAGTAATACCGTTATTTGTTATTATTATTATTTTTAATACATACCCAAAATATTTCCACACATTAATTTGGCGTGAGCATTGATACAAAAGATGGAACAATTATCAAGTATTTTACGCTTGGTAACAAGCTCAAGGTAGTGAATTTATTCAAAAATATATAATTTCTTTCTTTCTTTCCCTTTTTTTTTTTTTTTTTTTTTTTTTTTAATGGTAATAAAAAAAGTTTTAAAAAAATGAGAGAGAGAGATAAGAAAAATTCTTTAAACTACCTATTCGGGATTTGTAAATTGTTTTCGCAATGATTATGATCGCAATTTAATTAATATTTTATAAATTGCTACTTGGTAAATGTGACTTTTATAATTATCACATTGTTAAGTTTTAAAATTATTATTTCTATATTTTAGTGCTTAAAATATTGCATTGCTGTAATTTCACAGCCACTCGGCCTTTTTTGGCGGGAACGGTTTGACGCATAGTTAAATCCGTTACTGTTGGAGATTTTGTTCAACTGTAACTATAAAGACGATTTGGTTGGTTGGTTGATTATGTTTATGGCGGCCATTTATCAACATGCGGAATATAGGCACCAAGGAGGGGGGTGCCCTCCGTGGGGGGTCTTTCTAAGGAAACTCAACCCATATTTACGCAATTAAGAAAATCTGCCCATTTATCATCAATGACGGAAAATGCTTTGAAAGTAATTTATTAATTTATAATTAAATGCAAAAAATATTAAATTATAAATATACCTTTGTGTATAACTTTTATAATTTTTGCATATCAGAAAGAGAGTTAAAAATCGATTATAAAGTCATGTTTACGTACAAAAATGAACTTTAGTTAAATAAAAAAAAGATTCGCTTAAAATTCCATATACCGTTGCTGAGACTTTCATTTTGAACCCATGTTTAATTCTTTAAATTTAAAACTAAGAATTACTTGCTCGAATAAAAAATCTATGGCGCAAAAAAGAAAATATACTGACATGTTTTTATTTCTATTTAATTTAATAATGTTTTATATAAAAAAAAAACTTTTTTTTAATATACTGTTTTACGAATAATATGCAATATAACTGTATTGGTTAGATTTCAGTAAATTACTTCAGAGTGTTCCCTAAGATAGTTTCAAAAATGTTTCCTAAAAAACACGAGAAAATGAGTGTGATTTTAGGTCATAGAGTTGACCTTTTTGATTTAAGAACAACCATAAGGAAAAGCCGTTATCAAAATCCACGAGTTAACACTAAAACTTTATGTAGTACCTTACTTTCAAATAAATAAAGAAAATCCTCTACTTTAAAGATGTTTTTTCACGTTTAGTATATTTCATATCATTGTAAAAATAGTTCTTTAATTCACTAGTTTTACAAAGTTACTTGCTTTATCAATATTTACAAAAGCTTTAACCCTTTAAGACCCGATGAGATTGTAAACAAAGCTTGTCATGCCGGCTAAAAAAAAAACGAGTACTACAATCACTATCTGTTGATACAAAATGATATTTTGTTCTTTCTGCAAACCAGAATGGTTATTCGATTTGGAGTTTTATTACATACAATTTAAAAGAATGTGCAAACTGTACGATCGTGCGGGTTGGGTCTTAAAGGGATAAACCGAAAAAGTAACTTTTATATGATTTCCAACAAATACTTCGTATATGTCTTTTCCTTTTAATTTCTTTTAAAGAAAAACTCATCATAAAAATGTACATGATAAATTTATGCATAAGTTAACTCTAAAAAAATGTGTATTACTTTCAAATGGATAAAGAGATTCCTGTATTTCAAAGATATTTTTCATGTGTAGTATATATTTTTTTTACTATAAAAATATATAGTTACTTATTATTATCCAATCTCATTAGTGCAATATATGAACTTTCTTAGTAGAAAATATTTTGTTGTTTTCAGTGCAATTCTTTCCCATGCGATTAAATTGTTTGTTGTTTTCACTGCAATTCTTTTCCATAAGATTCAATAGTCTGTTGTTTTCAACGCAATGCTTTCCCTAAAGTTTAAAAATGCTGCTTCCTCACTTTACCAGTACATTTTAAACAGCATACAAATAGTTACATTTAAACAATGTAACATACAAAACAGACTCAAGTATCGGATTTTAAATGCATCAAAAATCTATTAAAGAAAATAACAAGTAAATAAAAGAAACTGTGTTAATTACATTTACGGCTTCTTAGTTCAAAATTTCTGTTCTTGGAAGCTGATATTACTAAACAAAATCCGACAATGAACTTAGACGATTGAAACACATAGAACTTTAATAAATAATACTTTTAAAAATTAAATAGTAATATATATATATATTTTTAATTTGTATCGGAAATTTATTTTCAAACGACTTTAGTAAAACTAATTCATGATTTTATTTCTTTCATTAGGTTAATTATTTTTTAGAATCAAAATGGTAAAAATCAAAATAAACTAAAATAAATTAATATTTATTTATTTATTTTTATTATTATTTTTTATGAAAGCTGTTAAACACAAGTTATATTTATTCAGAATCACACATTGAAAAAAATATGTTCAAACTTAAAGCGTGAAAAAAAAAATGTCAATCATTTATTAAATTAATTTCACACAAGATACCGATTTTTTTTCATCATTTTCAGCGAAACCGAATTTTTGGTCGAACTCTAAATATAAGTCTATTGATTTAATGCATTAAAAAATTATTAATATTCTCAAGGATTATATTCATATTCGCAACAAAGTTTTTTTTTAATATAATATTTATCATATAAATATTATTTGCCAAATCATATTTTTTTGGCATTTAAAACACAATACGGAGAAAACAACATTACAATTTTGCCCTTTTTATAAACAGTCAGAGATAGCGGCTGATCATACTAACCAAGGATAGGTAGAACTCACTGTATTAAAAATCATAAAAAAGAAATGAATTATCAACAGACAATTTTAAGACAGTTTTTAAATTAGATAATGATCTTAAAATAAATTACACTTTTTGCCTAATAATAAACAATTGGCAAAATTATTATTTATTTTATTTTATTTATTGTTGAAATTTAGTAAATCTAACAAAAAAAAAAAAAAAAAAAAAAAAAAAAAAAAATAATATATTAAAAACAAAAATGAAGGTTTAAAAAAAATCGTTCAAAGTTGTGGGTCATTTTAAAAATTTCCCTATATATGCTGTCTCTGAGAAAAAAGAAGAACATTCAAACATAAATTAACATTTAAAGTATAATTCAAGGTAAACGTTGTATGAAGAAGACTATATTAAATATTTTTAGCATTAAAAAAATTTCAATAAAACCTTTTGTGATATAAATCAATATTTAAACGGATTATTGTTAAATCCGTGACTAAATGTTAAATATGTTACAGCACATTTTAAAAAATGTATTTTAACATTATTATTATTTTACTGCTCTATTATTATTTCAACTAAAAAATAGAGATATAGTTTTCTTAAAATTCATTTATTTTTTGTGGTTATAAATGTCTCTCATTTCAATTTATTTAAGTTCTATTGATAAATATCATGTTTTGAAATTTAAAGACTTAAGTTATTCCAAAGTTGTTTTTCTTATTAACTTTAAAAATATTTAAAGGTGTACATTTGCAGTAATATTTTATGGTAACGGATTTGATATTTGGTAACGGATTTATACTGATTTATATCTCAAAAGATTTTACTGTTTTTTTTTTTTTTTTTTTTTTTTTTTTTAAATGTTGAAAATGTTTATTATAGTCCTCTTTATAGAAACATAGCCAACATTATATAAACATATCAACATACTAAACTTTAAATATTAATGTATGTTTGGATTTATTTTTATTTTTTCTCTTTCACAGCATATGTAAGCTAATTTTGAAAATAGTCTTTAGTACATTTGCATATATTTTTCTTTTAATTTTTAGTTATATAGATTTTAAAAATGTGTTGCATATAAGCTATAGTTGACATAAATTAGTAAAAGTTATTCTATAGATATAACAAAAGAAATGTGGGTTGGTTAGTTTTATTTAGAAATTTTAATTATTTAATCATTTAATTTATTTATTTATTCCTAAATGAATATTTTAATTTTAATAAAAAAATTTCACATCTGCAGAAAATTTCCGAGTAAACTATTAACATGTAATTAAATTAAAACTCTTTTAATTAAATACATTTTTAGCACATTTTAAATGAACATGAAAAACAACATTTATTTTTCCTGGTGATTTAAAATAATCACGCGTTAATCACGAAAAAGCATGATTAAGGCCAAATATGATTTATTTCATTACGATAAGGCAACGTCGGCCGTATCATTACCTCCACCTTCCCATCTTTAATTTTGTTCTAAAATTGCTCCATAGGTTACATCAACAGCAGGAATTAAATTAATAAAATCAACGATGGTGAAGCCTAAAATGCACTTGCAGAATAATTTATTGTTTCTTTGAATGAGCAAAGAAAAATTTAATGTGAAAGAGAAAAAAAGCGTAAATTGTGATTATAGTTAATTGCAAAATGCTTGAAATACAATAAATTAGATTTTAATTTTACCTTTTAAAATAGCAGCGTATTGATTACATATAACGCGTCTGAATATGTAATTGTTTTGTAAAAACCTAATTTAATGTAGCGTGCATAACAAAAGTAAATAAATAAATAAATAAAAATAAATAAATAAATAAAATATATCATTTACTGTCAACAAAAGTTTTTTTTTCCAATAACATGGCGATCGCCTAATAGATAAATGTTTTTTTTTTTTTTTTTTTTTTTTTTTTTTTTTTTTTTTTGCTGCATCATAGCAATGGAAGAAGGATTAAAAAAAAGGGGGGGGGGGAAGACAAAAACATGATTTTTCTAAGCATCCTTCTTTTTAAAAATATATTGGATGTCATTCAATACAGATTTTTATTAATGATTTGTTCTGTGATTCGAGTAAGAAAAACAAGAAAGGGCAAATTGAAAAACATGCGACATTTTTGACAAATTAAAAGAAATAGAAAATGTATTTTTTTACTATCAATTAAAAAACACTGTCAAACTTTCGCATTTTCATATATATATATCTGAATAATGGCGATCGAATTTATACTGATGGCAGTTTTTTATTATTAATGTATTTATTTTTCACATATTTTTTTAGATTTTATTTGCAGCATTCGAGAACCTATTTGTTAAAAAAATAATAATAATTAAAACTGAATGTAAATATTAAATTAATAATATAAATTTCCTTTCAAGTATTGTCAAGTTTGAAATACATTTTATGCAACTTATTAGGGGAAAAAAGTGTGTTTTTTAAATAGAATGTAGAAAATGTACATAAAATGTAGTCAAGCTTAGGATAAGTTCCTCGTCTCATCAGTTATTTACTTTGTTTTAAAACTTTATTTTAAAATTATTTTTATTGCTAACTGTTTTCAGCCAAAAGCAAGGAAACCAGCGTTGAATTCAGGGGGTGGCCTGGGAGGGGGGAATTCCCCCTGAAGATCTGAGATTTTGTATTTTCGATGCTAAAAAAATATCCCCCTCCCGGAACTTTAAAATGTATCTCGCGGAGCCACAGAAATGCCTCTCGGAAAAAAAATGGCTGAATTCAATACTGAAAGAAATCGAGAGTGTTTTTTAATAGTTCAAGGGAAAAGTTGAAAAAACTGCATTTTTAGAATTATATTTTAAAAATATCTCCTACAAAAAGAGTTTTTTTTTTTCTTTAATCAAACAAAATTTAAAATTATTTATTACATAACTGAACACATAGAATTAATTCAATTAATTACAATTTAAAATTAATGCTTATAATTATGGCAGAAACCGGCTTCTACAGTAATTCTCTAATTTTTTTTATCATTGTATTTTAAAACCAAGCAACATTTTTTTCTTTAAAAAAGCAAAGAAGAACTTTATAAATTGTTTTAGTAATATTTGAGAATTTTCAACCTTTTTTTCCTTGACAAATAAAATTAAAAATAATAAATTACAAAAATGAACAAACATAATTATTTTAATTACAAAGCAACGCGTCACTTATAATTATGACAGAAACTGTATTCTATAGCATTTTTCTAAATTTAACATTATTATTATTTTAAGTCAGACAAAATTTAACAGTCTAATTTTTTTTTCTACCTTTAAAAAAATTTAGCAAAACCAAAAGAAGTGCGAAAGTTCTTAGTAATATTTCAAAGAACGAAAGAAAAAAAAAAACTAAATTGTTTTATTAACTTTTAAGAAGCTGCTATAACAAACATCTTTTTGAATTTTCATTTTTTCCCTCAGCCAAATAAAATTACAAATATAAAAGTACACAAACGTCATATAGCATTATTTTAATTACAAACTAATGCGTCACTTATGACAGAAAAACGCCTTTTACAGTCATTTTTCTACATTTACCATTATTTTTTTAAAGCCAGACAGAACTGAACAACATAACCTAATTTTTTCTACCTTTAGAAAAGCATAGAAGCCGTGAAAGTTGTTTAATATTTGAAGGAAAGAGAAAAAATTCCTACCTGATTTCGCACCTGTTAAACCTCCCTCTCCGTAAACTTTTTACCTGGACACTTTTCGAAGAAACCACCTCAACGCCGAGACACCGAACAGAATGAAGCGCACACTGCGGCTGCGCGTAGCGTAGGTGTTTCTCTTCACCTCGGGAAAGTTCGAACCTACTCCTTCAAGTTCCTACGTTCTTTTCTTTCATACCTGTCTTCAGATGATGCTAGGGAAGGGAGGGAGGGAAAAGATGGAATATTCCAAGAGACCAATTAAGTAGGGTCCGGTTCGAGACTTGTTCGAACGGGAGAGGAAAAAGGTCCTTGGCTTCACTTTAGGCAAACCGCGGGAGATTTTTTTCTTCTCTACCTGGCGCCTTTTTCTTTTTCTTGTTTTGTGAATGCATAGCGAAACAGGTAAGGGGCACCGGCTAGCTTGGCTTTGAATATTTTTCGAAACTGTTTTTCCTCGTTCGTTGCTAGCTACGCTGATGTTTTTTAAAATGAGATTTTATAGTTGAGTTGAGAATGTTTTGTCATGCGCAGCTGAAATTTATAAAACTAGTAAACGCGCTGTTTATACGCTCCATGGGTAAAATGTTTAAACAATGAATGCCTGATAAATAAACAATCAATCTCTCTTGGCGTAAACGATAGATATTAATCTTTCTTTTTTTCACAATCACAACCGTTAAGAAATCTGAAATAAAAGGGAGTGGAAACTGGACGGACAAAATTCCGTGATAGGAAGATTCTTTTACAGTGGTTTTACCGTTTTTTTTTTTTTTAATCTATTTAAATTGCCTATTTTTTTAAAAAACATAATTACAAGATTAATCGTAAAATAACAACAATTCAAAAATGTATGCATTTTTTTTTTTTTTTTTTTTTTCTTTAATGATTTGAGCCAAATTTTACTGATTTTTCCATATATCAGGTTATTTAGAGACAATGATTTTAATACGGGTTGAGTCGAGACCGGGATTGAAAATTTCGCTCCATCCAGACCTTCCTAGAAAGAAGGAAGCCAGTCCCGGCTCGGTACCACCAATAATTAGAAAAAAAGTAAAGTCCGGGCCAGGCACAAGCCAGTGAGGTGGCTAAGGGAGCTGAAGCCCCTCCCGAAATCTCAAAAAGACTTTTCAAAGTTATCGCTACTAATAATAAAAATTAACAATATTTTTTCTGATTTTTATCTTCCATTAAATTAAAACTATGTGTATTTTAACCGTAAAAAAAATATTTTTATTTAATATGCTTATGGTAATTCCTCGTTCTATCGTTCATTTTGATCTATTGTTCTTTATTCATATCTACCATTAAACATATAAGATCATCGTAAAATGCAATTTTAACTGTCTTTGTGCACAGTAAAATTTGATAAGGATAAGTCGTTATCATTAATTTGACTATGAAAGCATAATTTAGTATAAGCGTATAAGTGTAATACTCCTATGGGCATATACGTTAAATTTAGGAGCCATATATAAAACATTTACTTGCATGTTATTATCTTCTTTAATTTTCTCTATTCTCATTAAATCACACATATAATGAAAACTTAGAGTAATCAATGTTAAAATATTTGGTAGAAGCAGGAGATAAAAACTTTAATAGCTGCCTATGATGTAAAATCATGTGAAAACTATAAAATTTTGAAAAAAAAAATATTTTTTAAGTTGGTATTAAAACCTTAAAAGACATTTTGTTTAAAAAAGAAAAGAAATTTCTAAAACGATAAGGTATCGAGAAATCGTAAAAGGCGTCATAACGCCCAGCATCTCCTCAGGCTTCTTTTAGAACAATTTTACTTTAAATTGATTGCGTATGAATCTTTTGTAGAAAGAAAATGTACACAGTGTTGCTTGGGCAAATTTTCTTTGCCTTTTGACGAATTATTAACTTTAAGGGGGGATACTTCTATTTAGTGATAACAGATTTCGCAGCTCCCTCTGTAGAGTTTTTAATGGGCATATAACATTCTAACAATATTATTTTGTGCAGAGCAAGAAATGTCACTTATAAATTATCATGATAGCAGTCCCCTAACCTTAGATAAACCGATAAAAAAAGACTGTAAGCTAAGATTGCTTTTAAGATAAATCATTCAAATGTGCTAAGATATCGTTAACGAAGAACGACTTTGAAAACATGTAACACCATCTGTCTTAGCTTGACTGCTGATGAAACTATGGACATTTCAAGCAGAGAAAAGCTTGCCTTTTGTGTTAAATATGTGGTTTATAAAATTTACAAAGCCCTTATTTCGAGAAGATATTTTTGGGTTTCATCCTAGCAAAAGACTTGTTCGCCGAAAATTCAACAGCAGTAGTATTACAACATTTTGAAGACCTACTCTGGAGATGTCTAGATTCGTCGCACGGACTTATATTGGAGCAACCAATATGGCTTATGGGTCCAGTCTAGAATTTGTCAGAAGTATCCAAAAAGCGGATACATCAATTGGGAAAGCCAACAGTTAAACTTTGCATTGTCCAACAGCATGCTAATATCTGTCATCTGAATCTAACTTCAAGAGTGCCACAGGCAACTATTTTTATATTCTGTTCGCATCGCTATTTAAAAAACAAAAAATAAATTTTCTAATATTCACTTGCAAATTTTGTAAAAGCGTATGCAAAATGCATATTTTCTTTAAAAGTGGTGTGAAATAGAATTAAAAAATAATTGCCTATGACAGAATACATACATACAGACAGACATACATTGCCTTAGAAATATTGATGACATCTTTCAAACTGAAATAAAGCTTCTATGGCTAACATTTAGGCAGACAATAAAGTGCAAACTTAAAATTAAAACTTCAGATTACATTCGCTGAAGAATATAACACTGCCATGGTTTTTATTTTCTGTATAGAAGGTATTTTTTGATTTATCTGATTTTTTTTTATATGTTGAAGTAGATCATATTTGATGAATAATGTGCAATTTTGAAGCCCTGAAAAAATTTCCTCTTTTCTATAGAAAATTTCAAAGTTCAAGGTTGTGAATGCCATTTTTCGTGAAAAGTGAAATGCTGGTATATTTGGAGCAGTATATCTTTCGCAAGCAACAACATCTCAAAATTATTTTGGCATAAACTGTTAGTATAGCCCTACTTACTTATAAAAATTATTTGTTTCCATGTGGCATTGTTACTTTACATTGTTATGTTGCCACAAAGTACAGTCAAAATGACGTTTTTGTCTATTTTCCGCTCTTAATACCTTATTTAAGCAATAGTACCCCAAACTTTTTCTTATAGAACTAGGGGGGCCCCGCCCCCCTGCTCGCTATGCTCGCCAACCCCCCGCGTAATCGCTTCGCGATTCCAAATTATTGTCTACCCCTGCTTGCTGCGCTCGCCAATAACCCATGGTATGAGTAAGCAGTTGCAGACCTTTCAAATGATGTGTCACACGACTGGTGTTGTAAAGAAATTAAAAATGAGCCCCCCTGGGGGCAGAGTGGGAGGCGACACAAAAGACATCCGTAATATGAATAAGCAGCTGCAGACCTCTCAAATGATGTCACACGACTAGTGTTGTAAAGAAATTAAAAATGTGCCCCCCTGGGGGGCAGAGTGGGGGATAACACACAACACATCCATCATATGAATAAGCAGTTGCAGACCTTTCAAATGATGTGTCACTCAACTGGTGTTGTAAAGAAATTAAAAATGTGACCGCCCCCCCCCCTGGGGAGAGCAGAGTGTGGGGGTGACACACAACACATCCATAATATGAATAAGCAGTTGCAGACCTTTCAAATGTTGTGTCACTCAACTGGTGTTGTAAAGAAATTAAAAATGTGACCGGACCCCCCCCCCTGGGGAGAACAGCGTGTGGGGGTGACACACAAGACATCCATAATATGAATAAGCAGTTGCAGACCTTTCAAATCTTGTGTAACACGACTGGTGTTGTAAAGAAAATAAAAATGTGTCCCCCCCTGGGGAGCAGAATGGGGGATAACACACAAGACATCCATTATATGAATAAGCAGTTGCAAACCTCTCAAATGATGTATCAAACGACTGGTGTTGTAAAGAAATAAAAAATTTGGCGAAATATTACAGTTATCGCCAAGTTGGCGTCACTTTTGACAACTAATTTTGGTCGCCAAATTTGGCGATATATCGCCAAGTTGGCGACAAACTTGGCGATTGTTGGCGATGGTAACCTTTCTTCTCTTTATGGTAACCCATATGGCGATGCATAGACGGAGCCCTTTCCTTATTGGTCTATTCGACTCATGGAAGGAGTGGACAACCCGGATTCGTTAGTTCCGGAAATCTTCCACATCAGCATCATTCCAGGAGTCATTCCTTTTAAGGCTAGTTTTTTTTTTACTACTAGGGGGGGCCCGCCCCCCTGCTCGCTATGCTCGCCAACCCCCCGCGTAATCGCTTCGCGATTCCAAATTATTGGCTACCCCTGCTTTTTGCGCTCGCCATTACCCCATGGTATGAATAAGCAGTTGCAGACCTTTCAAATGATGTGTCACACGACTGGTGTTGTAAAGAAATTAAAAATGTGCCCCCCTGGGGGGCAGAGTGGGGGATGACACACAACACATTTATAATATGAATAAACAGTTGCAGACCTTTCAAATGATGTGTCACACAATTGGTGTTGTAAAGAAATTACAAAATGCGTCCCTCTGGGGGGCAGAGGGGGGGTTACACACAAGCTATCCATAATATGAATAAGCAGTTGCAGACCTCTCAAATGATGTGTCACACAATTGGTATTGTAAAGAAATTAAAAATGTGCCCCCCTGGGGGGCAGAGTGGGGGATGACACACAACACATTTATAATATGAATAAACAGTTGCAGACCTTTCAAATGATGTGTCACACAATTGGTGTTGTAAAGAAATTAAAAATGTGACCTCCCCCCTGGGGAGAGCAGAGTGTGGGGGTGACACACAAGGCATCCATAATATGATTAAACAGTTGCAGACCTTTCAAATCTTGTGTGTAACACGACTGGTGTTGTAAAGAAATTAAAAATGTGTCCCCCCTGGGGAGCAGAATGGGGGATAACACACAAGATATCCATTATATGAATAAGCATTAGTGATGGGCGATTCTGGAAATTTTGAGAATCGATTAAAATCGATACCGTATAAAACAACATCGATCATAATAAGAATCGATTTCTCAGTTCTAGAATCGATACTAGAATCGATATTTCGATATTCAGGTTCACACAGGGAAGCTCCAAATTACTAATTCCAAAACTTAGACAATCAGCAGGACCGTAATTACCGCCTCCCACCCTCCCATCACCCTTAGGGAGGCATATAATTAAGCTATTGCAGATTTTAGAGTCGGATAACAAGAATTTTAAATTTTAAAATGATTGTCACTTATGGTTGTCACTTACACAAGAACTTTGACAAATTTGAGAGACAACTCAACTAATAACAACACTGAGTAACTTGGCATTAGACCGAGGATAAAGAGTGCCAAGAGCGTGTAACTAGGATGGGGAACAAGGAGTATAGACAAGAAAAACCTTTTTTTTCTAATGCCAACCAAATGTTACACGAGATAATTTGGAAGAACAAAAAATATGCCCCTTTCCCAAGGGGGCAGGTAAACCCACCTCTTGACGGAAGGGCGACCATAGCCCAAATGTATCTTTTGTCGAAGTTTCAAAATGAGGATTTACAATAAAATAGAACGAGAATTGGACATTTTAAAAATTGCACGCATACTTTGAACGGCCCATTTAGTAAAGATTGGCGAGGAAGGGGGGGGGGGGAGACGAAGGATTAGAACGGACGAACTTGAAAAAAAAAATAATAATTAACTAATAACCCAAATAACTGAGCTCCTAAACAGAAATATAGTGTTTAACTTAGTGTTGAATTCATGCGATGGCCTGCGGGGAACATGCACTCTTTGAAACTATAAAAAGTGCCAAGAGCATGTAACTAGGTGGAAAGAACGGTAGTAACAGAAAAAAACGAGGAGATAAAAACTTTATAACGATATGTTACATGAAATGGTGTGGAAGAAACAAAAAATATGCCCCCCACCCAGGGGGGCAAGGTAAATCGCAAACGGACAGAAGGGCGACCCCGGCCCAAATGTAGCTTTTGTTGAGGTTTCAAAATATGGATTTATAACAAAACAGAACGAGGATTAGACTTTTTTTTAAATCGCAGTCATAATTTGAACGAACCAGTAAGTTAAGATTGGTGAGGAAGGTGGGGGGGGCGGTAGGACGGGCGAACATAAAAAAAAAAAAAAAAAAAAAAATAGTGGCACTCTGAGAATGCCGATAGAAGTGAAACCTTGAACAATTACGTGTGTATTTTTTGAATCGTTAGGATATATAATTTTGAATCGTCAGAAAATACTTTTAAATGAATAAAAAAGTTTCTATAATATTAAAGAATATATTAATCTTTATAATAAAAAAAAACCGCGCGATACCATATGTCCAGCTATTGTAGTTAACTCACTATAACTACTTTCTTACATTTTAAAACGCTATAAATACACCAACCAAAATTAGACCATACTATCGATACCTTAATCCTTATCCAAATAAATCATTTTGTATTAATGCCTGTTACAATATCTGTAGATTACTTTTTGAATTATTCAAATCGGACATTCCATTCAAAAGATATTACGAATTTAAAGATGACAATCAAAAGAAATAATAGCGCTGCTGAGTACTCGGTGGCCAATAAGCTTAGGGATTACGTGTGCAATCAAACGATTGCGGGTTCGAACCCCAGTTTCGCTAATATGTATCAATGTTTTTTTTTTTTATTTATTTATTCGAAGATGTTTGAAAAATTAAAATTTTAACACATTATGGGTCCGTAACGTGACCTGAAATGATGGGAGAAAATTTCTTATGCTAGATTTGTAATGTATGAAGCATAAGCTTTCAATAGACATATTGTATCAAGAAATGAGAAAAAACCCCTCTGCCCCCCCCCCCAAAAAAAGGTCCTATAGGGGAAACAGGGAAACTGGAATAGCAAAAAGAACGGCGAGAAATGGTTAGCTATACTAGAATTTTTCTCATCACTGTAACTCCTATAGAAGCAAAGTTATAGCCTTTTAAAGATTGAAATGAAGTGAAGAAATAATCAAAATTAGGTGGGTGATAGACAGGGGGGGAGGGGTCCACAGCTCTGGGGGTGCCATGTAGCTTAAACTTTTAAGTTAAAAATGGTAGAGAATTAAATGAGCGAAATTTTAAGGTGTACATTGGGGGAGGGTGCAAGCCCCCCCCCCCCTTACAGTACCTTACCCCCCTTCAAATTTTTTTTTGTTTCTTTTGAAGAAACAAAAAAATATGCCCCTCGGCGGGGCGCAGATAAACCCCAAACGGGCGGAAGGGCAACCCTTTATTTATCTTTTGTCAAGGATTTAAAATGTGGATCTAAAATAAAATAGACTGAGAATTGGACATTTTAAAAACTGTATGCATATTTTGAACGGCCCTGTAAGTTAAAACTGACGCGGAAGAGGGGGATTAGAAGAGACGAGCGTGAAAAATAAAACATAATAAACTAATACTTCAAATAACTGGACTTCTAAACAAAAATATAACGATTTAACCTAGTGTCGAATTAATGGGGTGGCCCGCAGGGTATTACCCCCCCCCCAGAAGTTATGACATTTTATGTTTTTTAATGCACAAATTGCGATTCTCCCTCTCTTACAGAGCTGTAAAACATGATGCCTTCTTCCGGAGTCGCAGAAAAATACCTACATTCAACACTGATTTAGCCTAGAAAAAGAAAAAAAAATCGAAATCGAATCTAAAGATCGAAATCGAATCTAGAGATCGACATCGAATCTGAAGATCGACATCGAATCTAAAGATCGACATCGAATCTAAAGATCGATCTTATGGGCAGTATCGATTTTACATTTTTACTTTCTTTTGTAACTTTACAAGAAGAGAGTATTAGATTCGTGAAAATTTTTGACTTCCCGTTTTCGATGGATTTATATATTTTAGAAGGTCTTTAACACGATTTTATGGTTTTAAAAGAAATATTTGTGTGTGTGTGTGTCTGTCACCCTGTGAGTCTGTATACGACAAAAATTTCTGACCGTTCTATCTCAAGAACAAATGCACGGAATTTCACAAAACTTTCGATTTAGTTTGACCTTGATAAAAACTGAATCTAATTAATTTTTGGTGTATATAGCCTAACAGGTGGCACTGCTATGCTGCATTTTTTGCGATTTGCGCAACAGCTATATCTCAATAACGAATGAACGGATTTTCATCACATTTTAGATCCAGTTAGTCCTTGACATGAATTGATGTTTTTTGCATTTTGATGTATATAGCTTCCGAGATGGCGCTGCTATACTGAATTTTTCACAATTTCCACTCAGCGCCAAGTGAAAGAGGGGGGGGGGCGAAGGGAAGCGGTCGTTCTGAGCACGTAAATTTAGTAGGCGCCAAATTTTTACTACTAACATCACTTCTAGCCTATCACAAGAAAAAGTTAATAGGGGGGGGGGCTAAATTGGAACTTTGAACCGGGCGCAGTGCTCTTTTCGCACGCCCCTGCTTCCATTTTAGCCTTATCTCAAGAACTAATGCACGGACTTTCATATAAATTTAGATTCAATTAGTCCTTAATATTATTTGATGCTAATTATATTTTGGTGGAAATCGCTTAAGAGATGGCGCTGCTATACTGCATTATTCATGATTAACGCAATAGCGCTATTTCAAGAACGAATTTTCATCAAAATTGAGATTCAGTAAATCTCTGACATAGATTAGTGTTATTTAGTTCTTGGTGTAAATTGCCCTACAGGTGGCGCTGACATGCTGCATTTTTTATGATTTCGCAATAGCTGTATCTCGCGCTTTCATGGATTTTCATCAAAATTCAGATTCAGCTGGTACCTAATAAAAATTGATCCTGATCAATTTTTGGTAAACATCACTCAACAAAAAACGCTATTTTGCAGGAGGGGGGGGGGGGGGTTCTGAGGTTTTTTTAATTCTTCTATCTTAGAAACTAATACACTGAAATTTTGGAATTGGCACATCCGCCTATTTTATCTTCGACTTTTGGAGGAAAATGAAAATTATATTACCTTCAGAGAAATCGATTAAAAATTTTAAAGTATCGATTAAATCGAGTTGGCCGTAGTATCGATTAAATCGATTTAAAAAATCGAAATCGCCCATCACTAATAAGCAGTTGTAAACCTCTCAAATGATTTATCAAACGACTTGTGTTGTAAAGAAATTAAAAATTTGGCGAAATATTACAGTTATCGCCAAGTTGGCGTCACTTTTGACAACTAATTTTGGTCGCCAAATTTGGCGATATATCGCCAAGTTGGCGACAAACTTGGCGATTGTTGGCGATGGTAACCTTTCCTCTCTTTACGGTAACCCATACGGCGAAGCATAGACGGAGTCCTTTCCTGATTGGTCTATTCGACTCATGGAAGGAGTGGAAAACCCGGATTCGTTAGTTCCGGAAATCTTCCACATCAGCATCATTCCAGGAGTCATTCCTTTTAAGGCTAGTTTTTTTTTACTATAGAAGGATAGAAGGATATGAAAGTGCACTACTAGGACAAACTAAATAATATAGTGCTCGGAGATATTGTTGCTGTTAATAGGTATAACCTGTTAAACATTCAAAATCTTCAACATTAAAGTAGCGTTATTTCAAAAAAGTGCCAGAGTTGAGTGAAAAAAAAATATATCACACAATAGTTGATTATATGTACAAAAACATGGAAAAGAAAAAAAAGGGGCCTGATGACATTTTTATTAAAAAAAATGACAAAATTTTCAAATAAACAATGTCGGTGATAACATTTCTTTCCTGTCATAAAATGAAAAATCCCTTTTCTATTTCCTCTTTCTATGTTTTTTCCCTATGAGAAAAATAAATATCCCCTTTTTGTTGCCCCTTCCTAAAGAGAAATAGGATGTTTCATTTTCTCTTAGGGGAAAAATGTGATAATGGAAATTGCTTTTCTTCTAATTTTGTCTTTTTATTTTTTTTTTTTTGGGGGGGGGGATAAAATATCACGAGGCCCCACTTTTTTTTTCTTTTCCATGTTTTTATACATATATTAAACTACTACGTGATATATTTTTTTCACTCAACTGTGGCGCTTTTTTTAAATAACTTTACTTTAAATGTTGAAAATTTTGAAAATTTTCAATATTTAACAGGTTATACCTACTAAGAGCAACAATATTTCTGTGCAGTACTATATTATTTAGCTTGTCCTTGTGGTGCACTTTCATATTCAATAAGAAAAAGTTTGGGGGTACTATTGCTTAAATAAGATATTATGTGAGGAAATGGGCATAAACGTC
Organism: Maratus speculifer; assembly: GCA_964019185.1. Lineage (NCBI taxonomy): Eukaryota > Metazoa > Arthropoda > Arachnida > Araneae > Salticidae > Maratus > Maratus speculifer. The sequence continues at coordinate 281,549,828 of OZ025298.1, read as the reverse complement.
ATTTTGACTGTACTTTGTGGCAACATAACAATGTAAAGTAACAATGCCCCATGGAGACAAATAAATTTTAATAAGTAGGTAGGGCTATACTAACAGTTTATGTCAAAAGAATTTTGGGATGTTATTGCTTGCGAGAGCTATAGTGCTCCAAATATACCAGTATTTATCTTTTCATGAAAAATGGCATTCAGGCTATTTCCATGAGTACTTGTAGTGTAAGTCACAGGCTACGATTTTTGGCTACCAGTATTATAGAACAAAAAAAATTTGATTAATTTTATTGGCACATTCTCATTAATTGAATAAGGCCAAGCAGACTTTTCGAAAATAACGGTGGCTAACAAGGCATAGCAATTAATAAGTTATGTGACTTACACTACAGAACCCATGGAATTAGCCACTCACAAACCTTGAACTTTGACGTTTTCTATAGAAAAGAGGAAATTTTTCAGGGCTTCAAAATTGCAGATTATTCATTAAATATGATTTACTTCAACATAAAAAAATATCAAGGCAATTAAAAAATACAACTATCAAAACATCATTTTTTTTTTCTGAATTTCAAAATAATGGCTCTTAAAATTTGAATGACAAATTCATTTCGAATGAAGACATTCTAACAAATTTCCAAACACTTCTTCCAGGATTTGCTTTTCCTGCAGAAGTAAGCACATTATATTATAACTCTCAATTTTTTTACGTTATAGTGACAATGTTGCAAGTGAAAGCAAAATATGAATTATGGTGCGAGAAAATTGCTAATGTTGACACAAACACAGAGGTCTCAAAAGTTTTAAAGAACTGCAATGTAACGTATTATCGCGGACAGTCTTTGCTACAATCGAGTTAACAATAGCCAGTGCTGAAAGGTCTTTTTGGATAATTAAAAGAATTAAATCTTTGCCTCGAAACGTTATGGATGATGAGAGATGATTTCCATTCATTGGGACATTAGAATAGACTTCAATATCACCCTCATGGCTGAGAAGAAGTTATGAAGATTACTTCTGTAGCACTAGCAAATTTATTGCCGCAAAAGTACTACATTTATAATTATTCTAACTCTAATCAGAGAATATGAAGTATAAATATAATTTTATGATTACATACATCTGTAACAATTAATTTTTCCTTTAAAAAAAATAATATGTGTGATTGTGCAATTAATTTTATCCATGCGCATGCTAATAATGTTCATGTACGTTAAATATATTCAAATTATTTGTTCGCATCTCAATATTTTTTAACCGTTTTCTAATAGGATACTTGAGCTTATCTCAAATAATTTCAGTTTGTGATTTTGTTTTTCGTTACAGTTTTTACCTAGCAATATTTCCTGTTTCTGATCTCTTTTGGAAACTGGACGTGTTCTTAAAAGCCACAAAATGTAACAAAAATCGAAAAAATACGGAATAACAATATCTAACATGGACATCAAGAATCCTATGAAGAAATATATCTTAGTTTCAACATTGTTTATTATTTTTTTTATTTGCTCTTTAAATTGTGCCAATTATTGCTGTTACATCAGAAAAATTTGTAAGATTAAGCCCCCTCCGAAAAGAAATCCTGGCTACGGGCTTGATCCGGGCCTGGACCCCATAATAAGGTGGTCTGGTGTAATAACGCCATGCGGGGTAATAACGCCAAGTGCTAATATTATGCATAATTATGAAATAATCTGGTAAATGACACCCATGTGCTCTGCGCAGAAGGGTTTTGAGTCATATAAATCGCAAAAAACAGCTTCAAATTAATTTGTTCCATTTGTAGGTCTTAATGTTTTTACAAGCAACTAAAATTAACGCTTGATCTAAAATTTGTGATACACGTTTTGTGACGTGAAGACTATTTTTTTTTATCCGGAAATACTTTGTTAATTACATAAATTTGTAGTGCATTTCATGTACTTTCAAAATGTTGTTGAAGATTTTGGATACCTTCTCGAGATAATTCGTAATTTAAAATGAACTGCGCAATAACTATACCGGGTAATAACGCCAATCCATGGCATTAATACCCCGGTTGATTCCCTACAGTGGCCGAGCTACATCCTAAATACTGATTCAAATAAACACAGTTAAAACCGTGCAATAGGGTGGAGCGAAAAAAATTTTTTTTTGAAAATCAAAAACGGGTAGGTGCCAAAAGTTGCCTTTATACTAGTACATCAATTGCGTGAAATTTTATCGCTGAAAAAAAATGGCTTGAGTCTGCGCTTTTGCTCCAAAAATCGAAATTTTGGGTAAAATATGTCATTTTTTGATATTTTTTCAAAAAAATTGGAAAAATCCTACAGAGCTGCTTAGTATTTAAAAGTGTTGCTTAGACCTTTATATTTATCTGCTTAACATATTTAAACTATAAAACAATATGTTTATTCCCTATAGCTGGAGCAAAACAGACAACTTTTAGTAAGAAAACAGTATTACCACTCTGTTGGGTCATACAACGAATTGTTGTTTTTAATACAGCTCTTGTTTTCAAAACTACCTTGGACATATGCGTCGTGGAGGTGGCTATATTTCATACACCACCCGGCTCAACTATTCGATCATCTTAGTACAGTGTTTTATTTATACATTGATTTGTGATTTTCTTTATAAAAATTTGGCATGTTTTCGATGCTTCCACCTTGTTCATCTGTTCTTTGCATCCACATGCTGCTGTAACTATCTTCATGTATATTTTTACAGTTTATACAAAAAAAAAAAAAAAAAAAAAAAAAAAAAGACAAGCAGAGTAATGTACGGGAAGGGATCTATTCGGCCATCTATTATATTTATCAAACTTACATTCAGTTGATGAATAGTGATTGGAAGTTCTGATACCACAACATTTTTTCAGTCAATTGTATTTTTTTACGTAATGATTTGCTTCAAAGATGATTTCAGATATTTCAACTATAAGTATGCCATCATTTATTCTACTTTTGCATTTTTTATATGTTGAGAAGCGAGCTGTTTAATGTGATGGTGATCGTCAGAGAGAATTGCAATGAAAATTTGTTCTCCATGTGTAAAGCAACCGCTGTTGTAAATAACCTTTTAGGTAGCTTTCATTACAAAAAGTAAAAAGCTACCTATTGCAGCCGTCCGGAGGAAAGCACTTCCAGAAAATTTTGGTATATTTTCACCGATCATGACCCCCAGACCCCAAAACCACCCTCCGTTCAAATGTTGACATATATATATATACATATATATAACCATATATATATATATATATATGATTTTTGTCATGCGATAACTATTGTATTTATGATTCGATTTGAATGAAACTTGGTATGTTCATAGTACATACAAATGTCTCGACCGAGTTCGTTAGCCAGCGTCATCCGCCATCTTGTTTCAAAATGGCGGCCATTTAAAAATTTAAAAAAAATTTAAAATTTAAAATTAAATGCGAAGAAATTAAAAGTTGAAAAATATTTTTCTTTTATGTGTTAGAACTTAAAACAATGATTCTAGAACACGTTTTATTTTATTTATATCTTAAAAAATGATTGAGTTATATTTCAACTTTTCTTATGGCTGGCATTTTCAAACAATCTAATTTTTGTCATGCTATAACTAATGTATTTATGAACCAATTTAAATGAAATTTGGTATTTACATAGTACATACAAATGTCTCGATCGAGTTTGTTAGCTAGCATCATCCGCCGGCTTGTTTCAAAATGGCGGCCATTTAAATTTAAAATTAAAATTTTAAATTTATAATACGAAGAAATTAAAAGTTGAAAAATATTTTTCTTTTATGTGTTAGAAATTAAAACAACGATTCCAGAACACTTTTTATTTTGTCTATATCTTAAAAAATGATTGAGTTATAGCACTTTGAATTTTTCTTATTGCTGACTTTTTTAAACTATCCGATTTTTGTCATGCTGTAACTAACATATTTATGAACCGATTTGAATGAAACTTGGTATGTACATAGCACATACAAATGTCTCGACCGAGTTCGTTAGCCAGCATCATCCGCCATCTTATTTCAAAATGGCGGCCATTAATTATTTTTTTTAATTTAAAATTTAAAATTAGGTTTAAAAATGTAAGAAATTGAAAAAGATATTTCTTTTGTGTATTTGACCTTGATACAAAGATTCCAGGGCATTTTTTGTTTCATTTATATCTTTAAAAATGGCTGAGTTATAGCACTTTCAATTTCCAGTGTAGTTGACATTTTGAAACGCGATAATACGCATATTTATAAATGATTTGGATATAACTTCGTGTGTACATAGTACATATCAATGTCTTGACCGAGTTCACTAGCCAACTTCATCCGCCATCTTGTTTCAAAATGGCGGCTATTTAAATTTATCAAAAATCTTTTTAATGTATAATGATGTACAAATAAAAATTATAAATTGAAAAAAAAATTCTTTCGAATGTATTTATCTTAATAATGAGTTCCGCAGTATTTTTGGCTTTGTCTTTATCTTAAAAAACGCCTGAGATATAGTAGTTTGAATTTCTAATGTGGGTGACATTAAAAAAAAAAAAACAATTTGCCCGCGACAGTAGTCGTATATATTATTCGATTTCGATATGAGAGTGCATTTCCACATGAATTAAGATTTCGACCAAGCTCATTGGATTGTTTTATCCATCATGTTGCTTTAAAATGGCATACACTTCATGATACGTTGAATTTGGCGACTCTCTATATCACTGAAAATAAAACCAGGTTGAATAAAATATGACTATTTTCTAAAAATTCTTATTAATAATTAGTACTGACAAAAACTAGCATTCAATCTTATAAAATCGGGTTTCAGTAATTTGAGCTTCGTTTGTTTGAATAGTATAACTTAATTTAAATTAAATAATATATAAACAAGTATATGAAAGTTACCTCTTCTTCCCGGCATTGCCGGAAGGACTTTTTTTTTTTTTTGCATTAGTTTTATGCCGTTTTCTAAGTGTTTTCGTATCCAGGTAATTTTCTATTAACTTTTAGATCCCCTTTTTATGAATGCACAACATTTGATGGTGAAATGTCCTGGGCATAAACTTATAATACATAGTACTTTACGAGGGAATGTACGGATTCTAATCGACTATAAGTGCTCATTTAAAATTAGGAGAATTTTATTTGTCACTGTGAACCATTCTGCATGGGGTAAGCTTAGAATTGTGTATAATATTGAATCATTCGCTACTTCAACTCGAGGGAATTTCCTCTGCGTCAATTATTAGAGAAGTCGATATAAAACGTTCTAAACTACATGGATTCACTGGATCAATAAGGAAAATCTTTGTCTACGTACTATTCACTTCCTATTGCAATTTTTTTTTTTTTTTTTTTTTTTTTTTTATATAAAATAGAGAATAATTTTGAAAAATTATTTTCTCAAATTGAGAAAAAGGTACTCAGAACAGACTAGAAATTTCTGTCGGAGATTGCAAAGCTAATTCATAAGGAAAGCTATTTCTCAGAAAGAATGGGGAATAGGAATTTAGAAAACATCTCACACAAAAGACAGCTCATAAAGTTAATAAAATTTTCTGCTTTATATAAGCACAGATTGGCAATCAACGTCTATATGTTCACTTACAAAATGTATAATCCAAGTTTATACTGCGGGATGTTTTATACCAAATGTACAACACACCTGAATAATGAATCTAAATTCTTATTAGAAATTACTAGACTACGGAACAACACAGGAAACGACATAAAGCATGCTAAAACTTCTTTAGAAATATTGTTGTTTTACACGCAAATTTTGTTTGCAATCCTCTTTGACGATCTTCATAATATTAAACAGCTAGCTTCTCAGCATATATTCAATGTAATAGGTTCAATAAATGATGACATAATAGAAATTGAATTCATACAATCAATTATTAGGCAAATCATTGCATATAAAATGTAACTGATTGAAAGAATGTTGTGATAACAGAACTTCCAATCATAATGTACTAATTGCATGAAATTTTAACGAAGATAATAGACTGCTGAATAGGTTCAATTAAGAACATACCCAATACATTACTCAGCTTCTCTCCTGTTATACATGATATAAAAATATACGTGCCGCAGGTCACACCAGTATGATCCAAATCTTCCAAAGTCAGTGAATACAAAGAAGAGATAAATTACTTTGTTATATAGAAAACTTTACTCGTCTTAGGGAAAAAAATAACAATTCAATACATAAATAAAACACTGGGCCTAGATGATTGGGTGGTTGAGACAGGTGGGATAATGCAGCCACCTCTATGAGCTATATACACAGTAGTTTTGAAAGCAGCTAAATAAGAAATGCATTCAAAACAACATTTCGTTGTATGCTCCAATAGAGAGGTTAACGCCGATTTTTCACAAAAAGTTGTCAGATTTGCTCCAATTATACAGACTACAGATATTGTTTTATAGTTTAAATATGTTAAGTAGATAAATATAAAGGTCTAAGCAACACTTTTAAATACTAACCAACTCTGTAGGAAGTCTTTAATTTTTTTTTAAAAATGTCAAAAAATGACAAATTTTACCCAAAATTTCGATTTTTGGATCAAAAGCGCAGACTCAAGCCATTTTTTTTTTCAGCAGTAAAATTTCACGCAGTTGATGTACTAGTATAAAGGCAACTTTTGGCACCTACCCGTTTTTGATTTTCAAAAAAAATTTTCTTTCGCTCCACCCTACTGTGCAATGTTTCTAATAATTCTATTTAAAGCGGTCCTTTTTAAGCAAAAAGAAGCTCACGGTCTGATATTCTTTTGCCTCACCCCCCCCCCCCCCCCCCAAAAAAAAAAAAAAAAAAAAATATTTTTCTTACATTTTCACAAAAAATTGAACATTTTCAAATAGCTTAGAATGTAATTTGTCAATTTCTAAGTTTGTAGAGTTTGTATTTTTAGAATTGGGCAATCTACATGCAATTATTCCATCTTATTTCATAGTTTTGTTTGCATGGCGTTATTACCCATATAGGTGGGTAATAACGCCAAATAGCATTGGTCAAGAAATCACGCCATTACATTTTATGAATACATATCTGTTAAATTATTTTTTTATATAGACAGTCAATGAGTTGCTGTATCAAATCATATATTTGTTTGAAAAATACAATCTGAAACTGAGCCGTGAAAATTGGTAGAACCTTAACGAGGCGTTATTACCCCAGGGTACCTTACAAGCTTTTCTTAATGGCCTCGCAAGGAGGATGCAAAACCTGAAGTTGTGAGAGCCAAAATTATGAAAAATGTTTCAATCGGGGAAAAAACATTGTTTTAAATCAACTGACGGACATTTAAACAGTGCAGAAAGAAAGTGGAAAATGCAAAAGTTAAACTGAATGGGAAATTTAAGCTACTGGAAGGTACTTCATTATTTACCTGCAATTTTCTTAAAAACATTTAAACATTTATAATTAAGATCCAATCTTCGATTAAAAATTTAAATGTATTTTTTGCATGATTTTTTTTCGCTATTTCTCATCCTTATTCTAATAAAAAACTGTTAAAATAAAATTGGGGGTGCAACATGTCTTTTTTGATTACGTTACATTAATTTTGTTTCGGTAAATTAAAAAAAAAATATTTACTTTGAAAATATGAGTTTTTTAATTTTAAATAAGTAACATCATTTTTCAAATTTATATTTTAAATATTTTTAAAATTAATATTTAAAAATCCTGAAACAAAATTGAACTTATATTTTCCTCTTTTATCAAATGAAAATAATTAAATGAAATTAAAATATGTCGATATTTATAAGTCAACAAGTCATTTTTTGACTTATATCGATATTAAATTACCCAACTTAAAAAATAATAATTATTTACATTTTTTAAAAATCATTATGGGAAATTTTTGAATGTGACTTTGTTTGCAAATTATATGGTTAACTACCCCGCCCCCCTTAAACAAAAATCAAAATTCTAACTCAATAAATGTATTTTTTTTTACATGTTTCTTGGTAATCTTAAAGCAACGCTTTTTATTTCAATTTGAATCTAATCCCTTAAAACCCGACGAATTATTTAAACGGGCATATCTCTGTGAGTTTTGCAGATTAAAAGATGGATTTTCCTTGGGCTTAATTCAGGAATGGATAAGAAAATTTTTTTCTAATTGGAAATTAGATAGGTTTTGGCTGAAACATACGTATTTGATTATTTTATTATAGTGAATATTTTCTTTCATCTCTTTCACTTAAAAAATTTAAATCTTATTTAATCCCGTTCATGTTTTTGCCAGATTGTTTGAGTTTGGTGAGAGCAGCTGTTAGGTAGCAGAGCCCCCTAATATTTCAAATAATTATAGGTTGCGAAAGGTATATTCAAATAATTATAGTTTTCGAAGTTAAAGGTATTGCGAAAAATTTATTAGTTGTTGCTCCCTTTATCATTCCAGTTATATAAGCTTGCATAGGAAAAGGTAATCAGCACTACATAATTTATTAGAAAAAATATACTCTTTTAAATTTCATATATTTTGAAGAAAATATTTAAAAGATAAATTAATGATTATTATATTTAATTTTTCAATTGGTATGTAAAACTAATTATTAAAGTCAATAGTGGTAATCTTAGTACCCGTAAGACATGATGACGTCACTGCGACGTCGTCGTTACGAAGTCACACTGTGACTTTGTGACCATCTATTGTCGATGTGACGTCACGTGACGTCGATGTGAAGTCACAGTGACTAAAATGTGAAGTCGTTATGGCCGTTTTAGAGCTCGTTTGTGACGTCACATTGTGGCCACTTTGTGAAGTCACGGTGTGAAAAATTTGTGAAAAATATGTCATTTGTGACTACTTTGACATTAACATTGTGACGAAACTGTGACAAAAATGTGAAGTTGTTATGGCCGTTTTAGAGCTCGTTTGTGACGTCACATTGTGACCACTTTGTGAAGTCACGGTGTGACATATTTGTGAAAAATGTGTCATGTGTGACTACTTTGACATTAACATTGTGACGAAACTGTCACAAAAGCGACGATATTTAAATTGCCAGAAACATGTTTTTTAAAGTAAATAACATGTTTTGAAGAATATTTACAATTTTCTAAAAATTTTTAAGAAAATCACATCTCAGTCACAATGTGACATCACTGAGTGGTGGCATTTTGGTCACAGATGTGATGTAACCAAAGTGACGTCACTGCGACCATGCATGCTAAGAGGGTAATTAATTATTATTTTTTTAATTCAACCCTCCTTTAAGTAACTTTGAAGGGCGACCCCTTATGAACATGTGTGCTCAGCCCCCCCCCCCCCAATTTGTAAATTTGTCCCTGTCTGTTTAGAAGCAGTACAAAGATGTTTTCCTGATGAAGGTCTCAGACGAAGATCGAAACGTTGAATTTCTTAAGTTTATTTAATGCTTCTATAGTTATTAAAGGTACTACTTGGTTATCTCATTGACCAAAAAACGATCGCCAAACTGTAAGATTAAATGCCAATGATGGATTATCCTGAATTGCACTTTCAATGGCATTAAATGCAATATAGCTATTTAAAACGTCATTAAGTGTCGTTAAATTAAACGTTGGCTTTGTAATTTTATTTACATGAAATTAATTATTTGTTTTTCCGTTATTTGAAATAAAAATTATGTCAATGTGTGTAATTTGGCTATTAGTTTGGCGATTTGTTTAATTTGGCGAAATTTTTCGACGGTATAACTAAGTAGTACAATTTTAAATTTTGCAACATTTTGTACACCATTTAGTAATCCTGTTATTTTTATTCTCATGCCTATTTGCAGTCTTCAATCTTCGTCAGATATATTGCATTTACTGGTGTTTTGTGATGAGATTATGTATAAGGGTTGCTGCCAAACACCTTTAACTTTAAGTATGATTGATGCATATAATCAGCGTTCGAAATCGTTGGTGGTTCTTGGGGGCAATAGCAAAAAACTTCTTTTTTCCCACAACTTATTTTTAGGAAATATTCATTTTCAGTAGCTGAAGTTTTTCATCTCCTACTAGTTGACTTGCCCAGCATTGCCTGGCTCCGTGATAATAATCTTAAGGCCCCTGTCCTCGCTGGACGAAACGCTCGCGAGGTAGTGCTATTCCTATGGGGAAGCATTTTTCTAATAACTCTTTCGCATCTTGACATTTTTGAATAATTTTTTTTGCATTGGATAGCTGAGGTGCATGCCGACAGCGCACCTTTTTTTTACTTTTGCGATTTTGGTTGCAGATTTTTTTAAAAAAGCACTTTCAGTTTCGAAACCGGTTTTGAAAGTGAAACTAACTTTGTAAAAAATATCTACAACCAAAATCGAAAAAGTAAAAAAGGTGCGCTATCGACATGCACCTCAGCTATCCAATGCAAAAAAAAAATTATTCAAAACTGTCAAGATGCGAAACAGTTATTAGAAAAATGCTTCCCCATAGGAATAGCATTAGCTCGCGAGTGTTTCCTCGAGCGAGGACAGGGGCCTTAACCCTTTCGGGTCTGGTCTGGTGTATTATTAATAGCACATGTCTTTTAATGATTTCTTAACCTTGTTTTAAGAAATACTTTTGCTACATTTACATGTAGTAACGATAGCATATGTCTATGCAGTTATTATATGACTTCATTTATGTTTATTCATTTAGTAATGATATTAATAATAAATATTTGCCCAATTTTCTTTGCATCATTTGCGATTCTTTTATTTTAAGCACATATTTCACTCTTTAAATTTAAAAGAAAAGCTAATTTCCTATAAGAATCATTCGTTATAAAGCGCAAAAAGTATTAGAAAGTTGTAGTATAAGTTAAATCTTATTGTAATGCAATATTTTCTAAACATCTCCAAAAAAATTTCCTTAGCCTATTAGTCATATGAATATCAATTGGATAGTAAGCAAAACAACAGCATTCGTTATCTTTCAGGCAATGAAATATTCGTTAAACACATAATTATTCTATTTGGATAGCTAGTGTTATTGTTATTAACGTTAAAGCAATTCTTTCTAAAAACTGAAAAAAAAAAATTAGACACGAAAGGATTAAATTAGCCTCGAATTTGTAAGATTTTGTATCTTTAAGGGGCTACTTCAGTCACGTGAAAATATTCGTTCGCTAATGCCAATCCTAATAGAAGAAATATATAAAGATATAGGGGAATTTTTGGTTGCATTTTAGTAATTAGATTTTTTATTTCATTGAATAGCATACGGTTGCATTTTAGCAATTTTAATCGTTAAGTTTTTTTTTTTTTTTTTTTTTTTTTTTTTTAATAGCTGAGATTGTTATGTACAAAAAACGTCTTTTATTTTTTCGATTTTAATTTTCAATTTTAATTTTTAATTTCAAATTTTTCTGATTTTTTTTTATTTTTTTTTTAACGGGTATGTTTTGATTTTTGAAATCAGTTTCATAAACGATTGACTCTTCATCAACCCTTCATCAAGTGAATTATGAATTCATGAAAACTCTATCTTTTAAAGTATTTTTCGTGAATTGTTAAACTACATGAAAAATTTTACATAATCAATTTTTGAAGGATTTAGAAGGATTAATTAATTAACTTTGAATTTATATAATTTTTTCGAATTGTGTTCGAGAACCGAAATGCCTCTTTATAAATCGATGCACATTTTTTTACTCCATATTTATGTATTATTTATTTATATATACTTTCTAATATAGTTAAAAATTGTTTTATGAATACGATTTTTGTAGACTTCTGTCTATTCGTACATTAATTCCCGTAAAAATATACTTGAATTGAAACAAAATTAATCTATGTTATTGAGGCTTATCCTGTTAAATAGTTTTCTCTCAAATTACATACAATCTATGGGTTATCCATTATCTTAAGTCTTATATAAAATTACAGAGATTTTGCTAAATAACAGAGAAGTTATTCAGTCATGGTTGAAAATACACAAGAATCTGTAAATTTATTTTTACTCAAAATAATAATTTAGTTCACAATGTTCTCAACAATGTTCACAACTCACTCTTTAGTGACTTTATGAAGTTTATTTGAATTGGTGTAACCTTTAATTTGTACACATTTTGTGTCTAGCCGACCTGGGATTTGAACCCGAGACCTCTTGAAAGCGGTAGGCCACCCTACTGACTGAGCTACGGAAACTGTTGTTATCGTGAACAAAGCATGTCTTTTATCGTAATTATGTGATTTTCGATGAAAACTCCTATTAACTCCGAGGATATGATTTTTCTCTTTCTGAGTTAATCTAACAAAGAAGGTCTCCATACGGGCATTCTCCAAAAAAATCTGAAAAAAATTACAGAATGGTCTTCTCATGAGGATATATATGTTTATAAAAAATTTCGGCGGAACCTCCATACAACGTTCGTAAAAAAATGATGAAAATTTCCTTATTTGGCGATTTATCATAGGTTGGCAATGAAAAAGAATTTAAAAAATACGCTTTCATGCCGAATAATCTTTAACCTCTTCGCGACGAATGTTGTTTGCTTAATTTTTAATCTTTATTTACCGGTTTTTTAAAACAGAAATTTTTTTATAATTGAATCACAGGAATGCTCTGATTAAATAAGGTAAAATTTACAATAAAAAATAACTGGTGGGTATAATGAATGCTTCTCGGCGATACTTAAAAAGAAATTTTCAGACGCATCAAAATCGTTTGCTTTTGGCGAAGAAAAATCCTGCTCGCCAAATCCCATGTCGCTTTCATATTTTCGTGCCAAATCCTTGGAAATACTTTATTTTTTACAGACTTTCTACTGGGATTCCGCCGCTAAATTTTACTGATCCTTCATTACATACCTAAGTAGTACAACTAACATTTTTTTCAACATATTTAGAGTATGCCCAGTATGAAGACCTTTTCCGTAAGTTAAAAAAAATAATAATTAAATTTCCTACTTTAATATGATTAATAAAATTGCAAAAGAATTTTAAAAGTATTTTGAAATACAAGTTTTAACACAGATAAAAATATTTTTAAATAAAGACATGGAAATCCCTACAAGGAATAAGACATAAGATAAAGGAAATATCTGTAAAATGATGACCGAGAAACTCAATCAAATTACGTTTAGCCGAGAACTAGTATAAATTTACAGAAAGTCTCGCTTTTTCCCCTGTGTTTTTACAGAAATTTTTAACAGTGTACCATATAGCATGTTTGTTCGGCATTGCAAACGAACTGTGTGGTTACGAAGTGTTCAAAGTTCATTAACAGAGGCACTTAAAAGCAGGGACCGATTTACAAATTTGGGAGCCCTGGGCACAGATGCTTATGGGGGCCCCCTTGTACACTTACAGAGGGATTGACTAAATAAAATGATAAAAAGATAGTTACTAAAATAACTATTATTGACTTTGAAATATCCATTAAAACATTAAATATGATAATCAATAAGTTACTTTTAAATAATCATTTCACAATTATGAAATTTAAGTGAGTACACATTTTATAATAAACTGTGTGGAGCTAATTTTCTCTTTCTTTAGCAAGAACTGTATATCTGGGATGATAAAATATGCAGCAACTTATAGATTTCTGACAACACCAAGCTACAATTAAAATATTAAAGGTTCTCTAGAACCTGCAAGCTATGATCACCAACACACAGATAATCTGACGACAACAGGAAAAGGATTGAACAGGAATTAAAAATACAATATATTTTTAAATTGATAAAGGTAAAAGAAAACATTCTCTATAATAAAGTAATAAATGGATGTTTTTGACAAAATATTGGTTCAACATTATAAAAATACAATATGGACGTAATAGATTTTAGAGAGAAATGTAAAATTTCACATTTCAATGGATATTAAAAATTTTCATTGGATATTAAAACTATATCAGATTTTTGACAATAATTGAAAAATCTTCAGCAGCATTTGGGGGCCCCTGAAAATCGGGGGCCCTGGTCCTGTGCCCCGAATGCCCTGCCGTAAATCTGGCACTGCTTAAAAGAAATCCTTTAGGTATGATTTACAGGTGGAAATCGTTTTCGGTGTATTTTAAGGATGAGGCATAGTTTATAACACATTGAATCTGATATAAAGTAATCTCTTATAGCATTTGCTAAGGTTAGGTTAGCTGTAACTTCAGCGAATGTTAAAATCGTGAATGTTGAGACTATATTCCGGCGCATAAAAGGGAGTTAGGTTTTAAGATTTTTATTTATTTAATGAAAAAAGGCAATTGAAACATAGCCACATACATTAAGCATTAAAAAATATTTACTGTAAACAAATTTCAATAATTGTAAACAGATTATATAAAATTTAATTCTTACTTTATAACTGATTTTTTTTTTTTTTTTTTGGATATACAATTGTTTGGAAAAGCAGACATTTTACTTATAAATTTCTATATAAGGAAAATTTGCGGTCTCGAATTTTTTTTTAAATTTAAGACTTCCCAATAGTTAAAGATGTTTTCTGAAGAAATTATTACAATTTCTGAAGAAAAAATATTTTACCTACAATAAACATCTTAAACTTAAAAAAATTTAGAATTTTTAAATTTTTAGCATCAAATCATGTTTTGGACTTCTCGAAATTACTGATCTTTATTTTGCACTCTTTGGACTGTTAAATACATCTGTGAAATTACAGACAATCTACGGGTAATCCATTATCTTAAGTCTTATGTAAAATTACAGAGATTAGAAAAACAGAGATTTTGTTAAATAACAGTGAAGTTAATCGGTAAATTTACAAGAGACCAGTGGCGTAGCAAGCGGGGAGCGGAAGGAGCGGTCCGCCCCGGGTGTCACCTTCTAAAGGGTGACACCCTTATCTAAAGTGTGACACCCCAAAAATTTGCAAAGCAATTTGTCGGACGTTCCTCTCAGTCCACACAACTTTGAAGAATGTCCGTGGTAGATATAGCTGCCACCACCGATATTACTAGGTGATATCGGTCACCCACTGTGAGGTTTGTGTAAATGAAGACTTACGCTGTCAAGTAACTGAGTTATCAGTTTATTAAGAGTATATGTACACAATAAGCTATTTACAAATATATACAATTACAACTCGGATATAGGTGATCCGGTTCAACATTAAATTAGATACAGTAAAGATTGGCTGTGTACTATTCCAATTACACTTTCCACCTCACACTCAATACACGTTAAATTCACTTTGTCGGAGCTCAACCTTGAGTCTCCCAACACAAGTACACTAGGCCTGCACTTCTTAGCCCAGAGCACTAAACACCAGGACGTCTGTGTCCTTTGCTCACCAGAAAACGCACTGCTTACGCTCTTCAACACAGAGCACACTCTACCAGAACCTCTGGCATACACCTTCTAGGTACGAGACCCAGGAACAGACTGACTTCTCTGAGACAAACTTGCCCTTCTCAACTCACGGGGTCACACGAATGTCAACCCCCTCTGGAGCTCCCTCATTGGTCACATTCCCCCACTCCTTTAACGCCTAGTGACATGTTGCTTATCCCCTGATCATCCGCATACCTCACTGACAGATGGACATGCCTGTCAGCAATCTTCTCTTCTTCCAACACACCACCTGCATAGGATTATCTGGCAATTCCCCTTTCCACAAAGAAGGAATGTCACCTTGGAAATTCTGTACACAACCATACAATACGAAATATTGAAATAGAGAAATAGTAGAAATTCTATTCTTTAGCACAGGTGCTATCAAAACCTGACACAATTGTCGATAAAAATCCCTTCACTAACTCCGAGGATATGGTTTTTCCCTTTCTAAATTATTCTAAATTAAAATAATAATAATAATAATAATAGTAAATCCCAATAAAATAGCAAAATATTTTTTAAATTATTTATGTTGAACTACAAGCTTTAACGAAGTTAAAAATATCTTTAAATAAAGACATAGAAATCCCGAAAGGGAATTAGATATAATATAAGGGCCTGTAAAATGATGACCGAGAAACTCGATTGAATGCATTTAACCGAAAACTAGTATAAATTTATAGATAGTCTCGCTTCTTTTCTGTGTTTTTACCGAAATTTTTAACAGTGTGTGTTACAAAATGTTTCATAATTCATGGTTGACGTACGTTTTTTTTCCTTTCCTATTAAATGTTGATTTATTGAAATGCTTAGATGTACAAACACCTGTGTAGAGTATATTTCTTTTTCTTCTGTTTAGTTTTCTATAGGGTTCTCGCTGCCGCTTGCCATTTCGACGAATCGCGACAAAATGCTTCATTTGGCGAGTAAATCAGCAATCAGACTTGCCAAATTGCGAGTGCTCTATTTCTGCTCTTTTTGTGTGTGGTTACAGTTAAGATTCTTATCCATGTTACTGTACGATTGATGTCGTTTTTCATTTCCAATCGCACCGTGCTACTTATATTATTATTTATAGAGAAACTGACTCAACACAAATTCAATTTATCAACAGCAAAGACACAGAAAGGATTATATGATAAGTATTTTTCTGTTATCAGTTTACCACTATCTATACGCTTATAAAATTATAACCAGCATCAATCGCTAAATCGAGAAAAATCTTGATGAAATGCGGCGTTGAATTTGCCATTTACCGTACTGCAAAGTATCATTGGCTAATCATTATTTTTTTTTTATCTATCGGTTATAGTCAAAATCTCATTCCAATTTACAGCTAACAGAATATTTGAAACATTTAGGCATTTAATAGACAGTTAGAATGTACTTTTTAAAAATAGCTTTTGTAATGTTTAGTAGAACTTCTGTTTTCTAAGCAATGACAAAAAAATTATGGTATTTTAGAGCACATTTAAAAAATGATACAATAATCTATTCGCGTTTGAAATGAAATAGACGCCCTCTCGCGGACAAAGTGTGAAACGAAATAGAACTGATACTTCCGCTGAAATCAGTGTTTAAAAGGCCGATAAATAAATAAACAGTTCTATAATAAATAAATAAATAAATAAACAGTCCTATAACGCATGCAACGTTGGGTTCTTTGTATGAAAATTATCTTAAATCAAAATTTTATGCACAAAGTTTAGATCTATAATATAAAAAAGTACATTTGACTTACTCATGGCAAAATAATAGACCCCTTGCATTGACGTCACAACAGCGGCTGTTTTTCTTATCTGGTGCATATGACGCCATAATCTGGAGCCCAAACAAACCATCATAACTCCCCGTTTGCCGTTTAAAGCAACTGTGGTCTTTCTGTTTAATTTTGATTTTTCTTATTCTTGCATTATTTTTCTAAATACTTAAAAAATGAAGCGCAAATTACTATTTTTATAAATGTGAAAACACCACATTTGCCTTATGTTTGGGCACCAGATGAAGCATGTGACGTCACGTGCAAGGGTTCTATATGACAGCAACACAATGCTTGCATGATTAATGAATCAATAATTGCTTCAGCTTCTCTAAAGCAATTACTAGATTTTCCAGCATCTAGAAATTCTAAAGTTGTCGATATTTGTAATTTATCTCCCATAATTAAATAAAAAAGATAAAAAACTGCACTTTAAATAGCTCTTTAAACGGGTTTCGCTATGCAAAGGTTTCGCTGCATGGAACAAACAGCTTACGTAAACAAACGATTATCAGGTCTATACAACGCCACCTTTCGGTCATTACAAACGCGAATATATTTAAAACACCTGGCTGTTTTTTTAGTCATCAGCCCTGAGTTTCCTACTGGCCCGATTTTGATAATTATTTTTTTAAATGAAAGCTGTTTATGTGTAGATGTGCCCATTCTGGCTAATTTTTAATTTATTTCCATTTTTATATTTTATTTTTAATTTTAAAAGCTTTTTCGTGACATTTCTTCAAAACACTGGCAACAGGTTAAACTTTTCTCATTATAATAAAAATTTATTTTGTTTTATTCCTTTTTACCAATCAGGATCTTGATCTCATCGGTGAATGTGTAATCGCATTTCAAAAAAAAAAAAAAAAAAAAAAAAGTTTTTGTAAAATTTAATTTTAATAAAATGTTTGCATATAATTATTCACTAATCGCGGTGCAATACACAGATTATTTACTGCGTGATAGTATTAAGTATTATGTAAATAAAATAACAGAAAATAAACTTTTATAAAATATAATATCTAAAGTGAAATTTTGTCGATGGAGAAAATGTCGTCATTGAGAAAACAGATAAGTTTTTTCCATGAATATAATATACATTGTTATAAATGTTTCAGTGATGATGTCATATTCACTGACTTTTATTCCTGCATCTAAATAAACTGAACTTCTATTTATTTAAAGGTCCGCGATGTGCATGAATGAAAATATTTCTATAAATTGCGCCATTTCCATTTAATTACAATAAATATTTTATGAAACTAAGGAATTTTTAAATAACTGCATAAATCACGCTTTTATTTCTGGAAAAGATGAGTGTTTCAGAAGATGTAAATGATGTCATATTAGAAAAAAAATATCCTGTGATATAACGGTATTACGATATTTCTATTTTACATAATATCAAAAATTAATTAAAATCATTCAGTTGTATTAAGTTATTATTTAAAATAAAAATAAATAAAATGTTTTCTGCTTATCAACAACAAACACAAAAATTTTGTTCTTATTTATAACAAAGATATCGTTTTTCTTTTCGTTGTCATGACAATAAAATTAATTTTGACAAGTTCATGGAGGCTACAAACCAATAAATAAATTAAATTTATTGCAAGTGCTATAAATGTTTAGTGGATTGGTTATGCAGTTTAATTCCCTGTTTCTATAATAATTAAAATATTTTATTGATACTATAATTATTGGAGAGTTACCAAGAGATATTTAAACGGAGAAAGAATAAACTATGAAGATATTTTTGAATTCGTCTTTTCCTAAACAATTTGGCATTTAAATAATGTTTAATGTTTAGAAACCACATTAAAAAAATGATTTGTAGCTGAAGTTAAGTCCAACATAATACTTTATGAGCTGTTTTCCTTATTTTTTATTATTTTCTGAAGTTTGTGTATCTTTATCATGAAAGATTACGTTATCCCTATTTTAAGAAGTGGCAATTGTTTATTTCGCTCTGTATATTATTGTGTATTATAAGACTGATATATATCACATCCAAATGTATACTCTTTTTCATCGAATTTCGACGGGTGCAGCTAGTGTAATTAAAAGTAGATTTTCAACATTTCACACCATACCTAATTTTCTAAAAAAAAAATTCATTTGGCTACTGTTTTATATTTTTTTTTCGCCAAATCGCTAATGTTGTTCAAAAGCAGCCAGCGAGAACCCTGTTTTTCTGAAAAAAAAAATGGCATAAGAAACGTGAATATAAAATTAGATCAGTTGCTTTATCTGACTTCTTATCCCTAAAACTAATACTTTCGATCTGTATTCAGTACATTTGTTTCTCATGGATTCGAACAATCCTTATTCCACTTTATCCTATTTGTTCTGACCACTGATATTTTATTAGAAAAAACAAAGGCCGGATACCTGTTATTACACGTAATGCAGTTTGCGGTCAGTTGGAAGGGATTTTCCGCTGCATTACTAATATAATGATTTAGATTAGACATGCACCGTGTATTATCAAGTTTTTCACAGAATAAGAAGGTGCCGAGATATGATAGTGAGTAAAGGAGAATGTTTGTTATTTGTTAAGCAAGTTGTGGATTTTGAAAATGAGTCAAATTTAAATAAAAAGAATGATGTACAGTTAAACTGATGGCATAGAGCTCACAGGCTATGCAGACTGATTGTATATTACAACCTTATATAATAATGCCCTTCGAAAAAAAATAAGGAAGGAAGTACCCCCCCCCCCCCCACAATTTTCTTTCTTTATACTTATCATTGAAGCCCCAAAACTAATCAGGGATACGCCTTATCATATAATAAACCTATATCCAAAATTCAAAGCAAGTCGAATAATTCTGCATAAAAACCCATTTATGTAATTTAAGAGACGTTTTCCAACGTTCCCTCCTTTATAATTAAACATTAAACCTCCAAAACTGTTCAGAAATTCAACTTATCAGTAAAAACCTACATCCAAAATTTAAAGCAAATCGGATAACTCTGCATAAAACTCTATTTAGCTAACTTAAGGGGGAGGTAATCGCCCGTACCCTCCTTTATAATTAACAAAAGAAAATATCACAACAAATGAGCGAAGCTTCTTACTACTATGAACCTGTATACAAAATTTGAAAGAAATCGGTTAAATCTGTATGAAAAACCCTTTACATAAATTATGAGGGGTAGTTTCCCCTATCCTCCCTTCATACTTATCCAGTGAATTCAAAATCAAATCAGGGAAGCGCCATTTCAGAATAAACCTTTATACAAAATTTGAAGCAAATAGATAAATTTTGTGTGAAAAACCTAAATTAAGACGGGGGGGGGATTACCTCCCCCATTCCCCCTCTTTAAACTTATCCAATGAACATCCAATACTAATCATGAAGGCGCCTCATTAGAATGATCCTACATCTAAGATTTGAATGAAATCTACTAATTCTGTAGGAAAAACCCATTTATATAAATTAAGGGGAGGGGCAATAGCCCCCGATCCCCTTTTTACATTTTTCGAATGAACTCTTAAAACTAATCAGAGAAGCGTCTTATCATAATAAGCCTAAATCCAAAATTTCATGTAAATCGGATATTTTTATCATAAGTTATCGCGTTACGTACGTACGCATGTACCTACATACATACAGAACGGGCGGGCACATAAGCTCTCAGTCTTTGATAGCCTGTGAGCTAGAAAGTTTCTGATAAAAAAAAGAAACCCATTCAAATTCTATCAGTTCTTCTAAAAACTTACAATTAATTAAGAGGCTAATTGACTCACGCAAAAAATCTGCTCGCTAATGTTAATTCAATGGGAGATTTTTTTTAAATATCCCTTTTGCATTTATTTATTTTTTCAGTGCAGTTCATTTATTTATTTATTGCAATGGATAGCTGAAGTCGTTTTCTACAAAGATTCTTTTTTGTTTTTCAATTTAATTCCAGATTGTCTTTTTATTATTAGTATTTATCAGGATACTTTTACTTCCAGAATCGGCTTCATATTTATACTGCGATCTATGACGAAAATCTTCTTTGTTTGCAGTGGATTTTAACGACATAAGACTATTTTAAAGAAATTTTCTTATATGAAATTTATACGCAATGTCTGCAAAAACGCTTAATGTAAATGCCAGTAAAAAGAAAAAAAAATCTTGGCATTTATTGAAAAATGTTAAGTCTGTGACAGATGGTCCTTATTGATACATTTATTAATATATATTTTTTTAAAACACTTTCCAACCTAGTCGAAAAGTGTCTATGCGTTCGATTTATCTGTGCGTCTGTCCACGCTCTAACTTACGTAAATGTACTCGAATTTTCAGGAAATTTGTAAACCGTATTTAGGGCCTCCTAGACATGTTTGGTACTGTATAGTATGTGGCATTAATAGTTCATCCCACAATATTTTATATACGCAACCAAAAGAATGGGGGTTGTCTTTTGGTACCAAAAGACACCCCCCAGGGGCAACCAAAAGAATTCCATTACATTATGGTTTATGGGGAAAAATCGTTTGCAGAGAATTTTAATGAGATTATGCTATTCAAAATGCATTGAAACTGATGTACATCAATGAATTTCACGATCATTACATTAGAACAGGACATTCATAGCATTTTTAATTCATTTACAGGGACACATAAAATAAATCAGGTAAATACTATCTTTGAGTAATAATTGCTAAGTAATGCATTTTCAATTTCAACATGCGCTTTTTAATTTAACTGTTTTAAGCGCGTTCGGAATTATATAAATACCTTGCACCTACAGTTATCGTCTGATCTTCCGTCTCTCTGTCTGTCCATCTATCTGTTCACATATAACAGCACAAAAATTACATAACCGAATCGTTTGAAATTTTAAATATAATGTAAATATAAATGTAAATATAATGTAAATATAATAAAAATATTATGAAATTTAATATAAATATAATGACATTTTAAGTATATATTTCTTGCAGAATTTTGTTGATTCATGTGAAATTTTAGTAAAATCAAATGCATTGTTCAAATACAGGGACAGTCAAAAGTATTCCGTTACATTATGGCGGATGGGATAAAAAGTTTCAAGAACATTTTTATGATGTTACATCCATCGAAACATAATGAAACTGAAATGCATTTATGAAGGGCAATAAAATATACATTTTATAGAATATGCCACACAAAGAATATTTATTATTCATTAACAGATCACCATAAAATAATTCCGTTACAAAATGGCATAAGTGGGGAACAACATTTGCGGCATATTTTAATTATGTTAAACTATTTCACATGTAATAAAATTGATATGTGTTGTTTTTTGCTTAGGTTTACTACAAGTTACTTCCTGCGTAATAGAAAATGCGTTTCCAATTGTTGAATTAGCTATAATATTTTAATTTACTAAACGGCACAGTTTTGTTACATCTTTCTGAATGTGTTGGAAAGCATTGCATAATGTAATACTTGATGCAGAATTTTTTATCTTTCTTGTTTATTTCTACAGTTGTTAAGTTTGTATTAACAGTACAACATGTTTTAAAAAATTCTGAGACCTGGGAGAAGTTTTTCTCGGTCTTTTTGAACCGATTTTTTATTTTGGTATATTGCCGTATGGAAAATCGACCTTTTTTTTTTTTAGGACATAGACATAGACAGTTTCCCCGATGCTGGTAAATCTCTAATTCTTTACGACTTACAGGAACATTTTGTTCTAATAAAGTCAAAGCACAAGATTGTTCAACAGTTGTAAGTTTTTACATCGAATATGTGCACCATTAGAGTTTCCTTTTTGTAGAGAAGAAAATTTTAAAAATTCCTCTTTTCAAACTACTGCTTGAGCTAAAATAATAAAAGGAGAACTCTAAATCATGTTAAGCTGCAAAGGCCACACTCCATGTGACCATCACGTGATACAAACTCTCACCCGCCTCTTCTATTTAAAATTGAAAAATAAAATAAAATAAAGCATCTGAGCACTAAGTTTGTTGGTTTAAGTGTCAAGATTTTTTTTTCTTTTGGCTGGAATTGTATAGATTATGATGTACATAGTAACTTTATGCGGTGACACACAAAAGAATTTGTCTTCAAAAGAAAATGAACAATAATTGAACTACAAACAATAATTGCTGGAAAAGCGTTTTCAAATTTATCTATTTTTTAAATATTATAAGGTGTGATAAATTATAGTGATCATTTACCGGACTACATAAAAATTCTTTAATATATTTCTGTTTATTGACTTAAATTGCTGAATGGAAATTTTCAACTATGCTCTATGATATTAATTGAACTAACTTTTAGGAAACTATGTAGCCTCTATAGGTCATATATAGGGCTTTACATGAAAATAAAGATATGTAGAATAGCAGAAATTGGGTTTTCAAAGAGTTTTGCGTTTTCCAAGTTGACAATTCAACAAACAATCAACTTTCATTATAATAAACTGTAATGTTTTGTTATAGTACTCTGAATGTATTGGAATGTGTGCCATAATCTATACTGGATTGCATGATGATTTTTCAATGTGATGCATGAATTTTCCTTCTTGTAATTTTCTTGTTTGTTTTTCTTGTTATTATTATTTTACAGGTTTTGAAGAAACGGGGACGTCTTTTTTAGGGTTTCATTCATCTGACGAAACCATATTTGTTTCTATCTCCTATCTGTCTGTCCTTCACAGAGTCTGTACACAAAATTGTACAAATTAGAGACTTCAAATTTTGCGTACTTACAGCTGAATACTTCGTGTCATGCGATAAATCATAAAATTTTGAAAAAGTCTACTATATTAATGAAGCTAATTGTACCAATGTCATCCGTTCATTTCTGCGATTTACATTTTAAAATGAAACCTTAATTTAAACTTTTCGCGTGTAGTTTGGAGATAAAGCGTCTCGCTGGTAGCGTTGCGAAGGTTAGAAAAAACCCGGTTTTTAACCCGGGAATAAACCGGGTTTTTAGGAATAAACCTGGAAAAAACCCGGGATTTTTTGGAATAATTCGGTTTTTTGGGAATAAACCTGGGAATAAACCTGGTCTATTGGAAATAAACCCGGGAATAAACCGACTTTTTGCAACTCTACTTGCTGGTAAACAAGAAATTGTTAGTTCGATCCTCGGTGCTGCAAGTTGAAATTTTCATATGAAAATTGAGTTAATTAAAAAAAAAAAAAAAAAAAAAAAAAAAAATCGTATGTTTTGCCAATTTAAGGGTGTGTGTTATTAGGATTTCGTTCATCTGACGTTCATAACATATTTTGGAATTAAATTTTCTTTCTATTTTAAAAAGTATTGTGATTTACTAATGATTCAACATTTTAAATTTTGTTTAAACATTTTTTTTTTTCGTTTTTAGAAATTTAAAATTTTATATAGATCTCCGCTATTTTTTTTATTCATTTTGGATTTTCGAAAATTTTGAAGTTTTGGATTTTATTTAAATAATTTGATTAGAACATTTGATTAACCTTTCCGCCACACTGCGCCCGATCTGGGATATCTAATTTTAATTCCAAATTGCAATTGGCACCAATAATATTTTAGTAAAATTTTGCTTTTACAATAAAAGCTTAAATTAAGGAATTCAAAATATCTAAAAAATTCGTTTGTGAATTCCGGTGCCAGTAGATAATTTCTCATTTTACTACAAAATTTGCCCGTGCCGGAAAGGGTTAAAATAAATAACGTCCCTTTATAATTATTTTAAAATTACATTTGTTGGTGCAGCTATCCATATAAGAATTCCTTAATTATAGATTAACAATTTGGATTTATTAATTAAAGGATAAGTTGTTTTGGAAGAAACATTAAACGAAACCCTCTGTACGATTTGCGTTCACTCTTACAAACCTATTATTAAATTAATACATACACTTCTTCCTATTGCATTTCTAGCATTTTTAGACAAGTTCAAAAAAGGAAGAAAAATCCAGGGAAAAGATTTTCAAGATCCTTGACATCTCTGCCCTTCAATGTCGACTTTCCCCCTTACTTCCGGGAGGTGGGGTGAGTTTTGAGGGGAGAGAATGTACCATAAAGGTAAAGTGAAAATACACTTTAAAACTCCTATTTTTCAAACGAGCCCCCTCACTGTCCTGTTATAAAACGAAATAGTTTTGGGTTACAATGCATTATTATTATTACTAGATGGAACCCGTCAAAATTTGACGGCATAAGAAAAGAAAAAAAATAACAAAACTGTAATTTAACAAATCACAACAACCTATTTGGAAAATGATATTTTCAAAGACTCAAATTTTAAAGACTTACAAATAAATTCTATATTTAAATTAATAATAAACATAACGAGTCATACATTACGTACGCCGTGCATTATACATTAATATTCCTAGACCAATGATAAAAAAAAATCAGTAGATTATAGATAGACAACTTTAACTGTTTAAAAGGCGCATTTTTATTGGATGGAGTTAATCAGACTGACTTCTGAACGTCTCCTATTACGTACGATAGGGATTAAACATTAATATCCCTGGACCCATCACAAACAAATTTTAAATGAAATTTCAGTTTTATAATTTTCGGAACTGCAAATTTTTAAACTTATAAATATCACACATTTTTAATTTTTACACTGTTGCGTGGAGAAAAAAAATGCATTTTTAATGAAATTTATTTGAAATCTCTATCACAATTTGTTTTTAAATTATTAATTTTTTTAAAGTTTTTATTACTCTTTTTGTCATTGTGGCAACAGAAGTATTCCATTTTTGGACATTAAACTTGGAGCAATCAGAAAACGAATAAAATAAAAAAACAGAAGTATTCCATTTTTGGACAGTGAACTTGGACCAATCAGGAAACGAATAAAATTAAATAAGTTGCATAATTCAACCAATAAAAAGATTCAGATATACTTTAGATTTCCCAATTCTCTACCGAGAACAACAACTATTCTTTCCAAATAGTTAATAAATAAATAAAGACTAACTTTTAACAAAAATTTCAATAAATGAAATAAAAACTTGCATTTTATTTCCTGGCAAATGATCCGCAAATGACAGAATTACATTCACATATGCAATCATAGAATTTCCTCATCTGATTCTTTTCGATTTGCTGACATAACACCAATAAGTCGTATATGATATGGATAAATCGTAAATTACTGTCATTATTCATTACTAATTTCGTACAAAATCTATGTATAAATTTCTCTTACATGGCGGTAAAATGAGGCTGATTTTGTAGTTTGCTATTTGGCAACGACTATAACAATAATCTTCACAAGGAAGGTCTCCATACGGGCATACCCCGAAAATTCTGAAAAAATTACAGTATGTTCTTCTCGTGTGGATATATACGTTTATAAAAAAAAAATTCGGCGGAATCTCCATTCAGTAACCGTAAAAAAATAATGAAAAATTCATTATTTGGCTATTTATCGCCGGTTGGCGAAGACATGTACTTTCAAAAAATACTTAATATCAAATACATTTCAAGAAAAAAAGTTTCATATTGAACTTGTTTTGATAAATTTAATTTAAATAAACTTTACTTTTGTAAGTTTTAATTTGTTTTAAGCATAATTTTGTTACATCGATATTTATATGTATTTGTATTCCAATTTAATCATCAAAATTTGAGATTTAAAACGAAATTTATAATTTAAATTAATTAAATTTGTTCCAAGCTCAAAGTCCAATTGAGAATTGTCGATTTGATTTGGTTGCTATGGAAACATCGGGATTTTATTTTTGAATACGTTTTAATGTATGAAGATAATTTTTCTCAATATGATTTTTTTTTTTTTTTTTTTTTTTATGAAAACATTTTTTCCAGTGATTAATTAAATAGCTATTTCAACAACTAACATATATATATATATATGTAATATAATATGTATATATATTAAAGTCTCTCATTGTTTATGTTTAAATTCATTCAATACCATTTACACGCATTCTAAATATTCAACAGTTTTAAGTTGCATTATAATCGTTTGCTCTTGGCGAGGAAAAGGGCTGCTCGCCAAATTGAGTGACGCTTTCGTCTTTTCACGCCAAATATTCGAAAATATTTTATTTTTTTACATATTTTCTAATGTGATTCCGCCGCTAATTTTGACTGATCCTTTATTACCTACATGAGTACTTCAATTCGTATTTTTTTCATAAAATTCTGAGTATGCCCAGTATGGAGACCTTCCTTGTTAGTGTTGATGCCAATAATATTTCTTTACAACTCAACTCAACAAAATGCTTAAATTTAGAATGCATGTAATAGTTACCAGATCATTATGTTGATACCAATTTCTTTGTTTCAGATATATTATCTGTCACAATTATTTTTTCAAGCAGTTTTGCTTTAATCTTGTGATTTGAAAGTTATTATTATTTAACTTGGAATTGATGGCTATGGTATTTCTTGATGTGAAACGTACACAATCTAAAGTTTTCTACAATTTAAAAGAAAATCTACCAAATAGAAAATTTCTAGTACAAACTCATTTCAGTGAAAACTATTTGCATATTTATTAGAACGAGATTAAATCTGCTCATTAGCAGAATATTTCCTCTGCTATATATATATTACAATTGTATATTATTGTTATAGTGACTCAGTCACTGTTTCTTCAGAGCCATATATAGTGATATCTACTTATGGTAATTATGACAATTACGCTGTTATAATGTTTACCAATTTGATCATTAAAAAAAATCATGATAAATAATTCAAAGTCAAAGAGGTTGAATTCTTATTTGATGGAGCATCTCTACACTTCAAACAAAAATATATGATATTTTCAATAACACAAAACAAATTCCCAACAGTCTGGCATTTTTCAGTGACATCACGTGCAAAAGGATGTATTAATGAGACTATTAAGAATCAGTTCCTTGATGATACTCAAGCTAGAAGTATAAATCCTAGAGCATCATGTAAGTGTGCTGAAGCTGCGAGGAAGATTGGTCCTGGAATCTATTTCTTCATGAATCACAAGAAAAAAATACAAAGAATGAAAGCAAAACTTGATCTGACATGGCAAGTAATCAAAGCAATGCCAGGAACAAGAAAGTTTCATTGTTTCCGATCATGTGTACCTGGCGTAATATTCTTTTGAATTTCAATTCTGGTGCATGCACTGAAAATTACCTCTTGGAAAATGCAACAAAGAAATATAGCCAATGGGTGAATGTGTAATAAGACAATAAGGTTTATCATGGAATAATAACACAAATCTCACAGACACAGCAACAACATAAAATAAAATGCTTAGTACCAACTAAAGTTAAAAGCATGTTTAAATTTGAACCTGAAGATCATGTTGTCTGGTATGAGAAGAACCAAATATTAGCAAATGTTTCAACTCCAACACTAGTCACTTCCAAGAGATTTTATAAATTTTAAATATTTTTTATAATTTCTTTTGAGATTCTTTTAACATGATATACCAATGTTATATCATATTGTAATCTCCAAGTTGTGATAAAAGTAAAGAAAGTAATATTTAAGAAAAAAATACTTAAATTAATAGAAAATTGTACACGTGTCATGTCTGTCACAAAACTTTGTCATGTCTGTCACGCTGATAAATATTTTATAATATTTTTCTATTTACAAATTTTTCAATATTTTTCTTTCTGCTTCACATATCCAAGTCTTATTTTGTTTCCTAAAAAATTCTGGACTTGGTATGAATGCCAATTAAGAGCAAATGATATGTGTGTCTAGTCAAAATCTATGTCTAAATTTTCTCATGTCTGTCACGGCAGGTTTTAACCCTCAATTAAACTAAGTTTTTTATTGAATTAAAATTTTAGTGTTTTTATATAGCATAAGGCCTATATTTACATCATCCCATGCAATTTTTTAACTATCAATTAATATTTAGTACTTAAAGATGAAAAAAAAAGTTCTCTCAGTCATGTCTGTCACAAAATGGAATTCACCATATTGGAATAAAGTATTCCTATTGTCAATGCATTTATTACTCAAACAACAGTTAGCTGAATGGGCTGCATATGGGAGATTAATCCGTTAGTGCCTAGTGTCCCATTTTTGGGATAGTTTTAAAAAATTCAAGTAAGCGCTTTTCACACCAGTAAAAAGGAGAATAAATAAATACTTTCTTTCTCAAGACAAATTCCTCGATAAATTAAGATAAAAGTTATTCTTGTTTTAAAAGTGGTGGGAAAATGCAAAATTTGAATTTTATCAAAGAAAATAATTCAGGCATTAATGGGTTAAATAGAAAATATGTTAAAACTGTTGCTAAAGCTTTTTCATCAGTCACAACTTTTGGCTGACCACCATAAAGTTTTCACTTTACAGTCTCATTGTCATGTAATTTCTATAGCATTCATGCTATTTGGTTACCGCTTGTATTTGGGTCAATCCATTTGAAGTGGTCCAGCACTGGTCGCTCGATCATTTTTAAAAAAATCTGAAATTTTTTGTACATCAACCCTAACATGATGGAAGTTCAAAATGACCGTTATTACTATTTACTATTACTATTACTATTACTATGCTTATTATTATTTATTTTTTTACTTTACTATTTTTTGTTTGTGCATGGCGGCCATCTTTGTTTCATCGTGTGCAGCGATTTTCTCAGATACTAGGATACACAAAATTGTAAATATCTCGTCTTTTATTTTCCCAACTGAAATGGGGTTTGCAGCATTTTGTTTAGAATAAAATAGGCTAAATATATGGTGGTAGAATAATTTTGGAAAATAAAATTTTACAAGTGAAATTTTAGCACAAAATTTAAGATTTTTTCCAAAATCTGTCCGTTTTCAAGAGGAATTTTTTAGTTCAAGGAAAACTGTCACACTTACACAATTTTTTCTATAAATAGGTCAAAAGTGCGTGTACTCATACACCAACTCCCAGATCTAGGAGTTGATTTCTCTTTGCGAAAAAAATTCCAAAATTCGTCAAAAATTTCAAAAATCGCACTTTTTAGGCTTTGATATCTCTGGTGGGGCACGAGATAAAAATCTGAAATTCTGGCCTTAGATAGTATTATGTAGTAATGTTATGTACAAAAAATTTCAAGAAGGAGATTTGACTACAAGCGGAGATATAGCATGGACAATTAGTGAAAACAATACTGCTAAACTATTCTAACCTACTACGTAATTGTTCAACAAGACTGTCAACCTTACACAATTTTTTTCTATGAATATGTCAAAAGTGCTTGTACTCATACACCAAGTCCCAGATCTGGGAGTTGATTTCTCTTTGCGAAAAAAATTCCGAAATTCGTCAAAAATTTCAAAAATCGCACTTTTTAGGCTTTGATATCTCTGGTGGAGCACGAGATAAAAATCTGAAATTCTGACCTTTGATAGTATTGTGTAGTAGTGTTATGTACAAAAAAATTCAAGAAGGAGATTTGATTATAAGCTGAGATACGGTGATTAAAAAATTTTAAGAAATGCTATTATGAGTACATTAGGAGAAATGAGATTAGTCTCATTTATTACAATATTTACACAGAAAATATCGTTTGTTGAAAACAGTTTAATAAAAAATGTTTAATTTACAAAGATACTATATGTGCTCAACAAAGAGCTTAACACTATTTCCGAGAGATGTTATGAGTTCGATCAGTTATCAATCCATCAGGCTGTTCTTTCTCAAAATTTTATTTGAAGCCACCCAAGTCTTGTCATCCCTTGTTAACTTGAATAAAATTCTCTAGGTTTAATAATTGAAATCATGTTAACTTGATCAGTTGCAACCCATTGTCTGAAATTTACTTTTCCTGAAATGTGTACCGAGTAAAATTGTTGCAATAGCATTTGTAGTAGGTTTGTTCCTCTGGACAAATAGTGTATTGGCTTAGCATACATTCTGAATTGTTTAAATCACACAGACGCATTTGAAGAAGATATTTGTAATTACCATTTAACTCTGTACTATAAATAATTAATTTAAAATTTTGGAGGTATGAACAATTACATAGAAGGTTACAATAGTTTGGCAGTATTGTTTTCACATATTGTCCATGTCATATCTCAGCTTGTAGTCAAATCTCCTTCTTGAAATTTTTTGTACATAACACTACTACACAATACTATCAAACGCCAGAATTTCAGATTTTTATCTAGTGCTCCACCAGAGATATCAAAGCCTAAAAAGTGCGATTTTTGAAATTTTTGACGAATTTGGGAACTTTTTTCGCAAAGAGAAATCGACTCCCAGATCTGGGACTTGGTGTATATGAGTACACGCACTTTTGACCTATTTGTAGAAAAAATTGTGTAAGGTTGACAGTCTTGTGGAACAATTACATAGTACGTTACAATAGTTTGACAATATTATTTTTCACATATTGTCCATGTCATATCTCCGCTTCTAGTCAAATCTCCTTCTTGAAATTTTTTGTACATAACACTACTACAGAATACTATCAAAGAACAGAATTTCAAATTTTTATCTTGTGCCCCACCAGAGATATCAAAGCCTAAAAAGTGCGATTTTTGAAAATTTTGATGAATTTCGGAACTTTTTTCGCAAACAAAAATTAACTCCCATATCTCGGACTTGGTGTATGAGTATACACACTTTTGACCTAATTGTAGAAAAAATTGTGTAAGGTTGAGTTTTCCTTCCATAAAAAATTTAATCTTGCAAATGGATAGATTTCGGGAAAAATCTCAAATTTTGTGCTAAAATTTCACCGGTAAAAATTTATTTTTCAAAATTATTCTACCACTGTACATTTACCCGGTAAGTCTCCATCAACCTGAACCGCCAGTTCAGCGCTTAACTCTCAGTTGAATGTGAATCCTAATTTACCGTTAACTCAACCTGCCGAATTCGGAGAAGAAATCAAAACAAAAGTTGAGTTACTCAACCTTAATATGGAAGAGAGGTTATTCGACCGCGCATGTGCAGTCAAAGCAAAGATGGCGGCTGTTTTGAATTGAACATTGGTGGATTTTTTTCCAAGAGAACTGTTTGTAATTTATTAAGTAAACGAAATGTTAATTATAAAAGATGTTGTGAAAGAATGTGTTACTTTAAATTTTTGAGGATTTTCTCAACATTTTACCTCTGTAAACGAAAATTATATCAATTTGTGATGAGTCTCCAGGCTTCGTAGGCTTCAGTTTGCCTAGCAATTTTGATATCAGGTAGCGCCATCTATTGAATGCCAATAGAAACAAAGTTCTTATATGAAACATTTTGGTTACATAATTTAGATTTTTTTTTTAAATAATAAAAAAGAAAAGCAGTTTTTTTCCTACATTTCAGTTTCAGATTTTTTATATTTGTTTAAAGCATGCAATTGTAAAAGCAAAAATTTTGTGATCGCAAAATAATAAGCCGTTAAACTATAATGAACTATAATAATTAATTTTCTTACTTGTTTTAAATAATTACTTTTGTTTAGAAGCATTTTTCAGAAGATTTATCTTGAAAATTTTCACATTTAAAAATTTACGCATCAATTACTTTAGTTAAATTAATTAAAACATTAACATTTACGTTAGAAAAACATTAGCATGAATATTTGATAAAATAGATGTATTTTCAATATTTTAATATTCGTTGAAAAATAAATAAATAAACTAGCTCGTTTTTTTCTTTTATTCAAATTACTATTGCTAGCCTGGTCAGAAAATCGTTTATTAAATTTAATGATTAAAGAAAAAATATAATTTTTTTTCATCAAGTAACTTTTATGAAAGAATTTTACTGTAACGCAAAATCTTGTAAAAATAAAAATCTTATAACTGTATCGGTGTTTCTAATCTTTGAATCAAATTTTGGGAACGAATAAAACCACAAAATCTCAACGGTAATTTGAAATTTATCTGTCTAAAAATTAAGTACAAGTATGCATTTAAAAACTTGTTTTTGCTTCATAATTAAAAATTGGTGATACGTGAGTACAGAACTCATGATCGGGATACGTACGTCATGTGATTCGTTTGGCCAATCAGGTATGTTTATTTCAACCTGAAGTTTACTAACCGGAGGTTGACTGATCTCGGTTCTGAAGTTAACGATGAATTTCAAATATTAACCGATGGTTAGATTTGCTAACCAAAGGTTTCTCAACTGCGAGTTGAACAGCGGGTTGAAGGTTGATGAAGACTTGCCCGGTTAGACTATTTTATTTTGAACAAAATGCTGCAAACCCCATTTCAATTGGTAAAATAAAAGACGAGATATTTACAATTTTGTGTATCCTAGTATCTGAGAAAATCGCTGAACACGATGAAACGAAGGTGACCGCCATGCACAAACAAAAAATAGTAAAATTAAAATAACGGTCATTTTGAACTTCCGTCATGTTAGGGCTGTTGTAAAAAAAATTTCAGATTTTTTAAAAATGGTCGAGCGACCAAAAAAATATTTTCTGGACCACTTGAAATGGATTGACCCATTTACAGTTGACTGATACTAACAAGGAAGGTCTCCATACGGGCATACTCAGAAAAATCTGAAAAAATTACAGAATGTTCTTCTCATATAGTTATATATGTTTATAAAAAAATTTCGGCGGAATCTCCTTATAACGTCCGTAAAAAATAATAAAAATTTCGTTTGTTTGGCGATTTATCTCCGGTTGGCGAAAAAACGAAATTTTGAATACGTTTATATGTACTTATAACAAAATAAAATTAATATATTTTATCATTTAAAACACAATTTAAATTGATTAAAATTGTTCCAAATTGAAAAATACATTGTTAAAAATCTGCTGCATTTTGTTGCAACGCACTCCCTTGCTTGTATAGAAAACGGTTACTTGGCCGTGAAATGGAGCTTTCTCATTGGTTGGAATAGAGATATTATATACAAGCGGTGGAGTGCGTTGCAACAAAATGCAGCAGTTTTTAAACAGTGTATGACACGGTCAATTCACCGTGCTATGGAGCATTCTCATTGGTCAGAAGAGAGATATTCTATAAAAGTAGTGGAGTGACGTTGCAATAAATGCTGCAGATTTTTAACAGTGAAGTCAATTAAAATCAATTTTCAGATTTGTTAAAATCGTCTGCTTTTGGCGAGGAAATGCACTGCTCGGCAAATCCCGCGTCGCTTTCAGCTTTTCACGCCAATTATTCCAAACTACTTTATTTTTTTGCATATCTAATAATGTAATTCCGCCGCTAATTTTCACTGATCCTTTATTACCTACATGAGTAGTTTAATCCGTATTTTTTTCAAAAAATTCTGAGTATGCCCCCAATGGAGACCTTCCTTGTAAGTGACTAGGATCATGAAGCTGCGTTTCCCAGATATTAAACGTTCGGGACCTTCAAAAACGTGCATACAAAATTTGATTTTGGCATTAGAAATAAATAAAAGCAATATTTGCCTTTTATAATTGGCGCTTTTTCGAAATTATGTAACTGAAGGTAGCTTGTTTTTAAAAAGTGGTGTAAACCGATTAAAATTTGTGTAATAGACGCCGGTCCCAAAGGATCTAACAAGGAAGGTCTCCATTGGGGTACATGCGACTAAACCTTGGCCGTCCACATAACGCAAGTCTCTTCTGATTGGACCGTAAGATAGTCCATTTCTATCAAAAAATCTAATAATTGTAGCTCAATGAGCATAAGCTGAAAAGAATTTTATCGCGGCGCTTCGTACTCGGTTAGCATGCGCAGAAAAGGGTCTTTCTAGAGTATAGAGTTGCAAACAACTATCACGTGTATTAGTTTGTTGTTATACACTTAAAAATCTGCTGCATTTTGTTGCAACGCACTCCACCGCTTGTATATAATATCTCTATTCCAACCAATGAGAAAGCTCCATTTCACGGCCAAGTAACCGTTTTGTATACAAGCATGGGAGTGCGTTGCAACAAAATGCAGCAGATTTATAACAGTGTATTTTCCATAAATTTGTCCATTTGTCCTTCGATGTCATACATGGAATATTAATTTCAGTAATCAAATACGGTCCAATGATCCAATGTTGCAAGAGAGCACAGTTGTTCTACTACAGCGCATGCTCATTCAGCTAGAATTGCTTAGATTTTGTTTTATAGAAAAGGTCAGTTTTACGGGCCAATCAGAGAAGACTTGCGTTATGTGGACGGCCAGGGTCTAGTCGTCTGCCATTGGGGGCATACTCAGAATTTTTTGAAAAAAAAAATACGAATTAAACTACTCATGTAGGTAATAAAGGATCAGTGAAAATTAGCGGCGGAATCACATTATTAGATATGTAAAAAATAAAATAGTTTGGAATAATTGGCGTGAAAAGCTGAAAGCGACGCGGGATTTGGCGAGCAGTGCATTTCCTCGCCAAAAGCAGACGATTTTAACGAATCTGAAAATTCATTTTAATTGATTTCACTGTTAAAAATCTGCAGCATTTACTGCAACGTCACTCCACTACTTTTATAGAATATCTCTCTTCTGACCAATGAGAATGCTCCATAGCACGGTGAATTGACCGTTTTCTATAAAAGCGGTGGAGTGACGCTGCAGAAAATGGTACAGATTTTTAGCGGTGTTGTAGCTTGTGCAACACTGTTAAAAATCTGCTGCATTTTGCTGCAACGCACTCCACCGCTTGTATATAATATCTCTATTCCAACCAATGAGAAAGCTCCATTTCACGGCCAAGTAACCGTTTTCTATACAAGCTAGGGAGTGTGTTGCAACAAAATGCAGCAGATTTTTAACAGTGTATTTTTCAATTTGGAACAATTTTAATCAATTTAAATTGTGTTTTAAATGATAAAATATATTAATTTCATTTTGTTATAAGTACATATAAACGTATATGACAAAATTACACTTAAAGTAAAGTAAAAATGCAGAACTAAAATTACTTAAACTAAACTTATTTAAATAAATTGAACATAGAAAGTTTTTTCTTTAAAAAGTATTCGAAGCGTAAAAGCGTATTTTTCAAAATTTCGTTTTTTCACCAACCGGAGATAAATCGCCAAATAAACGAAATTTTTATCACTTTTTTACGGACGTTATAAGGAGGTTCCGCCGAAATTTTTTTTATAAACATATATAACTATATGAGAAGAACATTCTGTAATTTTTTCAGATTTTTCTGAGTATGCCCGTACGGAGACCTTCCTTGTAAGTTAAAAAATTGCAAAAATCACTTTCTAGGAAAGAGATTAAGGCAAAGTTGCTTGAAAAACTAATTGTGACAGACATGACTAGCGTGACAGACATGACAAAATGTAATGCTTTATATTTCACTCAAATTTTAAAATTATTTTTCAATTTTTTTATGAACTGTTCCTTTTGACATATAAAAAGAGAAAATAAAGTGTTGATAATTTTTATCAAGTAGATTTTTTTTAAATAAAAAAAATCGACATTTTCTGTGACAGACATGACAGGAAGACTAATATAAAGTTTGGGGGCAATAGCAAAATAACTAAAATGTTTCAGGTGAAGATTTTGGTGTTTTTAAACATACTGTTAGCCATTTTTTAAAAAGATATATTTGTTTCAAAAATATATGTGGTATTTAAACTTCAAGGGACATTAAACTAGAGATAAAAATAGCAGATTTTTGATTTCAAAGTTAGTCTTGATAATTAACTATAAAAATTTATTTTTACAATTATCTAAATTATATCTTGTTTTTTTCATGAAATTTGACTTATTTTCTATCAATTGGAACAAAAAAAAAATACTAATTTAGTTCAAATTTAAAAAATGATGTCCATGTCACATTTTCATGGAATTCACCATATTTGGTACATTTTTCAGATATAAGTGCTGCATAAAATGTCAGATGATGAATCTGACAAATGATAATTTAAAGGGAGAATGTTTATTAATCTCAGGAAAAAATCTGGGATGATGCCATTATCTCACGAGGCTGACAGAAAAAATTGGTTGCCGTACTACGCTGTGCATTCGTCTCGTATTCGGACTACTAGAGTCTCGTGATGCTATTTTCGCGCACCTCATGAAGGTTTCTACCTTCACGAGGTGAACAAAGACAGCGCTTCCACTTGTGACGCTAAAGTCCTTCTGAGTATGGCTGCCGTTTTCGGTGATTCATGAATGAATGAAGAACGGTAAATGTGGTGCCATCTACATCTTTTTTCGAAAACGATCCAATCGTGGTCCAATGCTATCAGACAATAGATCATGTGATCCGCAGAACGGGATCACCAGCGCCACGAAACAAGCATTACTTTCGGGGCTAAATTCTTTTGGGGAAAGCCTGTCTTCTCTGATCTTCTTCTGCTATTCTACCTTCATGGCATGCCTACATTCGTGGTTTTTCAGCTCTTCCGTCATGAAAAGAGCGTCACGTGACACAAGCGGTCCACGTGTATCTCAGCGCGGTAGTCTGTCATTTTCGTCTCCTTGACAATTTTTGATTTGAACAATTGGTTCCCGCACCTACATTCGTGGTTTTCATCACTTGCGTCATGAAAAGAGCATCGCGTGACATATGCGGTCCACGTGTACCTCAGTGCGGTAGCGTCTTTTTTCGTTTCCTCCATCATTTGTTATATGAATAATTGGTTTGCGCATTAATCTTGAACGCGTCCAATGGCCCATGCAAACTCTCGGAAATAGTTTTGAAAATGTAAAATTTTCATTAAATTTTATTTTGTCTTGCAGCGCATAAATCAAGCACTGGAATCAACTGAGCAGATTTTACTACTTATTTTGAAAATGAAGTCAAATTTCACTTTTGCTATAATTTTGAAATTTCATCTCGATTCCGGGCTAACTCACAGGAAGCAGAAGTACGAAACTCTTAATCCATTGTGTATCGGTGGTCAAAAAATCCACTTTCAAAGCCCTTCTCACAATCTTTAACTTTCACCCAATCATTAGTATCGACAGAGACTGTAACCTCCTCCCCCCCCCCCCCAAAAAAAAAAAAAAAAAAAAAATTCCCAAAGCAATTGTTTAGGGTAAGATTTCAACCAGTGTAGCATGTCGCGCAAAGGAGGCATCAACTCCGTCACGCCAATGAAGCCGTACTAGATGTTCAAAAGATAGGGGCTAACAATCAGGCTAATATCATTTATTCGGTTGGAAGCATTTGGTGATGCGGGCATGAATTATTTATTAACGGAGGGACCCGTCCGTGATGTAGAAAGTTAACGGTGCGACGATCGGCCAGAACCCCTATTCGAAAAATACAATGACTTCAATAAAGTATTTTTTCTTTTTGTTTTCTTTTAAGATACAAACAATTCTACAAAATTTATCACAGAATGATTAACTTCTGTTAGAGATAAAAAGGTGAGACAACTAAAGAAATTCTTGGTGATCAGTGTGTTGTGTCAACGAGTTGCTGTCCTTTAAGTTGATTCTATGCTTTCATTTCTTTGATATTTTAATTTTTTAAGGACTTAGTAATTACTGAAGTATACAAGAATAGGTCATTCAAAGCACGGTAAAGATGGGTTGAGAGAGGTAGATACTTATTTTAGATTTCTGTGATATGGGTCAATTCATTTGATCTTGTGTTTTTTCATGTGTAAACAAATGATTTAAAAAAGAGATGGGATGATTCACGTTATCATTTTGAAAGAGGCATAAACATGCTAGATTACCAAATTATATAATTTAAATTGATTCCTCTGCAATTTCTGTATCTATTTCATTTCTTTCAAGAATAAAATGTATTGCGGTCGAATTCAAGCAGATTTTTTGTTCAAAACTCTCTCGACCAATTAAATTTGATTCTCGGCATATCGTCATAACATTATATATAAAGATGTGGGAGGTGTTCGTCGGATAAATACTAAACACTTCTTAAACAATCACATTTTTAATGAAGACTTCATAACATCTATTATTTACAACACTATATACATATTCGGTAAAATGCGTAACAGATTCATACATCTTGTTATACCACATAAACGTCTCGGGTTGAGACAATATTCCAATACATATCACAAATCTACTCTCTACACTAAATTACTTCACTTCAAACTTTTAACATAAAAGGCAAAATATCGCATGATATTTTGCCGAAAGTGGCAATAGCGCCATCTATAGATTCTACTAATTTAGGGAAGGCAGTCATCTTGTTACAAAGACACTATACCCTCAACTATACACAGTATAATTTTTAACTATTTTTACTAAGATTATTCTAGCAACATACAAGAAATAAAATTTGATTAGGTTAAAAAATCCAAATCACCAAGCATCTTTCCAATTTTACCATTATCGTCAAGCTAATGTTTTTCATTTGATCTTACTTATTTAATTGAACTCATACAGATGAGTATCAGGAAGTCCCGGAATATGGCTCTACCATAGTTTTGACGAAAACTCTAATATGAGCATGTGCTCTGGGCATTCGTTGCAACTCTGTTACACAAGCACGATACTTCGCATTCTTAAAAAATATCATGTATCACTTTTACTTACCCATCATACATAGTATAGGGTATGTCTTGGAATCGTTTTGAAAATTGATTTTTTTTTTGACGGATTTACACGTTTCAGATACTGGAGATTCCAAAAAACATATTTTTAGAAGAAAAAAAATTGCCGTCCGTCCGTCTATGTGTCTGTCTGTCTGTAAATGCTCTATCTCCCGAACAAATTGAGATAGAGACTTGAAATTTTGTATGTACTTAGTATGTAAGAATGGGACGAAGCGTATTCAATATCAGTAATCTCAATTATCCGGAACTATTTTTTTCGTACTCTCGAAAAATTCGTTCTGATGAAAGGTATATAAAATTTTTCGATTTTTTTTATTTTAAGGAGTGGACGTAAAATGCAATAAAATAACACAGATTTTGCATAAAAAACAAAGTCGATCGGATTGTTAGTTGCCGAGATATTTGTAATCCTGTTTTTTTACATTCTTCGATTTTTCATGACCCTGTATTTTATTCAAATTTCAATTCAAGGATATATTTTAAATGCAAATGAGACGCTTAATCCTGCGCAGTAAATTGTTAGTTAACATGATTATTATTTTTGGAGTTATAAGGATGTCCCTTTTACGCAATTAGGGTGTAATTAGGGGGTATTTTACTTGTGTAGTTTGGCGTTTTATATAATTTGTCAAAATTGTTTCATCAAAAATTCATTAATAGAGCATTACTACGTTTTAAAAATATTTAAATATACGTTTACATTTTATTTTGGATTTCCGATGCATTTTGTAAATAGTTTACGCATGCATTATTTTCATATTTTATATTATGCTTATCCATGATGGGTAAGTATTACGGTGGCGCCCCAATGACAAGTTTTAATTAACGACGACAGTGATCTAAATAGATTTTTGCAATTTTGCAAAACAGCATTAAGAAGTTAGAAATTATATTATATTATAGTGTTGTAAAAGTGGGAAAAGTTCGTAATTGAATTTGTGACTGGTTGGGTTAGATGAAAAATAAACAGTAGCGGTAAAAAGAGAAGAAAATTCTCATCTACAGAATATATCTACTATTGAACGCCTGTCTTAATGTGACCTATTTTAAAATATGTTACGGGTTTAAATTTTTAAAAATAGATTACAGTTTCCCTTTTCTTTGTAAATTGAATAATAGATAAGATACCAAGACGAACTGTCCAAGTTGTGCGATAATTGCAATCATTGATTTTGAGAAATTTAAAAATATATACACTAGAGAAATATGTACATTAGAGATCCTCTCAATAGAAATCGTTTATTTTTTGTACCCACATTAGTATTAAGATAACATACATCCAGCATAAATTCAGGCAGAATAGTTCATTTTCATTTACGGTCGAATCGATACTGGTAGTGTAATATAAAATCGTTCATTTATCTCTTTTTATGTGCGTTCGTAATTATGTAAACACGTTAGCACCTATAGTTGTCGTTCAGTCCTCCCGTCCGTCAGCATAAAACAACGCAAAAACTACCCAACCAAATCGTTTGAAATTAAAAATATATAATTATACATAATTTTGTCAAGTCGCTTCAAAGTTTATGAAAATCAGATGAATAGATCAATTGCAGGGACAATCAAAAGTATTCCATTACATTAGAGTCAATGGGGAAAAAAGTTTCAAATGCATTTTAATCATTTGAAATTTAAAATACATAATTGTTACATAATTTTGTCATTTCAAATTTTATCAAAATTGGATGCATAGATCAATTACAGGGACAATCAAAATTATTCTGTTACATTACGGTCAATGTGGAAAAATGTTTCAAATGCATTTTAATGGTGTTCCACTCATTCGAACATAATAAAATTGATATGCATCTATAAAGTACATATTATAATATACATTTTGCCTAATCTGTGGTGCAAAAAACATTTGTTATTGATTTACAAGGTCACACAAAAGTATTTCATTACATAATAGTATAGGGAGAACATTGTTTGGTGCGCATTTTAATTGTAATTAACTATTTACAATTTTATGATATTGATATATGAGAGTGATATTTTTAAAACTTTGTTATCGTACGAACGCACCTCATTTTCTACGCTTCACGTGCAATTTCCAACTTGTTTTAATTACCATAGCGTGTCGATATGATTGATCCATACAATTTACCAGCCTGTTAGGTTGTCTAGGTTTCATCTACTGATCTGATTCTTATTTTGGATTTATCATGCCTTTTAATCTTTATCTTAATATGATTTTAATCTTTGGCTTGTTTAATTATTAATTGCACTGCATTTTATGTGATTTTAAGCATTTTAAAAAATTTTCTGGGGAGAGCGAAGAGGGGAGGGGATTTCCAAAATTATTTTATCCACCCTCATGTGATACTTTAAAAAATTGGTCATCTCATTTTTCTAAATCCTCTTTTCTTTTGGAAATCCACCAATAATTTTAATCCCCAGTGCCGATTTAAAACGGAGACACACTAGAGGCATTTTCTTTCGCACTCTTGTATAGTATCTTCACTCGTGAAATAATGATGAAACTTATACAATATAATTCTGATCTAAATTTAAATAAAAAAATATTGACATATGTTAGATAATTTTAACTTCCCATTTCGTCAAGATTGCGCTTTAAATTTTGCTTCTTTAAACATTTTGTCTACATTATGTCCAAAAATTATAAAATTCATAACATATAAACTTCTCACTTTTCTCTTTCTTTTCATACTAATTTCATATTGCTATCACCAGGGGAGCACGCTTTTGCAACTTTTCATATTTAGCGTCAGGATTTTAACATTTATCATCCGATTTCCGATTTGTTTTTATTTGTTTCGTTATTCCTTTCAGTTACTGCTAAAATTCTCCAAGTTTTATACCTTTTCTGTCCATTTGAACTCTCATTCTAGGAAACTTTGGACACATTGGGTCCCTATTTATACCGCAAGCCCTAATCATTTAATTAACTTGATTCTTTTACCATTATCCTCCCTTTCCTTGAAACTTCTTCTTCATCTATAGCCAACTTTAACCCTTGGTCTGCACCACGGTCGATTTGAGGTTTATTTGTTCGGCCTGAGAAGTTCTTCTTCAACCATTTCCAAAGTCATCATGTGATATCTTTTGAAAAGGCCTTAGTCCCGCTTTGCATTTGGTTCTCACATTTTCAAACTTTGATCAAAAGAATATTTTACATCGTTGAGCACTTCTTGCTCTCAGAGAGCATTCCTGATGATTAGGGGCTTAGTCCCCTCTTTCCCAGCAAAAGAAGTTTCCATTTTTTTTTTTTTTTTTTTTGTCCCTATCATATATTATTGGTAAAGCTAATTCGCCCCACATTCATTTTTTTATTCTGAAATTCAAATATTGCGGTGAAACTATCCCCAGAAGTATTGATCTGTCTCCATTATCGCTATTTACGATCAAGTTTCCCACCAAAGGATCGCTAAGTTTTGGAATTACAGTTTTTAAGCTTACTTGTGTGATTATAAAATAATCTATTCTAGAACATTCGTACTAGAATTTGCGAATCGATTTTTATTGTGATTGATGCTGTTTTATGAGATGTCGATATTTATTGATATTCTACTTTTTCTGAATCGCTCATCAATACTTTTTACTAAAAGCTTTTATTAAACAAATCGCCGCTTACTTCAAAAGCATCACAACTCAAAAATTGGTTTTTTTGAGTTATGACTGCCATTGTACTTGTCTTTTACGCCTACCAATCACCTAAAGTATCAGATAATGGACTGGAAATACTGCCACCAGGCAGTAGTTAGTTGTGTTTATAAAATAACCATTGACTTTTCCACAGCTCGGAAACAGTTTTTCGCATCTCCTGAAAAATAGTTTTTTGAGTTATGACACTTTTGAAGCAAGAGCGGGATAGTTTTCTCCTTGCTTCTTCTTATCATTATCAAATAAAACCTGGGAATCCCTTCGTCTTGTTAAAAGCGAGACTT
This sequence comes from Maratus speculifer, assembly GCA_964019185.1. Lineage (NCBI taxonomy): Eukaryota > Metazoa > Arthropoda > Arachnida > Araneae > Salticidae > Maratus > Maratus speculifer. The sequence continues at coordinate 281,506,624 of OZ025298.1, read as the reverse complement.
GACTTATCTTGTGCATAAACCTCTTCTTATCCATTAGAGGTTTACAATCATCACGTCTACAAATTGCAATTGCTTAGAGTGCAAAAAATGAAATTATTTAATATAAAAAGATATTCAATACCGAAAAGAACAAAAATTAATATATCTACTTCCATCTTTTGATGTTATTTTGAACCCGCTTTCGATGTATCAACATTTCCCCAATTTATGGTTCAACATTTAATCAATGTGTAACTCACAATTTCACCCATTTATGGTTCAACTTTAGAGCCAATTGTTGGAACAATGTTTCACGATCTCATGGTGGCAGCTACTGCAGCACCAAAAATTAGTTCAACTTCGCTCGACATTTTTAATAGATTAAATTGTCTGAAGAGATTACAGAATATGTTATGAAACTGCTGACACTGACCATTTACATGGATTTTAATCTGTTATGTATGTATTCATCCGCGTTCATTTGCAACCACTATGCTTTCATTTAATAAATACGTTAATAGCAAATTTATCCGCATATTGACTATTGGAGCATATATTACTTTTAGCACCTTTTGTGTTCTTTATTGATAATTTATTTTGCCATGCAATACAAGATGTATGTCTATTGAGTACATGTTATGTAAACTTACTGCGATTCTAATCGGCACTTCATCAATTTATCCACGTTCACATGCAACTACAAGCGTACACTTTCGATCATTAAAAAAATATTAGCAAAACCTTGGCTATATTGACTTTAGTATCATACTGTACTTCAAGTGCTTTTTTATGTGTTTTTTCTTGATACTTTTTTTGTCGTATAATACAAGATGTGTGCGGGTAATGAATACATTTAACATTTAAGCAACCTATTTAGTTTGAGTATTTTTTTTTTTTTTAATCTTAAACTGAGATTATATTTTGTAGAATTTTTGTTGACAAAGATGATATCTTTAAAAACAATAATTAAAAAAAAAAAATCAAAAGAAATGAGAAACATATTTCTAACGTTTCTTTATGCGCTAAAAGGAAGTTCTTTTATGATAAACCAAATGAGCCGAAATAGCGATTTTGAAGGTACTTTGAATTAACCTGCAATATTTACTCAAAAATGCATAGAGCCTCGACCACCCTCTAGCTTTAACAGGAAATTGGTCTGTTCTCCTCAGCGGGGAGCATCTTCAGTTCTAAGAAACTGCTTTGCATTTACAGGCCCAAGAGAAACCGGTTAATAATTGCCTTCTAACCAAACCCAGCCAGAATATCAACGCAGGTATTCCATGAAAAAAATATTAAAGAAATTTTCCATTTCAATATTTCATTGCGTGTGCTTTTAGCCCCGAAAAGGCTGATAAGTGGAGAGAGTAAATTCCCAGAAGATGCAGGTGGATAATAAAGTATTTGAAGAGGTACGGATCGAAGAGGATCATGACATGCAAATGCTTCTTCTGCTCAACAAGCAGCATTTCTCTGTTAAGACCGGTTTCGCTTTTAGTTAAGTCCGTCAGGTGGTATTATTTCAGCAGTGTTTAAATTTTACACCCACACTTTTACACTTCTGATTGAGTCAGTGAACATTATGAAATACTGTCACCTTTAAATATATACACACCCATATATAGAACGTATATTCCAGTGTATAACGAATTTTTATAACCGGTATACAATGTACTTCTGTAAATTTTGAACAATTTTCTTGTTTCATAAACCCACGTTCTGCGCCGAATTACAGGAATATTAATCTATATTTCCCAATCTATCTATCTACCCATGTGATGTTTTTTCATCTAGCTGCAAATATAAGTTTCCAGAAAGATTCTTTTGTGGTCGCTATATAGTTACTTATCTGCGAGTGGAAGCGTTCATATAAACCTACAAACGTTATTCTTACTTTCCCTTCCTTTGTCAATTCGGTAGGGTTCTTTTCTCAAAAACCATTTAAAGATGTTCCAAAACTAGCAAGCTTTTGTTCCGTTCGGTAACAAAGATAGATTTATTGCTCTTTTAGTTTAATAAAAAGTAGTTCTGTTTGCCCGCAGCTTTAAACATCGTTTTCAATTTCCCAATGAAGATCTACTCGACTCGACTTGGTCACCTAAAATTGCAGGGCGATTTAGATTCTACATGCCTAAGCGACAGCGAAGTTCTGAAGAAGCTTATCATTCAACTATTTCATCTACCACCATCTTTTTCTTTTTCTTTCTGTTTTTATTGTCGAACGATATTTTTTATTTTAATAACTCTAGAATGAAGCAGACGGACATTCTGAAGGAAGAAAACCTTTATTTCAAGTCGATCGAGTATTTTTGTGATCTTTCCAATGTTGAAACGGTTTATCTTTTTATGAATAACTAACTGAGAATTTAAGCGAATTTATTTTCCCTGATTAAATAACTTTTTATGGTCTGATTTAAAGAATATTGTATGCATCGTATAAACTAGGAGAAGAGATTTGGTATTTTTTGTTGTTAAAAATTTCATAACTTTTGTCAGATTCTAAGAAATTTTAGATCTTTTAAGAAAAGATTCCAGTAGGTTTTTATGAATGTTGAAAAACAATCGTGATAATCGTTAATAGTACATTATGTTCAAAATAACTACCTAAAACAAATAATAGAAGTTGCCTATTTAGCCCTTTTGAATAAGACTGGTATATCGTTATATTAAAATAAAAATTAAAAAAAATGTTAGTTAATTAAAATTTAATTCGACAATTTGATATTAAAATATAGTGCATGCAGCTTCATCTTGATGTTTGATAAAATATAATTAATAAATATGTTTTATGTACATCCATTTTAAATTGTAAAAATGTGTTAGTGAGTTTGAATTTTTACACCTTGGCAACTCTTTCTACACGCAATGCTGTATTTTTAAATAATGAAGGTAAAGAAGTTCAAATTAAGTGCGTTAAGACTAAAACTTAAGTTTTAACTTACAAGGAAGGTCTCCATACGGGTATACCCCGAAGAATCTGAAAAGATTACAGAATGTTCTTCTCGTGTGGATATATAAGTTTATAAAAAAATTTCGGCGGAACCTCCATTCAGTATCCGTAAAAAAATAATGAAAATTTCGTTATTTGGCGATTTATCGCCGGTTGGCGAAGGAATGTAATTTCGAAAAATACTTTGTGTCAAATGTACTTCAAGAAAAATAAGTTTCATGTTGAACTTGTTTTGATAAATTTAATTTAAATAACTTTAGTTTTATAAGTTTTAATTTGTTTTAAGTATAATTTTGTTATATCGATATTTATGTGTATTTACATTCAAATTTAATCATCAAAATTTGAGATTTAAAACGAAATTCATAATTTAGATTAATTAATTTTGTTTCCTACTCAAAGTCCAATTGAGCATTGTCGATTCGATTTTGTTGCTATGGAAACATTTGGCTTTTATTTTTGAATACGCTTAAATTTATGAAGACAATTTTTCTCAATATGAGTTTTTTTTTATCTATGAAAACATTTTTTCCAGTGATTAATTAAATAGCTACTTCAAGAAGTAGTATATATATGCAATATAATATGTATATATGTATATAATATATTAAAGTCTCTCATTGTTTATGTTTAAATTCATTAAATACGATTTACACGCATTCTAAATATCCAACAGTTTTGAGTTGCATAATAATCGTTTGCTTTTGGCGAGGAAAAGAGCTGCCCGTCAAATCGAGTGATTCTTTCGTCTTTTCACGCCAAATATTCGAAACTATTTTATTTTTTTACATAATTTCTTATGTGATTCCGCCGCTAATTTTGACAGATCCTTTATTACATACATAAGTACTTTAATTTGTATTTTTTTCATAAAATTCTGGGTATGCCCAGTATGGAGACCTTCCTTGTTAGTTACTTAAGTTATTGAAGACCAAAAGCAATTTTTTATTGAAATTTTTATCTTGACATAAATTAAGACCGCATTTCTAATAGCACTTTTTATTGAAATGCAGTTGTAATTTTAAAACTTTTCAGTTTATATATTTAATATATATAATATACATAAATTTTACTAATCAGGGCTTGGCAAATGCAGTCGCCAGTGGCAACCAATATATTTTATTTCGACGAGTAAGATTTTTAATCTGGTTGTTTTTGTAGCGTTAACGGAAGAACAAAGTGCAAAAGGCATTTTCCATCTAATGCGCAAAAAAACGACATTCTTTGCTATTTTAGGCAGTTAGAATGTCATTCATTTAATTAGAACATGGGGAGAGGGTGGGTCGTTCATACAGGTTATTTACCATATTTTTTTGCAAGAGAGGTCGATTTACATTTTTTCAGAGAAATTTGGTAATAGTGGTCCGGGGGAGGGGGACTGAGAGAGAATTTTTAATATTACAATAATCACTTTATTTACTGAAGAATATTTTATAATTATATGTGTGTAGTGTTTGAATTATCATGTATAGTAAATGATGAAAAAAAATCCACTAGAACATTTTTTGGGAGGTTAATTTGATAAAATACATAAAATTTTCATACGGCCCCCGCAAAATAAAATTTCCAATTAGGAAATTTTCCGTAATCCATTTCTGAATTAAAAAAAAAAAGTCCTCTTGATATCTAGAATTTTTACAGAAATCTAAAAAATTCAATTAAAACCCAAAATTCTCCAAAATTTGAGGCCACCTCTTAATCCTGCCTCTGAGCGGCGAGTTCTTGACACAATTTCAATGCAAAATAGGGATCATTCGCAAATTGTACTATAAAAATCGATTTAAGGTAATGCTTCTCCTTTGGATAGCAGCGTATAGATTTGACATGAAATCTGCTTTCAAAATATGCTGGTGGTCTCATCTAGAGGTCTGCACGAGTCGAAATATCTAGATCCGGTCCCGAACACAGTCTCATAGGAAAAAAAATTTGACCTGGCCTGGAAGAAAGTTAAAGTCATCCCTGTCCAGACTGAAAAAAAGTTAAAACCATAGCTCGACTCGGCCTTGAATTTCTACATAGTTTTTTACTTTTATGTGTTTAAAAATTGTTTCGTATGGAAGAAATGTGACTAAAAATACTTATTATATAGCTTTTCATTTTTCACATTTATAACTTTCATTAGTAAAGAAACGCCAGAGTCTGTTATATATTTATTTTATCAATGAATCTCTATTTTTTCTCTATTATATATTGCAAATGTTCCACTTTTCCTTTAATATCGTTAACCCATATTCCATGTGTTGGAGACTTTGAAAAATAGAATACAGTAAAACCTTTTAAGACGAAATCCCATAATAAAGAAAAAATTCGTTATAGACATTTTCCCTTTATAGGAGGTGCAAATGCAGTATATTTTTCTCTCATGTATTATTATATTCATTTTGCATAGATCAACACGTTTTCTGTTTAGGACAGAATTCCGTCATAGGCAGGTTTTTTTCATTGGTATCATTGTATTTTATTTATTTATTTTTTTTTTTTTTTTTGCCTTTAAATCTATTATTCTTTAAAAAGTTTTTTGTAAAATAAAGACAATTTAAAAATATATGCGTTTTTCGTAAAAATGTTTGGTCTAAGTCAAATCTTACTTATTTTATGCATGGATTAGATCAGTCAGAGGCAATGATTTTAATACGTGTTGAGTCGAGACCGGGACTGAAAATTTCTTCTCTTGCAGAGATATTAAGAAGGAAGAGTCCCAGTACGGTACGAAAAAAATACGTTAGGCTCGGCCTGACCAAGACTTCAGAAAAAAGTAACGTCCAGGTCCTGGCCTTGCCTGGGTTCAAAATACAGTCTTTTAACAGCCTTGTAGGGACAATAAAAAGCCTGAAGTTCTGTGAACAAAAAGTATGAAAAAACTCTTAATCCGCATGTTAGAAAAAACATTGTTTTAAATAACTGACGGGCATTTAAACAATACACAAAGTACAATAGTTAAACTGAATAGTTAAATTGAATAATTGGCAATAGTTCCAGAAAGGAGTTACTTTACACTTCGATTTTTTAAAAAGGATTTAAACATTTTATTGGGAATTAAACTTTGTTTAAAACTTTAAATGCATTTTCTGCATACTGGGTTTATCCCCGCCCCACTCCTCTTATCATTTCTCGTCTTCAAATTATTAAAAATCAAGAATCGTTAAAGAAAAAAGTGCAAACTTGAAACATGTCTTTTTTGATTATTTTACATTAATTTTGTTTCGGTAAATTTGAAAAAATATTAGCTTTTGAAAATATAATTTTTTGAAAAATAAATTAAACATTTTTTAAATAAATATTTTTAATATTTTTAAAATTAATATTTAAAAATAGATTGAAACAAAACTAAAATTTTATTTCTCTCTTTATTTTAATGAAAAGAAAATTGAAATCCAATGAATAAAGTTTCGAGTTATAAAGATTATAAATTATTTCACTTGGAACATTACTAACCGTTTGAAATTTTTCTGAACCTTATGAGAAATTTTTGGATGCCATTTTGTTGGCAAATTATATGGCTAAAAATCAAAAAAGAAAAAAAAATTAATTTAACTATTTGGACTATGGAAGGACTATTTGGAAAATAATATTTTCAAAGGCTAAAATTTTAAATACTTACAAAGAAATTCTATATTTAAATTAATAATAATAAATATCCTTTTTATGATGATCATAACGAGTCATATATTACGTACGCCATCCATTAAACATTAATATTGATAAACCAATGATAAAAAAAAAAAAACAGAAGTTTACAGATACAGTAAAACCTCCATAACGGACACTTCCGAATAGCGGACACCTCTATTTAACGGACAATTTTCTAATCCCCACTCCCAAAACTTAAATTTTTCTATGTTTAACCTCTGAATAACGGACATTCCAAATAGCGGACACTTTTTTCGGCGATAAAGAATAAAAAGTATCTTTTAACAAGAAAAAAATTAAAAAAAAAGCTAAAAGTGTCTAAATTTATGGGGGAAATGTATCACAAATTTTATGATCACAGATAAATGCAGAGGATGGGCTGGGGAAAGTCTCTCCCCCCCCCCCCCCCCACATCCAATGTTGAATTCAGGAAGCTGCCCGGGAGGGACATCTCCCAGAGCATTCGAAACGTTCCCCCGGATGATTTTGCGATTTTATGTTTTTAAAGCTCAAAATATTCACCCCCCCCCCCCTCCTCTTTCCGTCCCGGAACTCTATAATGTCCAATAAAGTCACATTAAAAAACAAATTACATGTAATCACAAGCAAAAGTAAACTTTTGTAACAGTTTTTTTTTTCACAAGAGTGTACTAGACAGTGGATGAAGGTGTACACAATTTTATTTCAGTTTTATTGCTTAAAAAATAATTTTAATTTCTGATTAATCATGTAATAGAAGTTTTAGAACATGTAAAAGGGAATTAATGAAACATTATTTCTTAGCGATTATTGAATCTCTGAAGTTTTCCCAATAGCGGACACCTCCGAATAGCGGACAATTTCTGCGTTCCCGAGGTGTCCGTTATTTAGAGGTTTTACTGCATATAACTTTAACTGTTTAAAATGTGCATTTTTATTTGATGGAGTTAATCAGACTGACTTCCGAACGCCTCATTATTATTACGACATGGATTAAACATTAATATTCCTGGGCCCATCACAAACAAATTTTAAATGAAATTTCAGTTTTATAATTTTCGGAACTGCAAATTTTTAAACTTCTAAACATCGCACATTTAAAATTTTTACACCATTGCGTGAAGAAAAAAATGCCCTTTTCAATGAAATTTGTTTTAAACCTTTAAGACAATTTATTTTCAAATTATTATTATTTTTTTTAAAGTTTTAATTACTTTTTTGTCATAGTGGCAACAGAAGTATTCCATATTTGAACATTAAACATGGACTAATCAGAAAACGAATAAAATAAAAAACAGAAGTATTCTATTTTTGGACATTTAACATGGATCAATCAGAAAACGAAGAAAATAAAATAAGCTGCGGTATTCAACTAATAAAAAGATTCATATATACTTCAGATTTCCCAATTCTTTACCGAGGACAACAACTATTTTCCAAGTAGCTAACAAAACCAAAATTTTAGTTTAATAGATGCATTTTTTTACAAGTTTCCTAGAACTATTAAAATAACCTTATTCCTTGAATTGCGCACATTTCATTTTGTGTCCAATCCCTTAAAAACTTGATGAATTATTTAAATGACTATAACTCTGTGAGTTTTGCAGATATGAAGATACAATTTTTTGTGTGTTTAATTAAGGACTGAATAAGAAAAGTTTTCCTAATTGGAATTTTAATCGGGGGCCGTATAAAAGTTTAATTTTTATATTTTATGAAATAGACCCCTCCCCATGGCGTAGTAACTTGCGTCATCATATTTTGCCCCCCTTTTTTTATTGAAACTTTGTAATCGGAAATATGGGTCTAAGGTCCATATTTAAGGAAATAACCTATTGTTTCAATATTTATGAATCACCTGTATATATTAATTTTTTTCTTTCGCAGTCATACTATATACTCATCCTAAGCATACTAATTTATGTCCTTAATTAAAAATTAGGCGATCGACAATCAACATTGTCAATACGAAAGTTGAAGGCATTGAAAGTAGAACGATAATGCGCATCATATTGTAAACCATTTTTACTGCATACTGCACTTCTATCTATTTCTTTCCTCCATATATAAGTTCCCACGCATTATCAAAGAGTAAAAATGCAGTATTGCACACCTAGTTTATGCCTGTTTGCATGCATATTCCTTCTTTAAAAATAATAAAATAATTCAAATAGAACAAGAGTGATATGAGAGAATTTTCAAAAATATTTTTTTCTTTCCTTGTAATTTCATTCATAGAAAAAACTAAACAAAATAAAACCAGTTATTTTCATTGGCATAAAGATTATAATTATAAAATATATAATCGGGATTAATTTGGTGTAAATGAAATAGTAACCGAAAGAATTCCTTGCGTTCATTCAGATGATCTTTTTTCACAACTTCTAAAAACCAGAAATTCCAATCTTTTTACTTCATTCATTCCCTGAAGCACATCTGACTCAATTTCTATCCTTTGCACTGAATCAACTGCAGCGGCTGTGGATAGATTACCATTTCCGATTTTTGTCTCTTTTTTTTTTTTTTTTTTTTTTTAATGCAGACGATTATTTCATTTGGATGCCACGATGTGAAAAGTAAAAATAAAAAAAAATAGAATTCATCGCTTAAAATGTACTTTCCCTGCCCGTTCCGGTTCCACCTCCTGATTGACGTGACATTCTTGAGATTTGATAGGTGTGTTGGTAAGCGCATGCTCTATCTCTTAACCACTCCTTTTAAGGTAAAGTAAAAATAGGTATTAAAACATCTAATAAAGACTTCCACCTTAAAAGATTCCTCGCTGTTTTTTGGCTTTGATATTGAGAAAGATTTCGACGTTCTTCGTGTAAAGAAAAATTAGACATTTACAGTAATAAACTTCAGCGTAAAACACCGGGAAAATTTTCAAAACCTTTTTTTTAGAATCAAGAAAATGCTAATTCTTTTCAAAAAAGTTGTAGATGGAAATTAAAAGGACAGAAAGAGAGCGCGCGAACAAGAGATGCAGACGATGTAAAATAAAACAAGTTGGAAATTGCACGTGAAGCTTAGCAAATAAGATGCTCGTACTAAAACGAAGTTTTAAAAATATCACTCTCATATAGCAATCTCATAAAATTGTAAATAATTACAATTAAAATGCGCACCAAACAATGTTCTCCCTATACCATTATGCAATGGAATACTTTTGTGTGGCCTTGTAAATCAATAATAAATATTCTTTGCACCGCAGATTATGCAAAATGTATATTATAATATGTACTTTATAGATGTATATCAATTTTATTACGTTCGAATGAGTGTAACACCATTAAAATGCATTTGAAACATTTTTCCTCATTGACCGTAATGTAACGGAATACTTTTGATTGTCCCTGTAATTGATTTATGAATCCGATTTTCATAAAATTTGTAATGACTCGACAAAATTATGTAATAATTATGTATTTTAAATTTCAAACGATTCAGTTGGGTAGTTTTAGCGTTGTTACATGCGGACAGACAGACGGACGGACTAAACGACAACAGTAGGTGCTAAGTATTTACATAATTACGAACGCACCTAAAAAGCGCGAAGAGAATAAAGTGCGTGGGAAACTTTTTAAATGTAACAGGGTTTTTTTTTTTATTATCTGAAAGAAGAAATAGGGAAATAAATGAACAGATTTTTTTAAGGAGAAATATATTAACACTTAGTTGACGTAATGTATTATCAGTGTAAAGGAGCAGGTTCTAATAAAAACCATTTTCTGTTAGTCATAAAATCCTGATGAGTAATTTTAAATATTAATTCTGAAACTAATCTGTTTGTGCCTTCCTCCCTTCTTTTGTTTTTTCTTCTATGCCTGACAGAGCATATTTTAAGGAATTTTCACTGGGCGACAATAGATTTGATATTTTATTTCAAACAAATGTTCATTAATCCCTTCCTCTTTCTTGTTGCGATAACAGAAAACTAAATCATAAGAATATAGATAGGCTGACAAATTTCTATACCTTATTTTTCATGCTTATGTGTTACGGTGAAACACTGAAATCTGGAGAATGTCGACTTTCACCGGTGAATGTCAACAAACGCATAGTCGCTTGGTGTATGTCCGATATATTTTTTAAATACCCTTATGTCTGACTTACACCGGTAAATGTCGTCATTAAAAATGCACTAATGGTGAATGTTGAACATGTCCGAGATTTATAATTTTTTCTCCGTAATTCGGTTGCGGTAAATTTTTCCTCTCTCTTTCTGAGAGGAATGACTAAGAACTTAAAACACACAGTACATTCAAAATGAGAAAGGAAAATAATAGAAGCTAAAAATTTACTTAATTATACAGTACTTTCAAAATCAGAAAGGAAAATAATAGAAGTTAAAAACTTACTTAATTATACAGTACATTCTAAATGAGAAAATAAAATAATAAAAAACTTACTAAATTATGTAATTCAAATCTTATTTATTGAGATTTAAGCTCCTCTCTTTCTGACCTCACCTCAGCATATCTGTGATTGTCGACATACACCGGTGAGGATCCGAATGTACAAGGATGTAATGAAAAATTCGATCTTTCACCGACGTATTTGGTGTTGTTTGTTGACATTGTCCGGTGAAAGTCGACATTCTCCAATTTTGGTCTTTCACAGTAACATATGTACTTCTGTTTCTAGTTCAAGCTAGCTGTAACAAGTTGCTAGTTTGTTGTAAAAATCATATAAAGGGTGTAAAAAAATATATATCATGTCTTCAAATCAAGGTTTTTCATTCGAAAATCAAGGTCAAGTGAATCATATGAAAATATGTAATCATAAAATCTAAAAAAGCATTCTGAATTCAAAGGAATAATCTATCGTAAAAATCCACAATGCGTATCATAGGTGAAAATCGAAATTGAAAATATCTTCTTCGAACGTTTCTTTAACTAATTATTTAATGAGATAAAAATAAGTATTTACAGTTCTTTGTACATATTTACACAAGTTTAAATCATCTGGAGACACAATGCTCCATTACATATCAATTCTCAAATTAATTGTCACATCTTTTCTCGAAATCAAAACATTAGAATCAAAACGGAAATCGGCTACACTCTGTTTACAAACTTCAGAGTGTTCTAAAAGTGGAAGTTGAAGTCAAAGAAATTGCATAGCGCGTAGCGCCATCTAACTGCAATTCTTTTTCTTCACACTCCCCACCTGAACTCTTACAGAGTTCATCAATAAATTCTATTATGAAAATAAAAAAAAATTTCATTTCAGTATTTTCAATAATCTAATAAAATTTTCATATCAGTGGTTCAGTAATCTGATACAATTTCAAAATTCAAATGCAAATATCAATTTCAAATACAAAATATCAATTACATATAAAGAAAGTAATCCAACAAAATCAATTAATTATAAACAAAAAAGTATAAAATTCAAACAATATAATAAATGAAAAATATTATCTGCAATTAACAGAATAAAAATGACAATCTTTTTCAAACAGTTAATATACTTACTTATGCTAAGCTTCAAATAATACTGCATTCAAAATAAACAGAATAACTAAAAAGAAAGAAAACTTTTAGAGTTCTAAAAGAGATAAAAAAAGAAAGAAAGTCTATTAATGTTCATCAGTCCATAATTTCTAAGGGATATAAATGTTGGACAGATCTTTTCAGCACTCCATTGGCTGTCTTTATTTCATATGAGCGAATGTTGTTGTCTCTACCTGGAATCGCTCTCTGAATTCTGCCAAGTTTCCAGAGAAGTTTATTTTTTATATCGCCTTCGATCAAGACCACATCACCCACTTTTAGTGGTGTATGTGAATTGGGATTCTTCGATGAATGGAATGTTCTTAAATCTAGAAGATATTGTTTTTTCCACTTCGACCAAAGTTGTTTTAGTAGTAATGATTGGTATCTTTTTCTTTTGAGAAGTGCCGATCTTCTTGAACCATTTTCAATTACATCGAAAAAGTTAATAGGAAGTGAAAGTTCTTTACCAAAATTCAAAAAATCCATTGGAGTGAGAGGATGAGGTTCATCATATTCGTTATACACATATGTCAAAGGACGCAAGTTGAGGATAGCTTCTACTTCAACCAGTAGTGTCGACATTTCTTCATAGCTCAATAGAGCTTTTCCAGTAATCTTTAGTAGACACTGCTTGACTGATTTCACAAGTCTTTCGTAGAAGCCTCCCCACCATGCAGCTCTTTCAATGATATTTTTCCAAACGATTCTTTCTCTTGCAAGAAATTTCAAAAAGAGATTGTTGGAAATGACGTCGTATAAATTATCGACTTCTTGTTTAGCTTTTTTAAATGTCTTCGCGTTATCTGAATAAATGACTTTACAATTTCCTCTTCGAGCTAAGAATCGTCTAAAAGCAAGGAGGAAAGAATCTGTAGTCATGTCGGTAACAAGTTCTAGATGCAAAGCTCTGGTAACTCCGCAAGTGAATAAGACAATGTAAGATTTCTTAATTTCACCGAAGTTTTTCACGTAAATAGGTCCCGCAAAATCTAAACCACAAATTGAAAATGGGGGAGCTTCATTCACTCTATCTTTAGGTAGAGGGGCTGTGATTTCGTCTGCAGGTTTACAAAGATATTTTTGACAAATGAGGCACTTTTTAATGAGGCCTTTCACTAACTGTCTTCCTTTCGGAATCCAATATCGAGATCTAATTTTTGTCAAAGTGTGGGCAATTCCTGCATGCATCATCTTTTCATGATCTTGACGTACAATCAGCGTCGTTAACCAGGAATGTCTAGGTAAAATGATTGAATGTTTTTCTTCTGTTGGAAGATCACCAAATTCTAGTCTTCCTCCTAAACGTATGATTTCTGATTCATCTATAAATGGAACAAAGTTGAATAGGGGTGAATTCTTTTCTACTGAATTATTATTTCTAAGAGACTCAAATTCTTCTTTAAAAAAAGGCTTCTGTTCACTTCGTATTAAGTATTTTTCAGCTTCTAGTAATTCTTCAGTTGTTAGTGGACCGCTAATTTCAGTAGATTTTTTCAGATTTATTACAAATCTTTTTACCCGAGCAGTTGTTTTTATTACTTTCTCCAGATTGCTAAATTTTTCTATACAGATAGGATTTTTAATTTCTTCAGTTATACACTCGCACTGCAATATGTCATTGGGTTTTTTCCTGTATTCTAATTCATCTTCATCAATTATTTCTTTATCTTCAGATTTTGGCCAAAATTCAGGGGGTAAACTAAGCCATTTTGGCCCAAGTAACCAAGTAGGATTATTGATGAATTTGGAGACTTTTGCTCCTCTTGAGACAAGGTCTGCGGGATTGTCTGCCCCTGGGCAATGATGCCAATCAGAAGGGGATGTCAGTTTACGAATTTCTTCAACACGATTCCGCACAAATGGTTTGAATTTTTCAGGTAATCCTTTAATCCAAAAGTATGTAATTTTTGAGTCCGTCCAATAAATGCATGGAATTTTTAGATGTAGCGCCTTCAAAATGCTGCAGCTTAATTTAGCTGAACATAATGCAGCCATCAATTCCAGTCTTGTTAAAGTGAGAGTTTTTAAAGGAGCCACTCTGTTTTTAGAAGCAAACGCCGCTAATTCACGAGTGTCAAAATACAAAAAATCGTTTAGACTGTTCCATGCTATTCCTAAAACTTTGTAAGGAACATTTTCTGTTTCAGATGTTTCCAAATTATCACTGGAAATTACATCGTTATTTATCCATAATTCTTTTAAGGATTTTGAATTAGTGTGCCACTTATGTAATGTCATACTAGCTTCTTTAAAAATAGCTATAGACTCTAATGTAGTGGATAAAGCTTGCTCGACAGAAGATTGACTTCCAATTACATCATCTACATAAATATTTTCATTTAAAAACTCGACAGTTTCTGGATATTTTTTGATATATTTCTTTAAGTGGTGTTTTATTGTGGCTGCTAACAAAAATGGACTACAATTTACCCCAAATAAAACTCTAGTAAATCTATATATTTGAGGAAGGTTAGATTCATCAAAAGGGTCTTCTGAAAACAAAAATCGAGATACGTCTCTGTCTTCTTCATCTACTAATATCTGCAAAAACGCTTGTTTTATATCGGTTGTAAAGGCAATTGGATTTAATCGAAATCGTAACAAAATATCAAAGATTTCTTGGTACAAATTAGGACCTGGGTGAAGACAGTTATTGAGAGATTGTGAATTTAAATCATGAGCTGATGCATCAAACACAATCCTTAATTTACTTGTTACGCGGTCTCTTCTAATCACTCCTCTGTGAGGTAAATAAAATTCAACATGCCCCTTATCTTCTGAATTAGGAACTAATTCTACGATTCCCTGTTTTAAATAATCATTTAATACATCTTTATATTCAAAAAACAACTGGGGATTTCTAACAAATCTTCTATTTAATTTAACTAATCGAGATTCTGCAATTTTTCTGTTATCATCCAGACGCCCTTTCTCCAGTTTCCAGGGCAATTTAACTTTATATCTTTTGTTTTCATATTTAATATCGCGTTCAAAATTTTTCATTATTTCATTTTCAAAAGGGTCAGAATCTTGTTTAATATTAATAAGTCCTGAAGTTTCAAGATCCCAAAATTTTTTTATTTGATCAGAAATTAAGTGTTCTTCAATAATTACGTTTAAAATCAATGAAGATTGGTTTTCGCTTTTTCTACCTTGGAGGCACCAGCCAAAGATGGTTTCAACAGCAACAAGATTTTTGTTTAAATGTTTTATGTTACCTGTTACTATATCATAATAGTAATCGACTCCTATTAGAAGGGAAATGGGGTCTTGACATTGTGGTGAGTCAGCAACGGTTAAACTCTGTAAAATACTCAGCTCTCCAAATTCTTTTACTTCAGGGGGAGGGATGTCAGATCCAGATATTTCGTCTGTTACAAATCCTTCTATTTCTAAATTAGACTCCGAAAAATGTTTATTTTCCAATTTGAGTTTAACAACATCATAATTTTTCTCAATTGGGATTTTACTTCCGAATATGAATACCGATAGTTTTTCCTTTCTCAATATTTTGAGTTGTAATTTATCAGCAATTTCTCGAGTTAAAAAGGTTCGCATTGCAGCAGTATCTAATAATAATCGAACAGAAACTTCTTTATTTTTATTTTTTACTTTCGCACAGCAAGTTTGCAAGAAAATTCGATTTTTTCCAATACACGAAATAGCCGAAATAATTTCATTACTTGTTTCATTTTGTTTCCAAATTTCTATCTGTACAACTTGTTTTATTTGGTGAATTAGATTGTTTACAAATAGCTCTGTTATGTCTACCCTGACATGTCGTACATCGCATCTTAGAAACACAGTCCTTGATCCGGTGTTTTGGCAAAAGGCAGAGGTAACATCTACCTTGCGATTTCAAAATATTTTTCTTTTTATCAAGATCAAAAACATTGCATATTTCTGACAAATGATTACTTTTACAAAAGATGCAACTTTGTTTCTCTGTGTTCTTTTTGTCTGAAACTGTAGTCATTAATTCATGCGCGGATGAAAAATTTAATTCTCTTTTAGGAGATTTCGTAAATTTTTGTTTGTTTACTTCTAATCTATTTGATTTTGAAAACGAAAAAGCTAATTCGCGACTTTTAATTTCGGTTTGCAAGAAATTTAGTAATTTGTTTATAGCAGGGTTGCATGAAGATTTAATGTTTTGCTTGTTAAATTCCAAATTTAAATCTGATGGTAGCAATTTCAAAACTACGGCTAAAAGCATAGAGTTGTAAGCCTGTGGTTCGAGTCCCAAAGTGGTCAATGATCTTACATTAATTTCAATATCATCATGAAGTTTCTGTAATTTTGAAGTATCACTAGATTTATAAACCGGAGATAAATTTAACAATTTATTTAAATGATGATTGATTATCATCTCTTTATTCCCAAACCTACTTTCAAGAATTTTAAGTGCTACATCATAATTTGATTCCGAAACTTCTAAGCCTTCTATGGCATTTAAAGCAGATGAACCTAAGTAACTTCGCAAATAATTGTATTTTTCAATTTTTGTCAGTGAATTATTATCATTTATCGATACTTTAAAAGTATTCCAAAAGTTGGTGAATTGTGTGCAATCGCCATAAAATTTCTGTATATTCAATTTCGGCAGTTTCACAAATTTATTTTCATTATTGGGGGTAGAATCATTAACCGAACTATTGTTCAAAGGAATAATGTTTTTATTTTCTTTAAGTTTCTTTTCAGCGCGAAAATTCGTTAAGGATATTTTGTCTGCATAGTCATATACTGTATTCATTTCATTCTCATATTCGTCTAAATTCAAAAGTGGTTCTATTTTTTCATTTATTTCATCTAAATTACATGATTTAATTTTTAATTGGTTAACAGATTCTTCAAGAGAATCAATATTAACGGTATCATTTTTTAATATAGTCTCTATATTATTTATCAATTTAGTGACAGAACTTCTTAAAATTGTTCTGTTTTTCTTTAGCTTTTCTAGGTCAGCCATAATTAACACATCAAAATAAAATTATAAAACTCTTACCTTTAAAAATCTTCAGAAACACTACCTTTAAAAATCTTCGCAATCAATAATAATCGTCTGTATTTATCATATTTCAATTTCGTTCCCGGCCGATGCACCATTGTAAAAAAAATATATATCATGTCTTCAAATCAAGGTTTTTCATTCGAAAATCAAGGTCAAGTGAATCATATGAAAATATGTAATCATAAAAGCTAAAAAAGCATTCTGAATTCAAAGGAATAATCTATCGTAAAAATCCACAATGCGTATCATAGGTGAAAATCGAAATTGAAAATATCTTCTTCGAACGTTTTTTTAACTAATTATTTAATGAGATAAAAATAAGTATTTACAGTTCTTTGTACATATTTACACAAGTTTAAATCATCTGGAGACACAATGCTCCATTACATATCAATTCTCAAATTAATTGTCACATCTTTTCGCGAAATCAAAACATTAGAATCAAAACGGAAATCGGCTACACTCTGTTTACAAACTTCAGAGTGTTCTAAAAGTGGAAGTTGAAGTCAAAGAAATTGCATAGCGCGTAGCGCCATCTAACTGCAATTCTTTTTCTTCAAAGGGATGCACAAAAATATCCGGATTTTTTTTCCACCTATTGAAGGTAATGCCTGAAAATGGGTTTTGAAATTTGTTGCACGTTTCCGAATAGTAAATGTCTTCTTTCACCACATTAAACTTTGAAGTTTTGCCCCAAAATCTCCCTTTCACAATCTATGCTTGATTTTTTGCTCTTATTTATTCACATATTTTTTATTTTAGTTGAAAATAATTGTTTTAAAAATTATGTACGGTATTACTGAGATTTGCAAATTTTATTTTATTTAATAAATTCTGAACGAAAGCATTGCTTCCAATGTATAAGAGAGAAGTTTTTGAATTTTGAGCAGGAGAAAAAGCAATAGAAAAAGAAAAAGTAGAATATCCGTCTTTACAAATGTTGTTTAAAAAAAAGTATTAAGCAAATTATGCACGAGAATATTTTATTTTCCTTTAAAAAAATTATCTTTCAGGTTGTAATTTTTGAGAAGCCTGACAAAGAAAGTGTTATTTTAAATCAAATAGTGAAGCCGCTTGTTTCAAACGTACCGCTATTTAATCATAGCAAACGCGGTAGCGTTTGATATAATATGTTTAAGAAACGGAAAATGCAAACATCTTTTTGAAATTTCTGGCGAAGCAGTTTACGTACGACAGTGACTTTTTTTTCCAAAAGATAGAACTCGATGAGGCGAATAAAATGATAGCATTAAAAAAATTAGCGTTGTTTACTGTAGTTTTTTATTTAACTTTTAACGAAAAAATGAAGACGAAAAATTCAACAAGCGATAGTTAATGAAGTTATGGATGGATTAACTCCATTTATGGTTTTTTTTTTAATCCTTTTGGTAAAACTTAAAATAGATTTTTTTTTCCATCTTTGTATGTTTGACGATGGCTGAGAAATCGAATTTGTGTCTTAAATCTCCACTTACACATTGTTTCTTGTTGTTGCTGTTGTAGTTTTTTTAATCATTGGCACCAAGTTTAAATAAATATAATTTTTTTTATGTATGTAACATAATTTATTCAAATTAAATAAATCACGTGATAAACATGGTTGTTTGTTTTTATTCGCGTTTGAAATGAAATAGACGCCCTCTCGCGGACAAAGTCTGAAACGAAATAGAACTGATACCGTGAGCATCTTCCACCGAAATCAGTGTTTAAAAGGCCGATAAATAAATAAACAGTTCTATAATAAATAAATAAATAAACAGTTCTATAACGCATGCAACGTTGGGTTCTTTGTATTAAAATTATCTAAAATCAAAATTTTATACACAAAGTTTAGATCTATAATATAAAAAAGTACATTTGACTTACTCATGGCAAAATAATATGACAGAAACACAATGCTTGCATAATTCGCTTGCTCCAGCTTTGCAAGAGCAAGAAAATTTTTTTTATTTTCAAATTTTTGTTTTCCTTTACTAGCAAACCTGAAATAATATGGGGAATTCCTTTTGTTTGGCTTGTTTGTAAACACGAGCCTACAATCTCTATTTCTGCTTCTTTGCATTCTTTAATGTCGCACATTACTAATCTCTTTGAATCAGTAATTGCTTCAGCTTCTCTAAAGCAATTACTAGATTTTCCAGCATCTAGAAATTCTAAAATTGTCGATATTTGTAATTTATCTCCCATAATTAAATAAAAAAGATAAAATACTGCACTTTAAATAGCTCTTTAAACGGGTTTCGCTATGATACAGCATGGAACAAACAGCAAGCACTACGTAAACAAACGATTATCAGGTCTATACAACGCCACCTTTCGGTCATTACAAACGCGAATTGTGAAATATTTAGTTTCAGTTCTTTGAATAAAGTTGTGAGCGTACTGTATTTTTTTTTTTTCGTTCATTTCCTTGATTTATTTTTCTGGCATCATGCATTTTAAATGGCAATGCAATAACTTTCTTAATTATTGTAATACAAGAATAAAATTTTAACGGCAGCAAATATTTTGCTTTTCAGGATATGAAGAAATCTTCAGCTTTTATCAAAAAATTTAAATGACAAGTATTTAAAAAGGCTCTGGTAAGCAACAAAACAGGTTAATATGTTTTTATTAAGTATGAAAAAGTGTTTGACAAGTGCTTCTAATTGCGCATGAGGAAGCACAAGGGGTCCCTTGTTGGCTGCAGCTCACTATCAATGCCAAATTTGAAAAAAATCATATTTGCGCTTTTTCCATTTTAAAGGAATTTGCGTAAAACTTCCAGTCTTTCTTTTTAGTAAAATTGTGAATCCTGCTTTACATGTGAACTGCACTGTTGACTCTGCCGTGCAACTGCACTACAAATCAGTTTTCTGTGCAGTTCTATGCTGCGGGCATGCTTGGTGGCACTGCAGTGAGTACGATACGCTGTTTCTGGCACTAATTTCGTCTTACATTAATGTTTAATTATGCTGCGTTTTTTCTGGCTACGTCTTTGCACTACACATTTTTATCGTAATTGTGACTAATTTTTTTTATATGGGAAAAGCGCAAATAGGATTTTGTTTTTTAAATTTGGCATTGACAGTGAGCTGCAGCCAAGAAGGGGCCCTTGTCCTTTCTCATTACCTGATTACATGCAACTTTCAACTGTGTTCCAAATATATCATGTTATTGTTTAAGTGTACGTCGTCTATTAACTTATTGTAGAAAGTTATTAATTAATATTAAAATAAGATGATTAAATAAGGCTAAATGAGTTCATATGAATCGTAAACATTACACCAAGTGATCAAGTCATATACCATAAATAGACCTACCGACATACTATATTCTACAAGGTCTTTATTAATTCAACATTTTTGGCTTATCCTCCTAAGACCTGGCATCGATTAAAATGATTGTTTTGCTTTCTGCTTCTGATGAGTTAAATTTCATTGCAGCAATCTAAAACCAAATTGGCATGTATTGTAATGTATGAATCAAAAATCAACATTCAGCTTTTGGATTTTGGCAATGGTAACTACTTTGTTTACAAAATCTCGCAATGAGTGAGTCAAGTTGGAATTCGAAGCTCTGCTGGTAAGTTTCGCTTTTTATGTTCTTTTAATTTGTTTCAACTAGATTTTAATAGCAGATGTTAATTCTAACCTTATGCCCTTTATAATAAATTATATTTTTTCCCATATTTTTAGTATTTTTAAAAAATTTTTTAAAGCGAGTTATCACTTGAACATCCTTTTAAATGGATGTGTTGTGAAGCAAAATTAAAAAATCGAAATTTATTAATTTATTTAAAAATCTCATTTTTGATGCTTATTTGTAGAAAAAAAAACTAATATTAGAAAAAATATATGTATTTTGTTTTTCTCGGATCTCAGGAAGATATAGGGCTCTTATTTTTTGCACTAATAAGTCCACATTCACAACACTCCATATCAAACAATGCATTTCTTTCATTGCATTATGTAGCAACACATTGTCTCTATTAACATCAATACAAACAAATGCCAATTGCTTACAACCACATTTAAAAAATACTTTATTTATTTATTCTTCCGTTTGTTGAATACTTTTTCGAATCGCCTTGCACCTTCTGCAGTGTTCAATTCGGATGGTTATGTACCATTACATATTTTGTTTCTCACGACAAAACCTGTCCAACGATATCACTGCAGTAAAAATCAGAGACTAGCTCCTCTAGATTTGTTCGATGTATTGGAATGCTTTTTAGGTACGTTCGTAATTATGTAAATACATAGCACCTACAGTTGCTGTCCTATCCATCCGTCCGTCTAACACATCTCTATTAACATCAAATACAAACAAATGCCAATTGTTCAAAATCACAATTGAAAAATATTTTATTTATTTATTCATCCATTTGTGGAATGCTTGTTCAAATCGCCTTGCACCTTCTGCCGTGTTCATTTCGGATGAAAGTAACATTGGATATTTTGTTTCTCACGACAAAACCTGTCCAACGATATCACTGCAATCAATATCAGAGACTAGCTCCTCTAGTAGTTACTTTGTTTGATGTATTGGGATGCTTTTTAGGTGCGTTCGTAATTGTGTAAATTCATAGCACCTAAAATTGCCGTGCAATCCATCCGTTCGTCCGTCCATCTGTCTATCCGCATATAATAGAGCAAAAACTACCCAACCGAATCTTTTGAAATTTAAAATATATAATTGTTGCATAATTTTGTCGAGTCATTTCAAATTTTATGAAAATCGGATGTATAATTTAATTACAGGAACAATCAAAAGTATTCCATTACATATGGTCAATAAGAAAAAATAGTTTCTAGTACGTTTTAATGAAGTTGTACACTTTCAAACGTAATGAAATTGATTCGAGTCTATGAAGTTTATACTAAAATATACATTCTGTACAATCTGTGGTGAAAATAATATTTGTCATTAATTTACAGGTCCGTACAACAGTATTCCATTACATAACGGCACTGGTGAGAACATTGTTTGAAGCGCGATATAATTATATTAAACTATTTCCCATTTTATGAAATTAATTTATATACATTGCTGAGGTTTATTACCAGTTACTTTCTGTATAATAGAAAGCAGATGGTATTTACAGGGACATACACAAGATTTCGGTTATTATACTGCATCCGAAGTACTGTATACTATTACACCAGGATCTGAATATTTTTTAAACTTTGTTATAGTACGAACGCATCTCATTTGCTTTACGCTTGATGTGCAGTTTCCAACTTGTTTGTTTTTGTACGTATTAGCATGCTTTTCGTCTAAAAGATACTATTGTCAATTTGTGAATGATACCTACAGGGTGTTTAAAAAATGACCGGTATATTTGAAAAATCCATAAAAACTAAACGTTTGGAAAAATCTTAAGTACAATATTTTTCACAAATCCAACATGCGCAACAATAACATGGCGTAGACTCTGAACGAAATTACCAGAAGCCGTGTCAAGCGGGATGGCTTCACATGCAGAAGAGATGTACTGCTTCAGTTGTTCAATTGTTTCTGGATTATGGCGGTACACCTGTTCTTTCAAGTCAAAAATCCTCTGTTCTAAGGAATAAACCATTTTTTTCACAGGAAACTTGCAATCTATGAACAGCACACGCTTACAGTAGAAAGACGACTTACAGAATGGCGAACAGGCGAACTCACAGACTGCATTTTCTTCTATATCTTTCAAATCGCCTGCAGCGCCATCTGTTGTTGAAAATTGTAACTAATTTCGAAAGTTTGTCTGCCTGAAAATTTACTGCTGTCCCAAACGTATTGCAATAAACGGTGTATTTCTATCACTGCCCGTTTAATTTTTATTGATTTTTCAAATATACCGGTCATTTTTTAAGCATCCTGTATTTCTGATGATGAAATAGCATAAGATAAATTACCAAACAATAAATAGGCTGGAAGAAATTGTGTCACGGAATGAAGTATGTCATTGTACTCATTAACAATTTCTTCCAACAATTCTTTCTACAGAGCTTTATGGTATGATGCATTAACTTTACACTAGAGTCTTGTTATTATTGTCCGATTCCCACGTTCAACTTTGCTATTCATCTGGCCGTGTGGGGGTTATGGGAAGAGATTAATCTCTGTTTCATCTTGTAATTTATAAGGAATTTGTTAAATCTTGAAGCAGTAAAAAGAAAAAAAAAATCCATCTCTAAATAATTTTTTGAAATACTCCCATATTAAAAACCTTTTTCAGACAATTTGCGTATGTTTCCAAAGTTACATTTTTAGAGGAGAATGCCAAGACATATCTTGTGGTATGATCTGATCTATTACAAGGTGAAGATATTTTTTTAGTTGATTTATAATGAAAAAAAAAACACCAACAAGATTAACAGAAAGATATTCAAAAGGTTGGTTAATCCGCGGCAAGTATAGTTTGTAGTAAGCCAAATTTCCGTTATTAGGGCTTCTTATTTAGCTGACATATTTCGCAATGTTTTACAAAATTTGAAATATCTTGGATGACTTGAATCAGCTCTGGACTCAGCTCAACCTAGGGAATAAGCAGGATTCCGAAGTGGATTCAGCACAATGGATCATATCCAAACAGTAAGGGAATTCATAGAAAAATATAAAGAATATAATTTACCTCTATGCCTTGCCTTTATTGACTATGAAAAAGCATTTGATTATGTCTACACATCAGCAGGATTAGAATCTCTGGAAGACATTGGTATAGACAAACCTTACATCAATATCATAAAGAAGATTTACAAGAAAGCAACGGCAACCATCAGTTTAGATAAAGGAAAAGCGAAGATCAAGCTCGGAAGAGGCGTAAGACAAGGAGACACCATTTCACCTAAGCTTTTTAATGCTGTTTTAGAAAATATCTTCAAGAAGCTGGATTGGGAAAACAAAGGGATTAGAATAAATGGGGAATATTTAAGTCATCTCCGGTTCACTGACGACATTGTAATTTTCAATAACAGCCCTGAACAATTGGAAAATATGCTAAAAGATCTTGCAGAAGCTAGCATCAATGTGGGATTAAAAATTAATTTAGAAAAGACTAAGGTGATGTTCAATTCATTTACATCAAAAAAGAAAATTGTCTACAAGAATACTGAGATTAAAGAAGTGCAAAGTTATGTATACCTAGGACAGGAAATATCACCGGATAATAGTATCATGAATGAAATCAATAGAAGAATAAGGAATGGGTGGAGTGCTTTTGGGAAGAACAATATTATTCTGAAGAGTAATATGCCTCTTTCTTTGAAAAGAAAAGTGTTTAATCAATGTATTTTACCTGCACTAACTTATGGAGCAGAAACATGTACACTAACGAAACGGATGGTACAAAGACCACAAACAACACAGAGAAGCATGGAAAGATGTATGCTAAACATAACTAGAAGAGACAGAAAGAAGATAACCTGGATAAGAAATCAGACAAAAGCTTTTGACATCCTTGAAAGAATCAAGCACCTGAAATGGAAATGGGCTGGGCACATTGCAAGAAGACAAGACAATAGATGGAGCACAAATATACTACAGTGGTATCCCAGCGATGTAAAACGACCAAGAAGACGGCCACTGGTAAGATGGGGTGACGAAATTAGAAAAGTGGCTGGTGTAAATTGGATGACGAAAGCACTAGACAGGAAACATTGGGAAAATCTGGGGGAGACCTACATCCAGCAGTGGATAGAAAACGGTTGTTGATGATGATGATGAATCCATTAAAATTATGCTAAAACATCTTAATTGCCATTTTTATAGTCAAAAGTTCCTTTTACATGTAGTTACATTTGTACTACAGTGATGTATACTTTTCTTTATTTTCAACACTTATCAAAGATTATTTAAAATTCATTAAATTTGCACTGTATATTTTTACAATTAAGAAAAAATATTTTGCATTAGTAAAGAGACAAATTAACTTAAAAAATATTTTAATTTCTTTTTTAAACTTTGAAGCTCTGTATTCTTATATTATTTCGTTTTACATTCATTATAGGGCTAAAACTGGGTCATTCCATGTCAACTGGCCTAGAGGCTCCTACTCGACCCTTTTCGATTTTTATGAAATTGATACAGAATATACATGTAGGTATATAATGAACATTTGGAAACTGTTTAGTGCAAAAAATTGTATAGTTGGAGCACCAGGGGTCCATTTGTACCAATCACTATTTCATGGTTGTAGAAAAAACGGCCAAATCATGAAGTTTGGCATCATATTGCTCATGATATATGAAACCTTACTTATTGAAAATAGGTGATGTAGTACAACTTTTTGTGCTAAAAAAATGTAATTTTAGTATTAAAAACCACAAATCAAAACTATCGTGATTACTAGGCCTCAGAGTAGGCCGTTCGGCCAATCTGGTTGAATTTTAACCTTACTTTAACATACTGTAACTACTGCAAATATTATTTTAAGAATTTGTCGCTTTACAAACTAATTACCTATGGATATATCGTAAAGCCACTGTAGTTGTTTTTTGATTGCTTAAATATTCACTAAATTATTGATGTTCAAAGTCTAATAAAAAATTAAAATCGTCGATTTTGCCCTATATTCAAAAGCGTATATCTCAAAAGGGACACTTCTGATTTGGTTACAATTAGTAGAGGTCTGCACGGGCCGGGCTCGGGCCGATTTCCAATAATGGCATTCGGGCCGGGCCGGGCTCGGGCTTTACTTCTGAAGACTCGGGCCGGGCCGGGCCGGGCCTAGTTACTAATCTTTTCGGGCCGGGCTGGGCTCAGGCCTTAATTTTTTTGCTGGAGTATCGGGCCGGGCCTAACTTTTTTTTCCGTACGAAGCCGAGACTGATTCCATTCTTCCTAGTTTTCATGGACCAAAATAATCAGTTCCTATTGAATCTTCCCATATGAAAATCCTTTTCTCAACTTTTTATAAATCAGTAATATTTGACTTTGTCCAAAAATTTCTGCAAAAAATGCATATACTTTTAAGCCGTCATTATTCTACAACTAAACATTAGAATTTATTCCGTTTAAAGAATCGTAGATTACTAGGCGTTTTAAAATAGAATTAAACACACACACACACACACACACACACACACACAAAAAAATGATTATGACGGAATATTTTTTTTAAACTGAAAACTGAAAGTTTCTTTTTAAAATGTTCATCCATGCAAAATGAATACAACAATACGGGAGAAAAAATATATTAAAGATTTACATCTGTTAAGAAGGGAATGCATATTTTTTCGTTCCAAAGCGATTTCGTCTTTGGGAATTTTACCATATACCGCTTTTTCGATTTTTTGTCTCCATTACAGGGAATATGGATTAATAATACTAGTGATAACTGAAACATTTACATACAACAAACAAAGATTCGTTTAAAAACATAAATATCGCAGCCTACGGCACTTCTGCATAAATGGAAATTATAAACTTGGAAAAAAAGACTAATATATTTTTTTTTTTTTGGTCAGAACTCTTCCATAAAGTTAAAGATCAATGTTCTGTAGAAATTTATTCGAGCCGGGCCGGGTTCGGGCCGAATTTTAAACATTTTTCAGGACCGGGCCGAGCTCGGGCCGAAATTTTAACTTTCGGGCCGGGCCGGGTCGGGCCATTATTTTTTCGTTCGGGCCGGGCCGGGCTCGGGCCGAAATTTTAACTTTCGGGCCGGGCCGGATCGGGCCAATATTTCTTTCGTTCGGGCCGAGCCGGGCCCGGGCTGAAATTTTAACTTTCGGGCCGGGCCCGGGCCTGGAAATTTCGGCCCGTGCAGACCTCTAACAATTAGTACCACTAGAAAGAGCATGTCTTAATTTATAAAAAAAACTTTATTTCGTTTTGGGCCTCTTAGATACAGAAGGAAAATAATAAAATTAAAAAACCTGTTATACGAGATAATCCATATACATACAAGAAAGGTACATATTACGACAGGATCTTTCAAAAGATTTTGCACCATTCTTTTTTATTACAACAATTAATGCATATAATAATTATCACTTTTCCTGGTCACAGTTACTTCTCCTTCACCATTATGAATGATTTGTAACCGCATTGCTAATGAGTTATATCCAACAACCAGGCAAGACTAGCTCCTGGTTGGGTATTGTATGTTTTAAATTTTGAATGTGGGTATCTAACGGGATACATAGATTATTATAAACTAAATGTTTTGATTATTTCAAGCTCTCATTATGTTGATTCCTGATCCCCTATCTATAAAAAAACATTACTCATTGGTTCAGTTTGTCAAATTTCTTATTGATTGCGATTGCAACAGCTTTCGGTAAATTGTATTGCTGACTAATTTTTGTTTTTATTGGAAATGGAACAGTAATTATATGCTTTTCTGGAATCCAACAGAAATCTTGTCTAGTGGGCTAATAAAATGTTTTCGAAGGTCTATGAGGGGGCATAAAATTTATTAAGACATCGTTGCTGAGATTTTCAATACCAATTCTTCAATAAAATCTTCAATTGTCATCTGCTTCGTTTCTAACGTGTCATGATCTGTGTGAACCCATTGTTTAAATTCAATGGTGTCTTCTGGATTACTATCTTCGAAAATACTTTCCAAAAATTTTTTTAAATCATCTGTTACAGGACATTTTTCTCAGCTATGAAGCATACAACCTTTAGGCTAATGACAGACGACCGATTTTTTCGACGCTTTGGCTTTCGAACGAAAAATAAACATCTGCGCTGCCTCATTCACACGGACGTGACCTTTCCGTCAAAATAAGCAGACGATATTGTCTCTAGGCATAATAGAAATCTTTTGATTCGATGTATATTAGATGGATATTTTGAAGGAAATAAAATATTCTGTAATTTTTATGAATTATTCAAGAAAATTGAAAAAATATATATACACAGACGGTACTGGATGCATCCTGTGAGAAGTGATAGATTATTTACCGGATCCAAAATTAAATTACAGGAAATACTCTTTAATACATCTGATGTTAAATGAAAAATACAGATGACTGCGAATATTATTAAATGATTATAATTGTTGTTCAACTTTCATTTAGATAATATTTCTTATTATTATTAAATAAATTTAAAAAAAAACTAAATTGATTTAAAAAATGTTGCTACAGTACATGGTAGCAAAACAAGCATCTTAGTTCTATAAATGAAATGTAGGACCGAAAAATTTTCAAAGTGTGAAATTTTCGTTACATTAATCAAGAAACATATGCTATCGTCTTATGAGCAAAAGGTAGATTCTTTTTCTCCTTTTAGGGCTGTACATCTATATAAAAGTTAGTCACTTTTTTTTTTTGGTAATTTTGGATCCTCTCCCCTCTTACGATATTATATACTATCATTCCCCGAACACCCTCTCCCTCAGTAATGGTATCTTCAATAATGTGTAAAAATTTCTTTGATTTTTTGGATTGTTTTTCTTTGGTTTGGAATGATGGTTGCATTTATTTTTCGCATAATTTACTGATTTAGATGTAGAGAAAGCTATAAAATGTCACTTTATATATGAAATAACTGCATATCAAACAACACTTAAAAGAAATAGTTAATATTTAAAAGTGTTTTAAAATAGCTTTAAAGCTTTTTGTTACATACCTTCAACAGTAATAGTAGTGTCTTTTTATAATTGTTCTCGGACAAGGTGAGGCCGGCAGAACTTCGAAAGGCGGACATAACAAAACAGACGGAGAAGTTTTTCTTTAACTTTTAAACACAAGTATCGTTTAAAACATAACATCGTGTACAGTTTGTTGAACAGCGAATCAATATATACATACACATATGACAGCATAATAGTAATGCTAAACGTTGGGGTATTAAATATTTTGCAATTATATAAATTTATAATCATTTAATTATTTTAATAACATTGCATTTGCATAAAAATAGACAACAGTTTAATAAAAGATAAAATACTATTTTGATGTGAAGACCAAGTTACAAATAAAAAAAGAATTCTTTTTTCTTATTGGGTCAAAAATGATAACGATATCAAAAGACAAACCAAAACCTGTTAGCCCTGTTTCTGTTGTTCTGTTCTGTTAGCACTGCTTCTGTGCTAGAGCGCATTTTAATCTAGCGAAAAAGTTTCACATTTTTTATTATTTTTCATTTTTAAAATACATTTAAAATTTAATAAATATAATTGTTATTAATGTAGTGTAAAGTTCATCAAGGCTGATAAACATACAATATTAAAAACTAAAAAGAAATTTCTTCCCATAGTATTTACGAAAACTAGTTGGATGTGCCAATCCCAAAACTTTCTTCTATCTCGTACATGCATTTTAATATTTAAAAAAAAAGTTACTCATTTTAATGCTTTAATAATTTTAATTCAACACCCTACCAACTTTGATTTTCATCTTAAATGTCTGCTTCAATCAATTAATCGGAGTAAAAACGAATTTCCGTCTCTGCACGAGCCGATGGACAATAGAATGATAGGCAGATTTTTTTTCAAATTCAGGGAGGACCTACTTGCCTTACCAAAAAATAATCATATACAAAATGTTTAGTTCAGTTCTAGAACTAACTTCATACACAATATTGAAAATGGCATAAAATTCGGTATTGCAGCGCCCCCTTCCTGCGGATATTTTTCAAATTCAGGGAGGACTAACTAGCCATAGTCATACACATACACAAAAAATTTGGGTCAATTCGATGCATAACTCCATATACTTTTGGTCGGTACAATATTGAAAATGTCACAAACATCGCAATTGCAGCGCCCCCTTCCGGTGGAATATTTCAAAACTGAAGGAGGAACTGCTTGCCACAGCCAAAAACACTCACAAAAAATTTGGTTCAATTCTATACATAACTTCATACACTTTTTGATGGTAGAATGGTGACATACAGACAGACACACGGACAGACAGACATTTTGTAAAAACAGGTTTTTTGAAATCTCTGACCCCTAAAACGTGTAAATCCGTCGAAAACCGGAAGTCGAAAAAAATTTCGATTACAATACTTTCTTCTATTGAAGATAGAAGAAAGTAGAAAGAAAAACGTTCAAAAATTATATATTGACAATTTTGAAAACTGAAATATTTCCAAATTTGTCGCCATACGTAAATAGCCTTTTAACATTTTACTAGATTATATTAACTTAGTTGCCACTCAAAATTTAGCAAAAAAAAAAAAAAAAAAAAAACTATGATAATAATCTATATATATATTTATTACGCTATCGTATGAGACACAAAAATCGTGATTATTCGTTAATTGCTTAATGGCAACGTCCAAATTAAACCCATCTTATTGGTTACTGTGCAAAAGTCCTTTGTTAAGACTTAGGCTGTGGTAAATTAGATTTGTATATGTTTTGTTCCTTCGCTGCAATTATGAAGCTTCAAAATATCATTATTTTTATTTTTTCTGTTCTTTTTCACTTAAAAAAATAAATAAAAGTCATGAATTTTAAAGTTTTCAGTTTCAAATTAAAGTTATATATTGTAAATGAAATGAGTGGAATTATTATATTATTATATTATATAATATAATATACGATATATTATTATATAATATAATACAATATATAAATAATTAATGAAATACGAAAAAATGCCACGGGTACAATATTTGTCGATTTATTATCTGCGCCAGGCTAGCATAAAAATACTGAGCTCTTGATTTATCAGCACAGATGTCATATATGCAGCACATTGCGCGTTATTTTTCTGACGCCAATTTGACGAAAATTTCGTTTTCAAATACCAGCTACATACATATTTTTAACTAATTTCTATTATTTTAAAAAGGAAATAATAATAAATAAAGTTTAGATAATAATAATAGAATAAAACAATTTGTATCATTAAAAAAAAAGAAAATAAAAGTAAACAAGCAGTTTATTAATAAATAAATAACAATAGCCGGGTTACCGTCTGAGGCGCATATAATTGCTACTTTGTTGCAGTCGCGCCTGTGCATATGATATCTGTATCTATTTCTCAGGGCGAAATCTTCTAATTTGGCAAAAAAATTGAGCAATTTAAAATAAATTATGTATAAAAGCAATATGATTTAATGCTTAATATACATTTATGGGAGACCAAACTGGTCGCCAAGAGCAGCTACTAAAAAAAGAAAGAAGGGGAAAAAAGAAAAGGAAAAATCTATTTTTACCAAACTTAAATGTATTTGCTTCAAAAATATAAATGAAGCTTCTTAAAACTGGTACTTTCACAAAATTGTGTTCCATGAAAACATACTAATCATAAATTATTCTAATGTTGTTAGATTTAAAAATTTGTAATTTAAAAAGCAAACAAATTCCTCAGAAAGAAAAAAAAATAGAAGAAGAATTTAAAGAAGTTATTATTGAAAAAATGCTTGTTTCGAATTAATATAAATAGGTTTCATATCGTTACAAAGTGTTACTTTTTACAAACATAAAATAAATCCCCCCAAAATATAATAAATTTCACAAAAATACTTTTTGTTTTTCTCAAAATGCTTCCCTTCCCCCCAAAACCTGCATCGATTCTTGACTACGCTATCACAACAAAAGCTCGTGAATCTCGGAAAGAAAATAAAAAAATCACCGTTAAAAACAACTCTCGTCTGAACAAGATCTAATAAACAGAAGCCACCAGACACAAGCAGCTGGCCAACGGCTTGGGGGAAACGCGTGGCTTCGACGTGAGTCTTTGCGTATGTTTGAACGCAATAGTACCGCGTCGTCCGTCTGACAAGAAGAGGAGATAGTAATGCTCTCAATAGCGGGCGTCGTTTTGTCTGTTTTTGGAAATCGTCCGTGTGACATTACCCTTAGAATTCAAGTCACAAGCTGTTTTACTTATAAGGAATTTATAATCTACATCAGTTGGGCAGCTTGCTAGTATCAACTTCACATTTTGATGCATTTTACACACATATTGGGAATGTGAACCTGCTGCAACGACAGTCACACACCATTTTGGTTTTAACTCGGAAAATTTGGAGAATCCGATTTCCGGTCCATTACTACTTCGATAGACTGTAAACATTTCTTTCAAATTGCTTAGTAATATATGCTTCTGCATCTGAACTTTCCTTCCATCTTTCCGAGCAGAAATGAAATCTTTTATTCCTGAACATATTAGATTAAATTCTTAATCTTGAAAAAAAAAAATTAATACTCTTTCTTTTATGTTTTCTGGCAACTTCTTTTCAAACTTTGCTCTAGGTAAAGCCAATATCTCGATGTCTGCTTTTAATTTTCGCGCTGCTTTTACCATTCTTTCTGAAACTTCATACTCTTCCATAACTTATTTTATTGTCCAACTTTGAGATGCCATTGTTGATATTTGTATTTGTTCTGGACGTTTTGACAGATGTAACTTCTCCTTCAATTCTTTAATTAGCTGTTTGTAATTTAAACAGTCTAGGCATCGGCTGCATGTAGTAGGTTGTCTTAATTTATATGGATCTATAATAGCAACAATAGCTATTTTCTTTGAAATCACATCCTCAGTTTCACTTATCTTTCGCTTTGCATATCTTTTAATATCTCTTGTTGATGTTCGTTGAAATTTTAAAGGAGATAAATCAATAGCTGTTAGACTTTTGTTCAACGTTTCTGTTACATCTATTTCATCTTGCTCCAATTCTCTTGAAGAAGAGGACCATGTTGTTCTTGCTTCTTCGAATTCTTTTCTGCATGATCTACATATTTTTTTGTCTGATTTGACATTTTTCTTAGTTTCTTAGTTTCTAAGTCTATCAAATGATTAGAACTTTCTAAATTGATGGACCGCAAAGATTTTCGTATGCAGTGATTGTCTTTACTGAAAGGATTACAGCATGTTCTATGAAGAAACTCAAATTCATGCAAAAGCTATGTTTCATGATGAAAGCATATTTGACAATTTTCTTCAAGATGCAATAAACTTCGTCGATTATTTCCTGTTCTTCAGAGGAAAATTCTTTAAAAAGCTTAAAACCTTTATGTGCACAATAAGTCGTCAAATGGCACTGAGAATTATCAGCACAGCCAATGCTGCATTGACTCATAATCATGAGAATCCATAGAGCTAAAATCTTGATACAGAATGTTTTAACAGTAATGTAAAGCATAAACTGAAAGAGAAAAGGAATATTTTTGTATAAATCTTGTTAAACATGCAATACCCAGTCAGGAGCTAGTCTTGCCTGGTTATTGGATATAACTCGTTGGCAATGCGGTTATAAATCACTCATAATGGTAAAGGGGAAGTAACTGTGACCAGAAAAAATGATAATTATTATATGCATTAATTGTTGTAATAAAAAAGAATGGCTCAAAATATGTTGAAAGACCCTGTCGTAATATATACCTTTCTTGTATGTATCTGGATTATCTCGTACAACAGATTTTTTAATTTTATTATTTTCCTTCTGTATCTAAGAGGCCCAAAATGAAATAAAATTTTTTTTATAAATTAAGACATGCTCTTTCCAGTGGTACTAATTGTAACCAAATCAGAAGTGTCCCTTTTGAGACAGGCTTTTGAATATGGGGCAAAATCAACGATTTTAATTTTTTATTAGATTTTGAACATCAATAATTTAATGAATATTTAAGCAATCAAAAAACAACTACAGCGGCTTTACGATATATTCATAGATAATTAGTTTGTAAAGCGAGAAATTTTTAAAATAATATTTGCAGTAGTTTCATCATGTTAAAGTAATGGCAAAATTCAACCAGATTGGCCGTACGGCCTACTTTGAGGCCTAGTAATCACGATAGTTTTAACTCGTGATTTTTAATTCTGCAATTACATTTTTTAGCACAAAACGTTGTACTAGATCACCTATTTTCAATAAGTAAGGTTTCATATATCATGGGCAATATAATTCCAAAATCCATGATTTGGCCGTTTTTTCTACAAGCATGAAATAGTGATTAGTACAAATGAAAAAAACAAAAATAATAGATCATGAAAATACAAATAAAAATTGGTACAAATAAAAAAACCTGGTACTCCAACTATACCACTTTTTGCACTAAACAGTTTCCAAATGTTCATCATATACTTACATGTATATGCTGTATCAATTTCATAAAAATCGAAGGGGGTCAAGCGGGAACCATGCCAAAATTTAGAACACTTGACATGGAATGACCCAACTACTTTTTGAGATTAAACGTTTCCATGTAGAAAATTGACACAGAAAACAATTTCGCATCACTAGTTACAAAAAAAGAAGAAGAAACTTTGCAAAATACAGCATTGCAATTGTGATTTATCACAAAGCTTATTGTACGGAAATAGCTACATTAAACTCTTTTGGTAACATTTCTTCCGCAACAAACGTAAAACTCCATTCATAATACAGTAGAACCTCGATCCATCGTTTTTCAATGGGTGCGAGGAAATAAACGATGAATGCGGATTAACTTCAAAATACGGAAAAAAACAACATTTATGCATTACACTGTAAAAAAAAATTCAAGAGGTTACTAAAAATTTCTTAGTAAATTTGTATTCCACAAAATTTTTTAGTAACCATTACAAACTTTTTTTTGCAAGTGAAACAAGCATTTCTTTTGTAAACTGAACAAAAGAATTTTTTGCATAACTAACTTAAAAATTTTTAGTATGAGCCACAAAGCAAATTTTAGTAATAGCTCCAAAATTACTTTTAATAACCATTACGTGCAACCGAAGCGCAGGAGCTTCCTTCGAGCTGCATCCAGCCTTCTGAAGCGGAAGATTTTCGGCAAAACCGCAATAGATGGCAGCACTATAAATTTTCTTAATTGCTCCGACAGGATTTTCATAATCCCTTTATTAACGAGACACTACAGACATTCGGGGTGTATTTGGTGGTGGCAAGTTTCGAACCCGGGACCTTTTAGCCTGGAGTCCGTTACTATCACCACTATGCTATCAAGGCCACACCAACTGTGTTTTAGTAAGAGCTATTAAAAATATAAAACTATTAACTCTATTCGTTGCTAACTTTTTTCTAGTAATTCTTACAGATTTTCTAGTAACCGACTAAGATTACTAAAAATTTTTTAGTAATTACAAGGATCACTAAAGTTTTTTTAGTAGATCGACCTTTTTTTTTTACAGTGTACTAATGCATGCAATGTATACACTATACTAAAAAATTCTAATTTGTTGCTTAATAAACCGTAAAAGAAATAAATTGAAATTATGGAAAATTCATATTTATTTGTAAAAATCATTAACTTTGTTTGGTTTTTCCGTTCCTTTTTTTAAAAACAAAAAATAAATTTTTAGGATATACAGCATTTTTCTGATCATTTTCAGTAATTTGATATGCATACATGTTTTTATATACATTATTATACATTCATACAGTTTCAAATGCTGTAATTGCATCAGGCAAAGTTGTCCTGGTGGCTCAACTTCATCGGCATGAACGTTATCCTCTGCTTCTTCTCCATTATTTTAATGTTTTGAATTATCATACCAATGTATCGCAACATCTTGATCAATGAAAACTTAATCGTATCCTCTGCTATATACAACCACTCTTCATCTGCATTATTGTCGTCATCAACAACACAAACATCACAAATGAGTTAATTTACGACAAAAGAAGTAATTCCGGTTTGTATGTCAAATGGATTTGCATGACTTTCAATTTCATTTCGGTGCGAATTTTTTTTTTTTTACAATAATGAATGCGGGAAAACCACTTTTGGAAGAACGATGCTAGCGGGTTTCGTTAACATTAATTAAATATAATTTGCGCAGGGACCGTAGAAATAAAACGATCAATGCGGGAAAACGATGAATGCGGGAACGAAAGATCGGGGTTTTACGGTATTAACTTTGTTATGTTATTTAGTTACACTTTTAATATTACCTTACTATTTTGATTAGAATTTTTTTAACCCTTTTTTAGGTGCGTTCGTAATTATGTAAATACGTAGCACCTATTGTTGTCGCTCAGTCCGTCCGTCTGTCTGTCTGTCCGTCTGTCCGTCCGCATATAACAACGCAAAAACTACCCAACCGAATCGTTTGAAATTTAAAATACATACTTATAACATAATTCTGTCGAGTCATTTCAAATTTTATGAAAATCGGATGAATAGATCAATTACAGGGACAATCAAAAGGATTCCGTTACATTGCGGTCAATGGGGAAAAAAGTTTCAAATGCATTTTAATCGTTTTAAATTTAAAACATATAATTATTGCGTAATTTTGTCGAGTCATTTCAAATGTTATGAAAATCGGATGCATAGATCAATTACAGGGACAATAAAAAGGATTCCGTTACATTACGGTC
Organism: Maratus speculifer; assembly: GCA_964019185.1. NCBI lineage: Eukaryota > Metazoa > Arthropoda > Arachnida > Araneae > Salticidae > Maratus > Maratus speculifer. Next base: position 281,470,374 of record OZ025298.1, on the reverse strand, counting down.
AATTGGGAAAGAAATTTCAAATGCATTTTAATCGTTTGAAATTTAAAACATATAATTATTACGTAATTTTATGGAGTCATTTCAAATGTTATGAAAGTCGGATGCATAGATCATTTACAGGGACAATGAAAGGTATTCCATTACATTACGGTCAATGGGAAAAAAGTTTCAAATGCATTTTTATGATGTTACACTCATTCGAACATAATAGAATTGGCATGAATCTATGAAGTATATACTAAAATATGCATTCTGTACAATCGGTGATGCAAAGAATTTTTATTATTAAATTACAGGGCCACACAAAAGTATTCCACTACATAATGCTATACGGGGAAACATTGTTTGGGGCGTGTTTTAATTATATTCAACTATTTCACATTCTATGAATAAGATATACGTTGCTGAGGTGTAATAAAAATTACTTTCTGTATATTTACAGGAACACAAAAAAAATTTCGACTACTATACTGTATCCGAAGATCGCTCTACTATATCAGCAAGATTTGAATATTTTTAAAACTTCGTTATCGTACGAACGCACCTCATTTGCTACGTTCACGTGCAATTTCCAACTTGTTTAAGTATGTTGTGGCCCGGTTAACGTCGCAAAAGTATGTTTGCGGTCTGCAAGAAAGAAAGGTTAAGCATGGCTGAGTTAAATGAATAGGAAGACTTTTTCTTTAAAATTGTTTCTTAGTTTATTTTGAATACTCTTAAAATTTGCATTACACACTTATCTTCAATAGAAAAAAAAAAACTGCGCGTTTCAAACGCTTTGAATTTTTTTGTAGAAATTTTTTAATGCAACATGCGTAGTAATCATAAGAGAGCGTTATTAATATTATTATAATAAAAAAAAAGAGAATATTTAGTACTTTCATTGAAAACTTGAAGTAATTTGAGAATTTATAGAAAATTACACTAAAAATTTTAAGAAATACTCCAGAGAAAAAAGAGCTATTGATAGGTGAAAAAATAATTTTCTAGATAATTCTTACTTTCTTTTCTGAAACATTCCTGATCAAAGTTGAAAGCAATTTGTGAATCAAAGTTCCCTGAAGTTATTTCGGGTATTTAAAAAAAAAGTTCTTTAAAATATTTTGGTTATTTCCTATGAGAGCGTTAATTAATTTATTTTACAATGTAAAGGCAAAAATGTGATGTATTATGTTTTGAATAACACTTCTGTAGATACAAAAAAATTCTATACATTTTCTAAGAAAATATGTTTTCCTATTCTTAACATAAGAACAAAATACATATAACAAAAATCTACTTTATTAATTCATAAATCAAAGTAAAAAAAAAAAAAAAAAAGAAAAAAAAAAGAAAAATCATGCATCAAGCATACATTATGAAACACATTCATACATTCCACAGTTTTTGAAAAATAAATATTAGATTTGATCTTCCTCAATCAATTAGCAAAAATTGTCATTAAACAATTAATGCAAAATTCTTCTGAAATCTCTAAGCTTTCTACTTAATTCATTCACTTAACAATCTACGCTTGCCACAGGAAAATTCTCAAGCTAATATTAATCCAATGTCAGCTCTTTTATTTTTATTTATTTGTTTTATTTATTTATTTGTATTCATTTCAATATTTTTCAATGATTATTTTTCTGACATGGGATAGCCGAAATCGATCATTAATTGGGTCGTTTTTCATTTTTTTTTAACCTATTTCAACAGTGAAAACTATAATAACAACAATAATAATAATAAACAACTATAACAAAAATAATTAAAAAAAAGCGAAAAAGCACACGATTAGAGATCTGCCACAGATACCCTATGAAAAAAATATTGAAAACCAAACAAAAAATGAAAAAAAAAAAAAAAAAAAAAAAAAAAAAAACAAACATTAGCTTGGGGTGTCTTTTGATGACTAGAGTAGTCTAGTAAAATTTATAACTTAACTTTGTCAAAATAGACTTGTGGCGTTTCCGATAATTTAGTTCCTATCAGTAAGAAAAATTCGTTTCCTGGAATTCCTAATTAACTTATTGGCCCAAATTTTCTGGTTAAAGTTGCCTTCAAGGTCAATCTTTTCATAGCCAATACATTCATCTTATTATTCACATATGCCTGTAAAACTACCTTACTACGAGAAAACCATTTTTAGCATTTTGTATTGAAATAAATTCCTTTCAATTAATAATAAAGTATTTTTTTTTTTTTTTTTTTTTTTTTTTTTTTTTTTTTAATACTAACCGACTTTAAAAAAAAAGAATCAAGCTTGGCTGGCGCTAACGCATATGAATGCATAGTTTTAAAAATAGTTTTAATAATAGTTTTAATATAGTTTTAGCATAGTTTTAATATACTAATTAATGGTTTGAAAACGGTTGCAACAATAAAAAATAATTTGCGATAAATTTATTTTTATTTTTTTTATTTTTTTTTTTTTATTTTTTTTTTATTTTTTTTATTTTTTTTTTTTTTTTGTCAAATTATAAGCATATTAAAACTATGCATTCATATGCGTTAGCGCCAAACTTCTAGAACAAACTAGCGTCAATCTGCTTTCGCTAACTTCGCAAAGTCTATCTACATCTAGACTTTTATTCAGAACAGATTTCCCGAAGAAAAAAGATCTCGTATCTGTGTAAGAGTACTTGCCTGAAAAATGAACACTTTTAATTGGACGATTTCTTCAAAAAGAATTTGAATTTTTAAAGTTTTTATTTTTGAAAAGTTCTAATCATTAAAATTTAAAGAAATTAAAATGGGACCACGTGAGTATCTCATACTTTCAAACAAACAAACAAACAAACAAACAAAAAAAAAAAAAAAAAAAAAAAAAAAAAAAAAGAATTATCAAAATCGGTTTATATTTAAGGAAGTTATGAGTGAACAAGTAATACATACAGGTCGAATTCAATAACCACCTCCTTTGAAGTCGGTTAAAAAAGGTCTAATTATCTTTAAACTGAAGTTTGAGTTATCAATCAATACGCATTGGTCAAACGTATTCGAATTTTTTATAGTGCTGTGTAAGACAGATATTTTCCCTCCTTCAACCCTCTCCGATATACTAAAATTTAGTTTAATTCGAAAACACAAAAAACAATTTAAAACATATTTGTGTAAGTATTCCAGCTATACAAATGATGTTCGACCTGATTTTCTTTTATAGCCTTGTAAAGTACTCCCCTCCCCCAAATCTTCCCCGATATACTAAAATTTACTTTGATTCGAAAATGCATAAAACAATTTAAAACACATTTGCATAAGTTGCCAGCTATACAAATAATGTTCAACCTTTTTTATGGCCTTGTAAAGTATCTCTTCACGAAATACTAAAATTTAAATTGATTCGACAACATATAAAGCAATTTAAAACACGTTTATATAAGTTGTCAGTTATACAAATTATGTTCGATCTGATTTTTTCTTCTTTTTTATGGCCTTGTAAAGTACCCCTCCCCGATATACTAAAATTTACTTTAATTCGAAAACACATAAAGCAATTTAAAACACATTTACATGAGTTGCCAGCTATACAAATAATGTTCGACCTGATTTTTTATTTATTTTATTTTTATTTATTTTTTATTTATTTATTTTTATTTTTTTTATGGCCACTTAAAATATCCCTCCTTGATATAGTAAAATTTACTTTGATTAGAAATTTCATGAACAATTTAAAACACATTTACATAAGTTGCCAACTATACAAATTATGTTCGACCTGATTTTTTTCTTCTTTTTTATGGCCTTGTAAAGTATCCCACCCCGATATACTAACATTTACTTTGATTCGAAAACACATAAAACAATTTAAAACAGATGTACATAAGCTGTCACCTATACAAAAGATGTTCGATATTTTTATTTATTTATTTATTTATTTATTTATTTATTTTGATGGCTTTGTAAAGTATGAATTTTTAAAGGATCATTTCCTGCAGGCATATAGTGAATTTTGTCAATATATATCAATTACTTTTCTTAGAAATAAGATAAAATCTTTTAAACTTAATATATTCAAATCGTGGTGTATGTAAACTCTTTTGAGTTGTTCTATAAATGAATGTTATACGAGTGTTAAACGCTATGCACACCATATTTCTACGATGACGAAGAATATATTTTGTGCATCTCAATAACATTTATGACTTTGGTGGCCTTTGAAAAACTATTATGTCAATAAAATGTACTTAAAAAATTGCAACTACATTGCATCAAATCATAATGTTACTAGGTGCGCAACTAAGTTTCTGTTTTTTTTTTTTTTTTTTCTTTTTAATTATTATTCGTTAAAAATGGAAAATTTCACGAGAAATATAAAGAATGGCTTATTGAAAGTATTGTCCCTCGCTAGCTATACAGTGCGTGAATACCGCGACGATAAAACGACACATCTTTCGACCGAAAACATTAATCCATTCAATTTTCAACCTTTTCGAAATTAGCCAAATGTATCCCAGCTAAGCCATGCGCCCTTGACCAGAACAAGTGATACTCGGAAAGGGCCAAGTCTGGACAATATAGCGGGTGCGGTAGCAGATCCTATTACAGTGTTTTGGTGGTGTCATGAATGACGGAATTGGGAAAGAACTGATTGTTGTCGTGCTGAAATATCATTCGTTTGTGTCCCGTCTCCCATTCTGGTCGTTCTTCAAGCAACGCATGATTAAAAAAAACTAGTTGTTGTTGGTAGCGATGCCCATTGTCACTTTCGCCCGTTTTTAGCAGCTCGTATACGATTCCTTTCTGGTTCCACCAAACCCTGGGCATTGTCTTCTTTCCGGAGCGATTTGGCCACGCCAAGTGAAAACCACCATTTTGTGCATTGAGATTCTCGAAATATATCCACTTTTCATCACCAATAACAATTGGATGCTGGAAACTCTTTCTTCTGTGCCGCAAAAGCAAACTTTCGATAATGGCACTTCGATTTTTCATCTGTCTCTCAGTCAACTCATGCGACACCCATTTTCTGTCTTTTTAAATTTTTTTCATGACATGTAAGCGTTTGTAAATACTTTGTCTATTCATATTTAATGCTTTTCCAAGTTAGTCTTGCTTTTTTGTTATCATCTTCCTCCAATAACGCTTGTAGATCGGCATCCTCAATTGTTTTGGTTTTTCAGATAAATCGCCTCTTCTAAAGTATTTAAACATATTTTCACAGGTAGTTTCCGATGGTGTATTTTCGCCTTAATCCTCCTTAACAAACGACGTCCTTCAGCTGCAATTTTTTTTCAGATTAAAGCAGAAAAGCTAATCTTCCATCAAACGCTAATTTTTTGGCACAAAACTCGACATCTTCATTGTTAGAAAAAATATTTTTGCGTTGCGATATGCATTGGTATTACGACAGTTAATTGTTAACAGATGTTTAATATATTAAAAAACAGAACTTCAGACATGTATCTTGTCTACATGTGTCGTTAAGGGTGTTCTCAACTGCTTTGCTCAACAAGCGGAAAACGTTTTGACACATTTACAAACTCATTTTTTAACTGAAAGATATGAAATTGGAATGTCTGACTATGGAAGCGACTTCGAATCGAACATTTTTTTATTTTATGATAATTAAATTACCTATCGAGTTATAAGCTATTTCGATCATTTCATCACCCGTTTTTCGACCGGTTTTTCTACTTTCGTCGGGAAACGGACTCAAAAACGTCAACTTTGAAGGCTTGTTATGAAAGATCTATTGTGATTTTTAAAAAACAGAAAAATGAGTGCAGTTAGACAGTTTCTAAATAATAACGCCTGTTATTTTCATGCATTTCCGAACAAAAATAAATTAAAGCATATGTCACAAAGTTGCCCTTTTTTATTTAAGAACAGTCTTACGCCATCCATGTGTAAAACCCAGAAACTTAGTTGCGCACCTAGTACAGATCATAATGCATCCAAACTCTTGTTGCATGTCCTTTTACACGAACGATAAAATCTTCGTACGTATACGATTTGTAACAAGAAACATATTATAGTACATTTTAATGTAACATATCCAATCGTTATTAAGGTATTTTTTATGAAATTTAGTTGACAAACAGACATGACAGAAACATAAATGCTTTTCAATTATGTTAAAAAACATTAAAACGAAAAAAAAATGAAACGAAACGTTTATACTTATTTATCCTTTATCTGAAATTAAACATTTTAAGATCACTTCAATAGAAGTTAAAATGAAAACAGTAAAAACACCTACTTTTGTTAGATTGATAAACTGCCACTACAAAATTTCTATCTGTCACCACCTACAAAATTTAATATTATGTAGGTGTGTAAATTATTATACTTTATACCTGTTTCACTTGCACCTACACGACTGCCAGATGTAGGTATTAAGAATTTGAAAACGATTTGCAAGGTTTGGTAAAGTCAGAAGTTAGGTTAACTATAAAACTTACAAACGAGTCACTTTCTGACACAAATATTTACTATATTATAAAGGCCAAACGTATCTGTGCGTAACGCATACGTCATTTTGCAAATTTCAACACTTTCCCATGCAGTTTCAGTTTTTCAATTTTTGTTACTGCAAATTTTACTCTTTTAAGCATCGCACATTTTAAATTTTTACACCGTCGCGTCGTATAGAGAAAAAATATACTTTTAAATGCAATTTGTTTGAAAGCTGTATCTCGATTTATATTTGAGATATTATTTATTTATTTATTTATTTTATAGTTTTAGTACCAATTTTGTAACTGTGGCAACAGAATCACTCCATTTTCTATTAAAATTGAAAAACAAAAATAGAAATTAAAATACGTATATTATGCCTATAATATATCGTCTGTGATCATGTCAATTTGGATTTTTTTTTCTTTTCATTTGCATTTGTACCAAACTTAAGCAACTCACTTGTTAACTTCATCATAATAACTGATCTTTATTATAATTTACTGATTACATATGCAATTAAAGGTTAATTTTAATAATTTGGAGAACTGCGTTTTATTGAAATAGTATTTTGTTAATTTTAGCTTTAAATAATAGTTCGAGATTTAGATTGACCAATATAAGATGTATTTTTTACTGTAACTAAGTTTGTAGATTTATTATAAATCAATGAAACAGTTTATTTTTAAACATCTACTTTCGTCGAATTTCAACGAGTTCCACCTCTTTATTTTAACGGGTAAAAAAAAAAAAAAAAAAAAAATCCATGAGAAATAAAAATTGTAAGAAATTTTTATACATCTGATGAACAAGTAATTTGTTCTATTATCTTCAGATTTAACATATTAAATACTGCGCTTTATAGGATTTTTTTTTAATCCGGCTATACGTTTTAATGTACTGCATTTTCTTCGTCATCTCCTAGAGTAAATCATTCATATTATGTTAACACTGGTATTTAATAAGTTTGGGTGGTAAACAGGGTTCTCGCTGTCGCTCGCCATTGCGCCAAATTGCGACTAAATTCTTTATTTGGCGATTAAACAAGCGATTCGATTCGCCAAATTGCTAGTACTCAATTTTTAATTTTTCTTTTTTGTTTTTTACACATATGCATATATACATATTTTTAATATATTTTTAGCGGATATTTGAAATTAGATTAATAACAATCGTTGTCGCAGTTATAAAAACTTAGGTTATTTTAGAACATGTTGAAAAAGAGGGGTACATTAAAGGATTAAAGGGATTTTTTTTATGTTACACAGTGAATCTATTTTGCTAATACTTTTTTCATTTGGAGAATGTTTTTTATTTTTAATTAGCCAAATTACTAACTTTGGTCAAATGTCAGTGAGAACACTGGTGGTAAACCGGGGAACTTTGCATAGTTAAAGAAGTAATTTCCTCCAAACTGTCGAGTTAGCAAGAAATTCGCCTTACTTTTTAGACTATTTTTTGTCACCAGCCGATTTTTCTTCTAACAAGAGAACCGAAAATATTTGCATGTTGCAGCTCTCACCTATCATTGAGACCGGTGCACTTTAAAGCCCTTTATTACGAAGTTTCAGAATCGATAAAAGTTGTATTTTAAGATCATATTTATTTTTTATTTTTACAGCAACAAAACTTCTTGAATATGCAATTTTCGAAGCCTCTTATCGGACTATTAACATAGAAGTCTTTTAAAAACGAGTATTTAGAATTATAAATTAGTCAATAATAAGAATAAAATATTGAAAAAAGTTTTAAAATATCCTTCAAGAACCTTACTAATTTGATTTTGGAAAATTACACTATTATACTCATATTTTTGGTATTGAAAAAGGTAGTCTTTATTTTTCAAAAATAGAGTTTTGGGGCTACCCTAGCCGAATGTCATAGTTACCGCGAGTGCATATGCTTACCGTGTGTAAGCAGTGGTTTGGACTTCAGTGGAAATTGTAAGATCCGACCTTGTTAGGCAGAGCAAATTTTCTTAATTGTATAAAAATATTAATTTACTTTATGATTTCTTTTCCAAAAGACAAAACATTTAATACAATATCTCATTTTAAACATATCAAAATCATCCAACTTTAAAAAAAAAAAAAGGCTTGTTAATTTTGTATTTTACTAAACAAAGTATTTTTCAATTATCTTGAAAAGTTTGAATTGAAATATATGTATTATTTATACATTTAATGTCTCCGTGGAAAAAGAATCTAATTCTTGTTTCGCATGCTAAAAATTTTGAAACAAGTTGCAAGTTGCAACCTGATTTAATTTTAATACGTACCGTATATATACTCTATGTATCGAGCGAGTCAAAAATTTGTAAAGCCATACTTGGCGATTTCATTGACTTTTGGCGCGATATCAACAAATAAAAATTCAATAATAATAGATTAAATGTGGTACAAAAATACACGAAATATAATTTTATCTGTTTTTTATGTACTGGGCTACAAAATGCACCCAATCTCAACGACAAAAGGAGTTCGCATGTACCATATTCCCCCGGATTACCGGCATGCCGGTTAAAACCGAAGTACACCAGCATGCTGGAAAACATGAGGTTTCGCTACTGGAAGATGGGCGGCTAATTTATTTTGGTTTTTCTAACATTTTCATTTTAAGGAAAAAGCATCAATATTTATTTTGCTTTCTGTATCTCTCTCTCTATATTTTGATTTATAGATTAAGTGATTGTTAGATTTTATTTATCTTATTATTATGCAAAATTTTCATGGATGACGTTTCTATACCTGGCTGACGACACTAATTAAATTATCATATAAAAATATTTTTTTGACGTAAGGTAATCAAAATTTTCTCTCCTTATGTATTTAAATGATCATTATATTTTTCTTATTTTATACATAATAAGAATATTATTGTTCATGTAATAATTAAAGAGATAATCTATTTCTATAATATAAATATCGAATTGGTTCAGGGGAGAGAACTTAATGCGAAATGGTATGGGAAACATGAAACATGTTTTTAGGTGCGTTCGTAAGTTTGTAAATACGTAGCACCTATAGTTGTCGTTCAGTCCGTCCGTCTTTCCGAATTTAACAACTCAAAAACTACCCAACCGAATCATTTGAAATTTAAAATATATGATTATTAAATAATTTTGTCGCGTCATTTAAAATTTTATGAAAATCGGATGCATAGTTCAATTATAGGGACAATCAAAAATATTCCGTTACATTACGGTCAATGGGGAAAAAAGGTTCATGTGCATTTTAGTAGTGTTACATTCTTTCGAACAGAATAAATTGATATGTATCTGTGAAGTATATACTATAATATACTTTCTGTACAATCTGTGGTGCAAAGAATGTTTGTTATTGATTTACAGGCCACACAAAAGTATTCTATTACATAATGGTATATGCAGAACGAAGTTTGGTGCGCATTTTAATTGTATTAAATTATTTAACATTTTATGAAATTTATATATGTTACAGGCCAAACCCGATTTTAGGCCAAACTAGATTGGCCTAGGCCAAACTAGTCTATCCTAACGCCCATCGGATAAACTAGTTTTTCCTAGGCCAAACCGGTCTATCCTAACGTCCATCGGATAAACTAGTTTTTCCTAGGCCAAACCGGTTTATCCTAACGTCCATCGGATAAACTAGTTTTTCCTAGGCCAAACTAGTCTATCCTAAGGCCCATAGGACAAACTAGTTCTTCCTAGGCCAAACTAGTTTGGCCTAACTCTTATAGGATAAACTAGTTTAGCCTGCTGTTTATTGGTCTGAACTAGTTTATCCTAGGCCAATCTAATTTTTTCCTAGGCCAATTCAATTTGGCGTGATTTTATTTGATTCAATGACCGCCTCAGCGCCAAAATTCTAGTTTGCCCTAGGCTGATCTAGTTTATCCTAGGCCAATGTAATTTTACGTGTTTTTAGCTCATGGGCGTCAAAGCCAAAGAAAAAATGGGCTCACAGGTTCTGTATGCATGTATGTACGCATGTATGTACGTATGTACGTACGTATGTACGTAACGCGATAACTCTTGATAGAAATAATGTAATTTGACATGTTTTTATCTCATCAGCTACCAAAGACTGAGAACTAATGTGCCCGTGGGTTCTGTATCTATGTATGTACGTAAGTAAGTAACGCAATAATTTTTGATAAAAATACTCGATTTGCATCAAACTTTCAATGTAGGTTTATTCTTATGAGGAGCTTTTCTGATTAATTTTAGGAGGTCATTGGAGAAGAATAAGGGGGGGGGGAGGGGACGAGAGGCTGATTCGCTCCTTCCCTTAATTCAAATAAATGGATTTCTATGGATTATTAGCATATTTTATTCAAATTTTTGATATAGGAGTATTCTGTTGAGGCGCCTTCATTAGTTGTGGGTGTCAATTGTTTAAGTATAAAGGGAGGGGAGAATAGGGGTAACGCCCCATAATTTATATAAATGCTTTTTTCACGCAGAATTTACCGATTTACTTCAAATTTTAGAAATAGATTCATTCTGATAAGGCGTTTCCCTAATTGGTTTTGGGAATTAATTGAATAAGAGCAAAGGGAAGAATGGGGGAATCCCACCTAATTTTGTTAAATGGGTATTTCATACAGAATTAACCGATTTCCTGCAAATCTTAGATTTGTTCATTCTGATAAAACGTTTCACTGATTAATTTTGGTGGTTCTTTGGTTTTTGATCTGAACCAGCAATTTATTTCCTTCCTTAAAATATATAAATTTGTTATTATACAGAATTATCCAATTTGCTTAAAATTTTGGACATGAATTCATTTGATCAGGTGCCTCTTTAATTAATTTGGGTCTTTTCTTATGATTATGTATAATGGGTTAGTGGACGATTTATCGCCTTCCTTAAATTAGATAAATGGGTTTTTATGCAGTTTTATCCGATTTGCCGTAAATTTTGAATATAGCTTATAGTTTTTTCTTTAAAAGGCGAATCCCTGAATTATTTTGACGGTTTAATGATTAAGTATAAAGGGAGGAATGTGGGATTACCCTCTCTAAATCAGATGAATGGTTTTTTGAGCAGAATTATCTGATTTGGTTCAAATTTTGGATAATTGTTTAATTTTATAAAGCGTATCTGTGATTAGTTTTGGGGGTTCAAAGGTTAAATATAGGTGGGGGAAATGGGAAAAAGTAATCCAACTTACTTTATTTTTCGAGGGTGTTATTCTATAAAAAAATAAGGCTGAAATACACAATGACTGTAAACAGCCTGTGAATGCAAAGCCATCAGTTTAATTGGGCAATATTCTTTTTAATATTGATCCCGACTACTGCTCTATTGCTAATCTTGTGCAAAGTGGTTTTGTCATCACCATTATAATGTATTTTATTCGATGCGTTGTAGAATACTGTTAGAGGTTTGCACGGGCCAGAATTTCGAGTTCCGGGCCCTGCCTTTCCCGAAGGAAAGTTATTTTGCCGTGACCCTGTGTAAAAATTAAAAGTTCAGCCCGAGCCCTGCCTCTACAAAAATATGCGAAAAAAGACTCAGTCCCGCTCAATCTGGCCCTACTCAATTTCTGCAAAAAATTCGGATTTTACTTTACATAAAATTAGGATTCCTTTAAAAAATACTACATACATACATATTGGATAAATTTACAATGTATTTTCAAATTACGAGGTGTTCACAGAATGAAAAATACACAATGTATTATTGATTATTTAGTTTCTTAGACCTTTCAATATTGAAATGGGGATTCATTAAATAATTAATGTAGTTTAGAACAAAAGAAAAAAAAGTAGAATTATAAACATCATAACTAAACTGTTCAGTAAAAAGTAAATTTGTGAATATGTTTCTCTGCCATTCCTTAAGACTTTTCTTAAATCCAAAAGAGCTACATCCTAACACATTTAAGAATTAATTCATTTTCGGAAAGGCATAAGATTAACAGGCATTCTCACTCAGAAAATATGTAATCGGATGGCGTTAACCATTTTTCCATAAAAGCGATGTACCTTTGAGAAAATACTATTAAAGCTACGTTTTAAATACGTTTTAAATCGAATTTTCGGTTACGACTTCATGGAAAAGAAAAACTTGACGCCGTGACAAGAATAGCTTATATGTCGACAATAAATTAATTTCTAAAAAATAGAAAACGCTGTTCGATTTCAAATTATGCTCACCTCCAATCTGGCTCGAATATGCAATAATAATAATAATAATAAATGCAAGCCTGATCTCAAATGTCACGAGTCTGCAGGAAAAAAAACATCATGTAAAATGCATTATATCTTTAGAGTGGACATGTGAAATTCCTGTATTGATGTTATAAGCAATTACTCTTGACACACATTTATACTTATTCTAGTGAAAGACATGTTTTTTACCGGCCAAACCCGATTTCGAGCCAAGTTAGATTAGCCTAGGCCAAACTGTTTTATCCTAACGCCAATTATATAAACTAGATTTCCTACGCCAAACTTTTTTATCTATATGCCCGTAGGAAAAACTAGTTTTTACTAGGTAAGAGGGAAATCCGTCATTTTCCCTTCATACTTTACCACTAAACCCTCAAAACTATTCAGGGAATTGCCTTATCAGAAAGAACCTATAACCAAAATTTGAAGCAAATCCGTAATTTCTACGTTAAAAACCATTTATCTAAATTATGGTGGGGGGGGGGTACCTACATTGCCCTTTCTTTAACACTTAAACAATAAACATCCACAACTAATCCCGGAGGCGCCTTGTCAGAATAATCCTATATCTAACATTTTAAATGAAAACTGATAATTCTGCGTGATAAATGCATTTCTCTAAATTAACGGTGGAGGATTAGACTCCCGTTCGCCCCCTTTATTCTTATTCAGTGAATTTCCAAAACTAATCAGAAAAGTATCTTATCAGAAGGAACCTACATCCAAAATTTGAAGCTAATCTGATATTTATATCAAGAGTTATAGCGTTACGTACATTCGTACGTACATACGTACATACATGCGTATGTACATACATACAGAACCTGTGAGCCCTTTTTTTCGCTGGCTTTGACGCCCGTGAGCTAAAAACACGGATAATTACATTGGCCTAGGACAAACTAGATCAGCCTAGGAGAAACTAGAATGTTGGCGCTGAGGCAGTCATTGAATTCAATAAAATCACGCCAAATTGAATTGGCCTAGGATAAACTAGTTCAGACCAATAAACAGCAGGCTGAACTAGTTTATACTATAAGAGTTAGGCCAAACTAGTTTGGCCTAGGAAAAACTAGTTTGTCCTATGGGCCTTAGGACTTAGGATTTAGTTTGGCCTAGGAAAAACTAGTCTATCCGATGGGCGTTAGGATAAACCGGTTTGGCCTAGGAAAACTAGTTTATCCGATGGGCGTAAGGATAGACCGGTTTGGCCTAGGAAAAACTAGTTCATCCGATGGGCGTTAGGATAGACTAGTTTGGCCTAGGCCAATCTAGTTTGGCCTAAAATCGGGTTTGGCCTATAACATATACATTGCTGAGGATTACTACAAGTTATTTCCTGTATAATGGAAAGCAGATAGCATTTACATGGACACACAAAAGATTTTGACTACTATACTGCATCCGAAATACTGTATACTATTACCCCAAGATCTGAATATTTTTAGGTGTGCACGTAATTATATAAATATATAACACCCATAGCCGTCGTTCAGTCTGTGCATCGGTCCGTCTGTTTGTCCGCGTATAACAGGGCAAAAACTTCCCAACCGAATTATTTGAGATTTAAAATATATAATTGCTGCATAACTTTGGCGAGTCATTTCAAATTTTATAAAAATTGGATGTATAGTTTAATTACACGGACAGTCAAAATTATTCCATTTTATTATTGTCAATATGAAAAGGTGGTTTCAGTAACATTTTAATGATGTTATACTCTTTCGAATATAATAGAATTGACATGAACCCATGAATTATACACTAAAATATTCTGTACAATCTGTGAAGCAAATAATATTTGTTATTAATTTACATGGCCACACAAAATTTTTTCCACTATATAATGGTAGAGGGGGAAACATTGTTTGGGGAGCGTATTTATTATGTTGAACAATTTCTGATTTTATGAAATTGATATACGTTGCTGAGGTTTAATACGAAATACTTCCTGTAATAGAAAACCAATGATATTTACAGGGACACACAAAGGATTTCGGAAACTATACTGTATCCGAAGTACTGTATACTATAACAATAAGATTTGAATATTTAAAAAATTTCGTTATAGTACGAACACACCTCATTTGCTACGCTTCACGTGCAATTTCCAACTTGTTATCTATAGAATAAGTAAAAAAGGTGAACTAAATAATTATAAAAGTGTTGAGAAACTCTGTACTGCATTCCTGCTCCCCCAAAGAAGTCGCTGCTTCTGAATGCAGCTAATAAACCATAATCAGTTCTGTTTTTGAAAATCCTCGCTTTTTCCGCCATGCCGGGAAAGACCAGGGACTAATGTTTTAAAATCTGGTTTCCCTCGAATTTTGCGGTGTGCCGGTAAGGAATAAGGTAAGTATTCCCAAGATTGGTAATATTTCAACAAATGTATGCATCGATTCATATGTGCTAGTGTATATGTCCCACCTTTCCCCCCCCCCCAAAAAAAAAAAAAAAAAAAGTTGGGAGGTGTATCTCACAAATTATACCAGTCGTCGCGTCGTGATGAATTTTACTAGATGCCTAGCCGCAGAATATAAACATCAGATTCAGACGATTTTTTAGCTCAAAGGCTATCAAAGCCTGGGAGCTTATGTGCCCGTCCGTTCTGTATTGTGCGTAACGCGATAACTCATGATAAGAGTATTGGATTCACTTGAAATGTTTAATATATGTACATTCTAATAAGGTGCTTCCCTGATTAGTTTTTGGAATTCATTCGATATATATAACAGGGAAAACGGGGGCTCATACCCCTCTCCTTAATTTATATAAATAGGTTTTTCATGCAAAAATATCAGTTGTCATTTAAAATTTACATATAGGATCATTCTGATAAGGCACCTCCGTGATTATCATTATGTCATCATTGAATAAGCATAAAGAGGGGAAACGGGCGGCTCATGCCCCTCCCCTTAAATGATATAAATGGGTTTTTCATGCAGACTTCTGAATTCGGATTTTTCGAACGGAATTAATCCGTGAAAATATAAGGCTGTAAGGTACAATTAGTATGCATAGCCTGTGAGTTCAATGCAATCAGTTTAACTGGGCAATATTCTTCTTTATTTAAAAATTCTTATTAGATTCTGATGTATTTTCATTCCCTCATCGGAGAAAGGGGGAAAGAATGTCAAAAATATCATTAGATCTGATATTTATAATCTTAGACGGCATGGTGCAGAATTTTATTTGCATAGATTCTCAGATTCGTTTTTGCAGCCCTTCATTTTTAGGTCACAGGCTATCATAGCCTGAGAGCTTATGTGCCCGCCCGTTCTGTATGTATGTTCGTACGTAACGCGATAACTCATGATAAAAATATCCGATCCACTTGAAATTTTGTATGTAGGTATATCCTGACAAGGCGCTTCCCTGATCAGTTTTTGGAGTTCATTCGATATGTATAAGAGGGGGAACGGGGGGCTCATGCCCCCCGTTAGTTGATATAGATGGGATTTTCATGCAGAATTAAGTTTTCAAAATTTAGATTAGGATCATTCTGATGAGGCGATTCCGTGACTGTTATTAGGTGTTCATTGATTAAGTATAAATAGGGGGAACAGGGGTTCTAATGCCCCCTCCCGTTAGTTGATATAAATGGGATTTTCATGCAGAATTAAGTTTTCAAAATTTAGATTAGGATCATTCTGATGAGGCGATTCCGTGACTGTTATTAGGTGTTCATTGAATAAGTATAAATAGGGGGAACAGGGGTTCTAATGCCCCCCCCCCCCGTTAGTTGATATAAATGGGATTTTCATGCAGAATTAAGTTTTCGTTCAAAATTTAGATTAGGATCATTCTGATGAGGCGATTCCGTGACTGTTATTAGGTGTTCATTGAATAAGTATAAATAGGGGGAACAGGGTTTCTAATGCCCCCCCCCCCGTTAGTTGATATAAATGGGATTTTCATGCAGAATTAAGTTTTCGTTCAAAATTTAGATTAGGATCATTCTGATGAGGCGATTCCGTGACTGTTATTAGGTGTTCATTGAATAAGTATAAATAGGGGGAACAGGGGCTCTAATGCCCCCCCCCCCCCGTTAGTTGATATAAATGGGATTTTCATGCAGAATTAAGTTTTCGTTCAAAATTTAGATTAGGATCATTCTGATGAGGCGATTCCGTGACTGTTATTAGGTGTTCATTGAATAAGTATAAATAGGGGGAACAGGGGCTCTAATACCCCCCCCCCCGTTAGTTGATATAAATGGGATTTTCATGCAGAATTAATTTTCGTTCAAAATTTAGATTAGGATCATTCTGATGAGGCGATTCCGTGACTGTTATTAGGTGTTCATTGAATAAGTATAAATAAGGGGAACAGGGGTTCTAATGTCCCCCCCCCTTAATTTATATAAATGGGTTTTTCAAGCAGAATTTTCAGATTTCGTTCAAATCTCTGAATTGTTTTGGAAGTTTAATGGTTAAGTATAAAAGAGGGGGATAACTCTTTTTAAATTATATAAATGCTAAATGGGTTTTTATTAAGAATTATCTAATTTGCTCTGAATTTTGGATATAGATTTTTTATATGATAAAGCATGTCTTTGATAGTATAGGAGGTTCAATGATTAAGTATAAAAAAAGAGAAAAGGGGAGAGCTGTTTCCCCTTCTTAATTTTTTTTTTTTCGAACGGAATTAACCCTTGAAAATATAAAGCTTTAATGTGCAATTAGTATTTGTAGCCTGTGAGCTCAATGCCTTCAGTTTAACTGGGCAGTATTCTTTATTATCAATTTGATAACCATGTGAAAAAAAAAATAATAATAAAATAAAATAAAATAAATTGTTTTTGACGGTCGACAGATTTTGTGTTAGTCCTCTCTCATTGAAATAGGTAGATGGAGGGACGATTAAAAAAAAAAATCATTGGAATTTAGTATTTATGTTCTAAGAGCGTCTTTAAATTGTATCTCTAAGACCATGATAGATTTAATCCTTCACTATACCATGTGCCACATCTGGCATACATATTTTACAAAAAAATACTATAATTTTCATTATGTGCCATAAATTTGACCAATATGATCTCCATTCCGATCAAGAACAGTTCAAAGAATGGAATAGCACTTATTTTGTCCATGTAAGATATGGCTGCATTTGAAAAGAAATTAAAATTTGTTCTTCGGAAAAAAAAAAAAAAAAAAAAAAAAAAAATCTATCAAGCTATTAACGCAAAATTTACCTTCATTATTTTTACTGAATACATATAAAAACAAAAAAAAAGTTGCAGAGTACTAAGCAGATAAAATTAATTAATTAAAGCTCATTTAATTACAAAATATAACAATGCAATATCTTAAAACACTAATTGTGCACATAGGTTACACGACATAAAATATCTAATTGTAATTGAAAACGTGAAAATTATTATATTTTTTTTATTATACATATTTATTTTTTTACTATTTTTCTCATTATTAGACCATTATATACATTTCAAATATATATATATATATATTTCATAAGAATAGAAAAAATTGTGCAGTGAAAGTTAAATGTATCCAACCCTCCCTCCCCCTCCCCCTTCCCCTTCCTTCAAAATCCTCTTCTTGAGGAGAAAGAGGAGAGGGATGAGTTTCGAAACAGGGTGCGCTATGGGCGGCCTAGCCCCCCTAAAATATTTTGACCCCCCCCCCCCCCCTGGAAAAGATTCCAAGATCACTAAATGAATTTTTGTTCCGAAAATTCAAATGAAATTCTTTTCAAAAATCTAATTTAGTTTTGAGACCCTTTCGCAATTTTGCAGAGTTACTAAATTATATCTAAAATAAGTGTTTTAATACTCCCTCAGCCTATACACATGAAGCTAACATGATGCTTAATTTTGCACCAGTTATACACTCAAAATTTTCATCATCATATACTTTTCGTAGGATAAAAGGAAGTTATAACAACAGTTTAATAAGAAACATACTACCTAAAATGTGAAAAAATGTAATGTAAATGTGTCAAAACGTTTTCCGCTTGTTGACCGGAGCAGTTGAGAACAACACATTGTACATATATACATATGTAACCATTAATTGTATTACAATATATGAACCATTGGATTTAATAGAAAATTACCACATTGAAACATGGGGGATATATATATATAGAACCATTAGATAATACTACAAATCAACATCAAAATATGGAATAACTCGTTAAATAACAAACTATATATATATATATATATATATATATATATATATATATAAATTAGTAAATAGAAAAAAAGAAATAAAAAGGGATAAAAATCAGTGCGTGATTTAGTTAGAGAGTTAAGGCTCAAAATTTTCCATTATATCTCCAATTGTTCCTCTTTTGTTTTCTTGTTTTTTGATATCACCAATTCTTTTTTCCTTTTCCTATCGCCTCTCCCCCAAATGCGTATCCTAGCGGGAGGTCAAAAGCCATACCCCTCTAAACAAATAAAATTTCTAAAATCACTCTTAACCCATTAGTGCCTAGCGTCCCTTTTTGGGGACGGTTATAAAAAAGGCAAGAAAGCACTTTTCACACCAGTAAATAGAAAGATAAATAAATACTATTTTTCACGACACAAATTCCTCTTTAAATTAAGATAAACGTTATTCTTCTTTTAAAGCGGTGTAAAACCCAAAATTTCCTTTTTAATAAAGAAAATAATTTGGGCATTAATGGGTTAAAAATGAAATGCATCTTAAATTATTTCAAATTTGCCTGTTATTCAAGAATGAGAATTTTACTGATTCTTTTTCCTACACATCTATGAAGTCTTTTTTAATCTCTGATGCAATCATTTGTAAGTGTACTTATTCAGAACAAATGTGATTGATTAGCGTTTTCGATTTTTCGATAAAAAGCAAAGAATGTTTCAAGAAATCTCCGTAAAATGTGGGGTTTTAAACTAAATTATAAGCTACAACAGCCAATTGCACCTTCATGTCGGCATTTTTGTAATTACAAAGTTCTAAAATTGCCTTAAATTGTTCAGTTTCTGAATGAGTCTTTCCCTTTAAAAGAAAATGGAAAATTCTTCAATTTCTAGGTATCTGAATAAAATGTGTAAATTTTATATTTATATAAATTATTTGCATTCACGATCCCGAATGAAAATGACTTCCCAAAAGTATAAAAGTTGCCATTTTGAATAAAGGAACAACATTCAATATAAAAATCCCTGTCGGCTTGGCCTATAGGCGGAGGTAGATTTCGAAAAGTTTTCATTTCAACAAAAAAAAAAAAAAAAAAAAAAATATTAAAAATAAATCTAGATTAACTACTTTATTCGGCCGCTTTTAAAAAAAATTTTATTTTATTTTTCTGTAAGAACTGATTTTTTCAAAATCCTCTTAAACGAAATTCGGTTCAAATGCCCATTTTGAAAACATATTTTGAATATATATTCTGATTTTATTAAAAAATCGACCAATACGCACATTATATAATTTCTAAATAAAAAAAAAAAAAAAAAAAAAAAAAAAAAAAAAAACTGTCAATTGAATGTGTTTGAGAGCAAAATTGAATTTAAAAATGAGTCATAAAATAACCAATTAGTTATTTGAATACATCCACAATTCTTTAAACAAGATCGCTTTGGGAAATTTTGTGCAAAGTGCCCAATTTGACAGCTTTTTAAAAAAATATATATATATACATGCCTTTATCAAAAAAATGACCAATACGGGCCATTACACAGTTCTTAAATAACAAATAACTGTCAATTGAACGCGTTTGAGAGCAAAATTAAATTTAAAAACAAGTTGGAAATTACACGTAAAGCGTAGCAAATGAGGTGCGTTCGTACGATAACGAAGTTTTGAAAATATTACTCTCATATATCAAGCTCATAAAATTGTAAATTGTGAATTACAATTAAAACGCTCATCAAACAATGTTCTCCCTGTACCATAATGGAATACTTTTGTGCGACCTTGTAAATCAATAACAAATGTTCTTTGCACCACAAATTATGTAAAATGTATATTATAATATGTACTTTATAGTTGCATATAAATGTTATTAAGTTCGAATACGTGTAACACCATTAAAATGCATTTGAAACATTTTTCCCCATTGACCGTAATGTAACTGAGTACTTTTGATTGTCCCTGTAATTGATCTATGCATCCGATTTCGATAAAATTTGAAATAACTCGACTAAATTATGTAATAATTATGTATTTTAAATTTCAAACGTATAAAATACATTTGAAACTTTTTCTTCATTGACCACAATGTAATTGAATACTTTTGATTGCCCCTGTAATTGATCTATGCACCCAATTATCGAAAAAATTGAAATAACTCGACAAAATTATGTAATAATTATGTATTTTAAATTTCAAACGATTAAAATGCATTCGAAACTTTTTTCCCCATATACCGTAATATAATGGAATACTTTTGATTGCCCCTGTAATTGATCTATGCATCCGATTTTCATAAAATTTGAAATGACTCGACAAAATTATGTAATACTTATGTATTTTAAATTTCAAACGATTCGGTTGGGTAATTTTTGCGTTGTTATATGCGGACAGACAGATGGACGGACAGACAGACGGTCGGACAGACAGACGGACGGACAGACGGACGGACTGAACGACCACTATAGGTGCTACGTACATACATAACTACGAACGCACCTAATGAGTCATAAAATAACCAATTTGTTATTTGAATACATCCACAATTCTTTACCATGATCGCTTTAGGGTTTTTTTTTTTTTTTTTTTTTTTTTTTTTTGCGAAGTGCCCATTTTGACAGTTTTTAAAAAAATTATATTTAGCCTCTATCAAAAAATTGATGAATACGCACATTATGTAGTTTCTAAATAACAAAAAACTGTCAATTGAATGCATTTTAGAGCAAAATTGGATTTAAAAATGAGTCTTAAAATAACCAATTTGTTATTTGAATACATCCTCAATTCTTAAATCATGATAGCTTTGGAAAATTTTGTGCGAAGTGCCCATTTTGGCAGCCTTTTTTGAAATATATTCTGCTTTTATCAAAAAACTGGCCAATCCGTCTCACTATATAGTTCCTAAATAAGAGGACCTGTAAATTGGATGCGTTTGAGAACCAAATTGGATTTAAAAATGACTCAGAAAAAACGCAATTTGTTATACTTCCCCATTTTTTCAATCACTATTACTTCGGGAAATTCTATTCCAAATACCCTTTTTGGCAGCCTTTTTTGAAATATATTCTGCCTTCATCAAAACACTGGCCAATATATCACATTATATAGTTCCTAAATAAGAGGATCTGCCATTTGGATGCGTTTAAAATCAAAAATGAATTTAAAACTGAGTCAGAATATAAGCAGTTTGGATTTGAGGTTTTTTTTCTCAAACTCCTATTTTTGTTTAATTCATTTTTGATATAAGAATTGGTCCTTTGAAAAACTTGTCAATATAAAAGTTGTAGATATTATTGAGAAGATGTAAAATAAATTTAATTAAATTTGATTGCTTAAGAATTGAGTAAGTTATGGATTTTTTTTTCTTTTTCCTCCCCCCTTTTAGGTAGATTTCGTATGAAATACTACCTATTGCATTCTCTCCCATGTTGAAATTTCTGAAAAATTTTTGCAGATCTACACCGATCATGACTCCTAGACCCCAAAACTACCATCAGTAAAATAGTTTATCTATCTATCTATCTATCTATCGGTGTATATCACTTTCTTCTGAACACGATAACTTCCATAATTATGCTCAGATCTTCTTCAAACTTTTACATAAAATCGAGGAGCTTAAAATCTCGGTCGAGTTTGTTAATGGACAAAATCGGACCAAGGGGATGGAAATAGGAAGGGTTTTTGTGAAAATCGAAAAAACGTCATAACTTCCTAATTAAAATCGATATCGAATACATTTAAAGTTTATATTACTTCTAAAAAATGGGCTAAAAGTTTATGCTTGACAGATTTTTGATAAAGTTAAAAGTGGACTCAAGGGGCGAAAAAAACAGGGTTTTGGGGAGAAAAAAAATCGTAACTTCGTCAGTTCTCAAGATATCAAATCCAACTAAATTTTTTAGAAATGTACTCCACATTATCTAAAACTTTTGTACTTACATGTTTTTGATAGGACCAATTTTTATCGACGAAAAAATGAAAAACAATAAGAAAAGGGGGGTGGAAGAAAATCCATAACTTACTCAATTCTTAAGCAATCAAATCTAATTAAATTTATTTTACATCTTCTCAATAATATCTACATTTTTTATATTGACAAGTTTTTCATAGGACCAATTCTTATACCAAAAATAAATTAAACAAAAATAGGAGTTTAAGAAAAAACCTCAAATCCAAACTGCTTATATTCTGACTCATTTTTAAATTCATTTTTGATTTTAAACGCTTCCAAATGGCAGATCCTCTTATTTAGGAACTATGTAATGTGATATATTGGCCAGTGTTTTGATAAAGGCAGAATATATTTCAAAAAAGGCTGCCAAAAAGGGTATTTTGAACAGAATTTCCCGAAGTAATAGTGATTGAAAAATTGAGGAAGTATAACAAATTGCGTTTTTTCTGAGTCATTTTTAAATCCAATTTGGTTCTCAAACGCATCCAATTTACAGGTCCTCTTATTTAGGAACTATATAGTGAGACGGATTGGCCAGTTTTTTGATAAAGGCAGAATATATTTCAAAAAAGGCTGCCAAAATGGGGCACTTCGCACAAAATTTTCCAAAGCTATCATGATTTAAGAATTGAGGATGTATTCAAATAACAAATTGGTTATTTTATGACTCATTTTTAAATTCAATTTTGCTCTCAAACGCGTTCAATTGACAGTTATTTGTTATTTAAGAACTGTGTAATGGCCCGTATTGGTCATTTTTTTGATAAAGGCATGTATATATTTTTGAAAAAAAGCTGTCAAATTGGGCACTTCGCACAAAATTTCCCAAAGCGATCTTGTTTAAAGAATTGTGGATGTATTCAAATAACTAATTGGTTATTTTATGACTCATTTTTAAATTAAATTTTGTTCTCAAACACATTCAATTGACAGTTTTTTTTTTTTTTTTTTTTTTTTTTTTGTTATTTAGGAATTATATAATGTGCGTATTGGTCGATTTTTTAATAAAATCAGAATATATATTCAAAATATGTTTTCAAAATGGGCATTTGAGCCGAATTTCGTTTAAGAAGATTTTGAAAAAATCAGTTCTTACAGAAAAATGAAATTAATTTTTTTTAAAAAGCGGCCAAATAAAATAGTTAATCTAAATTTATTTTTAATTTTTTTTTTTTTTTTTTTTTTTTTTTTTTTTGAAACGAAAACTTTTTGAAATCTACTTCCGCCTATTGGCCAAGCCGACAGGGATTTTTTCTTTTAATTTTTAATTTTTTCGTCGATAAAAATTGGTCCTATCAAAAACTTGTAACTACAAAAGTTTTAGATAATGTTGAGTACATGTCTAAAAAATTTAGTTGGATTTGATATCTTGAGAATTGACGAAGTTATGAATTTTTTTCTCCCCAAAACCCTGTTTATTTCGCCCCTTGAGCCCACTTTTAACTTTATCAAAAATCTGTCAAGCATAAACTTTCAACCCATTTTTTAGAAGTAATATAAACTTTAAACGGATTCGATATCTATTTTAATTAGGAAGTTATCGCGTTTTTTCGGTTTTCACAAAAACCCTCCCTATTTCCACCCCCTTGGTCCGATTTTGCCCATTAACGATCTCGACCAAGATTTTATGTCCCTTGATTTTATGTAAAAATTTGAAGAAAATCTGAGCATAATTATGGAAGTTATCGTGTCTAGAAGAAAGTGAAAAAAAAAATATATATATATATATATATATATATATATATATATATATATATATATATATATATATATATACTTTTTTTATTGATGGTAGTTTTGGAGTCTAGGAGTCATGATCGGTGTAGATCTGCAAAAATTTTTCAGAAATTCCAACATGGGAGAGAATGCAATAGATAGTATTTCATACGAAATCTTTCTAAAATTGATTATTAAGAGGTGTGACCTTTCCCCTCCCCGCCAGTGCCGTAGCTAGAAGTGAATAATAGAAGGGGGGGGGTGAAGAAAATGTAAGGGATATATATATTTTCTCTCTCTCTGTATGATGCAGAAAGATAAATTAGTGCATATTCATACTGTAGAATATGTTTGTCATTAAACTGTTGTAATAACTTCATTTTATGCTAAGAAAATAATAGGATGATGAAAAGTTCGAGTGTATAACTAGTAAAATATTATACATTATGTTAGCTTCGTAGGTGCAAATAGGATGAGCAAGTGTTGAAACGAATCTAGGAAAAAAAGTGACCGGAAAAAAAGTTATCGGAAAAAAGTGACCTAAATTACAAAAGCGGAAAAAAAGTGACACGGAAAAAAGTGACAAGGAAAAAAAGTGACACGGAAAAAAAGGGACACGGAAAAAAAGTGACAAGGATTGATTTTGGGGAATTATTATTGATTTTGGGGATTCGTTGGTTAAGTATGAAAGGGGGATGGGGGGGGGCTTATAATTTAGGTAAATGGGTTTTTCATGCTTAATTAACTGTTTTGATTCAATTTTTGGATATACGTTCATACTGAAAAGACGCTTGCCTGATTAGTTTTGGGAAGGGACGATTACCACCCCCCCCCCCATCCGTCCGCAGTTAGATGAATGGGTTTTTATGCAGAATTATCCAACGTGTGTCAAATTTGAATATACAGGGCCTGACTAAGGCAGGGGCTTGCGGGGCAATTGCCCCGGGCCCCCGGTTTGAGTGGGGCCCCCAAGGAGAGAAAAGTTTATTGTTAAAAGAGGGCCAAATGATATAAAATAGCAAAATATTACCAAAATTCTTTTTTTTTTCAATTTTAAGGGGTCTTTTTTCTCCTACCCCCTTTGCTTCCCTGCCCCACGTTCCCTTAAAGTAATAGTTACATCATAAGAAAATTAATAGTTAAAATTATTTATCATCTGTTATTATATATAAAGATGTGAAATATAAATACTGAAATCAGTACTTGGTACAAAAATTATGTATACATACAATAGGTTTGAATTTTAATTTTAGTCACTTGAGTATAATTCACAAACATTTTTAAGATAGAAAGGGGCCACTCTAATAATGTTTGCCCCAGGACCCCCCCCCCCCCCACTGTCTAAGTCGGGCCCTGTGAATATAGGTTCTGTTCGATAAGGCTTATATATAGTATATAATGCATGAAGAGTTTTAATGGTTATATACAGAGGTAGAACGGGGGATATTGCTTAGAATTTTGGACATAGATTCATTATGATAAGACGTATCTCTGATTAGTTATGGGGTTCTTCTGCTTATTATAAAGGGTGGGGGGCGAGCAATTATCTCCCCCTTAAACTAGATAAATAGGTTTTTATGCAGAATTACCCCATGTATTTCAAATTTTAAATATAGGTTCTTACTGATAAGGTGGATCCCTGAATAGTTTTAAGGATTTGATATCTATGTATTGAAGTAGAATAGAATATAACCTACCTTAAATTAAATTACTTTTTACGCAGAATTATAGGATTTGCTACAAATTTTTGATTATAGATTCATTATGATAAGGCGTATCCCTGATTACATATGGGGTTACTTTTCTAATTAAAAATTAAGGCGGGTGATTTTCCGATCCCCTTAAATTATATAAATTGTTTTTTATGTTCACTTATCCGATATATTTCATATTTTGGATATATGTTTTTTCTCATAAAGTTAGTCCCAGAATAATTTTAAGGGTTTAATGGCTAAGTATACTGTCAGGTTCTGAGACCATCTCTGCTAAAGATTGGAATTTCCGGAATTAGAGAAGAGGAAATAAGAATTGGAATCTTAATCTCTTTTATATTATACCGGCTGTGTACTAGAATTTTCAAGGTGACATCCTTTCTTTGTTGAAGGGAGAATTGACAGGTAATCCTCTACAGGTGGTGAGTGAGAAAGAGGAGATTGCGGAGAGGCGTGTTCATCCATCAGTGAGGTATGTGGATGATGAGCTGACAAGCAACATGTCACTAATCAAGAAAGGAATGTGGAATGTGTCCAATGGATAAGCACCAAAGGGGGTTGGCATTGGGGAAACACCGTGATTTCAGAAGAGCAAGTCTTATCTCAGATTAGTTCAGTTCGTATCTGGGTTCATACCTAGAGAGTAGTGTAGGACAGAGGTCCTGATAGGGTGTGCTCTGCGTTGTAGAGCGGAGGCAGTGCGTATCTGGAGAGCAAGGGACACAGACGTCCTGGTGTTTAGTGCTCTGGGCCGAGAAGTGCAGGCCGAGTATCCATGTGTTGGGAGATTCGAAAGTGATCTCCGATAAAGTTAATCTAACGTGCATTGAGTGTGAGGTGGAAGGTGTAATTCGAATAGTACACAGCCAACCTTTACTGTATTTAATTTAATGTTGAACCGGATCATCTATATCCGAGTTGTAATTGTATATAATGGTAAATAGCGTATTTAGTGTGTACATATATTCTAATTAAACTGTTAATTCAATTAATTGACAGCGTCAGTGTTCATTTACACAATCCTCACAGTGGGTGATTGATATCACCTAGTAATATCGGTGGTGGCAGCTGTAACTACCACGGACTTTCTTCAAAGTTGTGCGGGCTGAGAGGAACGTCCGACATACACAGTGAGGGAACGGAGAATAACCCCCCTTAAATTAATAAATGGCTTTTTACGCAGGACTATCTTATTTGATTCAAACTTTGAATGTGCGTTCATTATGATAAGGCGAACTCCTGATTATTTGCAGGTTATCCCCCGTTCATCCCTTTATACTTAGCCATTAAACCCTTAAAACTATTCAGGGATTCACTTTATCAGGTAAAACCTATATCCAAAAGTTGAAATACGTTGGATAATTGTGAAAAAAAAATCTTATTTAAAGAGTGGGGGATTAATCGCCCGCTTTCCCTTATTTAATTAGCAAAAGAACCCCATAATTAATCAGAGATTCGCCTTCTTATAATGAATATACATCCAAAATTTGAAGCAAATCGGATGATTCTGCGCAAAAAGCCATTTATTTAATTTAAGGGTGTATTTCGATTCAAACTGCCTATTTTCCGATTTATTTTTAACTTCATTTTTACTCTCATATGCATCAAACTGGCAAATTGTCTTATTTAAAAAGTACTCAAGGTGCCGTAATTGTCAATTCTTTGATAAATGCAGAAAATATTGCGAAAAAAGCAATCAAAAACGGCATTTTGAACAGATTTTCCCCTGGCGGGAGATCTGTGAACGAAAAAAAAGGGTCATACTGAGAAGATAATTGTTTATAAATCAAATTCTAATGAATTGAGCGTAAAAATACAGCACATGGCACCTTGTACATCTCTTCAAAAATATACTCAGCAAGTTTCATGTTTCTACTTTTGAAAATGTGTCTGAAATTGTATCGGAAAATTTCGAGCTGTTGAAGGTGGAAAAGCGTTTTTTTGAATACACCTTTAAGGGGGTTTATCCCCCGTTCTCCCTCTATACATAGCCATTAAACCTTAAAACTATTCAGGAATTTACTTTATGAGAAAGATCCTACATCCAAAATTTGGAATAAATCGGATAAGTGTGCATAATTTTTTTTAAATCTAATTTAAGGCCGGGGTAGTAATCACCCGCCCCCTTTTTAATTAGCAAAAGAACCCCATAAATAATCAGAAATACGTCTTATCATAATTAACCCATGTCCAAAATTCGAAGCAAATCGGATAATTATCCGTAAAAAGCCATTAATTTAAGAAAGGTTATCCCCCGTTCCCCTTCTATACTTAGCCATTAAACTCCTAAAACTCTTCAGGCACTTTATACTACATATAAGCCTTATCGAAAAGAACCTATATGCAAATTTGGCACAAGTTGGATAATTCGCATAAAAACCCATTCATCTAATTGAGGACGGATGGGGGGTGTGGGTAATCGTCCCTTTTCAAAACTAATCAGGCAAGCGTCTTTTCAGTATGAACGTATATCCAAAAATTGAACCAAAATAGTTAATTCAGCATGAAAAACCCATTTACCTAAATTATGAGGCCCCCCCCCGATCCCCCTTTCATACTTAACCAATGAATCCCCAAAAGCAATAATAAATCCCCAAAACCAATCCTTGTCACTTTTTTTCCGTGTCACTTTTTTTCCTTGTCACTTTTTTTCCGTGTCACTTTTTTCCGCTTTTGTAGTTTAGGTCACTTTTTTTCCGATAACTTTTTTTCCGGTCACTTTTTTTCCGTTTACCGTTGAAACATCTATTTTAATTTTAATTTAGTATTTTGCAAAACTGTGAAAGGTTATCAAAGCTAAATTATATTTTCGAATAGAATTTCATTTGGATTTTCGGAACATAAATTCACTTAGTGACCTTGGAATCTTCTTCAGGGGAAGCTCAAAATGTTTTAGGGGAGGGGGGGTAAGCTTAGCCGCCTATATCAACCCCTTAGCTTCAGTTAAGCCCCCTGTCCCTCCAAAAAAATGAAAGTCGACGTATTTTTTCAGTCTGGCTAATACGACAACTTTTAGAAAAGTCTTGAAGAATTCCTTTCAAAGAAAGGATTGCAAGAAACACCTGTATGTTGATTTTTACCCATGTTAGCTAATCTGGTACGATAACTAAAAAAGAATAAGAAAAAGACGCTGTTTATTACCGGCTATAGTGTTTGAAAAGAAAAAGAAGATAAACAATTTTACAGCACTTCTAAAATATACTAACACAACGTCGCCGTGTCAATATTGATTTTAGATATTTTCCACCGGGAGAGATTTCTGTGAATCCTGGGAGGGGGGACATTATGGAGTGGCTATTGAAAACAAAAAATCTCAAATCTTTCGAAGGGGACATCTCATTTTTCCGACGAATCCGGGCCACCCCCTGATTTCAATGCTGTGTAGCGTAGAAAGGGGCAATCTGGCGATGCCCCAGCAAAAATGTTCTTAAAAGCGCAATCTTTTTTTTTTTTTTTTTTTTTTTTTTTTTTTTTTTTTTTGAGAACTGTAGTATAAAAAATTAAAGAGCGATGAAATATTTTAAACTGCTTGGAAGCGCTCAATACCCACTATACCTACACCATCGCACTACCATATCACAGCTTCATATAAACTACCATCCACAGTTGCTTTGCATATTTCGCTTTTATTTTCTTGTTTTTTGGTACCATCAATTCAGTTTTTCTTCTTTCCATTCATAAAAAAGAAGGAAAAAAAAAGAAAAAACGAAAGTCCTGGCTAATACAACGAACTTCAACAAACTCTTCAAGAATTCTTTTGAACGTGGGGGCCGCCAAGAAGAACCTGTACGTTGACTTTTACCCATGTTAGCTAACCTGCCACGATTTTTATAACCACCTTAGAAGGAAAGTAAATAACTAAAAAAAATTTGAAGAGAGATGCTGTTTGCAGTGCTGGGGTCCAACTTTAAAATTCCAACGTCTCTTGGAGAGATAGAAAAGCCTGCAGGCGTCTCATAAATTATGCGACCGTGATTACGGGGTGGGGGGACCAGGGGCTGAAGATACCTAGCGCAGACGAGTATAGATTCCTGAACCCGCAGACTGACCCGCTTGCACTTGATTCTCATTTTATTATTATTATTCTTGTATTTTCTGCAGGGCTGCCCGGCGCGGGCATTTGTCTTTCCTGACAGTGATTCCCTCAGGGGGTGCCCAGAACCTGTTCTGCCGACCTTCCCGGGCAAACGGAATTTTGCAAGGCCCCAACCTGTTCAGGTGACCGCTCCGATGCAAGTGAGAAAGTCTGGGGATGGATGGATGGAGAAGATGTTTGTGCAGTAAGATGTCTGAGGAAGAAGTTTAGAGCCTACAGCGCTGTTTTCTCTGATCGTTTATCAAAAGAGAAAAAAGAAAAATAAAATCCTATCATTTTTTTTCCCGCGCTTATTGCATTGCCCGGTTATTAAGGCTTTTAAACTATTACGTGATGTAGCACGTTAACAAGTTCAAGCGATGGATTAAAGTCTAATGAACTCTGAAAAATTATACATGATTAACTGAAAACTGATACTATGAGTTAACTTTGCAGCCCTGCTAAAAGAAAAAAAAAAGAAATTGTCTCCTTTGTGGCATACTGGACTTCCATGAAAAGTCTGACGAAAAATAAGAATGAAGGAACACGCGCAGACACTTATACACGCACCACGAAATGACAGCCTTATTGTCAGATTAATATTCTATGTTCAATATAGATGGATTCTTATCCCCCCCCCCCAAAAAAAAAGGAACTGTTTATTTCTTACGATTACAAAAATTGCTAATTCAAAACTTGTAAAACAAAATTACCAGACATCGGTGAAATATTTTGTTTTAGGCAAGGACCGATTTACAAATCTGGGGGTCCTGGGCACAGATGCTTACGTCCCCCCTCCCCTCCCCGATAGTTACAGAGAGATAGACTAAACACAATGATAAAAGATATTAGTATAATAACATTTGTTGACTTTAAAATATCCAGTAAAAAATTAAATATGACAACTTATTTTTAAATAATTATTTCGAAATTATGGAATTTAAATGAGTAGGTGTTATATAATAAACTGTGGTACTATTTATCTTTTCGTATCCAAGTCTATATATCTGAAATAATAAAATATGCAGCAATTAATAATACATTTTCGACAACACCAAACTGCAATTATTTGAAATATTAACGGCTCTGCAGCCTAGAAGTTGCACTCACCAATCACAAAATGATCTGTCGAGAACAGGAACTGAACAAGAAATACTAATACAATATATTTATTAAGTCATAAAGATAAAAGAAAATATTCACTATAATAAAGTAATAAATGGATGTTTCAGATAAAATATACTTTATAAAAATACAGCATGAACTGAATGTAGAATGAAATGCAAAATTTCCTTGCATATTAAAACTAGATCAAATTTAGGACAATAATTGAAAAACCTTTAGTAGCATTTGGGGGGGGGGGCTGAAAAGCAGGAGCCCCGAATGCCCTGGCTTAAATCTGGCACTGGTTTTAGGCAGGTTTTTGATGTCGCTACTTGCGATGCATGGGCTGAAATACAACCTCTTCCTTTGAGACTGATAAGAAGAAAATAGGCTTAATCATAAAAGATCCTACCGGAAAAAATTAAAACCGATTTTTGTACCGATTTTAAGACATCCATTATCTTCTCTGGGTGGGTAGGAATGTTTAATTTATTGGGTGACCATAATGGTTCACTCATTACGGATATAATTTCATGATCAATTATTATATTGAAGGTTATTCTTAAATTTAAAGTGACAATTTTTCTAATACTTTCGCTGATTCATTTTCATTCATAAATACAAAAAAATTACATTAGTACTTTATTTTCGTATGTCTCCTTTAAAACTGTTAAAAATAATTAATCCTACAGTTACATCTCTAAATAGGCATACCTGGACAAAGTATTACCAGGCATTTTTTTTTCAAGCCTTTTGGGATTCCTTCTTGAAGGTTTTACCGAATTACAGTAAAATATAAGAAAACGAAGGGCGGATCCAGCTCTTAATTTAGAGGGCGGTCATGGCACCGGGAATCACATCACTTCATGATCAATTATTATATTGAACGTTATTCTTAAATCAAAAGTGACGATTTTTCTGATATTTTCGCTGGTCCATTTTCATTCGTAAATACAAAAAAATTGCATTAGTATTCATAAAAATATATAATTTACACATTTCATTCATATTTGAAGAAATTAAAGTATATTTCTCATTTTCTTATAAATGAAAAAAAATGATTCAGAAATATTATTAAGTCAGCATTTTACGATAAAATTTAGGTATTCACAACTACAGAAATGTCGTCATGAAGGAGGAATGAGCAATTGCGTCCAGAAATTTAGTTTAAAAAGCTAAATTTCATAAATTTTTTTGAAAGATTTTATTTAAAAATGGAAAACGCTTTTTAATCACATAGTTTCCGAGAAGGTACAGTTGCAAATTTCTTGAGATTAAAAATACTTTCACAAATGTGTCAAAAGTTATCTAATTTTCATTTGAGTACAACTTTAAAGAATCAGAAAAATTTAGATCATTGAGCGCGGGGGGAGGTAATGACTCCCGAGACCATCCCCTTGGATCCGCCATTAACGAAAACCTCTTTTAAATAGAAACATTTCATAGTACAGATGACGTAAGGATTATCATGCAAATATGCTTGCTAAATGGAAAACCTGCCTAAAATGAAATTTATTTACAGTCCCACGATAGTTCATTTTCACAGATTTTATTATAACTAAAATCTTTTCGAGAATGTGTAATTTTTTTTTTTTTTTTTTTTTTTTTTTTTTTTTTACAACAGAGACTTTGACAATTGTTCTTTTAACAGTTTATGTGAACAAAATTCACAGAACCTCATTATAATTAATGTCATTTCAATGATTGATCGCTGTGCTGTGAAGCAAATGGGGTCCGTTATTTTTATCACCAAATTAACATTTTATGGCTACGACACCCACAGATCCCAGTTACAGTTATCGTCATATTTGTTGGGTTATGCCATTTTTATTCATCATACCCGGATTCTCCTACTTCAATAAAAAAAAAGAGGTGTATGAGTTGTACGAACATACATATACATATATATGCCCGTATATAGATTATAGATTAGTACGGGTAATGCTTAGCGAGTCTCTTAGTCTGTACTATATGGCCAAAGATGACCGGCCACTTGCGATTTTAAACATTTTGTTAAATATCTAGAAAAATACATGAGGAATTATCCTGAAACTAAGTGTGTAAACATAATAGTACAGGTCACACATTTCTGTGAAGATTTTTTTCGAAACTCTATAGGGGATCGTCAACAAATAGAAAAAGAAAGAATATTTTTTGGATAACCCTGTCAAAACTAACGTAGCAAAAGAGCTCAAACTGTAGATTATCATTAAGTGGCTTATTGTAATATACTGTGTTTATTTTTATGTGGATAGCATGTATACTGATAGAGAAATTGGGGTTTTTATAAAAACAGTCCCAAATTTTTCCAAGTTTTTTGCTTATAATTTGCAGAGTTCTTAATATAAAATAATGTTCTTTTCTGAAAATATGACAAACAACATTGTACACAATACCCTGTCATCAGAATTAAAAAACAATGAAAAATGTATGAAAAATGAGCAGGTTTAGTAAATAATTTTTCATTGCGCATGCGTCAATGATATCAAAATTTCATTTGCATATTGTTTTAGCTAAATGTATAGAATACTTTTGTAAAACTTTCAAAAACATAACTTAAAAGTTCTGAAAGTGATCGTCTATAGCAGGCCTGTCCAACCTTTTAGTAAGCAAGGGCGCACCTCAGGTCTCGGCACTCAATGAAGGGCGCCATCATTCACTTGACAGAAAACATACCATCGCAAAGTGTTACAATAAATGCACGTCACAACATAACGCAAGTGAATCTTACAGCGGTAGACAAAAAATACTATGTCTCTGGGGTTAAATATATTAAATTTTAAATTACACAATTTTCTATGAGAGGATTATCTTAAAAATGTAAAATAAAATTCCTGAAACTTTAATCGATCCTAGAATGACATCAATAACTAAAAATAAATAAACATGGAAATCAGAGATATTGCTATGTTTCTTTTAGGAGTAAAAATAAGCTATAATTTATTTTGAATGATTGAATTTAGTTTTATAAAGGTACAAAAATAAAGGCAAGAACTAGTTGGATGTGCCAATCCCAAAACTTTCTTCTATCTCATACATACATTTTAAAATTAAAAAAAAAAAAATAGTTACTCATTTTAATGCTTTAATAATTTTAATTCAATACCTTACCAACTTTGATTTTCATCTTAAATTTCTGCTTCAATCAGTTAATCGGAGTAAAAGCGAATTTCCGTCTCTGCACGATCCGATGGGCAATAGAATGATAAGCAGATTTTTTTTTTTTCAAATTCAGGGAGGACCTACTTGCCTTACCAAAAAATAATCATATATAATATGTTTAGTTCAGTTCTAGAACTAACTGCATATACTTTTATGTGGTGCAATATTGAAAATGGCATAAAATTCGGTATTGCAGCGTCCCCTTCCGGCGGATTTTTTTAAGATTCAGGGAGAACTAACTAGCTATAGTCATACACATACACAAAAAATTTGGTTCAATTCGATACATAACTTCATATACTTTTGGTCGGTACAATATTGAAAATGGCACAAAAATCGCGATTGCAGCGCCCCGTTCCGGCGGAATATTTCAAAACTGAAGGAGGGCCTGCTTGCCACAGTCAAAAACATTCACAAAAAATTTGGTTCAATTCTATGCATAACTTCATACACTTTTTGATGGTAGAATGGCGACATACAGACAGACACACTCACAGAGACACACGGACAGACAGACATTTTATAAAAACATGTTTTTTGGAATAGCTGACCCCTAAAACGTGTAAATCCGTCGAAAACCGGAAGTTGAAAAAAATTTCGATTACAATACTTTCTTCTATTGAAGATAGAAGAAAGTAATAATAGTGACCAATTCATTTGGGTGGTTTCAGAGAAATAGTTTGAATGCGCTTTCATAAATAAAAATTACGCTAAAAAAAAAAACCTTGAAATTTTAAAAGTTAAGAAGGAATAGCTAAGACCCTTATCCTTTCTATAATATACCACATATATTTCTATAATATAATGGACCATTGTGACAGCAGCAAAAAGAAAAAGCTGAACTTTTGTGCACAAGTATCTCCAAAATGTTGGGAAAGACGAAAAATATTTATTTTTCTGTTACTTTTTAATTATTAAAAATATCTATTTCAGTTATTACCAAAATTACCAAAACTTAGCAAAGTTAACCATCATAATTACTCTTTATAAACAATAATTACAATTAGCGAAAATATGCATGATTAAATTTTCAAAATCTATTTTTAAGTTTGTAACACTTTGAGGGCAAGCAACTGTGTTACTTCAATATTGAACTCGCTCCAGAATATTAGAAAAAAATGTTTAAAAATAACGAGAGGCATTTTTAAAACTATTTTTCCATCAAAGATATAAATTTTAAAATTCATTAAATGTTTTTGGTGGAAATCTTGATTAAAATTATGTAATATATATATATATATGTATAATGCATTCCACCACCTCTCAATGGGTTTTTTATGAGTTTTCACAATTTTCGAAAATATCTCTGATGTAAATATTAATGATTTTAAAGAAAACCTTCTTTATAAGGGAATTTCACTTAGAAAAAGTCTAATAACAGGAAAACTTGAAAAGGGCGCCAAGAAAACTCTCAAAGGGCGCCATGGCGCTCGCGGGCGCCGCGTTGGACAGCCCTGGTCTATAGAATCAACTCAAAATCCGTTATTTCGAAAATGAAGCAAAAAAATCAGGGATTTTATCCAAATATATGTACGTGCCATATTATGTTTTCTATATTTCCATTAATCAATGGATATATGGATAAAACCCCTCATCTTTTTGCCTCACTTTGAAAATAACAGATTTTGAGCTGATTCTATAGACGATCACTGTTTGAAATTTCAAGCTACGTTTTTGAAATATTTACAGAAGTTGCTCTATATATTTCGCTAACACAATATGTAAATGAAATTTTGATATCGTTGACGCATGCGCAATGAAATTTCTTTTAATAAACGTGCTCATTTTTCATACAATTTTTATTATTTTATAATTTTGATGACAGGGTATTGTGTACAATGTTGTTTGTCATATTTTCAGAACAGAACATTATTTCATATTAAGAACTCTGCAAATTATAAGCAAAAAACTTGGAAAATTTTGGGACTGTTTTTATAAAAACCTTACTTTCTCTACGAGTATTCATTTCTCTACGAGTGTACATGCTATCCACATAAAAATGAACAAAGTATATTACAATAAGCCACTTAATCATAATCTACAGTTATAGCGCTTTTGTTACATTAGTTTTCACAGGGTTATCCAAAAGTTATTCGTTATTTTTCAATTTGTTGACGGTCCCCAATAGTTTCGGGAAAAAATCTTCACGGAAACGTATGACCTGTCCTATTATATTTACACACTTAGAGTTTCGGGATATTTCCTCATGTATTTTTCTAGATATTTAACAAAATGTCTAAAATCGCAAGTGACCGATCATCTTTGGCCATATAGTGTACAAACTTTCAACGGGATTTGTTCAACCATTTTTTCATTTAATGAATATGGACAGACACTCTGGATATACGCTGAATACACGCTGGATATACGTGAGAGTAACACATGTATATAATAAAACTGAAATGATAAATATAAAAATAATATAGGATTTCTTCCTCATTCCCATACATATACAGTGAAACCTCCAAATAAGGGACACTCCGAATAAGGGACACCTCTATTTAAGGGACAAAACTTCCTGTCCCAGTCCCTTGGTATAGGATGCGTAATGTATTTATCTCTGAATAAGGGACACTCGATTTAAGGGACAGTTGGAAATGAAATCAAAGGCCCGGTGTTTGCATTTCAGATAATGAAGTAGTTTGTGATGAAAATGAAAATACAGATTTTTGTGAATTTATCAAACAGACAGACAGTCAAGTGGATACAGAGACATACGACACAATTGACGTATACAACTCAATAAGTAATTTATTTACCAAAAAAGTGAAAACACAATTCGATTCCAAATCGTTTCCACAGTCAGACATTCTAGTTTTATACCTTTACATTAAAAATGAATTTGTAAATGTATCAAAACGTTTTCCGCTAGCTGACCACAGCAGTTGAATATTTTTTTTAGAAATACTGCTGATAATGAAGAACTAAAATTTATAAGTATAGGTAAATGAAAACTAGAAAGGTTTGTAGTGAAAAAATGAAATTTGCAAAACAATTACTTTTGATTACTTCAAGTAAAATTCTTTTAAATGTTTTAACACTTTTTGCATGTACGAAATATGGATATAAAATAAAAATTAATAATTCTGCAAATAATTTAATGATTTGGTAATCAACAGAAAATTTTAATTTATTAATTCTCTATTTTTTTGTGTCTGATTAAAGTAATTTATACACTTTGGGTACATTTAAACTTCATCTTTAATGAATTGCTATTTTTATATCCTTCTGAACGATTAATTAAAAATAAGAATCAAAACTCTAAATAAGGGACACCTCTATTTAAGGAACAAAAGTTCTGATCCCATGGGTGTCCCTTGTTTGGAGGTTTCACTGTATACATATTTATAACCATTACTTGTATACAAGATATGGACCATTGAATTGAATTTAATAGAAAATTATCACATTAAAACATGGGGGTGGGGAAAATGAATACAAATGGAATGTATACATATATTCATTTATAATTAAGCTAATAAAATTTAAATACTGTATTATTAATGGAAACTCACCTGTATATATAATTATTATATACCCTATCCGGAAGTGAGTGAAAATTTTATTACAAAATTCCATTCTTATTTTACAGGGTTTTTTTCAAACCTCTCCAACGAAGGCAATAAAAACTTCCATGTGTCGTTTCTTTTTAACCATTCTGCAGTCATCAACAAAAGAAAGACGAGTCTCAACTATGGAAAGATTGGCAGATCGATTTGTTGGAAAGATTTCTAACCGATTCGGATCCCAGGAAGACGAAAGTAATAAAACATCTAAAGTATTGCCTGACCGCAAAAAATAATTCTGGATTTAAAAAGCTGTCTGTTTGTACCTTAATTGTCGGTTTAGTTGCTTTAGTTGCACTGGTGTAAAATTTTTATTTCCCTGCAATATTTTAATTTTTACTCACGTGTAAATGGCAACATTTTTTTTTAAATTTTAATTCATTTAGTTTTTAATTTAGCAGAAATATTATCTCTCGAACAAGATGCAAATGTAGTCCTTCCATTTCATATTTTCCTGAAGACGCCCGCAGAAGACGGCGCGAAACGTTGAAAGTTTTATTTTATTTTAATATGTACTAATGTATATTAAAATTCCTGTTTTGTGCACCACTGAGCAATGTGTTATTATTAGTTAGTTGCTTTTGTTTGCTTTACCTAACAAAAAATCATTAATATGTAAACTGACTTTTCTTTTCCAACCATTATGTAGTCATAAACAAAAGAAAAAAAAGTCTCATCAAGTGAAAGAATTGGTGATGGACATGTCGACTATGTGCACTGGTGAACTTTGACCTCTGGGCACCTGATGAAAGTCACAGAACATCAAACGGACCTCTCAACCGGATAGGAATTGCCGATGTCAAGAGATGCAGTCTGCATAGGTAATAAATAAAACGAAAAGATAATACTAAGTCAGCAACCCGATATCTAACACCAACGAGATTATAAAGAGTAGAAACTTTTCATTAAATGATCAAGGAAAGGGTAATAAATGACAAAGAAAATTTTACTTTTCTTTTCTTATCTACCCCTTTCTCCCTTTTTGAACACTTTCCGATAGAGGTCTGCACGTGCGAGAATTTCCAAGTTCGGGCACAGCCCGGCCCGAATGAAGGCTATCTTTGCCCGTCTCGGGCAGTCGTGAAGGTTAAAAGTTCCGCATCAGCCGTGTCCGGCCCATTTACGGTAAAGCATGTTCTTAATATCAAAGAACATTGATCCAGCCTGCCCCGTACAAAAATCAACGCCATCAGACCCGAGTCAATTTTTACTGAAAATATCGATTATTCTGAATCGACTATTAAGAATTTTTTTTTTTTTTCTAGACTACTGCATACATATTTATGGAAAAATTATAGATTACAATATATTCTAATATATAGATTAAATTATAGATTAATATATGTTTTAAATTACTGTTCGCAAAAAACATCATTTAGAGTAGCACCAATACCGACCTGTCATGTAGGCCCAATATGTAGAATGAAAATAGGAAAATATAAGCCTGACTCCTGTTCCGGACCAAGTCTGTTGAAGTATAATTAAATCCTTATTCAGACATAGTGCAAGAGCCAAATGCTCACCTCAACGCTGGACATATTACGTTTGTGTGCTGATATTCTTAATCCAGCATCGGCTTGTGACGTATATTTATACTGTTCTCGCTGCAATCACGTTATTGAAATATCTTCATACTTTCTTGGATTAGTTTGATCCTTTTAAATTTTATACCGAGCCCAATTTTTTTTATCACTTCAGCCCGCCCGTTACAAAAACTGATTTTATTCCGAAGGCCCGACTCGTTGGAAATTTTTTCTTCATTTTCCGGATTTGTTACGAGCTTCGAGACCAGTGGCGGATCCAAGGGGGGGGGGGGGTCATGGGGGTCATGACCCCCCCTGGAGCTCTTCAAAGAGGGATGTACACTGTACAGTCTAAATAAAAGGTGCTGAAACAGGTACGCAAAATAGCATCTAATCGAAAGAATTTGCGCTTTTTTCGAAACTGATCGAGAAAATTCGCGAATTTTCCGCGCCTGATCGACATAATTCACAATTTTTCCGCATCCGATCGGTGAAATTTGCAATTTTTGCGAAGCCGATCCACGAAATTCAGAATTTTTCCATACCTAATCGATGAAATTCACGATTTTTTGGGGTGTGATCGACGAAATTTGAGATTTTTCTATGAATGGTTTGCGAAATTTGCGATTTTCCTTCACTTGATTGAAAAAATTCACGATTTTCGTTCCCAATCCACAAAATTAGCACATTTTTCCGTTCTCGTTCGATGAAATACGAATTTTTCCGTACACGAACTAAGAAATACGCTTTCGTAATTGAATGACGAGCTATGCATTTTTTTCCTGTCGTAAACTGATGAAATCCGTGATTTTTTTTTCTCGCGATACTGACGAAACTCACGATTGTTCTGCAGACGCTCAAAGATTTATTTAATTTTTTCGCGCATCATCGACAAAATTTGCGGTTTTTCCGCGCCCTATCAACAAAATTAGCGATTTTTCGTTCCGAATCGACATAATTAGCTATTTTTTCGTTCCGAATCGATAAGATTTGCGAGTTTTTTTCTATTCGATCGCCGGAATTCTTGCTTTTTACGAAGCCGATCGTCCATATTTGCGATAATTTCTGTCCCGATCGATGGTATTGTCAATTTTCGTTCACCATATCAACGTAATTTGTGATTTTTTTTTTCATTTCGGATCAACTGTATATCCGCTTTTTACGAAACTGATCGATCATATTTGCGACTTTTTCGTTCCCGATCGACAACGTTCCCAATTTTTCCGTGCCCTACCAAAAGCGATTTTTTCGTTCCCGATCGACTAAATTCGCGCTTTTTACAAAAGCAGTCGACCATATTCGGGATTTTTCCGTGCCCAATTGACGAGATTCGCGCCTTTTTCCGTTCTTGTCCATGAAATACGCATTTTTCCGCATCGAACAATAAAATTTGCTTTTACAAAGACAATCGACTACATTCGCGATAATTTTTTCCCGATTCATGAAATTGGTAATTTTTGCATTCCATATCAACTCAAAATTCGCAATTTTTTTATTCCCAATCAACAAAATTTGCGATTTTTCCATTCCCGATCGAATAATTTCGCGCTTTTTACGAAGTGATCGACAAAATTGGGAGGTTTCCGTGCCCTGTTAACGAAATTTGCGATTTTTTTGTTCCAGATAGACAAAATTCGTAACTTTTTGTGCTCGATCGACAAAATTTGCGGTTTTTCTGAGACATACAGACAAAATTCGAAAATTTTCGAGGGCCGATATACAAAACTCGCAATTTTCCAATGTCCAGTTAAAGATATTTTCGATTTTTCCGCGCCAGGTCAACGAAATTCGCGTTTTTTTGCGCGGTAAACAGACAAAACAGGCGACTTTTCCACAACCTATGAACAAAATTTTTTCAAGTATTATAAAAAAATTAGATTTTTTTCCTTGACGATAAACGAAATCTGAGATTTTTCGCGTCCGATCGACAAAATTCGTTTTTTTTTACGTGCCTAATCGACAAATTTCGAGATTTTTTTATGCTCGATCGGCGAAATTTGCTACTTTTTATCGTATTTCCGTTTTCACAAGATTTACTGTATTTTAAAATTGTTTCATTAAATCATCTGTCAAAAGTTGTGACCCCCCCCCCTCCCTGGAGGTTGGACTGGATCCGCCCTTGGATCGACAACGTTCCCAATTTTTCCGTGCCCTACCAAAAGCGATTTTTTCGTTCCCGATCGACTAAATTCGCGCTTTTTACGAAAGCAGTCGACCATATTCGGGATTTTTCCGTGCCCAATTGACGAGATTCACGCCTTTTTCCGTTCTTGTCCATGAAATACGCATTTTTCCGCATCGAACAATAAAATTCGCTTTTACGAAGACAATCGACTACTTTCGCGATAATTTTTTCCCGATTCACGAAATTGGCAATTTTTGCATTGCATATCAACTCAAAATTCGCAATTTTTTTATTCCGTATCATGAGAATTTGCGATTTTTCCATTCTCCATCGAATAATTTCGCGCTTTTTACGAAGCGATCGACAAAATTGGGAGGTTTTTGTGCCCTGTTAATGAAATTTGCGATTTTTTCGTTCCAGATAGACAAAATTCGCAACTTTTTGTTCTCGATCGACAAAATTTGCGGTTTTTCTGAGACATACAGACAAAATTCGAAAATTTTCGAGGGCCGATATACAAAACTCGCGATTTTCCAATGTCCACTTGACGATATTTTCGATTTTTCCGCGCCAGGTCAACGAAATTCGCATTTTTTTGCGCGGTAAAATAAAAAAATTAGATTTTTTTTCCTTGCCGAAAAACGAAATCTGAGATATTTCGCTTCCGATCGACAAAATTCGTTTTTTTTACGTGCCTAATCGACAAGTTTCGCGATTTTTTTATGCCCGATCGGCGAAATTTGCTACTTTTTATCGTAATTCCGTTTTCACAAGATTTACTGTATTTTAAAATTGTTTCATTAAATCATCTGTCAAAAGTTGTGACCCCCCCCCCCCCCCTGGAGGTTGGGCTGGATCCGCCCTTGTTCGAGACAAGCTCAGACCCATGCAGACCTCTTCTTTCTGGCCTAGTTGAAAAAGACTTATGAATTTCGTTTACCTTTCTACCAGTTGACTTTCTGTGCTCTAACTCTCATTAATGTACTCAGATAGCCAAGCAATTCATATGAGTTATTGAGGTTTACTATGGTATGTTTGGTATTGAAAATGAAATGTACAGCATTTATAATTCGCTTACTGATACACCCAAAAGAATTATGTTACATTACTGTTTATGGGAAAACATCTTACAGTGTATTTAATGTTATACACTATTCCAAAAATATTGAAGCTGATATATATTATGGAGATTCACTACAAGATGCTGACTGCAGAATGGGCTGTGCATAGTATTCCTAGTTCGTTTACATGGAGACACAAAATAAGTCGGTTACAGTAGTCTACGAACAATAATTGTTGGAAGTGTAATTTTAAGTGTGGTACGCGTTTTTAAATTTCGTTTTTTTTTTTTCTTCTTTTTTTTTTTTTTTTTTTTTTTTTTTTTTTTGCGCATAAATTCTCTGATTATATACAGGGCTGCACAAAAGATCACGAGTATATTTCCTTTTATTGACGGAAATTACTGAAGAGAATTTTCGCTTGTATTCTGCGTTTTCTAATTGAACTACATTTTTGTGTGCCACAGAGCATCTATACAAATCTATAAATTAACATACAGAAAATGCATCATATGCATAAAATAATTCGGATTTTTCCGCCTACCCATAGTAATCACTAATGTTGGATTTTCAAACGTGTCAAGGGTTTTTAATTTTTTACTTTTACATCACATTTCAACTTGCTAAACGGTGAAGTTTTGTTACAGTATTCTGAATGAATTGGAAAATGTGTTCACAATCTATGCCTGGCGAATACATTATTATTTTTTTTTTTAATAATAAATAGAATAAAAATGCTGATATACAACTTAACAACCGGTTCAAATTTTGCAGAATCTCGAACTTTTTGCAAAAATGAATAGATATATTTAATGGATTTATTGTTAGCTTACGTTAAAAGGTTTACAAGAGCATCTAACTCAGAGATTGGCAATTGTGAACCACCAGTTGTCCACGAGAAGATTTATGTGATCAGCATAAAAATCCTGATTCATCATTATTTTATTATTAATCATTATTAGTCATTATTTATATTTAGTTTTTACGTTTTATTAGTAACTGTCCTCTCATTATATAATAAAAGCCTAAGTCATGTGACTGTCATCAACAGTTCTGGGATGACCGCTTCATTTTT
Organism: Maratus speculifer; assembly: GCA_964019185.1. Classification (NCBI taxonomy): domain Eukaryota; kingdom Metazoa; phylum Arthropoda; class Arachnida; order Araneae; family Salticidae; genus Maratus; species Maratus speculifer. The sequence continues at coordinate 281,426,644 of OZ025298.1, read as the reverse complement.
ATACGCCAGGGGACCATTTTGGTACTTTAATGTTAGCCACTCGCAGGTGATAAGTCGCCAAATATCGTTCTATCGCCATCATTTCATCTGTATTACAATACACCAAATCAGATGACTGTCATAAACAACTACGAATTTATTCCATCTTATGCTTTTCATATGCAAGGCTTCAATTTTGATTAAAAAATCAAAATTATTTTTTCGACTAAAATTAAAATTTGTCATGATCACAAAGATTTCTTGATAATTTTATGTTAGCCGTGTGCAAATTTGATCATTATTATTTTTTTAACTCGCCAGTTAGCATTTATTTATTTATTGAGCATGATAAATTAAAACAATGCTTTGATTTTCAAATTAATTTCTTCATGTTGAGCATAACTTTTGCATATGCGATTATAAATAGAACAAAAATAAAATGATGAAATAAATTATACAAATATATATATATATATATATATATATATATATATATATATATATGTATATATATATATATATATATATATATATATATATATATATATATGTATATATATATATATATATATGTATGTATATATATGTATATATATGTATATATATATATATATATATATACTGAAAAATAGCACAGCGTTGCTCAAAATTTGATATCATCTATATTATAAAGGCAAAACGTATTTGTGCGTAACGCATACGTCATTTTGCGAATGGCAACACCTTTTTCCCTGCAATTTCGGTTTTGCAATTTTCGATACTGTAAATTTTGCACTTATAAACATCACACATTTTAAATTTTTACACCGTCGTACAGAGGAAAAAAATGTAGTTTTAAATGCAATTTGTTTGAAAACTGTATCTAAATTTATTTTTGAGATATTAATTTATTTTATAGTTTTTAGTACCAATTTTGCAATTGTGGCAACAGAAACACTCCATTTTCTCTTAAAATTAAAAAAAAAAAAAATAGAAATTAAAATGCGCAACATTTTCTCATGCAATTTCGGTTTTGAGATTTCGGTACTGCAAATTTTACATTTCTAAGCGTCGTACATTTTAATTTTTTACACCGTCGTATAGAGAAAAAAAAATACTTTTAAATGCAATTTGTTTCAAAGCTATATATCAATTTATTTTTGATTAATTAATTTTTTTATAATTTTTAGTACCAATTTTGTAATTGTGGCAACAGAGTCAGTACATTTTATCTTAAAATTTAAAATAATAATAATAATAATACCGTAATTTCGGGTGTATAAGCCGCAGATCAAACAATTCTTTTTGGACCCAGAATTCTTATTTAGTGATTGAAGACAAATATTTACGGCGATCTGACTAGTTATATTCGTTTTTTAAAAAATTCTGGTTAGAAAAAGAATTGTTTGAGCTGCGGCTTATACACCCGAAATTACGGTAATCAAAATTAAAATGCGTCTGTTATAAAATCCGGTGAATTTCAGTTTTATATCGTTTAATAATTTAGATATTGAGTTTTATAGTATTTTGTTAATTTTAGCTTAAAATAATATTTGCTTGAGAGTTAGACTGACCAATATAAGATATACTTTTTACTGTAACTAATTTTGTAGACTTATTATAAATAAATGAAACAGTTCTTTTTAAAGATTTTCTTTCGTCGAATTTCGACGGGTTCCACCTCGTTATTTTTAAAATCCATATTTAAAATTCTTAGAGCCATAAAACAAAATACTGCGTTAAAATTTTTTAACTTGTTAAGGCTGTTCTCAACTGCTCTGCTCATCAAGCGCAAGACGTTTTGATGCATTTACAAAGTTATTTTTTAACGGAAAATTTTGAAATTTGAAAGTCTGACTATGGAAACAATTTGTAGTCGAACTGATTTTCTTTCTTTGTCTTTTTTTTTTTTTTTTTTTTTTTTTTTAAATCAAAAATTTACTTATTGAGTTATAAATGAGTTCGATCACGTGACAAACACGTTTTTCATCCCGTTTGAGTAGTTATTTTTCTTTCGATAGGAAATTTGATTCAAAATGCCCTCTTTTTATCACTATTTTCTAAAAAATCTATTGTGTTTGAAAATAAATAAATAAATAAATAAAATAGAAAAATGAGTGCGATTAAATAGTTTCTGAACAACAACACCTTTTAGTTTCATGCATTTCCGAAAACCTATGCCATAAAATTACCCATTTTTATTTAAGAACAGCCTTACGACGCAACATTAGTCACTGAAATAGACCTGGATGATAATTTTAAGCCTATGGGGACCTTCTTTTCAAATATCTCGCTCACATTTTAATATTTTTACATGATTTTTTTTTTCATAAGATAGCTGATCAAGATTTGCAGCCGGGCTAGTTTTTACTTTTTCGATTTAGGATATATATTTTTTTATATTATGATAGTTTCATTTTCAGAACCGGTTCTACCCGTTTCGAAAGCTTAAAGTAATTTAAAAAAAAAACCTGAAACCAAAATTGAAAAAGTAAAAACTAGCTCGGTTATACATCGTCCTCAGCTATCCTATGAAAAAAAAAATCACGTAAAAATATTAAAATTTGAGCGAGGTATTTGAAAAGAACGCCCCCATAGACTTAACATTATCATCCGGGTCTTTTTCTGTGTCTAGTGTAGCCCCTAAGGGTAATTAATACAATTTTATAGCTTTATCTCACCAAAGTCATAAAAGTAAAATTTTATTGAAATTTTTTTGTACAAACCTAGATTAATATTAAAAGTATAAAATATGTCCAGTCGCTTTTCAAGGAGCTAAGAAAACACCTTTTCACTAGAATAAATAAAAGATAATCTTATTTCTAAACATTTTGCGAACTAAGTAACTTCTCAGAATGACATCCTCTAACATCAGTGACGCGATCCGATATCTTTGTTGAAATTTAACGCTGACAGAAAAATCTATACTCATTTAACAATAATTAAACACATCTTTGCGAAACAGTCAGTGCAGATTATTGCACATTCGACATGTCCCTGGTTTCCAATTTCTCAAGACCCGCAATTTTCTTTTCTTTTTTTCTTGTCTTTTCTTTCTTTTTCCTGCTTGTTCGTTATCGCATCACGAATATGTCGACTTGCATCAAAGAGTTGAACGATCACAAGTATAAGATCAGATACGAAATTCGTGAAAAGAGAATTAGAAAGAAAAAAATGGCAATCAGATTAAACTTCATAGTTAATATGAATGACAATAATAAGCTTTAAAAAAACTTGCGCAAAAATTAAAGCTACCACTTTTATTTTATAGAAAAGAATAGGTATTTGTGAATGAGAGAAAAATACGCGAAATTACGAAGCTTTCGTAATTTCGAGTATAAGTTTTGCTGTATTTGAGCTATTGTTGTCAATTTTTTTCACAACAACAAGTAGAGTATGGGAGGTATGATGGATGGAAATGGGGTTGTCATAGGCCGTTACTGCTAGACGGCTCAGTGTGTCTTGCAGTGTAGTCCAACAACTCTGGGATCAGTATAAATCTGAAGATTCTGTGTCCAGAAGACATGTTCCATGCAACCCACGTGTTAATACACCTGCAGAAGACCGGCTTCTAGCTCTTTCGGTCCGAAGAAGACGCACCACTGTGCTGCAACTCATTGCAGACCATTTTGCAGCATCAGGGAGAACAATCTCCGCTTCTAAGGTGCGAAGACGTCTTCACAATACAGTTCTCTATGCAAGGCGACCAGTTATGTGTGTTTCCCTCAACAGACGACAGAGAAGGGCCCGCTTATGTTGGGCAAGAGAGCATTTTTCCTGGACCAGACAACAGTGGGCTTCTATACTCTTCACAGATGAGTCCAGATTCACAGTGGAAATCGATTCAAGACGTCTTCTGATCTAGAGAGAATAATACACTCGATACCATCAATCAAACACTGTCGAAACACACAGGTACAGAAACAGTGAAATCATTGAGCAGGGATCTCACTCGGAGGCCACACTGACCTGCATGTGATATGTTACATGGAGGAACTCTGACTGGTACGAGGTACTGGGATGAGATCCTTCATTCTATGTGCGCCCATATTCCGGTGCTATTGGCAATGGTTTCATTCTAATGGATGATAGTGCGAGACCACACCGAGCTGTGGTTGTTGAGGATTATCTTGAGGATCACGGTTTGGAGAGAATGGAATGGCCAGATCATTTACCAGACTTGAATCCGATATAACATCTTTGGAACTATCTTGGAAGACAGGTTGCAGCTTTACGTCCCAGGGGTCGGAGCATATAGAACAAATTATAATGTTCTGACCAATATCTTTTATCAAAAATCTTCAAGAGAGATTTTTCTAAGGTATGCAATTGGACTATATAATGAAGATTTTTGATAACAGATACTGGTAAGAACAATAAAATTAGTCCTATGTGCTCCAACTCCTGACGTCCTCTTCCAAGGTCATTAAATGATCTGGAACAAGGCTTACTCCATGTCTGGTCAGCGCTACTTATTTCGGTGTCCGACAATTTAATTGAGAGCATGGAAAGTCGATGTCGCCAATGCATTCTAGTCCGGAATGGATATATTCCGTATTAGAACCAGTTTTTTAATGTTTCTGTCACATTTTACTGCATAATACTGCGATGTACTGATTTCTCCAATAATGGAGTTTTCCACCATAAGTGCTTTTTTGTTGTAATTTTCATTTATACGTTTAACTTAAGGCCTCTGCCCCTGGCCGAAGAAACGCTCGCGAGTTAATGCTATTCCTATGGCGAAACATTTTTCTAATAACTCTTTTGCATTTTGACATTTTTGAATAATTTCTTTTGCATTGGATAGCTGAGGTGCATGCCGACAGCGCATACTTTTTCGATTTTGGTTGCAGATATTTTTTACAAAGTTAATTTCACTTTCAAAACCGGTTTCGAAACTAAAAGTGCTTTTTAAAAAATATATCTGCAACCAAAATCCTTATTATATCAGAAACTTTATCAGAGCTTTAAAAAATCTCGAAATGATACTCCTGCCCAAGTCGTGCAAAAAATGACCATGACTGGGTGGTGGAAGAGCGCCTTAAACTCATACCCTCAGTTTATGCTGGCATTGAAATAAAACCGATGACACCTGGAAATCCGCAAGCAGTAGGATATTCTGGACCAACATTTATTGCAATAAAAAGTGGCAAACACAGTTCCTCAACAGCAAACACGCATGCTCGGGATTTTGAAACACTGCTAAATATTGATGAGTTTCAGTCAATAGTTAGAATCGAGGATGGTTCTGTAAAGCCTGTTGTTATTATGACTATAGATGGAGGGCCAGATGAAAATCTTAGGTATCGAAAGTAATCGCTTTTGCTATGCGCTGCTTCAAAATGTACAATTTGCATGCATTATTCATTGCTACTAATGCACCAGGAAGAAGTGCATTCAAAAGGGTTGAACGTAGAATGGCCCCTCTTAGTCGGGAATTGGCAGGACTAATTTTGCCTCATGATCATTTTGGCTCCCATCTGAACGACAAAGGCTGTACAATAAATGTTGATTTGGAGAAATCCAACTTCGAGTTTGCTGGGAAAGTGTTGGCGGAGATCTGGAGCACCATGAATATCGATGGACATCCTGTCCACACCACTTACGTCAATTCTGGTGAGCCTGAACTTCCAGTTGAGAACATATAAAATGGTATTCCGATCATGTTCGGGAAAGTCGACATTTGCTTCAGATAGTGAAATGCAAAAACGAAACGTGTTGTCTTTGGCCTAGAAGCAGAATTTTTAAGATTCTGAAATCACGCTACTTGTCACCACCAGCTAAAATGAATCAAACATCACATGATCTCATCGTAAGTGATGAAGGAGAATTTCTAGACCGAAGTCTCCACCTTGCACTAGATTTAGAAATTTCTTCAGCAGGGTTCATTCAATTACCTTACGATTATTCCTGTCCAACAGTGAAACCGAAGCTATCAAAACGTATTTGTCAGGTTTGTGGACATTATAATGCATCCAATAAATCAGCTGATCGCCATAGGAAAAATATTCATGGGAATGATAAACAAAATGTAACTCAGACACGAGTACGTCCACTACGTATAGCGGCTCGGCTAGCCAATGAACTGATATGCATTCTTCAAGCCTTCATTGGTGACGAAGACGTTGAGTGGCTGGAGAAGGAAGAAGTGGAAGAACAAGGACCGGAAACCCGCAATACCCTAGGCCACTGTTCCAGTGAAAACTTTATAATAGACAATGTTGAAACATGGGTTCAAGGATCCTGGACATCAGATTAAAATATGAACACCAAATTGAACTCCAACATTTATATGATTCATGTCAAAAATTTTAGTTGCCTAAGTTAAGATGCCTAAGATGTTTTGATGCCTAAGTTAAGACTTCTTGTATATCTTGTTTTATTGTTCAATGTGATAAATAAATATCCCTGTCGGCTTGGCCTATAGGCGGAGGTAGATTTCGAAGAGTGTTCATTTCAACAACAAAAAATAAATTTGATTACAGATAAACCCAGTTTAACAACTTTATTTGTCCTCTTTTGAAAAATTTTTAACTTCATTTTTCTGTAACGACTGGTTTTATCAGAATCATCTTAAGCTAAATTCGGCTCAAATGCCCATTTTGACAACATATTTTGAAATAATTCTGAGTTTATTAAAAAATCGACTAATACGGTACATTATATAGTTCCTAAATAACAAAAGACTGTGAATTGAATGCGTTTGAGAGCAAAATTGAATTTAAAAATGAGTTATAAAATAACCAATTTTGAATACAACCTCAATTCTTAATCATGATAACTTCGGGAAATTTTGCGCAAAGTGCCCACTTTGACAGCATTTTTAAAAATATATTCAGCCTTTATCAAAAAACTGAACAATGCGAGACATTATACAGCTCCTATATAAGATAACCTGTCAATTGGATGCGTTTGAGAGCAAAACTGAATTTAAAAATAAGCTAGAAAAAACGCAATTTGTTATTTCAATGCTTCCTCAAATTTCAATCACGATAACTTCTCGAAATTCTGTTCAAAATACCCTTTTTGGAAGCGTTTTTTGAAATATATTCTGTCTTTATCAAAACATTGACCAATGCGTCATATTATACAGTTCCTAAATAAGAGGACTTGTAAACTAGATACGTTTGAGAGTAAAAATGGATTTAAAAATGAGTCAGGAAAAACGCAATTTGTTATTTGAATACTACTTCTAATTTCCTATCACTGTCACTTCGGGAAATTCTGTTCAAAATACCCTTTTTGGCAGCCTTTTTTGAAATATATTCTGTCTTTATCAAAAATCTGGCCAATGTTTCACATTATATAGTTCCTAAGTAAGAGGATCTGCCATTTGGATACGTTTAAAATAAAAAATGAATTTATAAAACGATTCAGAATGTAAGCAGTTTGGATTAGAGGTTTTTTCTCCAACTCCAATTTTTGTTTAATTTATTTTTGCTATAAGAATTGATCCTATGAAAAACTTGTCAATATAAAAGTTGTAGATATTATTGAGAAGATGTAAAATAAATTTAATTGGATTTGATAGTTTAAGAATTGACAAAGTTATGGATTTTTTTCTTTTTCGAAAGTCCTTTTTATTTTCGTTTTTATTTTATTTTTTTTACCGGTAAGAGTTAGTCCTATCAAAAACTTGCAAATACAAAAGTTTTAGATAATTTTGAGAATATGTATAAAAAATTTAGATGGATTTGATATCTTGAGAATTGACAAAGTTATGATTTTTTTTCTTCCAAAAACCCTATTTTTTTCGCCCCTTGAGCCCATTTTTAACTTTATCTAAAATCTGCCATGCATAAACTTTTGGCCCATTATTTAAAAATAATATAAACTTTAAACTGATTCGATATCTATTTTCATTACGAAGTTATAAGCTTTTTTCTGTTTTCACAAAAACGCCCCCTATTTCGACCCCCTTGGTCCGATTTTGCTCATTAACGAATTTAGCCGAGATTTTATCCCCTTTGATTTTATGTACGAGTTTGGTGGAGATTGGTGAAGAATTATAGAAGTTATCGTGTCCATAAAAAAATGCGATATATATATATATATAGATAGATAGATAAATAAACTAGTGCGAAAGCAATAGGTAGTATTTCATACGAAATCTACCTAATAATATATTTAAACCATTTTGTATTATGCGGTTTGTTTAATGCAATAAGCAACAATACCGTAAAATGGGGTGAATAGGGACAGCGGGGTGAATAGGAACGAAACTTCCCGGACATACAAATAAATTTATTATAAATATATGTGATGATATTTTTAGTTGATGATTTTTTTATAAAAAGGTAATAACATTAAGAGTTGGGAAATTCAGTTTTGACATGTTTGCACAAGTAATGGGGTATATAAAAAAAACTTCAAGAGGATCCTCAAAAACCTCATTTTTTCAACGTTTTCAAAACTTTGTATGTAACTACAGAACTTTTCGTCCTCAAAATCTAAGAGAGGGGATTTTTAATTAATAATAGACCTGTAAACGACATTCTGTATTAAATTCTACATATTTCTAAACTATATAATGAAAAAATGAAAAATGGCTTCTAACATCAGAGGTTTAAGATTTAAGGGGTGAATCGGAACACGTTTTCTTTCATGGTTTATTTTTCTATAGAGTAACAGTTTCGTGTAATATATGAAAATATATGTATGACTATGTATTGTAACCATATTTTGTTTGTTCTAATTACTTGAAGAGTAAAAAGGGCCCAAGAAATTACTCAATTAATCAAAAAATTCAACGCATAATCCAATAGACATAAAACACACAATAAAAAATTTTAAAAATAGCAAATTAGTTAGAAAAACTGCACAGAATTATCCTCTGACATCCACAACATTACACAAACATCTCAAAATGAAAAACCAATTAAAAAAAAGAGGGATGCAAACAGTACTAAGGGCTGGGGATGAGGGCGTATTAGTAGGTTGTATTAATACATGCAGCGATTGGGGCTATTCAATAGATTCACTTTCCCAATGACTACTAGTAAAGGATAACACAGAACAGGGCTAAATTTGCATTAAATTCTACTTCTGCAATTCGAATGTAATTTCTTAAAATAAATTTTCCTTTTTCTTTATTTTAAAGTTGTTTTCTAATTTTTAAAAAGGCATATCTTTACTTGTATATAAAATAAAGACTTGGTTTCACAGTAACTACGTGTTCCTATTTCTCCCTTATCATTATTACTTGTTTTTATTAACCCTATTAAAGTTTGAATCATAATAAATAAAGATTATAGCATTTGTTCCGATTCACCCCTATCTGCGGGGTGAATCGGAACACCATTAAAAATTTAAATAATATATATATATAAACAGTAAAAATGTTTCGTTTTTGCTTGAAAAGTAAAGAACAAAACAAGACCGAAGTTTCTAGTAGAAAAATAAAAATAATAAAATATCAGTTGTTACTTTTTTTTTTAACGTTAAAGTTGAAAAGTGTTCCGATTCACCCCATTTTATGGTATATTAAAACCATTTTATATATTTTGATATCACAATCCCTATATGCCTATATAAATTTGTAGGATTAATAATGTAATTGATTGGTAACTTTTTATAAGTCAAGAAGTATTGGTGTATAAACTGTCATAAAATCTTACGTAAGCAAAGGGGGGGGGGGGTCTAGCATTTGCTTATATTTTCTTACAAGGGGAGGAGGGGGTACAAAATGACTAAAAATATGCTTATGTAATACTTGAACGGTCCCTAAGGAAACTTTAAGTTAAGGTCGCAAATAAGGATTTGATTATTTTTACTCCTGATTTATGCAGAAATTGAGTTTCAAATGCATTATGCATTTTCCAAATTGTTTATTTAGGCATCAACTTTCAACATATTAAATAGTGAAATTTTATTACAGTAATCTGAATGTTAGCAGATGTGAATTTTCCAAGTGGGTGAAAAAAGTCCGGGCCAGGATTCAAACTAGGGGTATATTGGCTAATGCTCTTCCAACTGAGCCATCCCGGACGAATACTGAAGGACTAATTCACCCAACCAACCTTAACGATCATTCAATCTGGTCTGATACTTTGGATCAGCTCAACAGAATAAATCAAATGTTAATATAAGGTGGTCTGGTGTAATAACGCCAAGTGCTAATATTTTGCATAATTATGAAATAATCTGGTAAATGACACCCATGTGCTCTGCGAAGAAGAGTTTTGAGTCATTGTAAATCGCTAAAAACAGCTTCAAGTTAATTTGTTTCATTTTTAGGTCTTATTGTTTTTACAAGCAACTAAAATTAACGCTTGATCTAAAATTTGCGAGTTACGTTTTGTGATGTGAAGACTATTTTTTTTTATCCGGAAATACTTTGTTAATTACATAAATTTGTAGTAACGTTCATGGACTTTCAAAATGTTGTTGAAGATTTCGGATATCTTCTCGAGATAATTTGTAATTTAAAATGTACAGCGCAATAACTATAACGGGGTAATAACGCCAATCCTTGGCATTAATACCCCGGTTGATTCCCAACAGTGGCCGAGCTACATGCTAAATACTGATTCAAATAAACACAGTTAAACCTGTGCAGTGTTTCTAATAATTCTATTTTAGCGGTCCTTTTTAAGCAAAAAGAAGCTTACGGTCTGATATTCTTTTGCCTCTCCCCCCCCTCCCCCCACACCACACCTTTATTTTTCTTACACTTTCACAAAAAATTGAACATTTTCAATAGCTTAGAATGCAATTTGTCAATTTCTAAGTTTCTAGAGTTTGTATTTATAGAACTGGGCTATTTACATGCAATTATTCCATCTTATTTCATAGTTTTGTTTGCATGGCGTTATTACCCATATAGGTGGGTTAATAGCATTGGTCAAGAAATCACGCCATTACATTTTATGAATACATATCAGTTAAATTATTTTTTATATAGATAGTCGATGAGTTGCTGTATTAAATCATATATTTCTTTGAAAAATACAATCTAAAACTGAGCCATGAAAATTGGTAGAACCTTGACGTGGCGTTATTACCCCAGGGTACCTTATATGAAACTGCAGAAAACGCTGCATACGAAATTATATTGGATTAATTTATAACTGTCAATACACCAATGGTTCAAATCCTGACCCGCACTTTTTTTCACCCACTTGAAAAACTTACATCTGTTATAATTCATTTACCGATTAAAAAATCGTGTTATAAAGTAATCCATTATAATTTCTCATGCAACGTTTTCTGCAGTTCCATATATTAACCTTCGATTTATTCTGTTGAACTGATCCAAAGTATCAGACCAGATTGCGAGATAGTCAAAGTTGGTTGGGTATATTAGTCCTCTAGTATTCGTCCGGGGTAACTCAGTTGGAAGAGCATCCGCGGCTTCAGCCAATACATTCCTGGCTCGAATCCTGGTCCGGACTTTTTTTCACCCACTTGGAAAATTTACATTTGTTATGATTCATTTACCGATTGAATAATCATGTTATAAATTAATGCAATATAATTTGAATGTGCTAAAAATGGTTTCATAATCCATGCTTCATGCGTATTGTTTCTTTGTTGTTTAATGTTCATCTCTTTTTTTTTTTTTTTTTTTTTTTTCGCTTTATTGAGGAGTTTTCCTGAAAACAGATTTCTGAGTTTTTTTTTTTTTTTTTTTTTTTTTTTTTTTTTTTTTTTTTAAGGGGGTCATTTAATCCCTGGACGATTTATCCAACTGATTTTTGCAATCTAAATGATTCAAAAATATAAGTCGCAAAAACTATAAGGGAACTTCAAGTTAAAGTCGCAAATAAGGATTTGGTCAGTTTTACGCCTGGTTTTTGCAGAAATTCAGTTTCAAATGCGTTATATGTTTTCCAAATTGTTTGATTAGGCATCATCTTTCAACTTATTAAATGGTGAAATTTTATTACCATGATCTGAATGTACTAGGAATGGTTTCATAATCTATGCTTGATGTTTTCTTTGTTGTTTAATGTTCATTTTCTTTTCGCTTCATTGAGAAGTTTCCCTGATGACGAATTTTTGAGTTTTAAAAAAAAGGGATCCTTCAATCCATGAACGATTAATCCAACTGAATGTTGAAATCTGAATGATTCAACAATTTACGTCACAAAAACTATAAGGGAACTTGAAGTTAAGGTCGCAGATAAGGATTTGGTTATTTGCATTCCAGATATTTGCAAAAATTGGTTTTCCAAATTGTTTGTTCAAGCATCATCTTTCAACTTAATAAACAGAGAAATTTCATTACAATAATCTGAATGTGCTAAAAATGGTTTCATAATCTATGCTTGATACGTAATTTTTCTTTGTTGTTTAATGTTCATCTTTCTTTTCGCTTCATTGAGAAGTTTTTCTGATGACAGATTTTTGAGGTTTTTTTTTTTTTTTTTTTTTTTTTTTTTTTTTTCTTAAGGGGTCATTTAATTCCTGGACGATTTATCCAACTGAATGTTGTAATCTGAATGATTCAACAATTTACGTCACAAAAACTATAAGGGAACTTGAAGTTAAAGTCACAGTAATGAGGACTTTCGAGATTCAAATCGCTTTTTAATGATGACGGATCCAAATAAAGATAAGAACATAATATGAATTGTTTTGAATGGGTATCAATTATGAAAAAGAAATTGTCGAAGAATAAATACGAAACTTTTTCTCCATTGAAGGTTTACTGGTTCGGTTATCAACCTTTGTAAACAAAACTATACCGATCAAATAAATCGAAAATATTAGTAAAGAAACAAAAAAAAATTGTTTCCTAACTTTGAAGGCTGTCAATTCTTTTTTAAAAATTAGCAATTATTTTGTTTACACTGCTCAAAACAATTAAAGGATATTTGAAGTTTTATATAAAATAAAGATATAAACAAATTTTTTTTTTGCCGAAAATAGAAGAAGAGAATCACAAATGCAAATTTTTCTGGTTTTCAAACTGTGGAGTATGCAAATTTTGAGTTCGACGTCAAAAACGTCGCTTCAGCGGCAGCGAATGAAATTTGACTTTCAACTGGATAAAAGAGAATGAAGACAAGGATGATCGGCATTCAGTGATTGCTTTGTTTCGATGAGTACGATGTCTCAGCGAAGTCATTTGACAGATTCAAAAGCTTGGAGAATTGTTGGTAGGTTAGAAGGGGGCCAAACTCAAGCCGAAGTAGCGCAAGCCATTGGAGTGTCACAAAGTATCATTTCCAAGATCTGGAACCGTTTTTCGGAGAGTGGATGTGCAGGCCGAAGACCAGGGCAAGATCGTAGAAGGGCAACAACGCCCAATGAAGATTGGTATTTAGCGTTAACAGCTCGGAGACACCGAAACATGAACGCTACTCTTCTCCAACAACACCTTTGCTCGGTACAGGCACCACGATTTCAACTCAGACTGTCCGAAACCGGCTCCATGCTGTAGGCCTGTATGCTCGCCGACCGATGGTATGTGTTAGATTAACATCAAGGCATCGTCGCGACCGTAGGGAGTGGGCAACCGAGCATGTCAACTGGAGGAGAAATGAATGGAGCAATATTCTGTTTTCTGACGAGTCCCGTTTTTCTGTGCATCCGGATAATAGGCGTATTTTCATCTGGAGGGACTGTGGCAGTAGGAATAATCCTGCGTTCGTGCACGAAAGTGTCAGATTTGGCGGTGGAGGAGTGTTGATGTATGGTGGCATCTCCATTGACGGGCGCACTGACCTCTACATCATTCGAGATGGAGTTCTGACTGGTCGCCGATATAGGGATGAGATCCTCAGACCTATTGTAATCCCTTACGCTGCAGCAATCGGAGATAACTTCATTTTAATGGACGATAACTGCAGGCCACATCGTGCAAACCTGGTGAAGGATTTCCTTTTCGAGGAAGGAATTGTTCGAATGGAATGGCCAGCGTGTTCTCCAGACATGAATCCAATCGAGCACGCTTGGGACGCTCTAGGAAGACGAGTTTCTGGCCGCCAACAACCCCCACAAACTCTCCAAGAACTGGAAAGAACTCTTCTGGAAGAGTGGGGCAGAATACCCCGATTCGTCATTAATAGCCTCATTGAGTCCATGCCTCAAAAGGTGTTCAACGTTGCTGGCCGCCCGTGGAAACCATACCCCCTACTGAAAATGATTTTCTTTGAAGAAAACACCTTTTCTTATTCTTTTTTTCTCATATGCACAAATTGTGTTTTTTTTTCCTTTTGTACACAAATGCGCAATAAAATGCATTTTTTTTTCTGCCAAACATGTGTAATTTATTCTCATATAACCTACTATGTCTGTCGACCATGTATCAATCAGCTAAAAAGTTTTTAGATACAAAATCCACCTAAAACTGCAATATCCTTTAATTGTTTTGAGCAGTGTATTAGCACTTTCCAACATAGCCGTAAAATTTTTATAACTTTGGTTTGTCTGTCTACCGCCTACCTTCTATTTGTCCGTGCTCTCATGCCTGTAAATATACTCGATTCACCATATAATTGGTATCTGCTATTGAAATATACTATGATATATTCCAATATTGAAGATGGAGTGTGTAGGATTTATACACTCAAGAGCCAAAACATTATGACCACCTGCACATTTTGCAAAGAACTTGCCTGAATGATGTAGAAGGTACATAATGGCACATAATCCGATGTGAATGGTATTTTTAAATACTGCTAGAAAGCCTCAGAAATCATTCTTGCGCTTATACTTGCTTGTGAAGTTAAAGGCTGCTGATATAAACTACTTTGATAGAGAGCAGAACAACCAGGGATGTAGTGGAGGGTATAACGGGGTATACGCCGTATACCTTCTGGATTTTTTAAATAAAAACCACATACCTATTGTTTCTCAAGAAAACTATAGTATACACACTCTAAGGTATATCCTCTGCCTTGAGCGAATACCCTCTGCTTAGAGCGTATACCCTCTGTTATTTTTCGACTACACCACTGAGAACAACTGAGAACGAGCAACTTCCAAATTGTACGTCTCATGGGTCGTTCGGGACATAGTGTTGTTAGTACTTATACAAACTGGATGAATGACGTTGAAACAGTCAGTAGAAGCTATTGCGTCTGACGCCCAGGAGTTATCAAACTAAAGAGGCGTCGGAGACCCCCCCCCCCCAGGTAAAGAAAATCGACTCGATCACAGAGATTGACTCAATTTACATTCCAAGACAATACTGATTCAAGTGGAATTCTTTCGGAGCATATAGTTCAGAAGACACTGTTGAATGTGAGACTACGGGGCTAAAGTCCCCCTCATGTGCCCCTGCTGACCAAGTATCACTACCAAATACTCCTACACTAGATCGGGAAACATAATGACTGGACTGTGGAAAATAGGAAGACAGTTACTTCGTTGGATGAAACACGACTCATCCTCCAGCGCATCGATGATGGTCGTGTTTGAGCACGCCGTCTTTTATGCGCACTGTTACGCCCCCTTATGCAACAGGTTATACACAGGTCAGTTGTGGTGATATTAAACTTTAGGAATGTTCTAATCGGTGCCCCTGGGTCCAGTGGTTATTGTGGAACAGACCATGACTACCAAGGATCTGAACATCATTACGGATTTTTTGCTCCATTACATAGTATCTGTCTTCCGAAATGGAAATGGAGTCTTAGTGCAAGACAACGCTTCATCTCACTTGACTCGAACTGTGCTCGATTTACTCCAAGAACATAAAACCGAATTCCAGTTAACGTCCATTGCGCCTAACGCGACGGATCATAAACCGACAGAGTACATTTCGGGTGTCATTCAGTGGCAGTTCAGAACTCAAAAATAACCATTTTGGAAAATCCCCGATATGCATCACCGCTGCTTTGTCAACTAACACAACTTATCTCCCGTCATCTACCAAGAACTTGTAGCATCCATGCCAAGGCAATTTGCACCTGTTTTGCGTGTCAAAGGTGGGCCAACACATTATTAGGTAGGTGGTCATAACGTTTTGGCTATCGAATGTAATTCGTTTAGGAGAACATTAAAAAATATTTTCGTTCTAATAAGGCTGCCAGCCCTTGAAGGAAGCAGAAAGAGGAGGGAGGGGGAAAATTGGAAAACACGCAGAAAAATCCCCCAGTTTGAGTCTGCGTATGAAGGTAAATCGATATATAAGATTTATATTAATATCCTAGTTATATGTTGCTGGGTGAATTATATTAAATAATAATAATAATAATAACTTTTGTTTTAGTGAAAGAACCCAGGGTTCGAAACCCTGATTAATGCTGACTCACCACTGTTCACTCGCAAATGACGCTTAATACGCGATTGGATAAGAATAGGAATTGACTGACTGGAGTAATCGAGAAACAGTTGATACAATCAAAAAAAAAAAAATTGCAATAGTCATACAGTCGAGAAATCGATAAATACATTTCGTTATTGCACAACAGTAACTGCAAGACTTCAGAAGAGATTCTTTTCCTCAGTGCAAAATCAGAACAAGTAAGAAAAATAATGCGTTAAGCATAGATTATAAAGCACTTTCCAACACTTCCTGAAATCTTTAATAAAACTTCGTTATCCAGGGAAATAAGGTATTACTGTCCATCGCCAAATATGTATTCCAATACTTTTGAACAGCCCTGCATTTGATCTGTCGGTTGATATATATACTGTATAATGGGGAAATTTAGTTTAGCAAGAAAACGCCTAACTAGTTGAAATTTTCCTTTCAGCAAATTACATACTAATAGATAGAAACATACTTGAATAGTTTTGTTCAGCCCTATAGTTTATGTAATATCTTTAATACACGAAAGCATTTTGCTAAAATTTAGTTCAAACAAAAATACTTTTTAAACTATTTAAATCACATTTCCAGAAATTATCATCCAAAGGTGACCATGTATCCCGTTCTTTTCGTGGCTCTGTATGTCAATTTATCTATATTCTACAAACAGTTCTTAAGAAACTGAATGCAGTTCAATGTAAAAATGTGTGACTTATTTAAAAACAACCTGTAAGTAAATTGCGCTCATATTCAGTAATCTTTTCAAAATCTTTTGTGTAACCCTGTATATCTAAATTGTGTAACTATTAGCATTTATACACACCATATAATATCCTATTTAGTGAAACTTAAGCGCATATTACAATTAATAAAAATACATTTCATTCATCCAACAGTCATCCTCCATAGTATACAATATTTCGGATAGAATATACTATTTGAAATCTTTTGTGTGTCCCTGTAAATGCTATACACTTCACATTATGCGTGAAATAACTCATATTAAGCCTCAGCAATATGTATCAATTTGATTATATCTGAAATCGTTTACCATAATTAAAATATGTCGCGAACAATTCCCTCCTTTATTATTATGTATTGGAATTTTTTTGTGTGGCCCTGTAAATGAGTAATAACTATTCTTTTCGCTGAATATTTTACAAAATGCATATTTTAGTGCACTTTGTAGATGCATATAAATTTGAATATGTTTAACAGGATGTAATATCTTTAAAATTCATTTGAAACGATATTCCCCCATAGACCGTAATGTAATTGAAAAAAATTGACTGTCTCTATAAATAAACTAATCCTGGCAGAAACTTCATTTTCAATGGGGTTCGTGCTAGGGTAAACATCGATAACGTCCAAAAGTTTCATGGCAATCGTAGTATATTTACGAGAATTAGAGCGCAGATAGACGGTCAGATGAACGGACAAACCGAATACATTAACACTTTTCAACTTTGTTAGAAAGTGAAGACAGGAGCAAGTACCATCGGAAACACTTTGCAAACACCAGATTTTGTTCTAAATAAGAAAAAAGGAAAGGAAAAAGCACCAGCAGCAGTTCACAATTATTTCAGAGTCAAAGCAGTTTAGTTCTAAATAATTAATAGATAGGTAAAGAGAAAAGCAATAGCAGTAATTGAGACTAATCAGAAGACAAACAAGTTTGGTGCTTAATGAGAAAGGTACTATTAAAATAAAGCTGTTGGAGCGGACGGCTTGCGTCCATAATAAGTTTATATCCACATAGTTTTTGAGGGTGGAGGGAGGATGAAAGGCTGATTTTTAGTTTATGGGACTAGATTTGTGACAGTGAGTGAGTTGTTACTACTGTCGTTTGGTCTTGGGATCATAGTGATGTAGCTACTTCTCATCCACTGCCACGAGTGTTGCCTCATAAGCTCGAAACCAACATTTCGTCTTCATCCCCTCCTCTTTAAAAACTCCCTCTAAAATAGGTCTTTAACCCTTCACTGCATCGTGGGCATACCTAAAAACGCAAAAATTCTTTTTATGTTTCATGAATTTGGCCAAAATGATCACTGTAACTGATCAAGAACAGTCCAAAGAATGGAATAACATCCATTTTGTACATGTGAAATGGCCTCATTTGACACAAAATTAGATTTTATTCTGCGGAAAGAAAAAAAGATTTCGATCAAGCTTTTAAGGCCAAATTTACCTTTATTGTTTTTACTGAACACTTAAAAATCTATATAATAAAGGCCAAACGTATCTGTGCGTAACGCATACGTCATTCTTCGAATGGCAACACTTTCTGATGAAATTTCACTTTTGCAATTTCCATTACTGAAATTTTTTTAACTCCTAGACATCATAAACTTTCAATCTTTACACCGTTGTGTAGGGAAAAATATGTACTTTTAAATGCAATTTGTTTGAAAACCGTATCTTAATTTGTTTTTGAGATATTAATTTTTTTGTAGTTTTCAATTTAATTTTTCTGGAAGTGGCAACTTGAGTACGCCATTTCTGTGCAAAGCATTACCAACTAGATATAACGGCCTGCGCATTTCGTTAAAAACCGCCGAAAAAGTGAAGCTGGATTCAGCTTCAAACTCTGAGCCATTTCATTAGATCACGTGGCACAAACCCTGCCCAAATTAGCATTTTATGAGCTGATTTCTGTTCTGAGCACATGGTCATTGTTTTGGTTCAGAGTTTGCACGATTGGTCAGAGTAACTTGGGCAAAGTATCAGAGTCTTCTGGCGGGAGATTTCATAAATTAATCTCAAATAAATGAGCCTTATAGATATAGTTGGCCATGGTGCAAAGTAAAGGAAAAATAGCCATAAAGTAAAAAGAAGAAATAGAGAGGACTTATGTGTGGTGGCTGGGAGTGGTGCAAAAAATGTAACCCTGAGAAATCTGCTACATTAAGCCCAAACACAACCGCGTGTTTTCGTAAAAAAGAAAACTTTCAATGACAAGTCTGTGGAAACTTTTAGTACTATAGTTTTTGTTTATAATAAAATAAAATGCTACTTTAGAATGCGTAAATTTAAGCAGATCATTTTTATTCTGAGAAAAAATGCACGACTGATGTCAAAGGATTTAGTACCTGTTCAATGTGATTCTTTTTTTCCCCTCCGGGTTGAATTTTTTTCGCCGAGTTAGACAAGCAAACAAAGATGGTCTTGGCAATAATTCCAGGTTTAAAGTGATGTCCGGTTCCCCAAATTTTTGCCCAATTGTTTAAGACATTCAATTATAATTATATTAAAATAACATTACTCGCTTTATGTAATTTTTTATAAATTTCAGTTAAACTTGCTGTAGCAGACGATTTTTTAAGTTCTTTTTTGTTACCAGTCATTTTACCAAAATTATTTAATTTTTTTTTTTTTTTTTTTTTTTTTTTTTTTTTTTTTTTTTTGAATAATTATATTTTTTATGTTATTTATCTTTTACTTTATTTTTAGAACCATTTTTATTTTCCAAATATATTTTCAGAAAAGAAAAAAAGTACATTTTTCACATAGAAAATTGATCTGAAATAGAAAAAGAACAATGTAAATGACGAAATGAGATTTCATAATTCGCTAAAATCCAATGTTTAAAATGTAACTGAAAATTTGGTTTGGCATGATTTGTAAAAATCAAGGTTTGCGTATTTCATGGAAAATACGGCATCTTCTTTGCACGTTGAAGTGATGGAGTGCAATGTTTGTGTATTTTAATGTTTATTCTTTTAGTTTGTGTTGTGTATTTTAATTTATAAAACGAATTTTAAATTTGTCATAGAGTTAACTTTGAAGCAAACTTTTTCGAAAAGATGTACGTGCAGTCATTTCTTTGCTTTTAACATTTTAGTATGCGGTAAGATTTTTCGATACTTCTTGGTTATCCCGTCGACCAAAAAACTATCGCCAAATTATAAGATTATATGCCAATAATGGATGATTGTGAATGTCATATTGAATGATATTAAACACGATACACATGTTTAAAATGTCATCAAAGTTTTAATACTACTTTTTATTTGTATTTTTATTCATGTTTTACTAATTTATTTGTTTTCCCGTTATTTGAAATAAAAATTATGTCAACATACATAACATGGCTATTAGTTTGGCATTTTTTTTTTTTTTTTAATTTGGCGAAAATGGTAGACGGGATAATCAAGTAGTACCGATTTTTCATATGAGCAATATCTATATTGTAACGAACAAATGTGTCCGTGTGTAGCACTGATGTTATTTTGCAAATGACAACATTTCAGGGCGAAGATGTCATGTACGCACCATTTTTGCACGTGCTTTTTTCTCTTACCAATTTGGCGAAAATTTTATTTTTGAATGTAAGTACAAATTGCATGCAATAACAGCACGTAATTTTTTGCTCCATTATAAAAATAAAATAACGTAAAAAATGAAAAAGATTCAAAATTTTTAAAAAAGGAAATAAAAATAAATAAATGATAGCTTGATATAAATAATTATTGATATAGTATATAATAAAATAATTTAAAGAATTGAAATGAAAAATAACAGTACATAAACATGAATTTAATCAAAAAGGAAACAATAAATAAACAATTATAAATAATAAACTTAATAGGCAACAAAACAGCAATTATAATTTTCACAATAATGCGTATACCTATTGCCATATTGAATGCATGCAGTTGCATCATTTAATCAGCACATTTCACTGAAATCTTTAATTTTCCCCATTTCACTTTCCCTAATAATTGTTATAAACTTATTAAACAGATCTTCTCCTTGGCACAGATGTGTAATGCCAAATTGGTGACAGAAAAAAGCACGTGCAAATGTGGTGCGTATATGACATCTGTGTCCATTTCAGGATAAAATGATTTTTTGCAATTTTTGTTACTGCAATTTTTTAATCTTCTAAACGTCGCACATTTTTAATTTTTATTTCGTCATATAGGAAAAGAAATCTACTTTCAAATGCAATTTGATTGAAGACTGTATCTCATTTGACTCATTTATTACGAGCTTATATTTTCAAGCATTTTTTTTAAATCTCTATTACGTATCTCCATTAAGAAATAATGATACACAATTTACTCATAAATCTATAAATATTGTTCCTGATAATTTCCCATTATAAAATTTAAATTGCATGAGTAATAAAATAGAAGAATGGTTTAAAACGCAGATTAAATTACTAAAAATTACAAGTTTAACATGCAATAAAATAACTTAAAATTTTACAGTGCCAAATAAGAAAAAAAAATACTTTGAAAATGCTTTGAATTTGTTTGAAAACTGTATTTCAATTTATTGATTGCCTGTGGTTTAAAAAAATCAGTTGCGAGTTATTTTTAAATATATCTCTGCCGAGTGAAACTCGATTACGATAGATTATTTGTCCTTAGAAAAATATGAAGAGTTCGGGATTTGTTTCCGGCTAATATACTATAGCAAAATTAAAATTTCCTGTATAAATAATAAAATAAAATAAATACAAATTTAACAGACATGTAATTAAATTACGTGCTCCAAACACTGAAATAAACAGAAAGAAAACTGCTTCCGTAACGAAATCTTTGCTAATAACTTCTGGCATGCGTCTAATACGGAAATGTGACTTTTGAAAAATTTCATAGCTTTGATTCCATAATTAATATTTTTCCTTTAACCCTTTAACGTAACCACGTTAGCCTAATCATGTTTTTCCGCTATGTAATATTTTAATTCAAAGATTGATTTAATATAATATTGAGATTAATGTTAATTTTTTGAATTTTATAAGATAAAAAAATATGTAAAGTACAATACAATACAAAAATATGTAAAGTATCAAATACAAATCTTCATATCAATAGTTTTCAATAGCGTCAATGTGACGTTTTGAAATTAAAATTAAGTGGGATAAATTTTATCCCACCCCCTTCAAAGGGTTTAAGGGTTAAAATGCTTTTTTGGAGTTAATTAGCAATCTAAAACGCATATTACATGCAGAAAATTCATTAAAGTTTTCAATTAAAAAAATCGTTTTTATCTTTGCTATGTAACCCGGGAAGCCCGGGTTCGATCTACTAGTATTAATAAAAAGCAAATTGCAGAGTGTAAAGCAGATACAATTAATTAATTTATGCCCATTTAATTACAAAATATAGCAATATAATATTTAAAAACTCTCATTGTGTATACAGGGTAGACGCCATAAAATATCAAATTTTAGCTGAAATTTTGAAATTTAATTTTTTTTATTTTTTTTCCCATTATTAGACTAATATATAGATTTAATATATATATATATATATATATATATATATATATATATAATAAAAGAAAAAGTCATGCAGTGAAGGATTAAAACATCACCCCCCCCCCCTACAAAACTATGTTGAAATAGCAGCTACGATTTTTTCCTGAAATTGAGCATATAGGCATTTAAGACATTAGGCTTCGATATTCCACATTAACTATCGCACTACAAATAACACTAGAGACAACAATCATTAAACTATCCGTGTATTTGTACAATATGCAAAATACATATATTTTTATGTAATATTCAGTTCTTATACGTATTTCTTCATTTTATGCAAAACACAAATTTGTAAAATGTTCAAAATACTTAGATTTTTATGTAATATTCTAAAGAGACAGAATTTTTTTGCTTAATTTTTTGTTCTTTACCTTTATACTTTGGTATGTTTAAATTGTAAACTAAAGGTTTTTCAATATCATATGCTAGATAAAATTGCTCTTTACAGTAGATTTGTTTTACGACCAGGAAACAGAGTTCCCACAATGTATTTTTTTAAATTTATTTTCAGTATAAGGGTGATTCTACGATAAGAGGTTCAAAAACATGGAGAATTCGGCCAAAGAGAAAAGTTTGAGTTTGATCAAAAACCTTTAAATTATGATTTTTGTCCCGTTTATTTACTTTTTCATATAAGGGCAAGTTACTTTATACGTATTTTATAACTTTTTCTGGTCAGTGACTCGCTCCCCTGGCAGTTATCGTGCCAGGGGAAATACGGCAGGGGAGAGACATTTTCGTGTAAATTCAAACTTTTTAATTGACTGAATTAGTTTTTCGGTTAATTGTGTATTTCACTTTAAGTATTACCGTATTGTTTAATTAGGGCAATAAATGCAATTGAATTAAATGAATATTATAAGTTTTATGACTTACCAGGGGAGATACACAATCACCGTGCGAAACCACTACAAAACACGGTTGCGTCGCAACAACTAAAAATGGCGA
The DNA here is from genome assembly GCA_964019185.1 of Maratus speculifer. Lineage (NCBI taxonomy): Eukaryota > Metazoa > Arthropoda > Arachnida > Araneae > Salticidae > Maratus > Maratus speculifer. Next base: position 281,403,257 of record OZ025298.1, on the reverse strand, counting down.
CGCTTAAATGGCTTGCGCGTTTAGTATTGCTAACTTCAAGCCAATAGATGTCCTTAAGCACTACTTCCAATATAGCCATCCTCGAATTTATATTTGTTTCAGCGGAACGAAATTTGACAGGGGAGAGACACAAAAAAAGCGGGACAAAAGTTAATTTTAAAAATTATTTGAAATTAACAAAATTATTTTATTTTTTATTTTATAATAAGTAAGTATAATTACTTAAATTCCAATTAAACATACTTTAGCTAAGCATCTGGCGGAAAAAATATATGCATTGTTTGAAAGTTAAATTGAAACCGGCAAGGGGACATGCCAGGGGAGGGGACTTTTTAGACTTTGTAAGAAATTTCAGAAAAATGTGTTTAAATTAGGCATTCAATCATGATGTTATTTAATAAAGTATATTAAGATGATGCGATTCATTGCAAAAAATAGCAACATATAGAATAAAAAATCTGTTTTAAACGGATTGCCGTACAAATTACCTCTTATCGTAGAATCACCCATAAAGACAAACCATTTTTTACCATCGATATACCTATTTTTACGTGAAACAGGATCATAAAAGAAGTTTTTTAAACAGTGGCGTAGCTAAGGGGGGGCAAGGGGGGCGTCCGCCCCGGGCGCCGAGGCCTAGGGGCGCCAAATTGAGAGAAATTGTTATATATCTATATTGGGGTGGGGGCGCAAAATTTCTTGGTGGCCCCGGGCGCCAAAAAACATAGCTACGCTACTGTTTTTAAAAGATATGTTTATACATCTCCCCCTCCTCCCCACTTACACCCTGAAAATTGAATAGTTTTAACTGTGTTTATAAATGGCACAAAATACTATTTAAGCCTTGAATTTTTTTTTTTCTTTTTCTTTTTTCAGACGTATTCTGAAATTTTGAGCTTTATCATACAGCACGGTAGTGCTGTATAGAAGAGCTCTGATGCATCTCTTATGTTAAAGTCCAAAGTTTGCCTCTTAATAACTTTGGACCCAATCATCGGATCGCGATGAAATTTAAAAGGCAAAATGTCCTACTTTAGACCTCAAAGTTTACCAAATTTCATCCAAATCCACTGATTAGTTATGGCGATCCAGAATCACTGTTTTGTCACTTTTTTCACGCAAAACATGATAAAAGGGCAAACAACTCAATTATAAGCTGAACCAGAAAAATTCAGCGACGTGTAATAGCTTGTTCGAAAGCCTTTAATATAGGTATGTGCCTTTCGAAAGTCCTGTAAGAAAAATATCCAATATTAAGGGAATGGCACTCATTTAAAATTTTTATAGCGCTATACTTTCCACAATTTAACATTATAGGAATCTCTCCTTTTTAATTGCAAATTCAATCATTTCTTTGAGTTGCCACCAGTTAAAAAACAGTACAATAATTTAAATAAAAAAATGATAACACGTGTTCTTTTTTTTTATATAGGTCAATAAAAATTTAGATTCTCCCGATAGTTTCTGCATTTTTTAAATTGACGTCATTTGAAACAGAAAATACATATTTATTATAAATATTATAAATTATAAATATTTATAAATTATTAAAAAAATTATATATATTTATAAATTATTTATAAATATTAATAAATTATTATAAATTTCACGAGCTTTACAGATAATCCAATTCTATTTCTTTTCTGTGCACTTTTTTTAGGTTTTAAATATTTGCCAATTTTTACCGTAACATTTTTTGGATCAAGCTCTACTTATCTCTCTGGTTCTAACAGTTTTTTGATGATATGTAAATGCTTTGTAAACACTGATAAAAAGAAATAGCCTAATTAATCTATGAAATAATCCTAGATAATGGTCATAGATTGTAGAGGAGGGAACATGGAGGCGTATACGCCTTGTTTCGTCAACGTGTTTTTAAAAGTTTCACCTACTCACTACTTCTCAAATGATTCTATAGCACATACTCTAACAATGAGCTTTCATGCGTAAGCTCGTTTTTTACATTTTAAAAATTGGTAAGGTTAAATCTAAAATTATAAAATGTTACATTTCAATGCATTTGCAAACATATTCATATTTAGTTCCTCTTTCTTTAGCTCCTCAAAATTAAACGCATAAATTACATTTATATTAAATCATGAGTAGCTGCCTACCTTTAGTCTCCTATTTTTTTTTTTTTTTTTTTTTTTTTTTTTCTTGTAAGTAATGTTTTTTGTAATGCAGATTTAATCCATCTACCTTAATTTCTTGCGTATAATCCGCGGATCAAACAATTATTTTAAACACAGAATTTTTTTAAAAAGAAGTGAAACTTATCAGATCGCCGTAAATATTTGTCTTCAACCCCTAAATTTTATTTCTGGGTCCGAAAAGAATTGTTTGATCCGCGGAATGTACTTTTAAATGCAACGTGTTTAAAAGCTGTATCTCGATTTATTTTTGAGATATTAATTTTTTTGTTGTTTTTAATAACAATTTTGTAATTGTGGCAACAGAAGTACTCCATTTCTTTTTAAAGCGTAAAAAAGAAATAATTTATGTATATATTTAAACTTGCGTGCAACAGTTAGAAGAAAAAAAATTTAAAAAAAATGGACTGATGATATTAAAAAAAATATTTTGATTAAAATAATAGTCTTTTACAAAATTTTATGATTTGTTGTGTTACAACAGGTATTCAGCTATAAGTACACAAAATTTGAAGGCTCTGACTTGTATAGTTTTTGTGTACGGACTCTGTGACAGGCAGACAGCAAACAGAGACTAATAGGGTTTCGTCAGATGAACGAAACCCTAAAAAGTAACTCAGGAAACGAATTTAAAGTTCTCTTATTGTCTGAATTAGCTTTTATGCTACATAATGAATGAATTCAAAATAGTTTTTAGATTCTACGGAAGGTTAAACTTCTGTAATTTAAATAAAGGGGGAGGGGATAGCAGAAAAATTGCCAACAGTACAGTACGAGAAATATAATTTAAATAAATGAATAAGAATAAAGAGGCATTATATCTGTATTATAATACCTTTGTATGAAGTCTTCTGAATTTCGCTTTAAGAATGAAATCTTACACTAATACCGAAAATTACAAGTTAAATTGTGAAAACGGGTAAAAAGCAGCGGTCTATGACACGGCTAAAAGAAATTAGGGGTTAATCTGAATCAAGAAGGGTAAAATATAACCTTTTCATATTCCATGTACAAATTGTAAAAAAGTAATTTGGGAAACGAATTCAAAGTTATCTAATAACATGAATTAGGTTTTGTGTTACATAATGAATGAATTCGAAATCGTTTTTATATTTTTGAGACCGCTAACTGCAGTTAAGAGTTAAGGCAATTTTTAATTCCGTTTTCTTTTAAATGTTCATGTGCTCCTAATTTAGCTGAAACAAGGAGAGTGAGAGAGGTGGTCAGAGCATCCTATAAAAATAAATAACTAAATAAATGTTTTAGTTCTTTATTTTTAAAATGTTGTTACAGCAATGGAATGGCATCATTTTATTTATGGAATGGAATTACTGAAACAAAAAGTGCAGCCTTGAATAATAGATAAGTCTCTCATTCCTTTCTTAACGTCTACTTTAAAATTTTCACACTTAAAATTTTTGTAAAACGCCATTTAGTGTAATTCCGCAAGTACTGCATACATTTACACATTTTTCTGAGTTTATGAACTGATAACAACTTATAGACTTAATGTCCTAAGCTAAATACACATAAAACAAAAGTAATTTTTTTTTTTTGTACGAAATGTAATTTTTATGACAAGTGGGTGATTTTAGAAATTCACACACTTACTTATGTATATATCATTATGTATAAATTAGAATAACTTACCCAGGAATTTTTCACCATTTATTTGTGTTTTTCAAGTGATCACAAATTACATAATTTTATAAGCTAAAATACATGTAAAAACAGGTAAAACTTTGCAAAAAGTGTATAATTTTCATGACAAGTGTGTCAAGACAATTTTAGGAATTTACATACATAGTTATGTTTGGTTCTTAGAGTGCAGTTAAGTAAAGAAAGTCGCTTTAATACTTAACTTTCATCAAATATTTAAGTAATTTTTTTTCGCAGGTCATTTTGAAGCCTGGAATAAATTGCATGTAATTACTCTTATTTTTTTAATTAAAATTAGCTTTCACTTCGCATTTATGTGCATTATATATAGCTTTTATTTTTTCATTCTTTCTTCATTGTCTAAAAGCAGCTAGTATCTCGAACCCTTTTCTAGCACACAAAGCGGGGGGCTAAGGGGGCAGCTGCAAAGGGCGCAGATATTCAATGGACGCCAAATTTAACCTACAAACCTCGTTTTTTCTTTCTTTTTTTTCTTTTTTTGTAAATAAAATTATATATTTATATATTGGGCATTTTTTTCCACTAAAAAGTATATTTATTTTCCGTTTCAAATTTATTGCATAATCCCTTACCCTACAACCAAATACAAACTTATGAATAAGGACTTTTTTCATATCTCTTTCTCTATCTTAATTTCTTTCGTGAACTTTCTCTTTTCTGAGTCTGTAATTTTCTTTCTGTGCTTGTGACAAAAACATATGTTCTCAGAATAGCATGGGATTTCCATTCGGCTATACAAAAGGGTTGTAAAGTACTGTACTATATCATACTGTTAGATACATTTTTTCTCAGCCAAATTTTCTTTGCCAAAAAATAAGTCCAATTTTCTCTTGTGTTATCGGTTTTATATTTCTGAATTAAAATAAAAAATAAAGTTTCAAAATAAACTCTAAATATGTATTCAACAGAATTTATTTAATAATTATGAATTAGACAATTGCACCATAAATTATATTAAAAATATGTGCGAAAATAAATACACATTACTAAATGGTACATTTATAAAAAGAATATAATAATTACATTAATAAAGAATATAACAATAGGGTAATACACTATCTACCAAAAAGTATTTGTACACTTTCAGTTTTTGACATTTTGTCAAATATTTAAAAATATACTGGTCGGATTCTTCTGGAACTTCAGAAATATAAAGATTATGTTTCACTTTATATTTATTTACATTCATTTGTTAAGCGGGTAATTAGGGGGCCGGCAAAAAAACAAAGAATAATAGAAATATTTGGGATCGCTCTGTACATGAAAATGCACGAAACGACTTATCGCTTTAGAATACAAATATATGAATACAGTAGAATATGTACACTAATTTTTGTGAGAATAGCATGTATATTTATGGCGATAGAGCGATTTTTTTGAAAAATTCAAAAAATTCTGGTATGTTTTTTGTTTATATCATGCTGGGTTTTTGACCAAATTTAACGCAAATTTCAGAAAAATTGGCAAAATGCAGTAGAAAAAATGTAGCGCAATTGGAATATAAATATATTAAATATTTTATGAAATATGAGTAGTTGTATAAAATAATTTTTATCTGCGCATGCGCGAACTAGAAAAATATTTTTTGTACATCATTTAATAGTCAATTCTATGGAGTGACTTATAAAAAAAATCCAATCAAATATCGTGAAAATTCAAAAAGATATCATTATTTTAGTGTGATGTTTTTACTCTGCTCTCTAAAAACGGCTGAATCTTAAGGGATTCTCCACAAATTGACATTTTTTAATAACTGACTTTAAAAAAAACTAGTATTGAATTAATACAATATCTAATACAATATTGCTGCTAATAAGTACTTGACAATTGTGATAGAAAAGTAAAAGAGCTTTATTCGCATTCAGGGCCAAAACTAAGAGAGGGGGGGGGGGGGGAGAAGGGCATGTGCTCCGGGCGCTAGGATGAAAGTGTTCCAAATGTATCTTTCGTTTGGCGATTTTTTTTCATGGCTATGTTTAGCATAATATTGTTAAAATTATTATATCTGGGCTATGCTAAAGCATAAAAAAATCTAATGATGATGGCTTAAGGTCCCTGCCCCTACCCGCGAAGATGCTCACGAGCTAATGCTATTCCTATGGGGATGCATTTTTCTAACTCTTTTGCATTTGGACATTTTTAAATATATTGCATTTTGCAATGTATTTAAAATTGACTTTTAAAAACACTGACTTTGAATTGACTTTTATTGACTTTTTACTAAAATTGACATTTTGCAATGTATTTATTTGACATTTTTGCATTGGATAGCGGAAGTCCTTTTCAAAATCGCTCCGTGATTACTTTTTCAATTTTGGCGTAAATATTTTTATAATGTTTCTTTCACTTCCAAAAGGGGTTCTGAAAGTGAAACTAACTTTATAAAAAATATCTATGACTCAAATCGAAAAAGTAGTCAAGGAGCGATTTTGAGAGGGACTTCCGCTATCCAATGCAAAAAAAAAAAAAAAAAAAAAAAAAAAAAAAAAAATTGAAAATTTCAAAATGCGAAAGAGTTATTAGAAAAATGCCTCCCCACAGGAATAGCATTAGCTCAGCAGTGTCTTCGCGGGCAGGGACAAGGGCCTTAAAGGTCCTGTTGAAAGTAGAATTTTTTTGATTCGGTTTAAAGTATCAAATTGGAGTATTTTAATAAAGCAGAATACGTTATTTTATATTACATATTTTAAGTTTTAAAATAAGTCGGCTATTAATAAATTGGAGAAATTTTCTTTGTAAATATGCTTTGCGAAGGAGGGGGAAAGGGGTACCTTCAAAATCCACGTTTGCCTCGGGAAAAAAAGACTGGTTTTGGCCCTGTTCACATTTAATAATTTGTAGATCAGCTCCTCGAGAGGCAATTACAGCTGCGACTCTCCTGGGCATGCTCTCAACTAGTCCTTGTATTACATTTAATGGTATTTTATTCCACTCTGTTTGCACAAGGCAGGTAAGCTCTTTTACTGATTTTGGGCGTGTGTCACCCGCCTTAATTCGACGATCCAACTCGTCCCAGAGGTTCTCTCTTGGGTTCAGGTCTGGGCTCTGGGCAGGCCACTCGAGTCGATGCGCTCCATTATCAGCATACCAATCCATGCTGGACTTCGCTACATGGCAGCTTGCGTTGTCATCCTGGAAATAACATGGGTCCAATCCATAGTATTGCCACAACGTAGGAAGTACACTGTTGTCCAGTATATTACAGTAGGCATCGGCATTGAGCTTACCATGAATTGGGACCAAGGGTCCTAGTCCGAACCAGGAAAAACAACCCCAGAACATAATTCCTCCTCCGCCAAATTTAACTGTGGGCACAATACATTCTGGTAGGAGGCGTTCTCCAGGCAGACGCCAGACCCAGACCCTACCATCAGAACGGTGGAGGACGAACCTTGATTCATCACTTCAGAGAACCTGTTTCCATTGCTGTACAGTCCATTGCTGGCGTGTTTTGCACCAACTTAACCGAGCTGCGCGGTTGGACTTGGTGATTAAAGGCTTATGGGCGGCAGCACGGCCATAAAAATTAAGCAGATGAGTTTCCTTACGGATGGTATTCATGGAAACAACACATCCTGAAGCTTGTTGAAATTCTTGGCGTATGTGTAACATTGGTTGGTTGCGGTTCTTCCGAATTTCTCTAGACAGAACCCGTCGGTCTCTATCTCCCAGTTTCGTCGGTCTGCCTACTCTGGCCACATTCTGACAATCACCATTCAGCTTCCATTTTCTAATCACATAATCCACAGTCGTTTTGGGGTAATTAAGCTCGCTAGATATGTCGATTAAAGATCGGCCATTTCGGTGGTACCCGATGATCACACCTTTCTCAAAATCAGACAGCTCTGTTCTTCTTGGCATCATGCATGCAATTGATGTCAGTGTTATTTTCGACACCACATTTAACAGTGGAGAACTTGACGTATTTCAGGATCGCAGATATCGGCATTTGCATAAGAGCCATTATCAATTATGTATCAATGGGTAGATTTAACACAAATGCTTCGATTTTTTATAATTATTTTTATAATGAAATAGGTTCGTTTTGGTAATTATCTAAGAAAAGAAGTAAATCACCAGTAAAAAACGTAAATGGAGATTTGGCAATTTGCGTAAAATCTGACGTTATTCAACTGCTTTCAGAGACCAATTGAAAATCAGTTCACTCCTATCCACAATAACTTTCTGAATTTCCACGAAATTCGATCGGATTTTTTTATGGGTAGCTCCATAGAGTTGAATATTAAATTATGTAAAATGATAAATTTTATCGTTCACGCATACGCTGATTAAAAAATATTTCATACAAATACTCATATTTTAGAAAACTTTTAATATATTTATATTTCAATAGCACCTTATTCTTTCTACTACATTTTGCGAATTTTTCTGAATGTGGCTTTATATTTGGTTGAAAATATTGCATAACATAGAACATTTTAGAAAATATTTAATATATTTATATTTCAATGAATTTTGGTGAATTCCCCCCCTCCTCCCTTTTCTTCTTTGCAAAGCATCTGCAAAAGTATTTGCAAAGAAAAATTTTCTAATTTATTAATAGCCGACTTATTTTAAAACTTAAAATATGTAATATTGATTAAAGTAGTCTGCTTTGTTTAAAAAAAAATAATACCTTAAAATCGTGAAACCGAATCAAAACGAAAAAAAAAATCTGCTTTATGCGGGATCTTTATGCCATCATCATTAAATTCTTCTATGCTTTGGTATAGGAGAAATGCTTTGAATGGGACGATTTTGACAATATCATGCTAAACATAGACATGGAAAAAATCGCCAAACAAAATGTACATTTGGGACACTTTCATCCTAGTGCCCGGGGCACATGCCCTTTTCCCCCAACCCTCTCTTAGTTTTGGCCCTGAATGCGAATAAAGCTCTTTTTCTTTTCTATCACAATTGTCAAGTACTTATTAGCAGCAATATTGTATTAGATATTGTATTAATTCAATACTAGTTTTTTTTTAAAGTCAGTTATTAAAAAATGTCAATTTGTGGAGAATCCCTTAAGATTCAGCCGTTTTTAGAGAGCAGAGAAAAACATCTCACTAAAATAATGATATCTTTTTGAATTTTCACGATATTTGATTGGATTTTTTTTATAAGTCACTCCATAGAATTGACTATTAAATGATGTACAAAAAATGTTTTTCTAGTTCGCGCATGCGCAGATAAAAATTATTTTATACAACTACTCATATTTCATAAAATATTTAATATATTTATATTCCAATTGCGCTACATTTTTTCTACTGCATTTTGCCAATTTTTCTGAAATTTGCGTTAAATTTGGTCAAAAACCCAGCATGATATAAACAAAAAACATACCAGAATTTTTTGAATTTTTCAAAAAAATCGCTCTATCGCCATAAATATACATGCTATTCTCACAAAAATTAGTGTACATATTCTACTGTATTCATATATTTGTATTCTAAAGCGATAAGTCGTTTCGTGCATTTTCATGTACAGAGCGATCCCAAATATTTCTATTATTCTTTGTTTTTTTGCCGGCCCCCTAATTACCCGCTTAACAAATGAATGTAAATAAATATAAAGTGAAACATAATCTTTATATTTCTGAAGTTCCAGAAGAATCCGACCAGTATATTTTTAAATATTTGACAAAATGTCAAAAACTGAAAGTGTACAAATACTTTTTGGTAGATAGTGTATATATACTAAATGGACTTAAAAATGATCAACTTTTCATTCGTTTCTACGAACGTTGTCAGGATACAATATATACTGCTTAATAAGCAGTTTACGCTCACTCATCTCAACTCAACTATGCTCGTGGACGTATGTGTCTACATTTTGAAACTTTAAATTACATTTAACATCTTTATATTGTATCCTGACGACGACGTACGTAGAAACGAATGAAACGTTGATCATTTTAAAGATATTCTTTTTATAAGTGTACCATTTAGTAATGTGTATTTATTTTAGTACATATTATTAGAATTTATTTATGTACTTTTCAATTTTGTCACACATGACACAAAAAAATGTGTGTTTGTGATAAGGGCGTCAAACTGAAACTTTGTCCCGAGGGCAATTTTCTCTTCGCACGGTGCTGCTAATACAACTTTTTGGTAATCGCTCTATATTGGACAAATGGGCTTCTCCAACGTCCAGTACGTCCTTCAAGCTAAAAAAAATTCTTGCTAAGCAAATTTGTTGTGCTATCGCCATCAGATGAAGAAACTACTTTTGGGAAGGTCTTGTTTTAAAAAACCTGTAAGCCATTTTTTTTTCTGATAAGATGTTTAGAACAGCATAGGGCATTCTCTCTCTCTCCCCTTGCTCGTTATCAAAGAATTCGACCGATCGCCCCCTAATCGGGCCTTTTGAAACAGGATTTTCTACTATGGTATGTGCAAATTTGAAATGGTACCCCCCCCCCCCCCTTTCCTCTTGAAGCATGCATTTGCAAGCAAGTCACGAATGCAATCCCCAGGTGCAAGGTGACTTGAGAGGAGATGGTGGCTCGCCAAGTTTGAACGCGTAGATAATTTTGGATGATAATAAAATGACATTTTGTTTGAAAACATGGAGTGCTCTCCTTCGTGCACATGTAACTTGAATCTTGTCGCAGTACTTTTTTTTTTTTTTTTTTTTTTTTTTTGCTTTAGCTTTTGTTGGTATTCGATTATATAAGCAGTTCGGATCGATATGTTTTACGTCTATATCAGAATGAGAGTCGAATGATTTCTTGAATCTTGGAAATTTGAGAATATTCTTATTTCTGATAAGCTGTTTTCAGAACTTAGTACCGTCTTTAAAGGTGTGCAAAAGGTGCTGTCGCACAACGACCTCTCTCCTAAGAGAATGTAGCGCACGAAATTTTATTTATTTTTGTAATCAAAAGAAATTAAACCCAAAACTATTGCTAAGCAATAGTTTGGGTGGTTGTTAAAATAAGAAGTATTCATTTGAGCCATTCACTTTATATCGTATAAGATTTTTCCCAGGGGTGGGTAATTTTTCAAAAATCTTACCAGCCAAGGATTTATTTCACCAGCCCGCTAGATGTAACAGCATTTGTTTGTTTATAATAGCTTTATATATATGTATATATATATATATATATATATATATATATATATATATATTTAATATTTATAATCAGAAATGATATACATTTTTTATATGAAAATATGCTGAACAAACATTATTTCAAGAAGAAATTTTTTTTATTTAGCTGTCATATGTCTTTCATTAAGCCTAACATGGCGTTTAAATATGCAAATATTGACATATATTAACATCTTGAGGTTCTCTGAATTTGTTTTAGAGATTTTTAAATTTATCTCGTATGCATGAGTGTGTGCGTGAGTGTGTATTAGAACTTTCACAAAAGGTTTAAGTCTCTAGTGCTCATTCTTAGTGAAAAAGCTAGGTTTATCTCTAATCTTGATTTAGTTTTTATTGGTAAAATTAGTACTTAACTTCGAAATCTATCTCCGCTTGTAGGCCGGGCCGGCAAGGATTTTTTTTTTTTTTTCCCTTGATAAATACTTCAATATAAGAATAAAGTGGATCAATCCTCCCGAATGCGGGGGGAGCCTTGACTTGACCCATTATTTTTTCCAAGTTCAAAATCTATAATTTTTCAATTTTTTTACATATTACACTTATGTCACAGTTTTAATTTGATAACTAATTGTATAAGAAATTAAAAAATATGTGAAACTTTATTCTACGTCAATATTTAAAAAATAAAAAAAATATTTTGAAAAAATGAATCTACCCTCCCTAATCTCCCTCTATATTAAAAAGCTAAGGGATAAAATTTCTTTTCAAAACTGTCACATTTGCACGAGCGCGAAATTAAATCTAGAATCAATTCAATTTTAGATGAGAGTTGGACGAGATCCGCTTAGTCTAGTGATCTAAAGCAGCCATACTCAATCTGTGGCCCGTGGGCTGCATGTGACCCGGCGGCTTTTTATGTGCGGTCCGAGGCACATAATCATTAATCCATATTTATACAATTAATTTGAGAGGCAAGATGAGAAAAAAGTACTTATAATCTTCAGCATTGCTTGAAAAGATAATTATATATAACAGAACTGATTGTATCTGAAAATTCTGTTTAAAACCGTTTGCTTAGTTAAAAGTTCGCTTTGCATATACAGTTGAGTTTCTATATAACGAAATCCATCGTTCAGACAATTCGTTATGTAGAAAAATTCGTTAAATAGAGAACGGCAAAAATTTATCGTTTAATGTTTAAATTTTGAAATAGAATTGTTTTTGAGGTGTTTAATTAAGTTTTTGAAATAGTTAACGGATTTTTTTTAGAATCTCAACCATCTTCGCCGCTTCCTTTTTTTCCCCAGTTTCTTATTGATTATTTTCAAAATTATTACTTTATCAGAGAGAGTTGTGTTTAAACTAGAAGCAGCAGCAAATGCAGCAAATGCAGTGGAAGATAACACCAGCAAAGATGATATTTAGTAACAATTCTTCATTCAAATGATCTCACACAACAAAAAATGCTCTGAGTCGCCACAAACAACAAACATCCTCTCTAAACTCTAAAAGTAATGAGAGTTTATTTAGGTAGATGAAAACCTGCTGAAAAACGACCTTTTTCTGCATTTCCCCCTTATTCCTGCCTTACTATCCAAACCAAGGAACAAACACCATTTTAAAGACAATAATGGAATAGTTTTATCTTTTAGGATGCTTTGTGATAATTGCAAATCGTCCCACAAGCAAGCAAATGTTTCAATTTTTTCCAAGAACGCATGCTCATCTTGGCTAAAGCAACGTCAAGTGTAACCATTCAAAAAGAAGTTTTTCTTGTGGGGGGCGGGGGGGTGGTTGAATGCCTTTTTTTTTGGACATGAGGAATAAGGTAGAGGAATGTAGCTATGAAATATAAACCATAAATCCACGAGAAAAAATTATTCTACAAATAATTTGACGTATTTTCTGAACTTATGATAGAAAATTTTCGAAAAAATTCGTTAAATGGAGATACATATTTTGCTATATGGAGATTATTTTTAATGTAATCATGAAAAAAATAACCGTTCTATAAATTTCCTATAGAAAATTCCTTAAATAGAGAAATTCGTTGGATGGCGTTTCGTTATAGAGAGACTCGACTGTTGTAGTCCTATTTGGTCTTACAGAGTTGTATGTATTTTATAATCTTCAACAATAATCAAACGTCGTGCAAAATTAAATTTGCCCTATAAATTTCAGCAATCATTTTTTTTTTTTCATTGTGAAAACACGGATTTATTTATAAAAAATCTCCTTAGAAATTCTGCATTGTTATAATATTACGTTTCATATCTATTATATAGCTAATAATTACGTTTTAGGGTTGAATTTTTGTCGCAGAAAAAAATTGGCACCAAAACTTTATAGTATCAATTTCAAACAGCAAACTTTGCGGCATATTTACAGCATTTGCGATAGGAATCTACTACGAAGTTTATTATTTGGAAATAGTGGTGTTAAATTTTTTATTTTTCTTCCGCTATATACCTAATGATAATATTAACTTTGCTGTATTGCATTGTTTGTCTGCTAATGTGGTTTTATATATACCTTTTATAAATTTTTTTTATAAGTACATTGCGGTCCGCCTAAAGTCAGAAACTTTTGTTTAACCCTTTCGGGCCCGAATTTTTTTCCTATTTTGAGAACAAAATTAGTTTTATTTTAATAATATTAATCATAACATTCCAAGTAGATTTACTGAAGTTTTAATATTATCTCACCGTCTGAAATTTAAGGTGCCGCTTCACTCAAATGAAAAGACCCGTCCGCTAATGCTAATCCTATGGAAGAAATTTATAAATATGTCTCGGTTGCATTTTAATATTTTTAAATGATTCTTTTTGCATTGGATAGCTGAGATTGATCTGAATGCAGGCCGTTTTTTAATTTTTCGATTATGTTTACAGATTTTTTTTATGAGGGTGATTTCGCTTTCCAAACCGGTTCTGAAAATGAAAGCATTCTCGTAAAAAATATCTGTAAACGAAATCAAAAAAGTAAAAAACGGCCTGCATTCAGATCAATCTCAGCCATCCAATGCAAAAAGAATCATTTAAAAATATTAAAATGCAACCGAGATACCTTTATAAATTTCTTCCATAGGATTAGCATTAGCGGACGGGTCTTTTCATTTGAGTGAAGCGGCCCCTTAACGAATGCACTTATTTTGCGTACTATTTGAAATTCATATTTATATGAAAACAGACTAAGGAAGAAATTTTGGAAACGTTTGGAAAATAACGTATTACAACAGGATTTGAGAGTGTGTTGGAATTTTCTAATACTTTTCGCGTTTTATCACGCATGGTTCGTTCAAAAAAGTTACTTATATTTTAAATTCAAAGACTGAAACATATGCACAAAATAAAGGAATCACCAATGGTGCAAAGAGAATTAAGAAAACTTCCATTATTATTGTTATTAATAAATGTCAAAATATAAATAAAGTCATAATATGAAAGGCGCAGCCATATACTATCATTTCTTTATGTAAACTAGTCGTTGGGGGGGCCACCGTAATACTTACCCATCATGGATAGGCATATGAAAATAAAACATGTGAAAACTATTTATACAATGCATTGCAATTCCAAAACAAAATTTAAATGTTGTTAATATGCATAGTAATGCTCTATTAATGAATTGCTGATGTACCAATTTCGACAAATTATACAAAACGCCAAACTACTCAAGTAATACCGAACTGCGTAAAAGAAACATCCTTATAACTCCAAAAATAATAATAATATAAACTAACAGTTTACTGCGTCGGATTAAGCGTCTCATTTACAATTAAAATATACCTCTGAATTGAAATTTGAATGAAATACACGGTCATGAAAAATCGAAGAATGTGGAAAACAGGATTACAAATATCTCGGCAACTATTAATCCGATCGACTTCGTCTATATGCAAAATTTGTGTTATTTTATTGCCTCTTACGTCCATTCCTTAGAACAAAAACATTCGAAAATTTTTATGTGCCTTTCATCATTACGAATTTTTCGAGAGTCCGAAAAAAATAGTTTCGGATAATCGAGGTTGCTGATATTAAATAGGCTTCGTCCCATTCTTACATACTAAGTGCATACAAAGTTTCAAGTCTCTATCTCAATTTGTTCGGGAGGTAGAGCATTTACAGACAGACAGACAGACGGCAAAAATTTTTTTCTAAAAATATGTTTTTCGGAATCTCCACTATCTAAAACGTGTAAATCCGTCAAAAAAAAAAATGTTTCGATTTTCAAAACGATTGCAAGACTTACCCTATACTACGTATGATAGGTAAGTAAAAATAACTGGGTTATTGTTAATGCAAATTAATACTCGATGAAAAGTCATGTACTATTAATAGTACACCAGACCCGAAAGGGTTACCTAAATTCTAAAACTTATGTGTGCGGCCGTGTGAAAAAAAATTATATGGCAGATCTAAAGCATTAGTTTAAAACAGAGAATGCGGATTCGAATCCAATGCTCAGCAGAATGATTTCTGCAATATACACTGGTGTCCAAAAATTAAGCATAATTGGTAATTAAGTAATTATTTTTAAGTAATGAAAGAAATATAAATCGAAATGTGGTGAAACTCCAGGTGTGTAAACAAAATAGTACACTTCATATATTTTCACAAAGAGTTTTCCCCGAAATCAAACAGGGGACCGTCAACAAATTGAAAAAGAACGAAGATCTTTTGGATAACCCTGTCAAAACTAATATAGCAAAAGTGATCAAACTGCACATTGTGATTAATTGGCTTATTGTAATGTACTGTGTTTATTTTTATAAGGATAGCATGTACACTCGTAGAGAAATTAAGGTTTTTATAAAAGCAGTCCTAAATTTTTCCAATTTTTTTGCTTATAATTTGCTGAGTTCTTATTATAAAATAATGTTCTTTTCTGAAAATAAGACAAACATCATTGTACACAATACCCTGTCATCAGAATTTAAAAATAATAAAAATTGTATGAAAAATGAGTATGTTTAGTAAATAATTTTTCATTACGCATGCGTCAACGATATCAAAATGTCATTTGCATATTGTGTTAGCTAAATGTATAGAGCAACTTTTGTAAAAGTTTCAGAAACATAGCTTGAAAATTCTGAAAATGGGAGCCTATAGAATCAACTCAAAATCCGTTATTCCTAAAGGAAGCAAAAAAATCAGGGGTTTTACCTAAATATAGTTGTACGTGCAATATTGTGTAGGCACTAAGCAATGGAATATGGATACAGCCCCTCATCTTTCTGCTTCATTTAGGGAATAAAGGATTTTGATCTCATTCTATCGACGATAATTTTCAGAATTTTTAAGCTATGTTTTTGAGACTTTCACAAAAGTTGCTCTATACATTTAACTAACATAATATGCAAATGAAATTTTAATAGCATTCGCGCATGCGCAGTAAAAAATTATTTAGTAAACCTGCTCATTTGTCATACAATTTTTATTATTTTTTAATTCTGATGACAGAGTATTGTGTACAATGATGTTTGTCATTTTTTCAAAAAAGAACATTGTTTTATATTAAGAACTCTGCAAATTATAAGCAAAAAACTTAGGACTGTTTTTATAAAAACCTTAATTTCTCTACGATTATACATGCTATCCTTGTAAAAATTAACACAGTACATTACAATAAACCAATTAATCATAATGTGCAGTTTGAACGCTTTTGCTGCATTAGTTTTGACAGGGTTATCCAAAAGATCTTCGTTCTTTTTCAATTTGTTGACGGTCCCCTGTTCGATTTCGGGGAAAACTCTTCGCGAAAATATGTGACGCGTACTATTTTGTTTACACACCTGGAATTTCAGCACATTCCGATTCATATTTCTTTCATTACTTAAAAATAATTACTTAATTACCAATTATGCTTAACTTTTGGACACCAGTGTATATACATTTTTTTTATGGCAATTCATTTCAATAACGTAATTTTTTCTCAGGAGGAGCAATTAAATGATTTATATTTATTTTTTTATTATTATTACATGAATGATTTAATTAAACAAAATTTAACACCCAACAATATTTTTTTAACGATACTTTTACATTAAAAAAAACTAAGCTAAAATATTTTGGATGTAATTATCAATTAGACAAAATGAGCTGATTTACAATTTTGCTATAGTTTCTGATTATTATCAAGAATATCCGCATTTAAAGTCACATAAACAAGTGCGGAGAACAAAAGAATTACTATTTAACCGGAAAAAATCCCTACCGTCTCGACCTATATTCTGCTTTTATTAAAAAAAAAAAAAAAAAAAACAATACGGCACATTATATAGTTTCTAAATAAGAGAACCTGCTAATTGCATGTATTTAAGAGCAAAAATGAATTAAAAAATGAATCAAAAATAATTTGTCAATAATTTGTTTTTTGAGTACACTATTAGTACGATAATTTTTTCTTCATTCCCCCCCCTTTTTTTTTTACTATAAGAATTGGTCTTGTCAAAAACTTGTGAGTATAAAAGTTGTAGATATTATTGAAAAGATATATAATAAATGTAATTCGATTTGATATCTTGTGAATTGACGAAGTTATGCATTTTTTTTTTTTTTTTTTTTTCAATTCCTCCTTCTTTTTCTCTTCATTTTTAATTTTATTCGGTAAATGTAGTCCTATCAAAAACTTGTCAATACAAAAGTTGTAGATAATATTAAGAAGACTTATACTAACTTTAATTTGATTTGATATCTTGAGAATTAAAGAAGTTATGAGTTTTTTTTTTTTTTTTTTTTTTTTTTTTTCGTTTTAAAGCATTTTTTACCCCCTTGAGCTCATTTTTAATTTTATGAAAAATTTCTTTTACATACATTTTTGCCCCTTTTAAGAAGTAATAATAATTTTAAACCAATATCGATTTTAATTAAGGAGTTATGAAGTTTTTCGGTTTTCACGAAAACTCTCTTTATTCCACCCTCACCCCTTGGTTCGATTTTGGGCATTAATGAACTTCATCGAGATTTTATGCTCCTTCACTTTATGGATCAGTTTGGAATAGATTTGAGCAGATTTATGGAAGCTATCGTAGGCATGAAATATTTTTTTAAAAAGTAAATGAAACATAGCTTATCTTTATTTCTAGGTTAAAATCTATCTGTAGGCAAAGATACAGTCATCAATTCATCCGTTTAGGCGTTGATTTGTCTTCAAACTGCCATACACATTATTTTTACATTTACGATATTTTTAGGTTTCATACAGATGCTGTAGGTAACTGATAAGAGAAAAGAAAAAATGAAATAAGTGCATTTAAAATAAATAAATATATAAAAGAAAATGTTTTATATTATTAGAGCACATATATAAAATCCTCCATAAGTTATACACCCAATTTAAAGACAAATGTATTCACAGTTTCAAAATAATAGGAATAAGTTAAGATTGTTTTGGGGGAATTTCACCATACATAATTTACCATTTGAATTCATTAATCAATTGAGCTGTCTCCTTACAACAAATAAAAATTTGAAAATCGTCTGAATTGTCAACGAAAAGCATTATGACGCGAAATAAAAGCATTCTATACTTTCAGAACGAATAAATCGAATGAAAAAAAAAATTACACAACTGAATACGGATATCGCGCCAACATGCCCACTTGATTTCAAGTTAATCGGATGCTTTTTGCGGCAGTTATCCCAGAACAGGCAGACTGACTATTAACAGATGGAAACCAAAAACACTTCGTTTCTCCAGAGTAAACCAATTAATTGCAGGTTTAATTTAGAGCAAAAAGGAAAGACAATCTAGAAATTAAATGAAAATCATGAAAAATGTATGATGCATGGTATAGATTCCCCTAGCAACCAACAACCAGTATATTCACCTCAGAAAACGTTGAACTCGGCAGTAATAACCGAAACTATTAGTTTAATCAGCGAGTATACCATGGGTCAGCCGCATTGCAAAACAGTTATTAAACTTTTCAGATTTTCTACGGGAAAAAAGAAATAAAACTGACTACTGAAATTACTAATGAATGCTGAACTTTTTTATTTAATATGTATCATTTTAAACACCGGCATTTTCTACATGAAATTTGCTTAGGCGAAACTTGTTTAAACTACTTGAGTAGGTTTGACATTTGATTCATATTCAAGTCATTCTAAAATCAAGTTTTGCTTCTTCAGGAATCCAAAATCAAAAGAGAAGGCTGCGTAATTTTGTCCAACTCAGAATTTTAATATCGTGCTACCTTACAGTAATCGCGCACATCTTAATGGCGTCGTTCAAATCTAAGGTCACATAGTGTTAAAATTATTTTGTTTTTATGCGCGTAATTAATGTAATTTCTGTATGCTGTAAGTGTATTTTCAACTAATGCAATAAATTATTTTTAAAAACATACTACATGAATAAATGACTAAGAAAAAGTTCTTTTGGCCTGTGGTCAAAATGAGAAAGGTATGATTAGTTTTGATAAGCCGAAAATTTGTTTAATTTAAATTATTATTATAAAAAACTACATACAGTCGAGTCTCTATATAACGAAATCCGTCGTTCCAGTAAAAAATTCGTTATATAGAGAAATTCGATGTAAAGAGTATGATGTTAAAAATAGTATTTAATGTGTAAATTTTGAACAAATATTATTTTTTATCTTTTTAATTATGAATTTGAAATGTTTAAAAGTATATATTAACCTAACATTTTATTTCTTACTTATTTAAGCAGTTTCAAAAAAGAGAAAAGACATTTATTTGAAAGCTTAATGAAAATCAAATGAGGAAGACTTACATAAATTTCAGAGGAAGAAATCTGTAATTTTTTGTTGTTTTGATTTTAAAATTACAATTGTTACGCTCTCAAAAAAAAATCTCAAATTTTAGCAAGGAATGAAAAATTGTAGTTAATATTTTCCTCCATTTGAAGGTCTCTCTTATGTGCTCTCATTGATTCCTCTCTTATATGTGTAACAATTCAATTGACTGTGTTTTGAGAAGGATGTTGAAAGGTGTGTGGGAGGTGGGATGAACTTGTTAGATTTAAAGAATAAGGAGAGAAGTAATATTTATATAAAAAAAAAAAACCTCTCCACTGAACGATAAATCAAAAATAAGTGATGGAAAATTGATTCCATATGATTTCGAAGCTTTTTTAAAACTGAATAAATTAAGATCAATTTATGAAAAAATTCGTTATATGGAGATAGATATTTCGCTATATAGAGTCTGTTTTTAATGTAATCATGCGAAAAGGGAGCCGTTCTTACTAAAAATTCGTTATATGGAGAAATTCGATGTATGGAGTTTCGTTATATAGAGGTTCGACTGTATTTTTTTACCGTCATCGTGGATATTGATCACTCTTACAGTATTTTATAGAAAATTTTGTATTCTTTCAGAAAACATCGGTATGGCAAACTTTATTCTGCCAGAAAAATATTCATACTTGTTTTAAAAAAGCAACCGGGGACGAAATTTCACTTTTTTTTTTTTTTTTTTTTTTTTTTTTTTTATTAGTTGAAAAATGGTTGTTGCTTTCGGTCTACAGATATTTGAGACATGTTTGAATCCTTGTGATGCTCGGATTTTATTCATTTACATATTGGTCCACTTTAAAGTCCAGAAATGGAATAGTTCTGTTACAAGTATGACAAAAAAAAGTATTCAGAACTATAAAAAAATTAATAATTCAGAAACAAATTGAGATACAGCTTTCAAACAAAATGTATTGAAAAATACATTTTTTCCCCTATACAATTCGTCGGCGTAAAAATTGGAAATGTGCAATGTTTACAAGTTTAAAAATTTGCAGTATTAAAAATTGTAAAACTGAAATTTCATTTAAAATTTGTTAATGATTGATCGAGAAATATTATTGTTTAATCCATGGCGTATGTAATATATGATTCTGTTATTAGATAAGCCACATTTCTATCATCATAAAAGTAATGTTCATAATAATTATTTTTTTAAACATAGAATTTATTTATTAATCTAAAATTTTAGTCTTTGAAAATATCATTTTGAAGATGGTCGTTTTAATTTTTTAAATTACGAGCAGGAGTTTGAAAATAAGTTTCCTTATGTCGACTGTGATCAGAGTTGTGTATGAAAGTAAAAAAAAAAAAAGTTGGAAATTGCACGTGAAGCGTAGCAAATGAGGTGCGTTCGTACGATAACGAAGTTTCAAAAATATTCAGATCTTGCTGTCATTATAGATAGTACTTTGGATACAGTACAGGGGTCGAAATCTTTTTCTGTGTTCCTGTAAATATATAGGGAGTAACATTTATTACACCTCAGCAACGTTTATCATATTCATAAAATATGAACTAGTTTAATGTAATTAAAATACGCCCCAAACAATGTTTCCCCGTACAACATTATGCAGTGGAACACTTTTGTGTGGCCCTGTAATTTAATAACAAATATTCTTTGCATCACAGATTGTACAGAATGTATATTTTAGTTATATACAATACTTCATCGGTTCATGTCAATTATATTATATTCGAAAGAGTGTAACACCATTAAAATGCATTTGAAACTTTTTTACCCATTGGCCGTAATGTAATGGAATACTTTTGATTGTTCCTGTAATGGATCTATGCATCCAATTTTCATAAAATTTGAAATGACTTGACAAAATTATATAATAATTACATATTTTAAATTTCAAACGATTCGGTTGGGTAGTTTTTGCGTTGTTATATGCGGACAGACAGACGGACTGAACGACAACTATAGGTGCTACGAAATTACATAATTACGAACACACCTAAAAATAGAATGGCACATTAAAATTAACACATATCTTTATTTTCCCGCATAATTACCAAGTACATTGGGACATTTTGTCATACCGCTTGATAAGCTTCAAAAGAACATTTGTTATTCATTTACAGGATCACACAAACGTATTTCATTACGTAATGGTGTAAGGGGAAATATTGTTTGGAGCCCGTTTTAATTATATTAAATTATTTCATGTTTTGTGAAACTGATATACGTTGCTGAAGTTCACTGCAAGTTACTTTCTGTATAATAGAAAACAGATAGTATTTACAGAGACACACAAAAGATTTCGGCTGAATACTGTATACTATTACACCCAAAATATGAATATTTATAAAATTTCCTTATAGTACCAAGTTTTGCGCACCTCATTTGCTACGCTTGACGTGCCATTTCCGACTTGTTTGTAAAAGCAATAGATCTCTCAGAAAATTCTGCCAAAGTGAGCGTTTTGAATCGAATTTCTGGACAGGAGCAGAAAAAGAAATCAGCGAACGGAGAAAAACATCTTGTCAGGTGATCCAATTCGCTTATAATTGAATAGGTAATTTGTTTATTAAAAAATGGAAAAATAACTTCTATTCAAAATCGCTTCAGTAGTGAGGTCCGGTTAATTTTATACCTTTACATTTAAAAATGAGTCTGTCACTGTGTCAGAAAATTTCACGCTTGTTGAACAGTGACCTTGAGAACAGTCTAAAAGATTACACAAATCACTGAAAAGACCCCGGTGATAATATTAAGACCCCTGTCCTCGCTCGAGGAAACGCCGAGCTAATGCTATTCCTATGGGGAAGCATTTTTCTAATAACTCTATTGCATTTTGGCATTTTTGAATATATATATATATATATATTGTGCATTGGATAGCTGAGGTGCATGCCGACAGCGCACCTTTTTTACCTTTTCGATTTTGGTTGCAGATATTTATTACAAAGTTAGTTTCACTTTTAAAACCGGTTTCGAAACTGAAAGTGCTTTTTAAAAAAAAAATATCTGCAACCAAAATCGAAAAAGTAAAAAAGGTGCGCTGTCGGCATGCACCTCAGCTATCCAATGCAAAAAAAATTGTTCAAAAATGTCAAAATGCGAAAGAGTTATTAGAAAAATGCTTCCCCATAGGAATAGCATTAGCTCGCGAGCGTTTCCTCGAGCGAGGACAGGGGCCTTAAGTCTATGGAGGCGTTATTTTCAAATATCTCGCTCAAATTTTAATATTTTTACTTTTTTTTTTTTTTTTTTTTTTTTTTTTTTTTTTTTTTTTGCATTGGATAGCTGTGGTCGGCTAGTTTTAAGGCTAGTTTTTACTTTTCAATTTAGGTTTCAGATTAAAAAAACAAAAAAAACTTTAATTTTTAGAACTGGTTAGAACTGGTTTTGAAATTAAAACTATCTTAATATAATATATATATATATACAGGGTGATTCATAAAAGATGGGCAGAACTTTAAGGGGTTATAGTACACTTAAAGACAAATAATATTAAATAGGAGACTAAGGGTCCCAGACGTATTCCCAAGGAGATAGGGGGCATTAAAGTTTAGGGTCCGAAATTTCAAATGATTATAAAAAATGGAAAAATTGGTCGATTCGTTTGCGGTTTTTGCAAAAAATTTTCTTTATGCCAGTATTTTCTTGAAATAAAATTATAAAGTTCAATTTCAAAAAATGCCGATAGGGGACGTTTTAGACTTTGGAGTAACAAACAACTATTTTTTAACGTTATTTTTTGTATTTCTTTAAATGATTTCGAAAGCTTAGACTTAAACTTAAATTTTGATCTAAAAATCTGAGTCCTAACGAGTAGTTAAGTAGCGTAAACTGAAATTTGAAATTTGAAACCCTTCTCCCCCCAGAACAAAAATCAGTTATTCCCGATCTTTGTGTCGTAGATTAGGCTCTAACTACTGCCGCGTTTTGCTGAAATTATTCTTTATGTCAGTATTTTCTTGAAAATAAATTTTAAAGAAAATTTTCAAAAAATTCCGATAGAGGGCGCTTTAGACTTTGGAGTAACGAGCAAGTATTTTATACCGTTATTTTTTGTGTCTCATTAAATGCTTTCTAAAGCTTAGACTTAAATTTTCTGCCCAAAATCTGAATCGTTAGACGTGGTTAAGTTTCTGGGGAGAGGGGTTTGAAATTTCTACTCCTGAGCACAGTTCAGTTTACCATGTCCATACACTGTGTGCTGTGATACGAGGTAAAAAGACACAAATTAGGATTATGTTACCAAAGCATATTTATTAACATGTAATTACAATAAATGTTCAAAATTGTGACCACCAGAGGTTATGCACGCAGAACAACGGCGAAGAATGGAACGGCGAACATTCGCGAAAACATCAGGCTTTTCGAGCACTTCCCCTACAGCGGCGGAAAGTCTGGCGACCAGTTCCTCGGGGGATTCAATGGGTGTCTCATACATAAGAGCCTTCAATTGTCCCCAAAAAAAGAAATCGAGGGGTGAAAGATCTGGCGAGGGAGCAGGCCAAGCAACAGGACCACCTCGACCAATCCATCTGTTCGGAAATGTGATGTCCAGATAGTTGCGGACGTCTCGTACGTAATGGGCTGGCGCTCCATCGTGCTGGAACCACATGACCCGCCGGATGCGTGGAGGAACAACGTTTAACAGGTCTGGCAGCACATGTTTCAGAAATGTGAGGTATGTTTTACCGTTGAGGCGTTCACGAAGAAGGTACGGTCCGATTAGGTGGTCTCCGAGGATTCCTGCCCAAACATTGATGGAAAAACGTCTCTGATGAGCATGTGGATACGTAGCATGTGGATTGACATCCGCCCATACATGTGCATTGTGTGTGTTAAATGTACCTTCACGTGTGAAGGTACATTCATCGGTGAAAAGCACAGTTCGTCCACAATGTGGATTTAGCGCGTTCTGCTGCAGAAACCAGCGGGCGAATTCAATACGATTTGGATAATCCCCTGGAGACAGTTTCTGGACTCGTTGCACATGAAACGGGAGCAAATGTTCATCCTTCAGTACCCTCCAAGTCATGGACTGTGAGGTTACCACCTGCCTAGCCACTGTTCGTGTACTTGTACTTGGCTGCGCCGATACTACATCCAGAATGGCTTCTGCAACAACTACTGATTCGTCCTTTTTTGCACGACCTGCATTCGACCGGGAAGCGAGAAATGATCCCGTCTCACACAACTGTCTGTGCAAGCGCTCGAAAGTTTTGCGGTTAGCCAACCGCCTGTTGGGAAATCGCTCTCCGTACATTCGTTGTGCCTCTGCACCATTTCCATCTGCCGCTCCGTAAATTAAATGCATCTCAGCCTTTTCCTTATTCGTGAAGGGCACCATCTTCCGATTCATTACTACAGCGACTTACACTTGACTCACCGTTCAGTGGTTTTTTATGCCTGAATCGTGTCGAAATTTTGCATACGTGTTCTTCTTCTTCCCCATTTGACATTTGCATACTTTCTGTCTCCTTCTTCACCCGGTGACTAGCGTCAGGAATGGAGCTTTAACGTTTGCATGAGCGACGTTTCCAACTGTGCCAGTGCCTTTATGAGTGAATTCCGACTATGCAGTCCTTGACGAAAGTTGTATTTTTGCCTCGTATCACAGCACAGAATCGTTGGGCATGGTTAAGTAGTGCAAACTGAACTATGTTCAGAAGTTGAAATTTGAACCCCCTCCCCTCGCTACTGAACCACGCTCAGCGATTCAGATTTTGAGCTGAAAATGTAAGTTTAAGTCTAAGCTTTAGAAAGCATTTAATGAGACACAAAAAATAACGGTATAAAATAGTTGTTCGTTACTCCAAAGTCTAAAGCGCCCTCTATCGGAATTTTTTGAAAATTTTCTTTAAAATTTATTTTCAAGAAAATACTGACATAAAGAATAATTTCAGCAAAACGCGGCAGTAGTTAGAGCCTAATCTACGACACAAAGATCGGGAATAACTGATTTTTGTTCTGGGGGGGAGAAGGGTTTCAAATTTCAAATTTCAGTTTACGCTACTTAACTACTCGTTAGGACTCAGATTTTTAGATCAAAATTTAAGTTTAAGTCTAAGCTTTCGAAATCATTTAAAGAAATACAAAAAATAACGTTAAAAAATAGTTGTTTGTTACTCCAAAGTCTAAAGCGCCCCCTATTGGCATTTTTTGAAATTGAACTTTAAAATTTTATTTCAAGAAAACACTGGCATAAAGAAAATTTTTTGCAAAAACCGCAAACGAATCGACCAATTTTTCCATTTTTTATAATCATTTGAAATTTCGGACCCTAAACTTTAATGCCCTCTATCTCCTTGGGAATACGTCTGGGACCCTTAGTCTCCTATTTAATATTATTTGTCTTTAAGTGTACTATAACCCCTTAAAGTTCTGCCCATCTTTTATGAATCACCCTGTATATATTACCAAAATCGAAAAATTAAAGTTTTTTTTTTTTTTTTTTTTTTTTTTTGCATTGGATAGCTGTGGTCGGCTAGTTTTAAGGCTAGTTTTTACTTTTCAATTTAGGTTTCAGATTTAAAAAACAAAAAAAAACAAAAAAAAACTTTAATTTTTAGAACTGGTTAGAACTGGTTTTGAAATTAAAACTATCCTAATATAATATATATATATATATATTACCAAAATCGAAAAATTAAAGTTTTTTTTTTTTTTTTTTTTTTTTTTTTTTGCATTGGATAGCTGTGGTCGGCTAGTTTTAAGGCTAGTTTTTACTTTTCAATTTAGGTTTCAGATTTAAAAAACAAAAAAAAACAAAAAAAAAACTTTAATTTTTAGAACTGGTTAGAACTGGTTTTGAAATTAAAACTATCCTAATAGGGTACACGACATTTCGGTCCCGCCACTTCGGTCCCGCCATTTCGGTCCCTCCGTTTCGGTCCCGAGACATTTCGGTCCCTGGCCATTTCGGTCCCGAGACATTTCGGTCCCTGGCCATTTCGGTCCCGAGACATTTCGGTCCCGAGACATTTCGGTCTCGAGACAATTCGGTCCCGAGACATTTCGGTCCCGAGACAATTCGGTCCGTGGCCATTTCGGTCCCCAGCAACTTTGATTCTTTGCCATTTCTGTCCCTTGTTATTTGTTTGCTCGCTACCTTATAAGTCGGATTCTTATTGTTGTGGGGCTGCCAAATGGTATAAGTTCAACATTATTCGGGCCTTTATTTATTTTTATTTTTTGATTTCTCCTTCCCTTCCCCCAAGTTTTATAAAAAGTTGAATATAAGAGTCAGATAAATTTAAACTTTTATAACTCGTGATAATGAAATCACAGCGAGCTGAAACTTTTGTTTGATTAAACAATGTTATATAAGTTTGGGGGATATTGTATTTTGCTTTTAGTAGTATTATTATTAATCAGAATAAATATTTAAAATTTTATTATTAATTATTAGTATCAGTATTTTATATAAACTTCTATAAACTACTATAAACTAAAAAATATTTTATATAAACTGCCATAAATATTTTTTTGGATGTTTACGTACATTTTTAGAACCTTTAAATTAGGATTAATTAAATTATAAAAAAAACTGTGCTTACTTTTTAACCGACTTCAAAGAGGAGGTTATGATTTCGACCTGTATGTATTTGTTGTTCACGAATAACTTTTGCAAATATGAACCGATTTTCATAATTCTTATTTTCTTTGAAAGCGTATGAGACCCACGTGGTCCCATTTGAATTTCATAAAAATCTGATAATTAGAACTTTTTTAAAAATAAAAACTTTAAATTTCAAATTCATTTTGAAGCAATCGACCAATTAGAAGTGTTCCTTTTGCATGCTTTTATGTTACACTTACATAGACACACGATCTTTTCACTGTTAAAAGTTTGAAGTTTTTGCTGCATCGTCACTCCACCGCTTTTATGGAATATCTCTATTTTGACTAATGAGAATTCACCATAGTACAATGAAGTAATCATTTTCTATAAAAGCGATGGATAGAAGATAAAGTAAAAGTTTCAAAATTTTAATAATATTCAAAGTGCAAAATCCTAACTGGACGAGGGCCAGGATTCACATAAATTTTGCGCTGTTTGCGAAACGAGATTTATTAACAAGAAAATTTATTTAAAACATTGAAAAATTTGCTAAAATTCAGGCTTCTGATCCGTTAATCTGGTTTCGCTAACAGCGCAAATTCTACCTGGATCCCGGACAAGTTCTCTTATCCAAGAAACCGGAAATATAGCATCTAGGGGATATAGTGTGGAAATCGGCTATCTCAGGGCGTGTTCAGAGCAACTTACAAAAGTAACCAATGTTACCGACCGATTGTAGGGCAGTACGAAAGCAAATTTTGGAATCAATGAAAACTATTCTGTTGAATTGTAGCTGACGTCACACTTCGCTTTGATTTTCATTTCATACTTGTCTACAATCGGTAAGTGGTCGGTAAGTAACCGGTAAGTTGTGCTGAACACGCCCTCTGTAACACTTAAAAAAGCGCTAAAATGTTCTATTCTTTAAATGTGCAACAATGCTAATGAAATTTAAAGATAGAAGTGACATCTGCAGGACATTTTCTAAAAATGCAAGAATTATTACTAGTCTAGATAATATATCACGAAAATGCCGCAGATGTCGCTGTGATCGACACTTTGGAATTCAGTAGCATCGTTGCACATTTAAAGGATACAAATTTTTAGCACTGCTTGCATTGTAAAAATTTGAACTCTTTTGCTGCATCGTCACTCCATCGCTTTTATAGGAAACGATTACTTCGCTCTATTATGGAGCATTCTCATTGGTCAAAACAAAGAAATTCTATAAAAGCGATGGAGTAACGATGCAGCAAAAGGGTCAAATTTTTTACAGTGTCGATAGCAGATTTTCACTCCATGTATTCCAGACTCTCTCCTTCGAACAATGAAAAGTTCTCAAAAATGAAGGCTTATGATTGGTCAATTTTGTTTTAGTTAACAGCGAATAATCCTTCTGGATCCTAACCACTGTTGCAGAGATGCTAGTTTTTTTTCAAAGTACGAAATCTTAGCTGGAACAATTCTCGTATCCACCAAAGTAAAAGATCCACATCGATCCAGACATGAGAATTCGATATCGAAAAGCTGAAAATCCATCTCTAAAGAGCCTTACACGTTAAAGCAAGAGTGTCTGTGTATCAGGATGCTGGTTATGCGGGATTCACTAAATGATTAAAGTACATTGCTATGTGCTAGATTTACATTTGGACAAACATAAATGGCGAAAAATTTTGATAAGCTTACCATTAAAGTTAAGCTAGTTAACTTCTTTCACCCATAAAACAAACTCGTTCAGGCGACTAACGCCAAGTTCTGAAATAAAAACTCTTAAATTTTTTGTACTTTGGAAAACCGCGTTTATCAAAGAACATTCTTAACTTCAAATATTGCTATTTTCATATAAACGCATGTTGAATCATGGTGTGATTTTAATAATATCTTCCTTTTTAGTTTTTATGACTGAAAAGGGTATTTTAATACATACGAATATTTAGAATTACTTTGCTATGCATTGAATCATAGAAGCAACTTGACGCGTTCTGATTGTGTACGCGTACTTTAAACTGTAAAAAATCTGACCCTTTTGCTGCATCGTCACTACCCCGCTTTTATAGAATATGTCACTTTTGATCCACGAGAATGCTCCATAATAGGCTGAAGTAATCGTTTTCTATATTAGCGGTGGAGGGACGATGCAGCAAAAGGGTCAAATTTTTAACAGTGTACCTTGTTTAAAATATCTTGAAAAATTACCTCTGTTTTTAAAGACTATCTATTTTCTAACCAATGGAAACGCTCCATAGACGTTTTTAGATCGCTCTCATTAGTTAGAAAATCGATAGTCTTTTAAAAAAAGGTAATTTTTCACAATAATTTTAACGTATACTGATGGATTGTCAGCTTTTCAATGCCCATTTACGAAGTCTGTAGATTTCAATGTGGATCTTAAGGCACTACACTAGTCTCAGAAAAAGACCCGGATGTTAGTGTAAAGACTATGGGTGTGCTCTTTTCAAATATCTCACTCAAATTTTAATATATTTCCATGATTTTTTTTTGCATAGGATAGCCGAGGATATTCTACAACCGGCCTAGTTTTTACTTCTTCGATTTTGCTTATGTATGTTTTATATAATGATAGTTTCAATTTCAGAACCGTTTAAACCGGTTTTGAAATTTAAAATAATTTTTTTTTTAAAAATCTGAAACCAAAATTGAAAAAGTAAAAACTAGGTCGGTTGTGGAATAGCCTCAGCTATCCTATGCAGAAAGAAATCACGTAAAAATTTTAAAATTTGAGCGAGATATTTGAAAAGAACGCCCCCATAGACTGCACATTATCATCCGGGTATTTTTCTGTGCCTAGTGTGGGGCCTTAAAGTTTGCTGAATGCGATAAATTTCCGAAATGTTAAAGCTTAAATGGACAAGTTCTCGCATCCACTAAAGCGGAAATGGGCATCGATACCAATCGACATCCTTAAGTTGTTGAAAAGATGGAAATCCTTTCGTATATATTTTGCTCCGGAGGAAAAAATTATCTCTACATATCAATGCAAAATAAAGTGCATAGATATGTGCAGCAAAATTATCTTTAGATTCAGATTTGGTTACCGGATTAGACACCAGAATGATTTCAGATTTTATTCATGTAGGATTTCTCGATGTGAATATGACGACACATGGAGCACAGTATACGATTGATTGAAAAGATTCTGGACAAAAATGAGTCATCAAGGGGGTCCTTGTGGCCGAGTGGTTAAGACACCACGCTGCTAATCTCTTGAGAGCGTAAGAGATTGTAGGTTCGAATCCCACTGGCTCCGTTGCACACACTCTTTATGTGTAGCTCCCGGTTGTACTTTTCTTGTGTCGTAATATTTCCTTGTGCTATCTTGTCCTTGTATGTCCACGAATTTATAAAATAATATGGATTATGTATTTATGTCTGTGTAGAAATAAAGGATCATTCGGCGTACAATCGAATTCTACCAGGAAATCATCATCAAATTTTATAATAGAAAATGCCTAGCATTGCGATACATTGTCAAAAATTTAACTTTTGTTGCATCGTCACTCCATCCCTCTTATGGAATATCTCATACATACACTGTAAAAAAATTTACCCTTTTGCTGCATCGTCACTCCCCCGCTTTTATAAAATATTTGTCTTTTGACCCATGAGAATGCTCTATCATAGGCTGAAATAATCGTTTTCCATAAAAGCGGTGGAGTGAGTTTCAAATTTTTAAGAGTTTAGTTGGGACAAAAGCGTCCGGGAAAAAAGTATTTGGGCATCGAATGCTGTCACTTTCTTATAGATGCAGCCAAGTACAGGTTATGATTTTCGGATTCCTCGTCGAAACATCACCTCTCATTTCCGATGCCTTTACTGCATTTATAGGAATTAGATTGTTGTTGTTTATCTATTGAATCATAGAGCGATTTTTGTTAAAATCTTTTTTTTTTTTTTTTTTTGCTTTTTCTGACTGAAGGGGGAGTACTTTTGACTACACTAGAAAAGCATTTTACTATTCATTGATACATATGGAGTCATTTTGCTGTTTACTCATATATGGAAGCGCTTTGCCGCGCGCTTATGTGTAAGGACACTTGAAGCATTGTCACCTTTCGATCACCACTTCCGATGTCCGTACGATTAGATGTTGACTTTAAGATTTCATGAATGCAGTAGCTTTTCGTCGTGCCAGATCTGAAGAAGTTACCACATCCAGAAAACCTAAAGATTCACAACGATACTAACCGATACTGTAAGTGTCTTTTGAAAAGTTGACAATCAAATGGTGAGAAGTAAAGCGAATACATCAGAACTCAGCAAAGTGCGTTCATTAGTAATGCGTTGCAAAGAGCCATCATATGTCAGTACACATAATTATGTATTACGGTATAAATAACTAAAAAGTAAGAAATAAATTTAACTTTTTCAAAAAAATGTATAACCGACTCCAAAAAAAGCGCTAAAAATAATTAAATAATTATATAAAATTCTCTAATGACAAATCGTTATCCAATAACCACACATTGACTATCATGTACCGGTATAAAACGGTTAAATTTAATATATAGAATTTAATATCCACGAAACATAGGTTTTCCAGAGAATATTTTTTACAAGAGATTAATTTACATATTTTTGATTTAATTTTTGAATATATACATATAAAAAGTAAGTAATTACTTTTTGAAGTTGGTGCCAAACTATCTTAAGTATAGTAAGAATTGTGGATATATTATGTCTAGTACCATAAATAAAATGGGGAAATCATTATCGATTATGATTGTTTGGCACCAACTTCAAAAAGTAATTCCTTACTTTTTATATGTATATATTCAAAAATTAAATCAAAAATATGTAAATTAATCTCTTGTAAAAAATATTCTCTGGAAAACCTATGTTTGGTGGATATTAAATTCTATATATTAAATTTAACCGTTTTATACCGGTACATGATAGTCAATGTGTGGTTATTGGATAACGATTTGTCATTAGAGAATTTTATATAATTATTTAATTATTTTTAGCGCTTTTTTTGGAGTCGGTTATACATTTTTTTGAAAAAGTTAATTTTCTTCCAATTAATTTAATAATAAATGTCTTTAATAATTCAATCAGACAATTATAAGTTATAACATATATATACATATATATATCACAAATCACCCGTCTACACCCTCTCCTTTGATAATTCAGAAATGAGATATATTGATTGAAGAACATTTTTTTTATTAAAAAAAAAAAAAAATTGTTTTTAAAAAATTGCCCCCGTCACTTTTTATTATTATTATTATTATTATTAATTTAAATTATAGTATTTATTGATTGCATTTTTTTAACAGTCTTCTCACGCCATGAAGACA
The DNA here is from genome assembly GCA_964019185.1 of Maratus speculifer. Classification (NCBI taxonomy): domain Eukaryota; kingdom Metazoa; phylum Arthropoda; class Arachnida; order Araneae; family Salticidae; genus Maratus; species Maratus speculifer. The sequence goes on along the minus strand of OZ025298.1, from coordinate 281,370,751 downwards.
ATTTTTGTGAGTTAATTTTATTAAAACTGGGCCTATTTTATTCTAATAAGATGATTATTTTTTTAATTTTTATTTACATAAAATTAATGTAATAATATTTAAAAATATAATAATATAAATATTATATACAAAATATAATATATAATTTAATAAAATATATTAAAATGTAATATAATAATATTTTAAATAATTTTATTTTCAATTTTTAAGTGACAAAACTAAGCTTTTATTTATTTATTCATTTATTTGTATTATCTTTTCGTTTCTACTTTCACAGAAAAAAAAAAATACTAACTCTAATTTTAGTTATTTTTAACTATATTAATTGTTTTAAATTTCAATAATTTTAAATAAACAATAAGTAAACAAGTAAAGGATAAATTTCAGTTTAGAACTGCTAGAAAATATAATGATGTATTGAATATAAAATGGATTATGTATTGAGTTTATTTTAAAGTAAAATTCATTATGTAAATTAATAATGTTATTAATTAATAAGTATATTTAATAAAATATTAATTAGATTTTTATATTAAAATTACTAACTGTTTTGATAATTAGGATTACCAATTATCATTAGGATTCCCATACAAAATTTGTGTGAATTAAAATATTTTGGATAAGAGTTATACGTGTATGTGGTTTTCGGGCACTAATAATCTCATTATACTAAAATTTTGTGGCCTTCAGTTTAAAAACTCTGCAATTTTCCCTATAAAATTATGCCTTATTTCACACAATTTCAGTTTACAGGAGAAGGGACCGAAATGACTTGGAACCGAAATGACTTGGAACCGAAATGGCTAGAGACCGAAATGTCTTGGGACCGAAATGTCTTGGGACCGAAACGGCGGGACCGAAATGGCAGGACCGAAATGGCGGGACCGAAACGTCCTGCTTCCAATTTCTACATCATATAGAGGGCTGCTAAAAAATTCGGATAATTTTCCGACTGTAGATGGGAACAGCTGAAATTCGGTTTTGAAATGCATTATACATTTCCATAGGGTGAAATGAGATGCAAGATTTTAATTTTTTTAAACGATGCAGTTTTGTTGCATTATTCTGAATGTGTTGGAAAGGGCTTCATAATCTGTGCTTGACACATGATTTTTTCTTTCTTGATTACCTCATTAAAGCGTAAAGTTCTGTTACAGTAATTTGAATGTATTGGAAATTGTTTCATAAACCATCCTTGACGCTTGTATTTTATTTATTTATTTTTTTTTTAAGTTAAAAATGAATGTCATGCCCTTTTTAGAGTTAGAAATGAGGCTTGAAGTATTCATTCTTCATGTATGTAATTGATTTCTGAAATTTGAATTATGTTTAATTTGAAAATGATCTCAGATAATGGTTATCAATCAGGACCGTGGCTAGAAGTGAATAATAGGGTGTTGGGGGGGCTCAAAAAAATGTAAGGGGGGGCAAATATTTTCTCTCTCTTTCTCTATGATGCAGAAAGATAAATTAGTACATATTCACATTGTAGGTACTATGTTTCTTATTAAAGTGCTGTGATAACTTCATTTTATGTAAGAAAATAATAGGATGATGAAAATTTCGAGCGTATAACTAGCGCAATATTAAATATCAAATTAGCTTCATGCCTGCAAATAGGATGAGCAAGTGTTGAAACACTTATTTTCGTTACAATTTAGCATTTCTGCAAAACTGTGAAAGGGTCTCAAAACTAAATTAGATTTTTAAACAGAATTTCATTTGGATTTTCGAAATATCAGTTCATTTAGTGACCTTGGAACCTTTATAGGGGGGGGGCATAAAAGGTTTTAGGGGGAGAGGGCTGAGCCGTCCATAGCCCCCTTAGCTACGGCCCTGTTATCAATAAGGAACGTTTTTACTCCACTTAAATTCATCGTTAGCAGTAGCGAATTCTTCTATATAGTTAGTGGAGTTAAACGTGAATAATAAATTTTTAGAACGAAAGCCTTTATTATGAACTGCGAGTTCAGATGGCGCCCTTGGAATTGCGGCTTTAAAAGGCACTTTAAGGGCCTGGCGGTTTTTGAATTTATAATGAACAAGTCTGAGCGTCTGCGTAATAAGGTTCACATATTTTATGTTTGAAAACTATCATTATTTGAAAGGGTAGGCAAGCGCCAGACTGGTTTATAGACGGGGTTGATGGCATGGTAAGGAACAACTTTTTTCTAAAATATGAGGGAGAGAGGGCAAAAAAATATTCAGCCCTATGTCTACTATCTTTAGCTCCAGCTCATCGAGGAGTGGAGTTCAGTTAGTTAGCTTTTAAAGCAGTTCTCGCAGTAAACGCAAAGGAGAACTTTACAACATAAGTATTAACTCGTTTTTGTTGGGAAATGCCTAAAACTACCAAGTGTTGTTATTCGGAAACTGTGTAATCCTAAAATGCTTCCTTAGTTTTTTTTCTGTAAACGTAATAGATCTTTTAGAAAACACCGTCAAAGTTGGTGTTTTGAATCAAATTTGTGAACGAAAGGAGAAAAACCATAGTCACAGAAGAAAAATAAAACATCTTGTCACTATCTTGTCATCTTGTTGGCTGACGAATGTAATTCCAGAAAAAATTTCGTTAGCCGATTTGTCACTGTATAAGCAACAAATTATGTATTTTTCTATGCTGTTTGTAAGCATTGAACAGAGATAAAGTTGGAAATTTCTCTGTTCCCGATAGAGGTACAATGCTTCCTCCCTTCTGCAAGAAAAAAAAAAAAACCCTCGTAAAAATATTAATGTCTTTGACCTCCATAGCTATTTGGTAGTTCCCCTCCCCTAAACATTTTTTTTCTTCTTACACTGACATCTTCATGGCCCCACGCAGGTAACAATTTCTAGACCGTTATCTAAGAATTTGAGTGATAGTCCCAAAACCCTGCTCCATCCTCCAAAACAAAACTTCCCAGAAAGAATTACATTTAATTCTGGGCAATTCTCTAAACATGCAACAAGATGAATCAGCATTTTGTTTCTTTATTTAAGGGCCTTAAAATTGACCAAAAAATATATTTTTCTTGTATAATCTATATATATAAAATAAGAGATATCTGTCTGCCTGCCTGATCACGGATAACTCCGAAATTATAACACCCAGGTCTCTGAAATTTTTGTTATGTGTGGATGCTAACCCCGGAAAGTGCATTTCACAGCCGGATTTTGAAATTTCAATTTAGATTTTTTTAAAAATTAAAACACTGGGTCAGAGGATATTTGCAACTTTCCAACAACCTACGGCACCCAGGTTTAGAGGCTATTTGCATCTCGCCACTAATTAGCGACAACGAAGCAGTTAGCCAATGAGACCAGATGGTAAATATGGGATTTTACGAACAGTATTTCACTGAAAATTTTGCATGGAGTAGGTCTCATTGAAGAAAGAAATTTTAAAATAATTCAATTATTGCATTATTTTTGTGGTTCAAAACAACTAAAATCAACAACTATATTTCTTTATCCTTCCAAAACAAACGTCGTAACAGAAATACATATCTGTGTTCACTCAGATAAAATTTAAAATACTCTAAAATTTAAAATGTTCTGATAAAATTTTCATTTATTTTATTTTATTTTTTATTTTTTTTTAGTATGAATCGAGATTTTAAATGCCCGCAATTTGTTTGAAAACATCTATGGTCCCGGGCAACGCCAGGCGAATCGGATCAGCTAGTATTAAATAAAAGCCTATTAAATTGTTAATATTTCGACACCTCGTTTTTACCCATACGATAATTATATCGCGAGATATTGTAAATTTTGTTAATACACCCAGCGCAATTACCCACACAAATTAAAGATAAAAAAAAAAAAAATACAAGTTGAATGTAGATTCTGCCATTGCAGAATTCAGTTTCGCCTCCGATTTCCCCGAGAAAAAGAAAAAAAAAAAAAAAAAAAAGATAGAGGTTTTTTAGAAGGGCGACCCCGTTTAGATTACAATGAACTAACTTCATTTTTCTTGTGTTTATCAATATAATAGCAAGCAGAACGGCGTGAAATACCCAATTGAATAGCAATTTCTCTCTGAGACATTGGAATTGCGGAATAATAAAGAGATACATTTTGACGTGCTACTTTAATCCGTTTAGATTACAACTTACATTTGATTAGACACATTTAGATTACAACTTACATTTGATTAGATACATTTTGACGTGCTACTTTAATCCGTTTAGATTACAATGAACTAACTTCATTTTTCTTGTGTTTATCAATATAATAGCAAGCAGAACGGCGTGAAATACCCAATTGAATAGTAATTTCTCTCTGAGACATTGGAATTGCGGAATAATAAAGAGATACATTTTGACGTGCTACTTCTTCATTGACTAGATTCATCAAAAACGGATTTTTTCTTTAGTTTAAGCGCTTTTTTATAGACTCTGAGTAAAAGGAAATGCAATTTAACAATAAAACGAGTAGAATTCTGTCGAATTCGACGAATGAAATGTTTAAAAGACCCGATTGATTTGATTTTTAAAAAAAAAGCAAAAGTAATTACATTATTGAATCAATATATGATAAATATATTTACAAACTAAATGTCTAGTTTGCCAGTTACAATTTTGCATGCAAATATTCGCACATCTTCAGTTAAAATTGTAATCTGAGTGCCGGCGAAATCCAGAAATTTTATTTCATATGCACTCACAAAAAAATAATTTTATTAAAAAAAAAAAAGAAAGAAAGAAAAAGAAAAAAAACTAATTTTATTTTTACTGAGACATTATTTTCACTAACTGAAGTCATCTGAAAGTAAAATCTCAATCTCAGTGTCCATAATGAAAAGAAATATTGAAATGTAATATCGGGTACAACCAGGTTATCCCGTCGACCAAAAAATTGTTGCATAACTATAAGATTAAATGCCAATATGTGTAATTTAGCTATTAGTTTGGCGATTTATATAATTTGGCGAAATTGGTCGACGGGATAACAGAGTAGTACCTAATATCGTTATGAGTAAAAATGCGATGTTTTAAATAGTGACGTCATTTTTTCTTCAAATGTTTTTTAAAAGTTACTGTTATTAGTAATATGAAAAAGGCATCCGTAATAATATTGTAATTCCCAGGGGTGGGGAAATACATCATTTTGCTCGCCAGTGGCGAGTGGATTTTCTCATAAGGCGAGTGCATTTTTAGTTTTTGAAAAACTGTAGGCAATAGGCACATTATCAGAAACACTTTTTTAATCTAGATATTTTAACTTTCCAAATTATTACAGTGCAAGTTCTATCTAATATTAATCTTAAATTTGTTACATATATTTCTTAATATTATACAAAAAAGAATTATGAAAATGCATTGTAGTAATAGTGATTTTGTCTGTAATCGCGTGCGATTTTGTCATAACTATTTTCAACTGCATGTGTTGCATCTTGCGGGCTGGCGAAATAAATCCTTGGCTTGTAAGAATTTGGAAAATTTCCCCACCCCTGGTAATTCCCATTTATCTGGTTGCTGAATGAAATCATTTTCCTCATTTAAAAATTTTCTTATTTTGCTTTAGACATTAATTTTTATCATAAATTATTTTCTGTTATTTTATTTACATTATTAATATTATTTCTCAGTAAATATATATTTTTTTTACCTCAATTAGTGCATAATTATACGCAATCATTTTGGAAAATAAATTTTTATTATCGAGACAAAAGCTTAACCTGTTGCCACTGTTTTGAAGAAATGTCACAAAAAAGCTTTTAAAATTAAAAATAAAATATAAAAATGGAAATAAATTAAAAAATAGCTAAAATGGGCACAACTACAAATAAATAGCTTTCATTTTAAAAAATAATTATCAAAATCGGTTAACTAGAAAATTCAGGGCTGATGACACGACATTTTTTAGGTTGTCTGAAGGAAATAGCATCGGATTTCGCCGAGGAAAAAAAAAAAAAAATGATAGAGGTTTTTTAGAAGGGCGACCCCGTTTAGATTATAATGAACTAACTTCATTTTTCTTGTGTTTATCAATATAATAGCAAGCAGAACGGCGTGAAATACCCAATTGAATAGCAATTTCTCTCTGAGACATTGGAATTGCGGAATAATAAAGAGATACATTTTGACGTGCTACTTCTTCATTGACTAGGTTCATCAAAAACGGATTTTTTCTTTAGTTTAAGCGCTTTTTTATAGACTCTGAGTAAAAGGAAATGCAATTTAACAATAAAACGAGTGGAATTCTGTCGAATTCGACGAATGAAATGTTTAAAAGACCCGATTGATTTGATTTTTTTAAAAAAAGCAAAAGTAATTACATTATTGAATCAATATATGATAAATATATTTACAAACTAAATGTCTAGTTTGCCAGCTACAATTTTGCATGCAAATATTCGCACATCTTCAGTTAAAATTGTAATCTGAGTGCCGGCGAAATCCAGAAATTTTATTTCATATGCACTCACAGAAAAATAATTTTATTAAAAAAAAAAAGAAAAAGAAAAAGAAAAGAAAAAAAACTAATTTTATTTTTACTGAGACATTATTTTCACTAACTGAAGTCATCTGAAAGTAAAATCTCAATCTCAGTGTCCATAATGAAAAGAAATATTGAAATGTAATATCGGGTACAACCAGGTTATCCCGTCGACCAAAAAATTGTCGCATAAGTATAAGATTAAATACCAATATGTATAATTTAGCTATTAGTTTGGCGATTTATATAATTTGGCGAAATTGGTCGACGGGATAACAGAGTAGTACCTAATATCGTTATGAGTAAAAATGCGATGTTTTAAATAGTGACGTCATTTTTTCTTCAAATGTTTTTTAAAAGTTACTGTTATTAGTAATATGAAAAAGGCATCCGTAATAATATTGTAATTCCCATTTATCTGGTTGCTGAATGACATCATTTTCCTCATTTAAAATTTTTCTTATTTTGCTTTAGACATTAATTTTTATCATAACTTATTTTCTGTTATTTTATTTACATTATTAATATTATTTCTCAGTAAATATATTTTTTTTTACCTCAATTAGTGCATAATTATACGCAGTCATTTTGGAAAATAAATTTTTATTATCGAGACAAAAGCTTAACCTGTTGCCACTGTTTTGAAGAAATGTCACAAAAAAGCTTTTAAAATTAAAAATAAAATATAAAAATGGAAATAAATTAAAAAATAGCTAAAATGGGCACAACTACAAATAAATAGCTTTCATTTAAAAAAATAATTATCAAAATCGGTTAACTAGAAAATTCAGGGCTGATGACACGACATTTTTTAGTTTGTCTGAAAGAGGCTAAAAAAATAGCTGTTTCACCATATTCATATTTTCTTTGTGTTCATGTTTTAAAAATGCTAAGACTTTTTTTACATTTGAGATAAAGATTTAAACTTTTTTTTATATTTGTGATAAATCTGCGAATAGAATAAGCTTTCAGATTTTTTTGTTATTTTTAAAAAAATAAAAATATATAAAGATGTGTTATATTTCATCGTTTTACGTTATATAAGGTGGTCTGGTGTAATAACGCCAGGCGAGTAATAACGCCAAGTGCTAATATTATGCATAATTATGAAATAATCTGGTAAATGACACCCACGTGCTCTGCGCAGAAGGGTTTTGAGTCATATAAATCGCAAAAAACAGCTTCAAGTTAATTTGTTTCATTTTTAGGTCTTATTGTTTTTACAAGCAACTAAAATTAACGCTTGATCTAAAATTTGCGAGATACGTTTTGTGATGGGAAGACTATTTTTTTTTATCCGGAAATACTTTGTTAATTCATAAATTTGTAGTACATTTCATGGACTTTCAAAATGTTGTTGAAGATTTTGGATATCTTAATTTGTAAATTAAAGAATTTGTAATTTAAAATGTACAGCGCAATAACTATAACGGGGTAATAACGCCAATCCTTGGCATTAATACCCCGGTTGATTCCCTACAGTGGCCGAGCTACATCCTAAATACTGATTCAAATAAATACAGTTAAAACTGTGCAATGTTTCTAATAATTCTATTTAAGCGGTCCTTTTTAAGCAAAAAGAAGCTCACGGTCTGATATTCTTTTGCTTCATCCTCCCCCCCCCCCCACACACACACACACACACCACACCTTTATTTTTCTTACACTTTCACAAAAAATTGAACATTTTCAATAGCTTAGAATGCAATTTGTCAATTTCTAAGTTTGTAGAGTTTGTATTTTTTAGAATTGGGAAATCTACATGCAATTATTCCATCTTATTTCATAGTTTTGTTTGCATGGCGTTATTACCCATATAGGTGGGTAATAGCGCCAAATAGCATTGGTCAAGAAATCCCGCCATTACATTTTATGAATACATATCTGTTAAATTATTTTTTTTATATAGATAGTCAAAGAGTTGCTGTATCAAATCATGTATTTGTTTGAAAAATACAATCTAAAACTGAGCCGTGAAAATTGGTAGAACCTTAACGTGGCGTTATTACCCCGGGTACCTTATATCAATAAAAAAATTATATTAAATGTAATATTAGATGTGACTAAAAATCCATTCACAATCTTGTGTACTACACATTTAAAAATCTTTTATTAAAAAAAATCGGGCAAAATTATAAATTTTTAGAAAAGTAGTGAAACTTTTTAAATCAAAACTTTTAAATTTTTAATTAAATATGCAATTACAAAGAAAGTTTTCAAAATATACTTGTAGTTGAACATTGAAATGAAGTGACATCACCATTTGAACCATATTTTTAAAAATATACAAAATTGTTGAAACCGCAAACTGTCCCCTTAAGGGTGTATTTCGATTCAAACTGCTTATTTTCCGATTTATTTTTAAATTCATTTTAGCTCTCATAATGCATCAAACTGGGAAATTGTCTTATTTAGAAAGTACACAAGGTGCCGTGATTGTCGATTCTTTGATAAATGCAGAAAATATTGCAAAAAAAAAAAAAAGCAATCAAAAACGGTATTTTGAACCGATTTTTTTGAAGCGGGTGATCTTTGAACGAAAAAAAAGGGTCATACTGAGAAGATAATTGTTTATAAGTCAAATACTGAGAAGATAATTGTTTATAAGTCAAATACTGAGAAGATAATTGTTTATAAATCAAATACTGAGGAGATAATTGTTTATAAGTCAAATTCTAATGAATTGAGCGTAAAATGACATCACACGGCACCTTATACGTCTCTTCATAATTCCCTCAGCAAGTTTCATGTTCCTACTTTTAAAAATGTGTCTGAAATTGCATCAGAAAATTACGAGCTGCTGAAAGGTGAAAAAGCGTTTTTTCGATTACACCCTTAAAAGTGACATTTTTCCAAGAAAAAAAAAAAAAAAAAAATACACACAAAGATGTGAAACACCTAAATGCTAAATTAAAAGATATGTCTAAAGTGTAATGTGTACTATGACGCTTTTTAGACTTTTATGAGAAACAAATTATGTCAGCTACTGTTAAAATTAATTTTGTTTTTCATGTACAGTGGCGGTCAAAAGTTTCCGGCCAGCAAAAATTTTTTAGTTAATTTGTAAGTATGCCCATATGAAGAGGAATCTCAAAGTGATATTTATACATTATATTGACATAATAGTTAGGAACTTATTTATGGAATAATATATAAATATCAATAAATTTAATTGACAAAATTGAGTGCAAAGGAAAACGCATGTGCTCAAAAGTGTGCAGCCACCTTCGCAAGTTTAGAAAAAATTGGCATTGTAATCGAAAATAACAGTGATCAACAACATTTACAGTTAGTATTTTATCACCATACCTTTAGTAATAAGTACTGCGGCCGGCGCAGCAAAGTGACATTGATACAATCAACATTTGAAGATCGTTAACGGTACGTTATTTCCACACTTCTTGCAATTTTTTGGAAATGTCTGCTGAGTTGGAATATTTATAGTTCCGCACACGTTTGCCAACTTATTTCCATAGATTTTCTTTTGGATTAATCTCGGGCTTTTGAGCTGGCCATTTCAAAAGCGGAATTTTTTTGTGCAAATATCATTGCTTATCAAGCTTGCTGCATACATTCATTACGTCGATATAAAGTTAAAACAAATAGTTGCGACCACAATTGTTCCTCTAATAAGGCAGAAAATATTTTTGCAAGATATCCTTATACATTGCATCCTTTATCTTGCCGCCAATTTCTAATAACGTGCCAACACTTTTTGAAGAAAATACTCCCCATTTTATAATGTGTTTTCCGCCATGCTTCATTGTAGGAAAACATATGTCGAACAGTGGCAGATCCAAGGGGGAGGTCACGGGGGTCATGACCCCCTCTAAGCGAAGAAAAATTTTGAAGGAAATTTAAAAAATGAACTACATATTGATTTTTTTCAAATTCATCCCTTGCTAAACAATCAGAATATTCCTGACTCTTTTAAAGCTGTACATAAACCCCAAATAGGTAATTTCTGATTATTCATAAAGTATTTTTTAATACTAGATGGGGGCAAAATGTATTTATTCAGAACAAATGTGATTGATTAACGTTTTCCATTTTTCAATAAAGGCAACAAATCTTTTGCAAAATCGCCATAAATTGTAGAATTTTAAATTGAATTTCAGGCCGTGACATCCAATTGCTCCCTCATGATGGCTTTTTGTAACTGTCAAGTTCTAAAAATTTGTATAAAATGCTCAATTTCTTGAAGATTGTTTGATTTTATATGAAACACCGAAAATATCTTCAATTTCTTGGCATCTGAATAAAATGTATATATTTAGATTTTTAAGAATATTTATGCAACTTTCTTCTTTACGAATGAAAATAACTTCCCAAAAGTATAAGAAATTTAGCTATTTCGGATGTGGGGAAACCTTCAATATAAAAATTGCTTATTAAGAGACGTGACCCCCCTCCCCTCTCCTAAAAAAGGAGCCATGACCCCTTTCTAAAAGCAAAATTGGATCCGCCCTTGCTGTCGAATCATATCTTTTGTTGTTAAGTCATCGGATGTAGTGTCTGCGATCACTTCCCAAAAAGTATGAAATTCGATTAACCCTTTCCGGCACACTGTGCCCGGTCTGGGATACCTAATTTTAATTCCAAACTTGTGAATGGCACCAATAATATTTTAGTAAGATTTTGCTTTTACAATAAAAGCTTAAATTAAGGAATTCAGAATATCTAAAAATTTCGTTTGTGAATTCCGGTGTCAGTCGATAATTTCTCATTTTATTACAAAACTTGCCCGTGTCGGAAAGGGTTAATGAAAAAATAGAACTTTTGTCCAGTTTTTACTTGACCACACTTTGTGTTCCTTGGAAAATGTTAGTCGGGTACGTCGGTAATTTTTTTTTCTCTGAACATTTTTTAACACCGATACTTCCATAAAGTTCTGCATCACATCAGCATCTTGATTCGGTAGACTGACTTATTTCAGTAATATTTTCATTCCGTAAATCGCGAAATATTGCAACGGCATTTTTATGCGGGTCCGCAACTGTTTTTCCCCTGGTAACTCCCTCCAAAAAAATAGTCATTTTCCAGGGTCTCCCGGACGTCAGAAAATCCTTAAGGTCATGGCCATAATTTTTAAATATCGTTTACGGTCGGTTTCCGATCGATAGCTTTGCCGCAATATCTCGAGAAAATTGGCCCTTTAGCGACAAACTAATCACTCATTTACGAACAATAATTGGTGAACTTTTCATTTTTGTATTTAAACTATGCTATTCACTTTGATTCATTCACAAACTCGACCATAAAACACTTTACCGATAGGAAAAAACTAAGGAATTATAAGTGGCCAAAAACTTTTGCACACACGATTTTCGAATTCTGCCCCTTTCCATGAAGTGTCTTCAGTATCCAATCAAATTGATCACGTGGTCAGCGGACATTCACATATTCCTAACTTTTAAAGCAATTGTGCTCCTTCTTCGTTGAAACCTTCTGGTGAATAAATCAAAGAAACTAACTGGCCGGAAACTTTTGACCGCCACTGACATTCATACGCTTTACATTCATACACTGTACATTCAAGCCATTTACAAAATAATGTTCTTCAATGTCCCATAACGCAAAACCTTCTGACATAATTATAGACTCTTTTTTAACTTTCTTCTATCTTTACAAGAAGAAAGCACTGGATTCATAAAATTTTTCGATTTCCTGTTTTCGGTGGATTTATACGTTTTAGTAAGTCCTGAACACAATTTGACTGTTTTTAGAAAATGCCTGTTTGTCTATCGGGATGTAGACAAATTTTGTGGGTGCCCTAATTCAAGAATTAATGCACGAAATTTAATAAAAATGTAGACTAAATTAGATCTAAATATAAATGCTGATTAGTTTTTGGCGTAAATCACCTAGCAGGTGGCATTGATATGCTGCATTTTTCACGATTTTTGGTATAGCTCTAACTCAAGTATTAATACATAGATTTTCATCAAACTTCAGATTTAGTTCGATGCTGATATAAATTGTTGCTAATTAGGTTTTGTTGTAAATCGCTCAACAGGTGGTGCTGCAATGCTAAAGTTTATAGGATTTATCCGGTGTTAGGGATAGTCATATTTCAAGAACTAATGCTTGAGTTTTCGTTAAATTTCATATTCTGTTAGACTTTGACATAAGTTGATGCTTATAAGGTTTTCAAGTGTTCAATGTTCATTTATATCAAATAACAAGCGCCACTACTATGATGTATTTTTCACGATTTTCATGTTAGCTATATCTGAAAAGCTAATGCATGGAATTTAATCAAACTTTATATCCTGTTACACTTTCACATAAGTTACACCAGTTAGACTTGGGTATAATATTGTCCAAAAGCAGTGGCGTAGCTAGCGGGGGGCGTAGGAGGTCTGCCCAAGGGTCTCTCCCTCTAAGGGGACACGCAATATTAATTTGCAGATATATACATATAATCTTATAAAATTTTGGAAAATAATACTGAAATAAAATGAAATTTTTAGCGCATCACGCAACAAAGTAAATTTTCTTTTTTTAAAGAATCTGAAATTTTACACAGAATGGGGTGTCTAAATAAGATATGCATCAAGAAAAAAACCCTATCTTTCCAACGAGTGCGTGCGAAAGCAAAATTAAATAAATAAATAAATAAATAAATAAATAAAATAAATAAAATAAATAAATTAATTAAATAAATAAATAAAATAAATAAATTTACATTACAGGCACTGCATTGACTTATGCGAACTATGGGTTGAATTATGAGTCACCCCTGTGGTTTCTTATATGGGAGATCTGAAGGTAAATAAGGAAAGGTTTGGTCATTTCCTGTGTTATAGATGCCATCAGGCCCCGATCATGACTTATTAGGGCCCTGGGCAAAGATAAATTAGGGCCCCCATTTGAATCATTGCAAAGTTATTTAAATAGAACTGATGGCCAGTCATATTTGTAATCCACAAACAATATTTTTGTTCCTTGAATTTTAAATTAAAAAAAAAATCTTAACTCTGTTTATTCATTCTAATTAATAACAAGTTGGAAATTGCACGTGAACGTAGGAAATGAGGTGCGTTCGTACGATAACGAAGTTTTAAAAATATTCAGATCTTGCTGATATAGTAGAGCGTACTTCGGATACAGTATAGTAGTCGAAATCTTTGTATTTCTGTAAATATGCAGAAAGTAATTTTTATTACACCTCAGAAACGTATATCTTATTCATAAAATGTGAAATAGTTGAATATAATTAAAACACGACCCAAACAATGTTTCCCCGTATAGCATTATGTAATGGAATACTTTTGTGTGACCCTGTAATTTAATAATAAAAATTCTTTGCATCACAGATTGAACAGAATGCATATATTTCATAGATTCATGCCAATTCTATTATGTTCGAATGAGTGTAACATCATAAAAATGCATTTGAATCTTTTTTCCCATTGACCGTAATGTAATGGAATACCTTTCATTGTCCCTGTAAATGATCTATGCATCCGACTTTCATAACATTTGAAATGACTCGATAAAATTACGTAATAGTTATATGTTTTAAATTTCAAACGATTAAAATGCGTTTGAAACTTTTTTCCCCATTGACCGTAATGTAACGGAATCCTTTTGATTGTCCTTGTAATTGATCTATCTATCCGATTTTCATAAGATTTGAAATGACTCGACAAAATTACGCAATAATTATATGTTTTAAATTTCAAACGATTAAAATGCATTTGAAACTTTTCTCCATTGACCGTAATGTAATGGAATCCTTTTGATTGTCCCTGTAATTGATCTATCCATTCGATTTTCATAAAATTTGAAATGACACGACAAAATTATGTTATAATTATGTATTTTAAATTTCAAACGATTCGGTTGGGTAGTTTTTGCGTTGTTATATGCGGACGGACAGACGGACAGACAGACAGACAGACGGACAGACGGACGGACTGAGCAACAACAATAGGTGCTACGTATTTACATAATTACGAACGCACCTAAAAAGGAACATTTTGTCTTAGTACAGAACAAAACTCTTTTATATAACTACAACTTTAGCTTTGCAAAAGCATTGAGTTCTGTGTGTTCAAAAAAAATTTGTTTTTCAGAAAATCTAATAGAATCTTTTAAAGGTGAAATTTGCATTTGAAAATTTTCAGAACTGGAATTGAGAAAAAGGTAAATATTTTATGAATTAATAAATGGGTTTTGGTGCCCCTGAGCAAAGTCCCGATTTGCCCATGCGATAATAAAGGCCTGGATGCCATGCGTTCCTAGTTGAGCTGAGCATTTGAGAATAACTTTAAGGGGACTCTTCAGTCTTCATTCACTTTAAAACACCCGTTTGGTAATATTAAAGCTATGGACAAGTTGTTTTCTAATTTCTAGTTTAAATTTCAATATTTTTAACGATTTTTTTTTTTTTTTTTTTTTTTTTTTCTGAAAGAAGAGTTGAGGTCAATCTCAAATATGACTGTTTTTCACCTTTTCGATTTAGTTTGTAAATTTTTTCAATAAAGGTATTTTCACTTTCGAAACCGATTTCGAAACTGAAAGTATCTTTTTAAAAAGAAAATCTGCAAACAAAATCGAAAAAGTAAAAAAAAAAAACCTGCCCTATTAAAGTTCGAGGTCAGCTATTTTATTTTTTTTTTTTTTAAATCTGAAAATATTCAATTTTAAACAAGAAATTCGAAAATAACCTACTTATAGGTCTAAACATTACAGAGCAGGTGTTTTAAAGTAAGTGAAAAATGTTCTTAAAGTGTCAGTTTATGGACAGTGGTGTAGTCATAAAACAGAGGGTATAGGTATTCCTTGAAAAAATCGAGAAGGTATACGGCATATATACCACAGTGTACCCCCCCATTACATCCCTGTGTTTGGGGTTTCACACTATCTATTCTTTCGAAAAATGTGTGCTTTGGAAACCCTGGGTCTGGGATGTTGGTTTGCACTTTAATCAAGCGCTGCAAATTTAAAAATAAATGTATATGGGTGATTTTACTATAAGAGGTTTCAAGTACATAGAGGATACGGCCAAAAAGAAAAGTTTGAGTTTTATCAAAAACCTTTAAATTATTATTTTTGTCCCGGAATTATTGCTGTATTGTTTAATTATGGCAGTAAATGCAATTGAATTAAATGAGTATGATAAGTTTTATGACTTACCAGGGAAGATACACGATCACCTTGCGAAACCACTACACCGCACTGTCGCGTCGCAACAACTGAAAATGACGACGCTTAAATGGCTTGCGCGTTTAGTATTGCTAACTTCAAGCCGATAGATGTCCTTAAGCGCTTTTCCCAATATAGCCATTCTTGAATTTATATTTTTTTTCAGCGGAACGAAATTTGACAGGATAGATACACAAAAAAAGCGGGACAAAAGTTCATTTTAAAAATTATTTGAAATTAACAAAATTATTTTATTTTTATTTTATAATACGTAAGTATAATTACTTAGATTCCAATTAAACATACTTTAGTTAAGCATCTGATGGAAAAAATATATGTATTGTTTGAAAGTTAAATCGAAACTAGCAAGGAGACATGCCAGGGTAGAGACTTTTTTAGACTTTGTAAGAAATTTCAGAAAAATGTCTTTTAATTAGGCATTCAATCGTGATGTTATTGAATAAAGTATATTAAGATGATGCGATTCATTGCAAAAAATGGCAACATATAGAATAAAAAATCTGTTTTAAAGGGATTGGCGTGCAAATTACCTCTTATCGTAGAATCACCCATATATGCGTGTGTGTATAGGAGGGGAGAGGGTTCCCACAAATGTAGCTGAGAATTTCAAATATATTCGTGATACTAAAATAAAAGGATGACCATTGATCTAAGATGATTGTTGTTTGATTAATATGGATGATACTTGAAATTGTAATTGCTTGCTGCTATAATGGCATAGCTCAGTGATCAGCCACATTGACAATTCCTTGCTCAAAACTCTGTTAAGGCTTGGGTTAAAATCAAATCGACTGTTGTAATTCTTGTACTTTTTAAACTAATGATTATTTTTTTCCTATTTTTCAGATGCTAATTACAAACTGAAACTTGCTTTTCATGCATAAATTTACATGTGGCAAAATCGCTTTTTTCCACTTTTTATTTTAGTAGGAGTTAGCTGAATTTCTTCTCTGTCTCTCTGTATTTTTTATTTTATTTTATTTTTTCTCTAAGAAATTGCGTGACGCCCACTGAGTGATGGGCGTTCAACAATTGTAGGTGTTGTCTGAACTGCAGTGGGTTAAGGTTTTGTACGTGTCTTGCAAGTTAGACTGACACGACAAGAGCGTTGAAAAGACATTTCTGCGCAACGAATAAAGAGCAAACATCTCCAAAACTAGACTAACCTCGAAAATGTGTTACCTTGAGCTTTAAGATGGGCAGTATACATCAATGACGTGTTTCCTTATTGATGTAACAGTGTGGTCACATGATCCGTTAACAAAATGATGAAAATGCAGCATCACTGGATTTTTTTCAACTCTTTTCTATTCAGTTGGAAAGTTCTTGCGATTTGGGTTTGTTCAGCATCAAAACAAACAAAAGGAACAAAAAGAAACAATAAAAGAAACAAATAAAAGAGAATACAGCATCAGTGGGGTTTGTTTTTTTCAACTCTTTTCTATTCAGTTGGAAAGTTCTTGTGACTTGAGTTTGTTCAGAGCCCTCCCTAAGGGCGGGGGCGAGGGGGAGCCTACTCTCTAAACGTTCACGATTTTCTGTTACACTTGGCAAATTTACAAACTTAGTTCGGAAATTTGTTTAAAACCTTAAAAAATAGTCGGATGTGGCAATTAGAAAACTGTCTTCTATCTCATGCATATTAATACTTCAAAATTCACTATCACAGTGCCAGGGTCGTAACTAAAGGGGGGGCTACGGGCGGCTCAGCCCCTTCCTAAAACATTTTAAACCTCCCCTGGAAAAGATTCCAAGGTCACTAAATAAATTTCTGTTCCGAAATCCAAATGAAATTCTGTTCAAAAAACTAATTTAACTTTGAGGCTCTTTCACAGTTTTATAGAAATAATAAATCGTAACTAAAAAAAGTGTTTCAACTCTCGCTCATCCTATTTGCACATATGAAGCTAACATGATGTTTAATATTGCACTAGTTATACCCTCGAATTTTTCATCATCTTATCATTTTCTTAGAAGAAAATGGAGTTATTGCAACAGTTTAAGAAACATAGTACCTACAGTATGAATAGGCACTAATTTATCTTTTTGCGTCATAGAGAAAGAGAAAAAAATATGAGCCCTCCCCCCTACATTTTTTGAGTCCCCTACCTATTTTTTATTTCTAGCTACTGCGCTGCACAGTACCAAAATTAATTAGCTATCTAGGCTCATCGTGAGGATTCTAAAGGCATGAAATTCTGTCCATTAGTTCTTGAAATAGAACTGTTGTGGATATCGGGAAAATTCGACATAAAAGTGCCACCTGCAGGCGATTCATGCCAAAACATCAACAGATATATTTATCAAGCTACACCAGATTCTGAAGTTTGATGAAAAATTCTGAATTAGTTCTTCAGATAAAGCTATTGGTAGGAATCGGGAAAAAATGAGTATAGCAACGTCACTTGTTGGAGATTGACACCAAAATGCAAAGAGAATTAGTTCATTTCACAGATTTACTCAATCTGAAGTTTGATGGAAATCCGTGGATTAATTCTTAAGATAGAGCTACTGCGGAAATCGGAAAAAATGCATCCTAGCAGCGCCACTTGTTGAGAGATTTACACAAAAATATAAACAATATCAATTCATGTCAAGGGTTACCTCAATATAAATTTGTATTAAATTCTGTGCATTAGTTCTTAAGATAGAGCTATTGCAAAAATCGGTGAAAATGCAGCATAGCAACACTACCTGTTGAGCGATTTACACCAAAATGTAAACAGCATCCGTTTATGTCAAGGACTAAATTAATCTGAAGTTTGCTAGAAATCAGTGCATTAGTTATTGAAATATAGCTGTTGCATAAATCGTAAAAAATGAACCATAGCAGCGCCACTTTTTGAGCTATTTACACCAAAAAACTAATCAGCATTAATTTATATCAGGGACTAACCTGAATATAAATTTTTATTAAATTCCTTGCATTAGTTCTTGAGATTGAGCGCCCACAAGATTTATGTCGCATGCAGACAGAGTCACAGAACCTCAGATTCACAGACAAACAGAGACTTTGTAAAAACATGGTTTTTGGAATCTCTGACCCCTAAATCGTGTAAATCCGTCAAAAACCGGAATTCGACAATTTTCACGAATGCAATATTTTCTTATTGTACAGGTAGAAGAAAGTAAAAATTATAATACACTTTCTATTTCTGAGAGACTTCGCAAAAGTTACAAATGGCGAATTATCAAAACGTGGGATCATTAAACGTTAACTATTAGTGATTTTTTAAATTTTCAAATTTAAGGCCAATTTTTTTTACAATACAATATATAAGTCTATAAACTTATATACAAACATTAAAAGACAGCAATTATTCTGGAAAATTAATTATTAAAGCATTTAATTAATCAATCTATACGTGAAAGTTGAGCGTGTTTCTAAGTAAAATTATATTATTACAGGTACTAAATATGCTTTATTTACACAAAACACATAATTATTTATGATAAAACATTATAATAAATATCTTATTATACGTTTCAGGACATCAGGTCATCTTTAAAAATAAATTTACGGAAAAAAAATCAACTTTTAGATCGTTACACAATTCGGACATTCCAATTACTTCAGAAAAGTACATTTATTGCCAAAAAAATGTTACGAAAATACATAAAGATGCTTTCAAATTAAACAAAAATGATTTTAAAGGTAAATAAAAGAGATTAAAGCACTTACTTAATGTGTTTTGCGTGAAAATAACAGCTTTGTTTCGATCGTTACTTTTGGACATAAGAAAATACAGAAAAAGTCTTTCTAGAAAAATCCTTCTAACTTCAAAAAGCAGTAAATTGGTAGTGCCATTTGTTAACAAAATTATAAAACAATCATCCATTTCCTTTATGCATTCGCTGTTTATCATTAGTATCTCCTGGAAACAAGTTAAAACTTTTTTTTTTCTTGGTACATTGGAACAGTTGACGTTATGAATGTCCAAAATTGGCCACTTTAGTCAAAAAAATTAAAATTTTATGATAATTATATAAAATTTTTACAATAAATTATATCAATTTTTCTCTCTGAATAGAATTAAGAATTCAGTGAAAATAAAAATTAAAGTCAATGATGAATTAATTTATTTATTCAAAAGCTTAAAGTTATGATGTGTGTGTAGTGCCCACCTTTTGAGAACGTCCCAAATATACTTGGGGGATATTATTAAACTTTTTACAAAAAAAGATCTATATCGCATTTTTTAACTGTGGTAAGTTAACAAAATTATAAAACTAATTGGCAAACGTCGAGAATTATTTATTTTTGCTTCTCAATGAGTAGACAAATATTGAAATTCCACTTGGCAATTTAAGGCCCCTGTCCTCGCTCGAGGAAACGCTCGCGAGCTAATGCTATTCCTATGGGGAAGCGTTTTTCTAATAACTCTTTCGCATTTTGACATTTTTGAATTTTTTTTTTTTTTTTTTTTTTTTGCATTGAATAGCTGAAGTGCATGCCGACAGCGCACCATTTTTACTTTTTCGATTTTGAATGCAGATATTTTTTTAAAAAGCACTTTCAGTTTCGAAACCGGTTTTGAAAGTGAAACTAACTTTGTAAAAAATATCTGCAACTAAAATCGAAAAAGTAAAAAAGGTGCGCTGTCGGCATGCACCTCATCTATCCAATGCAAAAAAAATTATTCATAAATGTCAAAATGCGAAAGAGTTATTAGAAAAACGCTTCTCCATAGGAACAGCATTAGCTCGCGAGCGTTTCCTCGAGCGAGGACAGGGGCCTTAAGGTCCTGTCCCCTTTCCCCCAAAGGTCTTAGAGATATGGCCCTGTGTTACTTTCGCCTTCTGTCGCTCGAAAACAAAATATCAAAGCGAAACAAATCTTGTGCATGAGAATTTTGCAGCAAATTTAAATTAAAGTTGTCGCAACAGATTTAAATAACCCGTAAATCGCGTTGTCAAATTTTGATGCTGTGTGAAGCATATGCATAGGAGACACTAAAACCCAACAGCGGAAATTACGAGTTAACCCTTAAGGGTGTTCTTAAATCAAAAAGGTCAACTTTGTTACACATGCTTTGATTTATTTTTGTTCGGAAATGCATGAAAATAGCAGGTGTTATTATTCAGAAACTGTCAGAAAATTGCACTCAATTTTCTGTTTTTTTAAAAAAAGAATAGTTTTTTCATAACAAGCCTTCAAAGTTGATAATTTTGAGCACATTTCCCGACGAAAGCAGAAAAACCGGTCGAAAAACAGGAGAAAAACAGGTGATCTTTTGGTCGAAATAGCTTAGAAGTGGATAGGTAATTTAATGATCATAAAATGGAAAAATAAGTTCGATTCCAAATCGCATCCATAGTCAGGCATTCCAACTTTATATCTTTTTGTTAAAAAATGAATTCGTAAATGTGTCAAAACGTTTTGCGCTTGCTGAGCGGAGCAGTTGAGAGCACCCTTAAATGTCATGTGTTTCCTTTCGGCAACATAGGGACTGTGCATATATGACGTTACCATTCAATCACGGTATAGTCGGATTCAAAAGTGATATAATAAGTTTGAAAATCAAGATATTTCACTGAGGTTTTTGGTGTGAAAAAAATAAATAGTTACGTACTTAACAGTAAATATCAACATTTTAACACGAAAATCCCGCAATCGTTGGACACATATTCCCTCCCCCGTTTCCCATTGCAGTGATTTTGAGTATTTTTAACTCTAAACATTAGTTTTTTTTTTTTTTTTTTTTTTTTTTTTTACCGTTTTTTCACATAGTCACGTATTTCAGACAACGTAATTGCACGTACTTCAAGATAGACATTAAAATCACAAATTTCAGGTTCGTTTAATATTATTATAGTGCTCAGCAAAAGTTTAGACAATGATCGATTACGCTTCTATATTCAGAAGTATATACCGAATTTTTGTAATTCATCTGTCATACATTACTTTTGATTTATCCTTTATTCACAAACAATAAATTTTAAATTTTACCTTTTACATAATATATAATGACAAAAAAAAAAAAAGAAATTAACATTGTGGCATTAACAAAGTATAGACAATTTGTATATTTACAGAAAAATAACTACAAATTAAAATCGAGTTGTAACCACATTGTCTGCAATTAGTGTAAGAATGTGAGTTTTCATCGAAGAAACTAAATGTTGCGTCACTTGGAGGCCTATTTTGTACCAAACATGTTTAACGGAAGCTCGAAGCTCATTAGCAGAAAATTATAGCAAAAATTTGCATAAACCTTACGACATATGAAGTTACAAAGGTTTTCGATGGGTCCAGATCAGAGCTGTACGCTGGCTGGCCAGTCGAGATCAGTAGTATTTTCAGAGTTAAACAAAGTTCTTGTTTTGTATGCAACATGAATAGACGCATTGTCTTGCTAAAACCTTATTTTGGACCTGCTAAAAGTTCTCCAAATGACTAAAAATTGATCTCCAACGTATGCATGTAGTCTTGTGTTGCTTGACAACCACATACTAACTCTAGATATAATCAAGCATTAAAGCAAAGTGAGGACCAAATCATTAAAAAGTCACCTCCTTGTTGTGGACTTAAAGAAGTCCCAGGCTCTTTATGCAAGTCGTGCCAATAGTATACTCACCCGTTCGGGCCATTCAAATTCCACTTTTTTTTCGTTACTGAATATCATAGCGTGCCATTTGGGTCCATATAACTTATGTTTGCAAGTTCATTGCATTCTCGCCAATTTGTAGCGAGATTTTAAAGCTGATTGTTTTATCATTTTCATGTAAATTAATTTACCTGTTTCTTTAATCCATCTACGAATCATGTCCATCGACACAGAAAGTCCCGACTTGGTTTTAATGTGACTAGCAATCATCATTTGTGTAAAAGTCAGTTTATGGATCATTTTGTCACCTCTTTTCTGGTCACACAAGGCCTTCCAGATTTATGTTTTGTTTTGAAGGAGTCACCCTTAGAGTAAGCTTCATAGACAGACCACTTTGGACGATTCAATTCTGCTGAAATTTCTGCAACAGTCTTCCCTTTCTATTTCAGCTTTCCTACTTTAATTAACTCATCTAACTGAATATTTTTAGTTCGCGGCATCTTCACTAACTGATGCTGTATTGAGGTATACTTGAATACTTCAGACATGTGACAGCATAGCTCAGAAATTTGCATTTTTCCATGAACAGTTGGCAAAAAATCAAAAAAGTGTCTAAACTTTTGCAATATGCAAATTTTACTTTTTTCAGTTAAATTAAATACTATCTTATAACCATTATTTTTATTCAACATTGTTTAAAATATATTTAAAAATAAGTATAGCCATTTCTAAAACTCAAAAATTCGTATTTTTTATTTAAAGGTTAAAAAACACTAGTGTCTAAGCTTTTGCTGAGCACTGTATCACGGACCCGGGCAACGCCGGGCGGGTCAGCTAGTAAACCGATATTTTATTGACTTCTCT
Organism: Maratus speculifer; assembly: GCA_964019185.1. Classification (NCBI taxonomy): domain Eukaryota; kingdom Metazoa; phylum Arthropoda; class Arachnida; order Araneae; family Salticidae; genus Maratus; species Maratus speculifer. Next base: position 281,347,745 of record OZ025298.1, on the reverse strand, counting down.
TCTTTTGAAACAATAAAGTATGAGAAAAATAAATATAACCTGTTTATATATTACTTCAAACAAAAGAAATAAATTCTAAAAAATCAAAAAAAAATTACACTTTGATAACGATATTATTACCAAGGTTCGAGGATTGATAGCATACGATATCGAAAGGGGGGGAGGGAATCTAAAATTTTCAAACTGTTGATAACGTTATATTTGCACAGATCCATACGTTATTTAGACTTCTAAAATATATTAGAATAATACTGAAGCTTTATTGCTTAAAGTTACCAATAAAATACATACTGAAAATATTATTGAATCAGTTTTCAAAATGTAGATCACAGCAATAATGTTGTTAAAGAGTTTTTTCTCAATTGTTGATATGTGTGCTTTTTGATTTGTTTAGAAATTCGCGAAATACCCTATTTTATTCTGCAGTGAGGAAATAAAATTTATTCCAGATTTTAAGCCGTAAACTATACATGGAACAAAATATGATTTTTTAAAGTATTTTTCCCGTGATTTATTTAAATAGGTAAGCAAAATCATGCGTTGAGCATAGATTATGAAGCACTTTCCAACACTTCATGAAATCTTTAACAAAACTTTGTTATTTAGAGAAATAAGGGTATATAGCTAAATACAGCCAAATGCGTATTCCAATACTTTTGAACAGCCCTGTATTTGATCTGTCAGATAATACATACTATATAATGGGAAAATTTAGTTTAGTAGAAAATGTAATAACTTAATTTTTTTTTTTTTTTTTTTTTTTTTTTTTTTTTTTAGCAATTTATATTAATAGATGGAAACGTACTTGAATACTTTTGTTCACCCTGTAGTTAAGCTTGTACCTTTATCACACGTCAGTTTTAGCTAAAATTTATTTTAAACTAAAACACGCTTAAAACAACTGAAATCACATTCTCATAAATTATCATTCATAGGCGTCCATGTATTTAATTCTTTGCGTGCCCCTGTATATCATTTTATCTATATTCTGCAAACATTTCTTAGTAAATTGAATGCAGTTCAACGTAAAAATGCATAACTTATTTAAGAAGCATCTTTAAGTAATTTCGTTCATATTCAGTAACGTTGGCGAGTTCTTTTGGGTAGCCCTGTATATCATCTATAACATTTATACACACCATATAATGTGCACAGATTTAGTGAAAGTTAAACACGCATATCGTAATTAAAATGCATTTCATCCATCAGCCATCATCGGATACGTATACAGTACTTCGAAAAGAATATGCTATTTGAAATCTTTTGTGTGTCCCTGTAAATGCAACGAACTTCATATTATACGAGACAGCATCGTATAATTTATATTAAGACTCAGTGACATATATCGATTTTATTATATATAAAACAGTTTAATATACTTAAAATATGTCGCACACAATTTCCCCCTTTACCATTACCCAACGGAATCCTTTTGTGTGGCCCTGTATTTGAATAATAGTTATATTTTCACCGCATATTTTATAGAATGTATATTTTAGTGCACCTCGTAAATGCATATAAATTTTAATGTGTTAGACAGTGTGAAACATCTTTAAAATTCCTTTGAAACGATTTTCCTCCGTAGGACGCAATGTAATGGGAAAATTTGACTCTCCCTGTAAATAGACTAATCCTGGTAGAAACTTCATTTTCAATAGAGTTCGTGCTAGGGTAAACCTAAATAACGTCCAAAAATTTCATGGCAATCGAAGTATATTTACGCGAGTCAGACGGCCAGACGGACAGACAAACCGAATGCATAAGTACTTTTCAACTTTGTTGGAAAGTGCTAAAAATGAAAGCCGAAAAACATTTTTAGATGGAATTTTTAAAAATCAGGCATTTAAGAGCTAGACATATCGGTAGTTTTAAAATACATTAGATTTCTTAAACTATCTTCCAACGTAAACGGAAAAGTCTTTATAGATTTTGGACTATATGTCCGTCAGTATATCCAGTTGTATGTTTGTTCATCGCATCGCACTCTAGCATTCATAACAAGTCGGAAATTGCTCGTCAAGCATAGCAAATGAGGTGGTGTGTTGGTACTATAACGAATTTTTGAAAATGTTTAGATCTTGCTGTTATAGTATACAGTACTTCGGTTACAATATAGTAGCCAAAATCTTATGTGCGTCCCTGTAAATACTATCTGCTTTCTGTTATATAGAAAGTAACTTGTAGTAAACCGCAACAACGTATATCCATTTCGTAAAATGTGAAACGGTTTAATATAATTAAAACGCACCCCAAACAATGTTTTCCCCTTATACCATTATATGTAATGGAATACTTTTGTGTGGCCCTGTTAATTAATAACAAATATTCTTTGTGCAGAATGTATATTTTAGTATATACTTCATAGATGCATGTCAATTTTATTATGTTCGAAAAAGTGTAACATTATTAAAATACACTTGAAATTATTTTTCTCCATTGGCCGTAATGTAACGGAAATACTTTTGTACGGTATAAACGGTAATACCCTAAATTTGAATCAAAATTTTGTCGCAAATAGTCCAAGAGCCGACCGCACAAAAACCTAAGTCATCAAACGCAATAAAAAAATCCTTTATTTTAAGGAAGAGTATAGTAATAGGGGAATCTGATACTTCCGTATTAACGCCACCGCAGCAGAAGTTGCTGTAATGCGCCAAAAAAAGTAATCTTGTTGTTCGTGCTTTTTTAATGCTTTCTTTTTTTTTACTCATTTTTGACGCCATTTTTAGCGCTTTTTCAGTGTTTTAGTGCTTTTTTTTACTCATTTTTGACGCCATTTTTTTTGTACGCATGCGAGCAACAAGATTGCTCTTTATCGGCACATTGGCGCAACTTCTGCTGCGGTGGCGTTAATACGTAAGTACCGGGAATCTAATGATCCATGTCTGCCGGAAGCGAAGTAGTGCATAAGCTAAAAATTGATACCACCAGTGGTTGCCTGGTAGGTTTAGCATTGTGTTTGCCGTACAACCAAAAGTATGAAAACGCGGAAAGCTGGGTGCAGGAAAACACAATGCTAAACCTACCAGACAACCACTAGTGGTATCAATTTTTGGCTTATGCACCATTTCGCTTCCGGCTGACATGGATCATTAGATTCCCCTATTACTATACTCTTCCTTAAAATAAAAGTTTTTTTTTTCTTTTTTTGCTCGATGACTTAAGGTTTTGGTGGGGTCGGCTCTTGGACTAAAAGTAGCCAATTCAGATTACAGCCTGACTCGCAGCTGATTATTTTTCACTTGCCGAATTACAATATTATTTTCAAAGAGGATATATAGATGGCAGCACTACATACCTTTTATTACTGATATTCCTGTGGATCAATCGTGCAGTAATTCTATTTGGAGGTAGTCCAAAATAGAATGAAAATCGGTTTCATTTTGTTTAATTAAAACAATGGGGATAGTATTCGCCCGGAGATGGCGGCCATGTCTTTGCCGATTTAAAATTTCTGTATTTGCATTTATTCTATATTTTTGTTTTTTTTTTTTTTTTTTAAATGTATAATTTCTGAAACATTTTTAATTGTAATTTCGGAATATCTATCTTTAAAATGAACATTTGCTTTAGTTAACGGTTTTAAAATTTATGCATTTACCCCGTATTTACCGTTTGCTACTTATAAGTTCCTTCTCCTCATTCCCCCCCCCCTTTTTTTTTTCTTTCTTTCTTTTTAAGAAATAATGTTTGAAGAGCTGATTTTCGGTTTAAAAGTTTGTTGTTGTTTATTTTTACTTTCTGAATTGTTCAAAAATTAAGTATAAAATGATATAAAAGTAACCAACAAAGAAATAAGATGGCGGACTACATCTGTTCAAAAAAAAAAAAAAAAAAAAAAAAGAAATTTATTTATAACAAAAATGTAACCTTTTTAAGCCAATTTGTTCCATTTGGCGATTCTTGAAAATTGGCTTTAGATAGCAAAATTATTATAATTAAAGATATTATTATCATAAGCGTTATTTACAGTAACGATTTAAGTTTTTATTAAAATTTACTCATTTTGTTTTAAAAGGAAGAACGTTATTCAACTTTTAGGCATTAAATTAGTAAAATCTGCTTTTTTAATGCGTTTATGGCAAAAAATGAGTCTTTTAATAATTCAGAAATTTTAAAACTGTTGAATATATATATCTAATTGTAATTGAAATGTTACTGAAAAAAATTGCACACTGTCTCCGAAATAAAATAAAATTATTAATTTTCTGTAAATGCAGCACAACGTCCTTTCTACAATTGTCTGTTTGTGAGGAATGACTAATTCTATTTCAGCTTGAATTTTAAAAAAATCACTTGAAACTCTTCACATTATATTTTGCCAAAATTAAATAACCTGAAATTGGTTTAAGCACTAACAAATATACATAAGAACAGTGTTGAATTCAAACATTTTTCTACGGGAAGAACTTCTGCGGTTCCAGGGGAGGGGACATTATAGAGTTCCGGGGGGGGGGGGGGGGAGAATTGCATTTTTTGACCATTGAAAACCCAAAATCATGTCATTACTCCGGGAGGGGGGGTCTCCCCCCCCCCGGGCCACCCTCTGGATTCAACACTGCATAAGAATCTTATATAGATAAAAATATTAATGCCATAAATGTTTATAAAGACATTTTTCAGCAGATGGCAGCACCAAACAAAATTTAGTTTAAAAAAAATCCAGTACGGGTAATTCCATGTTACATATTTCTGCTGTTTTAACAATGTTATACGCTCGAATTAAAACAGCCATGTAAGAATGAAAATATAGATTTTTTTTTTTTTTTTTTTTTTTTTTTTTTTTAATGGATAGTTTATGTTTTATCGACTTTTAAGTAAAAAAATTGCAGTACGGGTAATTTCGTGTTCGTGTCATGTGTGAGACAGCTTTACTATATATTTATGCTGTTTTAACAATGTTATTATACGCTCAAATTAAAACAGCCATGCTAATATGAAAATATAGAATTTTTTCTTATTTTTAAGGGGTAGTTTATATTTTATCAACTTATAAGTCAAAAGATAAATATAGTAGTGGCGTACTGTAGTCACGTCTTTTCGGAGGGGGCTGAAATGTACTAAAAATTTCTAAGAGAAAATCATGAAACGGAAAATATTCCGCTTTAAACAGGTTTTTGTCATAGCAGGTAATACTTATATTATGCAATCAAACCTGCTATGGGGTAATCGCGTAGCACTAGGAAATTTTTAGTTTTAGGCAGGGCTTTTTTTTATTCTTGACAGGTATGATTCCATAGTTATACCACATTTTTTTTTTTTTTTTAAGGAATGTTTCAACTGTACAGCAAGGCATCTCAAAAAATAATAATAATATTGACATAAGCAGCATTCTTAAAGTTATTTAAGGGTGTATTCGAAAAAACGCTTTCCCAGCTTCAACGGCTCGAAATTTTCTGATACAATTTCAGACACATTTTTAAAAGTAGAAACAGGAAACTTGCTGAGGGGATTTTTGAAGAGATGTATAAGGTGCCGTGTGATGTCTTTTTACGCTCAATTCATTAGAATTTGATTTAGTCTTTTTACGCTCAATTCATTTGATTTATAAACAATTACCTTCTCAGTATGACCCTTTTTTTCGTTCACACAGCTCCCGCTTCCGAAGAAACGGTTCAAAATGCCATTTTTGATTGCTTTTTTGAATTTAAAAATAAATCGGAAAATAGGCAGTTTGAATCAAAATTCACCCTTCAACACATTCCAGGTTCAGACAATGGCGGATCTAAGGGGGGGGGGGGATGGAACGTCCCCTCCCCTTTGGGCCCATAAAGGTTTTCAAACTAACATGATAAATCTTCATGGAATAGGACTTGGGCTGAAGCCTGAAGCTCAAGTTCGGCGCGGCGCGGCCCGGGTAGGGCCGCGCCAATTCATGAATCATGCAATGGCGGATCTAAGGGAAGGGGGAATGGCGAAGGGGCGATCACCCACCCTACTGTCGGGCTGGGTCAGGTCTTCTGACTTTTAAAGCCGGTCCTCATATATATTTTTCTGCCGAGTTGGGTCGGGTAAGCCTTTTTTTCTTCAGTGTTGAATTCTGACACTTTACTCCGGGAGGGACGGAATTGTAATTTTTGACCATTGAATAAGCAAAATTTCTAATTTTCCGGGGGCGGCATTTCATTGCTCCGGGGAGGCATGTCCCCTCCGGGCCACCCCCCTGAATTTCAACACTGTATTTTCTTCCAGGTCGAGTCCAGCCTAGAGTCATATTTCCTAAATGTCTGTATTAGAGACGAGACAGTGCTTGGATTCGGACTCATTTTTTTCTGAAACGTATAAATTTTATTTATCAATGAATAGAGAATATTAAAAGAACTTTTTCCCCCTTAAACATTACTTATTCCTTTTCAAATCACTAAATTGACATTTTTATTAGAATGAAGGGGAATCAGTTATTGTTTTTTTTTTTTTTTTTTTTTTCTATTTTAGCATTAGAATGCCAGTTTAAAATATAATTATTAGTCATTTCTATAAACCTATTTTTGCCATTTCCGACGATGTTCCGGCGGGCGCCAACGAAAAGGCGGGAATAGTGAATTTGTGTTTAGTTTGATTTTTGTTTGTAGCAGAGGTTATTTTGCAATAGGGTTGTTTATTATTTTTATTATTTAGACATCTAATGCGAAGAGAATATTTTCTTCCAATTTTAATTTGCGGTTGCCGAATAATTTAGATTTCTATTGTACACAGCGTACACAGGTCGTAATCGCTTTTCATATGGGAATAATTTTAGTGATTGTCGCTTTTTTTTTTTTTTTTTGTGTGTGTGTGTGTGTGTGTGTGTGTGAATTCTGCTGATGCTCGCCAATTTACGAAGTCACTTTTGGTCGTAAGTAAATTTAATTTCCATATTATTCTGATAGAAAGCAATTGAGCAGTGTTTCCTCTATTCGTATAAAAGCATAGGAATTTAATTTTTTTTATTTAATGTTACTGTCTGGGTCAGCCTATCCCAAAATATTGTTATGAGGAATGAAATGGTTATAGTTAAAAATGTGCACTTTTTATAGAAAATTGCTAGATGTTGTTTGATTCGACAAATAATCGACAATAATTTCTACAAGTTTCATGCTATTATTCATGAAACACACTTCATTAATGTGTGTAATATATTTTCTTATTAAAAAAGACAAAATATGAGAATTTTTTTTTTTCTTTATGTATAAAGTACATTTTTATTTTATATTAAACTTTTCTTTTGATAATATTAAATTTAAATTTTCGTTTAAAAGTAACATTTCTATGTAAAATGTAGTTTAAAAATTAAAATTCTTTTTGGAACATTTAAAAAAAATTATGCATTTTTTTCTTTTACTGTATACTTTCGTTATCGGGCTCGAGCTCTGATGAAGCAAAATATTTCGGGTTCGGGCGGGCTCGGATTTAAAATCGTCAAGCTCAGTTGGGACCTAATTCTGAAAAAATAGCTCGAACTCATGTCTAGTTTGCACTGATCAAAATTTCCAGGTCGGGGCTTACCCCTGAGTAAAAGCTAAACGTTTGTTCTGTCTCCGACCCAGCATGTATGATAAGCGTTATTGGCCCAACCACTATTCTTGCAATTCTTCATTCCGAGCCCAATTTGGGCTGGCTTCTTACTTATTTATTATTCGTAAAAAATATATGCATGTTGTACATTGTTTAGCGAAATCTTAAGAAATGCATTTTTAAAAATTTACTTTTGTTCTTATTGTAGAGCTCACTATTATGATTTATATTATAAGTGGAAGTTAATCCGACCCGCATGAAAAAAGAAGTCAATCGGAATTAAACACAACCCACAGAAAAAAAGTATAAATTAACCCAACACACACACACATACACGCAAAAAAAAAAAAAAAAAAAAAAAAAAAAAAAACAGAAGTCAAACCAACCAGCAGCAAAATATAGTAGTCAACCGGTGTGAAACCCAACAAGTAGCAATAAAGTAAAAGTTAACCTGACCCGCTGCAAAAAGTAGAAGTCAAACGGACCCTAATGCGAACCGCAGAAAAAGTATTAATTACGGCACGGTGTGAAAGGGTGGGGGCGGTCGCCTCGAGTCCGGAAATTTAAAGGATGTCAAATTTATTAAAACCAACGTCATTTTTGGCCTGTCATCAGTGGTGACCATCCCTCCCCCCAAATCCAATGATGAAATTTCCCCCCCCCCCCAAAAAAAAAATCTTCATACTTTAACATTGACCCCCCCCCCCCCTCCTTAACAGAATATCAATTGTAAAATATATTTTACTTATAACCTACTGCACCTTCAAAAGATAGCGAGTTAAGCATAGTGAAATGAGTTCTTATTGCCCTTATCTAGAATTTAAAGAAAAAAACACAGGAACATTTCTGAAAATTCAATGTTGAAAAAATTTAAAAGAGAAATTTAAGAATCAAGATTTACAAAGATAGCAAGTTGAGTATAGCAGAATGAGTTCTTATTGTCCTTAGCTAGAATTTAAAGAAAGAAAATACAGGGACTTTTCTGGAAATTAAATGTTGAAAAAAATTAAAAGTGATATTAAAAATTAAGATTTTTTTAACAGTAAAAAAAAGAAATATTAAAAATTTAAAATCCCCCCCCCCTAAAAAATGTATTTTTTCTCAAATTACCCCTCCCCCAAACTAAATTATATGACGCATCTTGCGTCATCAAATCCCTCTCTGGGCACCCCTGCCTGACATAAGAAAAGTCGTTTGGGTGGTGAAAAGGGGGGGGGGGGGGCAAACAAACTTTGCCCAGGCGCAGTTTTCCCTGCGCACGCCCCTGATTAGTTAACACGACCAGCAGCAAAAAATAGAAATCAATTTGACCCAAACCCGACTCGCTTGAAAAATAGAAGTCGACCGGACCCAAACCCGACCCGCGGAGAATATAGAAGTTAACCGGACCCAAACCCGACCAGCATTGAAAATATTGGCCACGACCTGCGCATGAGATTCGAACCTCCCAATTTTTAAAATCGCCCCCCCCCCCCTTCTTGAGGACTCTCCAGATCCGCCCTTGGGTTCAGGACTTATTTTGGAGCAACCGCCTTATCACGCACACAGAAAAAGCTATCGACAAACTTTGTAATGACCAGTAAAGAAATGGAAAAATGCTGGCCTTAGAATCTCAAATAACAGTAATATGTTCCAGGTACCAATACGGTAGTTTATTAAACTTTTTTATTTAATTATATTTTTCGATTCAAACTGCTCATTTTCCGATTTATTTTTGAATTCATTTTTGCTCTCAAATGCACTTAACTTTCAAATTCTCTTATTTAGAAAGTATACAAGGTGCCGTGACTGTCGATTCTTTGATAAATACAGTAAAAAGTACAGTCGACGCTCGTTTTTGCGAACTCGTAGGGAACACTCAAATGGTTCGTGAAATAGATAGTTCGTAAAACAGAAAATCATCAAAAATGACATGAATATGTACGTTATTTATGTCTATTTTTATCAATCTCCCCCCTCTTCATAGATGATGCAATATTTTAAGATTATTTATTCTGAAATAAAGTTATACATGTATTTTTTAAATATATAAGAAAATGCAAAATGCAAATTTATGCACAAAAATAAATTTCAGCACTCAGAAGAATATGTTATTAAGCTTTGAAAACATTACATGTGAAAACATAGATAATGTATTAGTATTTAATGGATAAAAAATACATAGATAAAAAATTAGGAATGGAAATAATTACTTATCTTTTTTTGTTTTAAAATCACATTTTGGAAAAAAACATGTTTCCATTTTATCTATGGTTGAAATCATTTCACAATTACTGTTCTCTTTAAAAAAGGTGCCTTAGCCCTGACAACCATTGAGCTGCTTGTTTGACAATCGGTCGTTGAATTATTTCATTTTCTTCCTGTTCAAAATCTGAAAATTCTTCTTCCTTTTCCTTTATTGTGTCAGCAATAATTTGTTCATCTGATATTTCTTCCGTACAAATCTTGTCTGAATCCACATTCAAAAGGTTCTGGAATGAAATTTCAGGCAACAGTAGATTTCTTTTGCGTAGTTCATTTATGAGTAACTCATCTCCATTGATATCGTCGGCTACATTTTCTTGGTTTTCTTCAATTACGGTACTAAAACCCGCGTGTTGAAATGCTTTAGATATTGTAGTCGCTTGAACATCATTCCAAGCACGTATTGATAAATGCATCACACCTAGAACATCAATTTCATATGGTTTATCCAACTCCAAGCCCATGACTACTCTTTGCAAAAGCACTCTTCGATATATGTGCTTGAAACTGTTAATTACACCCTGATCCACCGGCTGTAAAATTGAAGTTACATTCGTTGGAAGAAACTCCACACGAATTGTCATGATATTATAACGTAACTGTTATTATCTGTAACCTTAACTGTATATATATCGGCTAATCTTGTAACTTGGATCCGTTTTATTATTATATATTATGTGATCGTGTATGAGCGTGTCGTTTATTAATTTATGTTGTACTGTTATTAATTATTAGTTTAGTAACGTTCATATGAAACGTAATTATTACATGGTGCCGAATTGATCGAATATAATAAATCGTCATGCCGGGAAATGACAACAGTAATAACAGTGTAAACATTCGACCGCCGCCGCCGCTAAGCCTAATGACCAACGATGTTTCGAAATCGTGGCAAGATTGGTTCCAACAATTTGAGTGGTACGCTACAGCCATAGAATTGGAGAAGAAGCCAGAAAAAATTCAAATAGCTTTGTTTATGTCAGCTATTGGACCAGAAGCGGTAAGTATTTATAATACTTTCACCGATGATAAGAAAACAACGCTAAATGTTCTAATTGAAGCTTTTAAAAAGTACTTCACGCCTAAAGTAAACATAACATACGAAAGATTTTTATTCAATAAGTTATATCAAATTGAAAATCAAAAATTTGATGATTTCTTAACGGAAGTACTTAGTAAAAGTAAATCATGTCAATTTGGTAATCTTCATGATAGTTTAGTTACTGACAGAATTGTAATTGGTATTTACAGTGATTCCGATAGAGAAAAATTGTTAGCAGAAGATGATTTGACATTAGATAAAGCGACAAAGATTTGTAAAGCTAGTGAACAAGCGCGATCACAAATGAGTACATTCAAAGATAAGCCATTAAATATTGAAAGCGTAAAGAAAACTGTTACAAGTACGAAAAATAAATATACTAAAGAAAAGCAAAGTTTCAGTGGTAAATTATGCACGCGATGTAATACGCATCACAAAAAATTTGAATGTTTGGCTTATAAAAAGAAATGTTTTGCTTGTGGTAAAGAAAACCATTTTAGCATTTGTTGCTCTTCAAAGAAAAGTAAAAAACATGTAGCTCCTGTAAATAGCTTAATTGGCGAAGTTAGCAAAAGTAATGAAAATTCAAAAAGTTTAGTCATAAGTAGTATAGCCAATAATGTGGAATCATTAGATTGGTATGAAATGGCTGAATTTGAAAACAAGTATAGAGTAAAATTTAAATTGGATACCGGTGCTCAATGCAATGTCCTATCGTATTCTTTGGCGAAAAAAGCAAATTTAAGCATTAAATATTCTAACGTGCGATCTTTGGTATCATTTTCCAATCATAAAATGAAAGTTGTAGGTGAAGCAGTTGCCAAGTTAAGTGTTAAAAAGAAAACTTATACTACTAGATTGGTAATAATAGAAGAAATGTTGCAACCTATATTGGGAAAAGATTCATGTGTAGAAATGGGTTTAGTTAAACGCATAAACAGTATTGGGTTAACAGAAAAATTTCTTAATACCAGTGCTAATGAAGAGGAAATAGGCTGTTTGAAGAATTTTACTTATGAGATTGATTTAATCGATAACCCTAAGCTTGAAATATTTCCTGCTAGAAAAGTGCCTCATTCCATTAGAGAAAAAATTAAAGACGAGCTTGATAGAATGCAACGGATGGGCATCATAAAACCGGTGAGTGACCCAACACCTGCAGTTTCGCCTATGGTTGTAGTTCATCGGAATGGTAAAATACGAGTCTGTATGGATCCATCTAGTTTGAATAAGAATTTGAAAAGAAGACATTATCCGTTAAAAACATTAGAAGAAATTGCTGCTCGCATAAATGGTTCTAAATGGTTTACGAAATTGGACTGTAAAAAAGGATTTTGGCAACTTAAAGTAACTGAACGTACTAGTAAATACCTGACCATGGCCACCCCTTGGGGAAGATTTTCTTATTTGAGAATGCCAATGGGTTTAGCATCTGCACCAGAAGTTTTCCAGCAAATTATAGATCATCTAATAGGAAATATAGAAAATGTTGAATGTGCAATGGATGATATTTTGATACATGCGTCCTCTAAAGAAAAATTAGAACTGACCTCTGAAGTCATAAAATTTCTCACAGAAGCGGGATTAACTCTGAATAAAGAAAAATGCATTTTTTCGCAGAACAGTGTTAAGTTTTTGGGACACTTTGTTACTGATGTAGGACTGAAAGCTGATCCTGAAAAAATTGAAGCTATTATTCAGTTAAAAGTTCCAGAAAATGTAGCATCATTACAGCGTTTCCTTGGAATGGTTACCTACTTGGCTAAATTTGTTCCGAACTTGGCTGAATTAACGCAACCGTTAAGAGCATTATGTAAAAAAGAAACCGAATGGACTTGGGAAAGTGAACAACAGAGAGCATTTGAAAAGCTGAAAGAAATTTTGAAGAATTTACCTGTATTGAAGTATTTTAACGTGAATTTACCTATAACATTGTCTGTTGATGCAAGCAAACATTCTGTAGGAGCAGTAATTATGCAAGAAGGGCGTCCTGTAGCTTATGCAGCAAAAGCATTAGATAAGACGCAGCAGAATTATTCACAAATAGAAAAAGAAGCGTTTGCAATCAAATTTGGATGTTTACGTTTTCATCAATACGTTTGGGGTTGCAGAAAATTAACTGTGGAAACAGACCACAAACCATTAATTTCAATTTCAAAAAAGCCATTACATTTAGCTCCTCCTCGTCTGCAAAGAATCATGTTGGACATTATGCCTTATCGTCCTGAAATTATTCATAAAAAGGGAACTGAAATGTTTATAGCTGATACTTTGAGTCGAGATTGTAATCTGAATTCTAATTTAGAAATGCCTGAATTACAGATGGAAATTCATGTAATGAATCGGATTTTTTTATTTAAATCAGATTTTTTTGATTTTTTTAAAAAGTCTCAAACAATATTATTGTTTTACATTACTTTCCGCTTAAATTATAACATACAAATTATACATACTCACACATGCATGTTATAAATATTACCATTATATATTAATAATTTTACATAAATGATTCAAAAATAAAATTTTAAGTTATGAAAAAATCTTTATTATACAAAATGCATGGAAAACTACAAATCAGATATCAAAAATTAATTCAGCCTTCAGTATTTTAATTAAAATAAAAACATTTACAGGACATAAAAATGTTAAATAAATTTGAAAGCAAACTTAGTTGTTAACATTTGTTTTATTTAAATGCTGGTTCAGAAAAATTAGTTTAGCAGTTTTATCAGCTGATTTCTAATTTTCAAACAAACCCAACCAACGGCAATTTTTTTTTTTTTTTTTTTTTTTTTTTTTTTTTTTTTTTTTTTACTGAAACAGATGAAGCTATTGCAAAAAAGAAGTTTATTATGAATTCTGCGAGATTTTTAGAATCAGCCTTTTCAATAACTGTAACAAATACCTTAAATTATTCTAAACTGCTGATATCCATTATATTAAGTTCAAATGAAACTTCATTGAATTTGAATGATTTTGATTTTGCTCAAACTTTAATTAATATAATGGACATCACCAAGTCATAAAATTTTATTTTACCTCAACTTGCAGAAGTTTTTCGAAATACTAATGAGTAAATATTTGAATATTTAATACAATCCTGCTTGGATTTCCTTACTGTTATAAGATTATTACATGATTTGATTCAGATAAAAGTTGTAAAAAAAAAAAAAAAAAAAAAAAAAAAAAAAAAAATTGTTTTAACTCGTATTTTACTTTTTGACAAGAGATTAAGCTTTAAATTTCTAAAAGCAGTTTTATTATCTGTATTATATAAAGCTGAATTATATTAAAGTGCATTATTATATTTGTTTACATCTTAAATTTATTTAAAAATAACTGAAGAGAAAAATTGATTTAAATCAATGATTTTTTTTAATCAAATGATTTAAATCGTGATTTAAATCATGATTAAAATCAATCTGATTTAAATCCACGAACCCTGATTTATTCATTACCTTTTAGGCATTTCCGAATTAGTTCGCCACAGGTGATAGATCGCCATATATTCTCTGTAACTTGTACAATACGGGAATTACTTGTACAATACTTGTACACGACGGGAATTTAAAAAACAAAGAATTTAATCAAACGCCAATAAATGCTCACCAAAATATGCCAGATCGATATAAAACTGCACAAATGAAACATTTCAAAGACTTAAAAGTAGGAACTAAAATATCGTAAATGAAAAATGAAAAACTGTAATATTAAAATATACTTTTTATCAATAATTTACGGTTGTATACGTTCAGAATTCAATTTAGAAATCCCTAAAAAATAGCTTAAAATAGTTTTTTTTTTTTTTTTTTTTTTTTTTTTTTTTTCTGTTCCTTGTTGCCTAAAGTAATGAAATACTTACATTTTTGGAAAAAAAAATAGTATATTAGGGGTTTTTTTTTCTGTTATTTTTTTTAAATTTGCAATAGCGTGATAATAGTCTAAAAGAGATTCATATTTTTCACGCCGTATAAACTATAAAAAGTAAACAGGAAATAAATAGGATTAAACATTAAATAATAATAATCCGATTAGTTTTCTCAATAATTAAAATATTTCATCATTCTACGTGTTTAATGACACAAATGAAAACTTGTGTTTCCGTTATTGTTATACTATCGCGAAATAAACAAAAAGTTGAACAGTCAATTTTCCTTGAAAATTAAATTCCTGTTTTTTCTTACAAAAATGCTTTTTTTTTTTTTTTTTTTTCATACAATTAACTATTAATAGAAAAATTATTTAAAAAAATAAAGTTGTTTATAAAATTACCTTTATTTTTTTTTTTTTCAACTTTTACAAAACTTTAAACTGAAAAAAAGAATTTTTTTCCCGTTATATTATGAATTTATCATAAATAAATTAAAAAGCTTCAACTGTTACTTTATACAAAAAATAAATGTATAATTAAATTAATTAAAAATGTATACTATACATCTGTACCCTGTTTATGAACCCATGAAATTTTGTTTGTGATGTTACTACATTTATTCTAATTTTCATTTATACGTAACGTAACGTATGTTTCTTGTATCCGCTTTGATGAACCTTTCCTTTTCCTTTTAAGTTTAAGAACTTTTCTTTATATTTAAAGCTATCAGAATATAGCTTATGCTTGATAATAAATCGACGAGAATTCTCTCTAGGTGTAAAATATACGATAAATGTGTTTATATTTATAAAAGCAAAAGCTTTTAATTTATATTGGTGTGGAAATTTTATTTTGGCGAAAGAAATCGGAGCTTTTCCATTTTGGGTTGAGTTCCATAATTTTGGAGAATTGCTCTCTATTCTCATGATACTTACATTTAAAAGCTATAGAATAAAATTACTGCATATGATTAGGATGTTTCCGTTTTTAGCAAATCTTTTTATCTAACAATTTGTGACGAGAGCCACATGACAGCATTAATAGTGATGAACGAGGGTTACCTCTAGAATGCAAACGGTTAATATCTCAAGAAAGTAGCTACAGATGGTAATATTACATTATTAATCGTTCAATATTATCCAACTTTGATTTCCATCTGAAATTTCTGCTTCAGCCAATTAATCGGAATAAAAACGAGTTAATGCCTGTCATTGGTATATATTAAAATGAATAATTTTTCATTATTCTGTTATATATCAAGTGTATGCAAATAGCCATCTTAGCAGAATGCGAGTTACTGTCGTTGCACGAGGCGCCGATGGACAATAGAACTAAAAAAAAATAAAAAGATAAAATTATTCAAAGGTATTATGGTGCCCGTTTCTGGAGGAACATTTCCAAATTTGAGTTGGACCTGTTGGCCATAGCAAAAACACAAACAAAAGATTTGGTTCAATTCGATTCATAACTTCGTAGTTTTGCCCCTAGACTATCAAAGAAAAATTCCCTAGATTCTTAAACCACGTGACTTGAATAAAAATAGGGTATTTTGACACAGTGGCAATAAAAATGTAAAAATATGCCGGCAACATAAGTAATTTTGTCCACATATATTTTTCCAGGTGTATTGGTAAAAATACATAAATAGAATAAATGCAAGTTTTATTGGGAGAAAGTCGAAATAATCTGTAGCTCCGCCCTAAACCCATTTCCAGTTTTCTTTATCTTTTATTCTTTTATACATTTTTTAAATATTTACGTGTGATACTAATCTCACAATTTGAAGATAAATAAGAGAGTATGTCATGATCAACCATAAGAAATATATAACACGCACAAATATGTGTAAAAATTTAACAAAAACATTGCCTTTTCAGAATGAAATATGGGTATGTTTTTAACTTCTTAAGAATATATATCATCCTTTTTTACACAATTTTTCACTGAAAAAACTTGTAAAAACTACCGAATTGTAATTCTATAGTATCCTTAAAACATATTTTAAATTCATAAAATACGATGCAAAGATTTTTAAGAAAATAGGCTTTTTGTAATATTCAAAAATTAGAAATTTTTTACAAATAATAATAATACAATTTACATCTGCACTCAAATATTAAGGCAAAGACACTGTTCCGTCTACGTTACATAGCTAAATTTTCTGCACCTTTTTTTTTTTTTTTTTTTTTTTTTTTTTTTTATTTATTTATTTTGACGTATACGTATGATAATAACGATGGGCGTTGTTTAAATATAAAAGACAGATGGGGCGGAATAAAGATGTAAAAACATATGGATAAATTTCTGCGTACCGTAATTTCGGGTGTATAAGCCGCGGATCAAACAATTCTTTTTGGACCCAGAAATCTTATTTAGTGATTGAAGACAAATATTTTCGGCGATCTAACTAGCTATATTTGTTTCTTAAAAAATTCTGGGTCGAAAAAGAATTGTTTGAGCTGCGGCTTATACATCTGAAATTACGGTACATTCCGTACATTAATATTGATAGCGTGACATTTCGAAAAATTTAATGTTCACTAACGAGTAATTTCTGATAAATCAATATCAATAAATTATATTAAAAGGCATAAATATGTTTTAACCTCTTGAGGGGCAAGCAACAATGTCCCTGATGTCCCTGTAAAATTGCATTCTCATCAGAATAATCCTTAAATTTTACTTCAAAAGAAGTAAAGGCTAAATTTGAACATTTTGCCTCCAAAGTTAAAAGCGTAAAATTTCGTTAAAAGTTTGTGGTGCACAAAATTTCGTTATTCAGGGAAGTAAGGTGTAACTGTCCACAGCCAAATATGTATTCCAATACTTTTGAGCAGCCCTGTACTTGATCGGTTGATATGTCGCAGCTCTGTACTGTCGGTTGATATATATATATACTATATTTTAGTTTATAACTAGAGTATAAATATACTATAAACATAAAGATCTGCACGGGCGGCCCGGCTCGAATGCTATTGTCGAAAATCGACCCGGTTCCGGGTTGCGGGCCGATCCGTGCAGATATCACGAGTATTCTACAGTTAGCTTTTTGTTCAGCTTGTATCGACTGATAATTTCGTTTTTCTCGTGTTACTTTATACAAAAAATAAATGTACAATTAAATTAGTTAAAAATGTATACTATACATCTGTACCCTGTTTATGAACCCATGAAATTTTGTTTGTGATGTTATTACATTTATTCTAATTTTTATTTATACTTAACGTAAAGTACGTTTCTTGTAACCGCTTTGATGAACCTTTCTGTTTCCTTTTTCTTTTAAGAACTTTTCTCTATATTTCAAGCTATCAGAGGATAGCTTATGCTTGAAAATAGATCGGCGATCGACGAAAATTCTTTCAATCTGTAAATCGTACGATGAATGTGTTTATATTTTAAAAACAAAAACTTTTAAATTTATATTGGTGTGTAAATTTCATTTTGGCGAGATAAAACGGAGCTTTTTTATTTTGGGTTGAGAGTGAAAAACAGAAAAAATGAAAACTTGAATAAAGTGCCAATTTGCATAATTTTGGAGAATTGCTCTCTATTCTTATGATACTTACATTTAAAAGCAATAGAATAACTTTTCTGTATATGATTAGGATATTTCCCTTTTTAGCAGATCTTTTTATCTAACAATTTGTGACGAGAGACACAAGACAACATTAGTAGTGATGAACGAGAGTTACCTCTAGAATGCAAACGGTTAATATCTAAAGAAAGTAGCTACAGAGGATAATATTATATTATTAATCGTTCAATATCATCCAACTTTGATTTCCATCTGAAATTTCTGCTTCAGCCAATTAATCGGAATAAAAACGAGTTAATGCCTGTCATTGATATATATAAATGAATAGTTTTTCATTATTCTGTTATATATCAATTGTATGCAAATAGCCATCTTAGCAGAATGCGAGTTACCGTCGTTGCACGAGGCGCCGATAGACAATAAAACTTTAAAAAAAAAAAAGAAAAGAAAAAAAAAAAAAAACGAGAAAATTATTTTAAGCTATTATGGTACCCGTTTCTGGAGGAATATTTTCAAATTTGAGTTGGACCTGTTTGCCATAGCCAAAAACACAAACAAAAGATTTGGTTCAATTCGATTCATAACTTCGTAGTTTTGCCCCTAGACTACCAAAGAAAAATTCCCTAGATTCTTAAACCGCGTGACTTGAATAAAAATAGGGTATTTTGACACAGTGGCAATAAAAATGTAAAAATATGCCGACAACATAAGTGATTTTGTACACATATATTTTTCCAGATGTATTGGTAAAAATGCATAAATAGAATAAATGCAAGTTTTATTGGGAGAAAATCGAAATAATCTGTAGCTCCGCCCTAAACCCATTTCTAGTTTTCTTTATCTTTTATTCTTTTATACATTTTTTAAATATTTACGTGTGATACTAATCTCACAATTTGAAGCTAAATAAAAGAGTATGTCATGATCAACCATAAGAAATATATAACACGCACAAATATGTGTAAAAATTTAACAAAAACATTGCCTTTTCAGAATGAAAAATGGGTATGATTTTAACTTCTTAAGAATATATATCACCGTTTTTTACACAATTTTTCACTGAAAAAACTTGTAAAAACTACCGAATTGTAATTCTATAGTATCCTTAAAACATATTTTAAATTCATAAAATACGATGCAAAGATTTTTAAGAAAATAGGCGTTTTGTACTATTCAAAAATTAGAAATTTTTCTAAAATAATAATAATACAATTTACATCTGCACTCAAATATTACGGCAAAGACACTGTTCCGTCTACGTTACATAACTAAATTTTCTGCACTGTTTTTTTTTTTTTTTTTTTTCTTTTCTTTTCCTTTCTTATCTTGACGCATACGTATGATATTAACGATGGGCGTTGTTTAAATATAAAAGACAGATGGGGCGGAGTAAAGATGTAAAAACATATTGATAAATTTCTGCGTACATTCCGTACATTAATATTGATAGCGTGACATTTCGAAAAATTTAATGTTCACTAACGAGTAATTTCTGATAAATCAATATCAGTAAATTATATTAATAGGCATAAATATGTTTTAACCTCTTGAGGGGCAGGCAACAATGTCCCTAATGTCCCTGTAAAATTGCATTCTCATCAGAATAATCCTTAAATTTTACTTCAAAAGAAGGAAAGGCTAAATTTGAACATTTTGCCTCCAAAATTAAAAGCGTAAAATTTCGTTAAAAGTTTGTGGTGCACAAAATTTCGTTATTCAGGGAAGTAAGGTGTAACTGTCCACAGCCAAATATGTATTCCAATACTTTTGAGCAGCCCTGTACTTGATCGGTTGATATGTTGCAGCCCTGTACTGTCGGTTGATATATATACTATATTATACTTTATAACTAGAGTATAAATATACTGTAAACATAAAGATCTGCACGGGCGGCCCGGCTCGAATGCTATTGTCGAAAATCGACCCGGTTCCGGGTTGCGGGCCGATCCGTGCAGATATCACGAGTATTCTATAGTTAGCTTTTTGTTCAGCTTGTATCGACTGATAATTTCGTTTATCTCGTGGCAGCATAACAATAATGAGAGTTTTCAGCCCTGTTGCATAAAGTAATAAAATGCTTAAACTTTTCAAAGAAAAAAAAAAAAAAAAAAAAAAAAAAAAAAAACCTCATGACAGTTTCTTTTATTTTTTCTGTTTACTTTTTAAAATTTGTAATAGCGTGACAGTAATCTAAAAGAGATTGCAATTTTTCACGCCGTATAAACTATAAAAAGTAAACTTAAAATAAATAAGATTAAACATAAAAAAAACATAATCCCATTAGTTTTCTCAATAATTAAAATATTTCATCATTCTGCGTGTTTAATGACACAATTGAATACTTCTGTTTCCGTTTTTGATATACTATCGCGAATTAAACGAAAAGTTCAACAGTCAGTTTTCCTTAAAAAATTAAATTCCTGTTTTTTCTAAAAAAAATTACGTTTTTGAATTTTTGCATACAATTAAATATTTTTAGAAAAATTATCAAAAAAAAAAAAAAAATAGATAAATAAATAAAAATAAAATAAAATAAAATTGTTTATAAAATTGCATTTTTTTTCAATGGTGCATATAAATTTTACAAAACTTTAAACTGAATAAATGATTTTTTTCGTTACATTATGGATAATTATAAATAAATTAAAAAGTTTCAACTGTTATTTTATACAAAAAATAAACATACAATTAAATTAGTTAAAAATGTATTCTGTACATCTGTACCCTGTTTATGAACCCATGAAATATTGTTTGTGATCTTACTAAATTTATTAACTATTTGGAAAATAGTTGTTGTCTTCGGTAGAGAACTAGCAAATGTGAAGTATATCTAAATCTTTTTATTGGTTGAATTACGCAACTTATTTTATGTTATTCGTTTTATTATTGGTCCGTGTTTAATGTACAAAAATGAAATGCGCCTGGTTTTTATTTTATTCGTTTTCTGATTGGTTCATGTTTATTGTCCAGAAATAAAATGCTTTTTCCCACGATGACAAAAAAGAATTAAAAAACTACATTTATAAGTATATATATATTTCTCTATACGACGGTGTAAAAATTGAAAATGTGTGATGTTTAAAAGTTTAAAAACTGGCAGTACCGAAAATTGTAAAACTGAAATTTTATTTAAAATTTGTATATGATTGGTACAGGAATATTAATTTTTAATTCATGGCGTGCGTAATATAGGACTCTGTTATTACGGAAACACTTTTTGAACATCATAAAAATGATGTTTACTATTTTTTTAATAGAATTTATTTATAAGAATTTAAAATTTTAGTCTTTGAAAATATAATTTTCCAAATTGTCGTCGTAATTTGTTAAGTTTATTATTATTATTATTATTATTTATCCTTATTTTTATTTATACGTACGTTTCTTGTATCCGCTTTGACGCAGCCATTCTCTTAACCCATTAACGCCCAGTGTCCTCTTTTGAGGACGGTTACAAAAATAGCAAGAAAGCGGTTTTCCCACCGGTAAAGAGGAAGATAAATACATACCTTGTTTCACGAGACAGAATCCTCGATAAATTTAGGCAACACTTAATTTGATTTTAAAAGTGGTGGGAAATACAAAATTTAAATTTTAGCGAAGAAAATAATTTGGGCGTTAATGGGTTAAGATAACGGTAAGCAAAGATCTTAGAGAGGGAAAAAGATAGAAAGCTCTCATTGGCGCAATGTAAACGCAGACTTTTTTCACCGCTACGTACCCTATGCTACTTTTAGCAGTGCTAGAAAACAAACTTTACAGGGATGAAGCGCAGAGAGGAGCACGTAATGGGGGGTGGGAGACCCGCGCAGAGCAGTGCTAGAAAACAAACATTACAGTGATGAAGCGCAGCGTGGAGCACGTAATGGGGGAATGGGGGGGGAGACCCGCGCATTTCAATGTTATAGTATGTATTGTATTATTATTATTTATTGACTTTCTATTATTTTTTCCTTCATTAAGGGGAAATGTATGTATTGATATGAAATAACTGATGCTATTCTCTTAAAGGAAAGAAAAATATTTAACAATTGAAAACTATTGTTTTCTTTTGAGACATCGTTTTAACTCATTTGTAAATGGAATAAAAAAATCTTTTTGTTTCATTCTAGTTTTTTTTTTATTTTTTTTTTATTTGTGATAGTAATGAATTCTTTGCAATTAATCATTTTCACTCTAATTATGAGGACGTTAATAATATATGATTTTTCATCCTCATCATTTTAAAATGTAAGTGACAGAATTTTATGCATTTATATGTAATTTAAATATTAACATAAGTTTCCATTTTATTAAAAAACTGTGATAAAATCATTATTTTAATTTGTAATAAAGAATATAATGATATTCTATACAATACTATTATACTGTATGATACTATACTATATAATACTATTATAATAATTAAAGAATAATAATACTATTACGTTGTTATATTATATTAAATTATTGCACGTTATTAGCGATCTGTCACAGATCAGAAAAATCAGAATAATAATAATGCTATTCTATATATTAGATTACTACTATAATAATTAAAGAATAATAATACTATTGCGTTGTTATAGTATTACATTATTGTACATTACCAGTGATCTATCTTTCACAAGATCAGATCTGATCTCAGAAAAATGGACTCTTTACAATTCTTAAAACTTAAATTTCGCCTTTCTTATTAAATTTATTTAAAAAGTCGAATTAAAAGTTTTAAATTTTGAAGTATCTACTTTTGCGAGACTGAAGTTTGTGAAATACAAATAACTGATAATGTAATCATAATATTAAAATATAAAAATACTAACAAGATAATGATATAAAAGCACACTAATATAAATGCATACTAATATAAAAATACGCAATAGTAATGTATTAATAACATATGGCATAGATTACATTTTAACTACACAATAGTGCGATAATGTTCTTTAAATTAAAATGGAAACTTATGGGAACATTTAAATAAATAACATATACATAAGCATCTGTCACTTACCCTGTTTTAAAAAGCTGTAAATACTTAATAAATCCATTGTTTGTACGAGCGGCGAGTACTGAGTACAGCATAAAGCAAAATGGCTGACCCACGCCACTCTACTCAAAACAAGCAAGTGTTGAAGTTATTGATGTTGATCGGAGGGATAACGCGGCGTCTGCGCGCGCATATTAACTAAACTTTTCGTCCTTGGCGCGCGGCGCGCGCGCGCACTGCTTCATGCTTCATCCTGTAATGTTTGCTTTCCTGCTATGCATGGTAGCGCAGGATTACAAAGGTACCAACCATAGATGTAGGAATAACTAGATTACGCACACGGGGAGAAAAGTTGATTCTCCGCGGGCGAACGATTCTTCTCCACTAGAGTGGCAAATGGCCGGCGATCCACTGGTCAATGTATGAAAATGTGCATTATTAAAATGCATTTATGTCTATTTACATATACATATTTTAAACCTTCGTGAATATTTTAAAGTTTATATCTGATTTTTAAACACCAATTAGTATTTTTTATCGCGAAGTTAATTTTTATGAATAAAATAAATAAGAATAATGGATTTTTTTAAACAACTATCTTTAAATACCCTTAAACTTGGAAGCTAAACAAAACAGTATGCGCATCAAAATCAGTAATTGGCATATTTTTTAGGTGGGTTCGTAATTATGTAAATACGTAGCACCTATAGCATCTGTCGTTCAGTCTGTCCGTCCGTCCGCATATAACATCGCAAAAACTACCTAACTGAATCCTTTAAAATTTAAAATGTATAATTATTACTTAATTTTGTCGAGTAATTTCAAATTTTATGGAAATCGGATGCATAGATCAATTACAGGGACAATCAAAAGTATTCCGTTACATTACGGTCAATGGGGAAAAAAGTTACAAATGCATTTTAATAGTTTGAAATTTAAATTATGTAATTGTTACATAATTATTTTCGAGTCGTTTCAAATTTTATGAAAATCGTATGTATAGTTTAATTAGACGGACAATCAAAAGTATTCCATTCTGTTACGATCAATAGAAAAAAATAGTTTCAAGTACATTTTAATGATGTTAAACTCTTTCGAATATAATAGAATTGATATGAACCTATGAAATATATATATATACTAAAATATACATTCTGTAGAATCTGTGATGCAAAGAATATTTATTATTAAATTACAGGGCGACACAAAAATATTCCACCACATAATGCTATACGGGGAAACATTGTTTGGAGCGTGTTTTAATTACATTAAACTATTTCACATTTTATGAATATGATATACGTTGCTGAGGTGTAATAAAAATAACTTCCTGTAATTACAGGAACACCAAATGATTTCGACTACTATGCTATATCCGAAGTACTGTTTACTATAACGGCAAAATCTGAATATTTTTAAAAAAATTTTATTGTACGAACGAAGCCCATTTGCTATGCTTTACATGAAATTTCCAACTTATTTTTATTTTATTTCGCTAAATAAAATAGAATTTTTTTTAAATGGATGTACATTTTAAAATGATTTTCTTTTCTTTTTTCAGAAAGTTTATAATAACGTTTAAAGTAAAATTCTTCCTCAGTTTGCAATTTTTAACCTCCCCCTTTACATTCAATGACTTCTGTTTTGTTCTTCACACGGTATTTCAAAATTTCCAGACGTTTAAAATATTTTTTCTTCTTCCCTTCTGCCCATGTTTCCTTGCAATGATAATAAACTATTTTGCCAAATTTTCCTTACCCATTAAATTTAAAACATTCCTTTCCCAGCCATAGTTGTTAATCGTTCACCTCGCCCCCCCCCCCCCCCCCAAAAAAAGTGTAATAGGGTAAATACAAAAAAATTACTTATTTTACCTGTGTTGTCTTTTTATTTGTGTGTGTGTCAAAATGAATAAATAAAGCATTAATAATGCACATTTTTTAGATTATTTTTTTAGCCAAACATTGCTCAACAAAGATAGACAAAGCATAAGATATTTTACCAAGGTCAATATTCTTAATAAATCTTTGGTGTTTTTAGAATACAACATGAATGAAGTGATAAATAAATCCGCTCATGTACATTTTATAAAAAGTGTGAATGAGCGAATTAGATAAAGATATTATAATTTTTGTCCATTTCAATTTTAAGATATAACAAGAACGAAAAACAAAATCCAATTCTTTAATGCATCAAACAAAATCACAAACAATTACGTATATCTGCTATGCATTACTATGGTAGAATCGCAAGTTCCACTTCTTTTTGCCACTCTAATGGATGTTGCCACCGAGCCGCAACAGAATCAAAAGGTATTGGGAGAAAAACATTGAATGCTTAATCTAGTTATTCCTATATCTATGGTACCAACAGATGGCGTAGTTACGTGTTTTCGAAGCTGAGGTTCTTGTACCAGTCTACTTTCTTTGCGGTAAGGTACTAAGGTAGTTTTATATTTATATTTTAAGCTATCAATATCAGAAGATAGCTTATGTTTTAATCCAGAAATTATTATGCGGTTAATAAACAATAAATGTTTTAATACTTTATAAATAAAAACTTTAAATTTATATTGGTGTGGAAATTATATTTCAGCGAGAGAAAACTAAGCTTTTTACGATGCGAGTTAAAAACGGAAAAAATGAAAACTGGAATAAAGTGTCAATTTACATCATTTTGGAGAATTGCTCTCTATTTTTATGATACTTACAATTAAAAGCTAGAGAATAAAATTTCTGTATATGACCAGGATGGTTCCCTTTTTAGCAGATCTTTTTATCTAACAATTTGTGACGAGGGACACATTACAACATTAGTAGTGAACAAGAGTCACCTCTAGAGTGCAAATGCTTAATATCTCAAGAATGTAGTTACAGATGTTAATATTACATTATTTTTATTTCAATATTATCCAACTTTGATTTCCATCTTAAATTTCTGCTTCAGCCAATTAATCGGAGTAAAAACGAGTTCATGTCTATCATTGATATTTATTAAAATCAATATTTTTTCATTATTCTCTTACATATCAACTGTCTTCAAATAGCCGGCTTAGCAGGATGCGAGTTCCGAGGCGCCGATGGACAATCTATACTAGTAAAATCCGTGCGCCTCTGTCTGCTTGAAGCCGATTAAACTTCGCAGCGCGGGCGTGTTGGAAGTCGCGAGAGGTGTCTTTCGATTGGAAAAATTCCGGGAAGTCATTTCGGGCATTTGCGAGACCGTGGGACCAAAATTAAAAAAGTTATGAATTAAAAACCCCTTGGGAATCAAAACGAAAGATGTCTCAAATCCCAAACGGCGCTCAAACGGAGCTCTGAGGCAGAACACTGCGCCACCTTGCGGTGAAGAACCTGAACTTTTCCCCTTTGGCTAAAAGAAGAAGCAGTCGAAAACCTCTTTTCTCCCTTTTTTGCGCGTTTTTTCTTAAACCATCATGCAGACAGTTTTTAAAGTAGAAAAAAACTGATTACATATTCAGAATCTGCGTAAAAGTCTGCTTCTGATGAACCAAAAAATACGAGAAAATGTCTTATGGGCGCGCAGAGCCAACCGTACAAAATCAAATATTTTTAATGGGACGATGGCGACCATGGAGCGTAGAGCCCACTGTGCGAAATCACATATTTTTAACGGGATAATGGGCGCATAACAACCATAGCTCTTTAATTTACTTTTTTTGTGCTTGAGGATTCGAACACCAAGACTTGCTTATTAAATGACTTTTTTTGTTTATTATATATTGCTTAATATCGAGGTTCGTTTGGAAAAACTGGCCCAGCTAGCGGGCGTAGCTCGCTAGTAGAACTACGAAAAACCGAGAAAATTATACAAAGCTATCACAGTGCCCGTTTCCGGAAGAATATTTCAAATTGAAGGGGGACCAGTTGGCCGTAGCCAAAAACACAAACAAAAGATTTGGTACAATTCCATTCATAACTTCATAATTATCAAAGTAAAATTCCCGCGATTCTTAAATCACGTGACTTGAATAAAAATACAGGATTTTGATACGCTGGCAATGAAAATGTAAAAATATATATCAAATTGAGGCAACAGAAGTGATTTTGTCCACATATATTTTTCCAAATTTATTGGTAAGAATACATAAATTGAAAAAATGCAAAATTTATTGGGAGAAAATCGAAATAATGTATAGCTCCGCCCTAAATCCATTTCCATTTTCCTTTATCTTTTATTCCTTTATATATATTTTTTAAATATTTACGTGGGATATTAATCTCGCAATTTGAAGCTAAATAAAAGAGTAGTCATGAACAACCATAAGAAATATATAAATCGCACAAATATCTGAAAAAATTTAATAAAAACATTGCTTTTACAGAATGAAATATGAATGTGTTTTTAACTTTTTAAGAATTTATATCATCCTTTTTTACATAAATTTGCACTGAAAAAAACTTGTAAAATAACTACTGAATTGTAATTCTTTAGTATCCTTAAAACCAATTTTAAATTCATAAAAAAACGATGCATAGATTTTTAAGAAAATAAGCTTTTTGTAATATTCAAAAATTAGAAAATTTTCTAAAATAATTCAATTTACATCTGTATTCAAATATTATGGCAAAGCAGGCCCTTATTACCGTATGGGCAAACCGGGACTTTGCCCATGGGCCCCTGACCTTAAGGGGCCTCCAAATCCATACATTAAGTTATAAAATATTTACTTTTTTTATTCCAACTGTTTCATAAGTTGAAGTTATTAAATTCATCTTAAGGGTGTATTCGAAAAAACGCTTTTCCACCTTCAACAGCTCGAAATTTTCCGATACAATTTCAGACACATTTTTAAAAGTAGAAACATGAGACTTGCTGAGGAGTTTTTTGAAGAGACGTATGAGGCGCCGTGTGATGTCTTTTTACGCTCAATTCATTAGAATTTGAGTTATAAAAAATTACCTTATCAATATGACTGCTTTTTTTCGTTCCCAAAACTTCCGCTTGGGAGAAATCGGTTCGAAATGCCGTTTTTGATTGCTTTTTTTGCAATATTTTCTGCATTTATCAAAGAATCGACAATCACGGCACTTTGTATACTTTCCAAATAAGAGATTTTGAAAGTTTGGTGTATTTGAGAGCAAAAATGAATTCAAAAATAAATCGGAAAATAAGCAGTTTGAATCGAAATACACCCTTAAAGTAATTTAACAAATTGCTAAAGTTATATAAAAAAGTTTTTTTTCTGTACAAAGAAAAAAAAGTGTATTTTTATTATTTAAGGTATTTAATTAGAATCGACGGAGCTAAGAATTTTCTCCTATTTATATCCAAGATGCGAAAATATGTTTATGTATTACACATACACATCTGAGTAACCATCGCACATTGGGGTATTTGCGTTATCTAGGCGGCCAAAATTATTTTATTGCATATATCAATTCTAAATGGTACGACTGAAAGAAAAGATACATTTATTACATTTATAAAGACGATTTATTAAAATAATTTCATTTTTGAATGCAAATATTCATTTTCGTCACTCTCTGAAGAATCATCACTAACATTGGGCTTCGCAGATAAAAGAAGAGCAATTGTTTCTGGCAAAAAGGAGTTCATTTTTCTACCAATGACTTTTCTCATGCTACTTATAAAAGGTTCTGATGTTAAAAGTAGCCGATTCAAAATATCTTTGTTGCAGCTTTCTCTCGAGAATTTTCGCGGTATAGCCTAAAATGCTTATTGCGCGTTTCTGTGGTCTCTTCTGAAAGCTGCCCAATGGGTAATAATGCATTTTTAATGATAATTGAACCATGAATTAATATTTTATGCATAGTTGTAGACATTGGATGCCATTGGTACAAATCTACATATAAGCGAGCAGTGTCTAATGCATATTTCTTGTATTTTTCTGAATCAATTATATGTCCGCTTGAAGTAGCCTCGAGTATGACGTTTAAGCGATATATTAAATAATAACTAATGCCTGTTATGTCAGAAGCCAATTTGGGATCTTCAAAAAACCTCCTACTTGTATTACCGTCATTGGTGTTGCCAATATTTGCCTTTGGCATGTCTGTCAGTAAACCTGTTTCTTCGCGAAATCGTTTCTGAATTTCGAGTTTTTTTTCCATCTCAAATTTTTTCTTAGCTTCAGTTTTCCGCTCTCTGTATTTCTTTACTGGCAATTTATAAGCTAAATGAAGAATGCTTTCAAAAGTCTAATTCGAGGATGTAAAATTGAAAGACCAAACTCGATAGCTTCAGGATTAATTTCTTTCTGAAAATGAATTTTGTTAAAGGTCTTAGAAGTTGCACCGCATATGTAGCATTGACTTGTGGATTTTGTGCCAGTCGCAGCGTTGCAGACCTTGCCATCTACCATTGTCATAATGAACACATAACTGACTGAAAACCTGTTCCCATTTAAATTAACCACTGTGGCGTTTAGTGACATCGCAGAATTTTTTATAAAGTTAAAACCTGTTGTTAAAACCTCTTCCAGGAACATGGATAAACGCTTAACTGTATGGTCAACCAAAGACTGTAAGTCGGTTTCAGCATAAGTACTTGTTACTCGGCATGAATCTGGGAGCGGATAGCATTCTTGTTTCAATTTTTGCAGCAAGGTATAACAAGGAAAGAATTTCTTGTTGGTATTCCTCACTAATTCCTATTGTCGACGAGTTAAGTGGGCTTCTACAAACATGGACAATGCTTGAGTTGGCATGAGTGAGTCAGTTTTTTCGATCTCTGATTTAGAAAACATCTTTTTATATTTTGTTGCACGTTTCGGACTACTTATGATTTCTTTAAGTATTTCAGAAGCACCTCGTTTTCCAGATTTCTGCAACTCAATCTGAGCTGCATGAATTACTTCCTTTTCTAGAGAAGGTCGTACTTCTTCTGTTTTTCTCCTCTTAGTTCTCTCACTTGATTCTATAACTAATTTAGATGGTCGTCCAGGCCGAGGTTGTAGTATGGCAGGTATATCAAACGTTCCTTCTATCCCAGATTGATTGTTTTTGATAAATATGTCTTCTTTCTTATGTGCTTTTATCCATCTCTTTTTAATTTGTGGTTTAAATCGTGAAAAATTGCGTTTTAATCTCTCAATTTGGTCGTCTGTGTAATCTTCATTCGATATCAGCTGATCTTTTAAGAAATTTAATTTACCTTCAAAATTTGACAAATCAAAACTCTACATTCGATCAAACAAACATCTACGGGTCACAACTCTTACTTTCGAGGTATCTTGTGAACCTACAATAAAAATATTTTCTTTTAGAATGCTATATGCGATAGTCAATTTTTTTCTTAATATTTCGTAAAAAATGTTCAAAGTACCAGAAAATACACATCCGCGCTTTTCCGCGGCAGTTTCTTTAATTTTGCATTACTCAAAACTTTAAACTTTCGATTTAGTTAAAAATTATAACAGGATATGGTTGGGCAATACAACAAAAACTCGATTACATAAATTATTTTAGAAATAATCTTACTCTAAAATGAGGGTATCTTAAAAGTGCATCAATTAAGCTTCTTAACGATAAAACAATAAAAAGATATAATAAACTTTTGCATTATTACCTGCTGTATCAGGAACCATCACAAGCACTTTCAAAATAAACGTAAAATAATATATATTTCACTTCAAAGGTAACGTCTGTCTACGAACGCCAAGAACTGACACAAACAACAACTTAAATGATTGAATTCCGACTAAAGTTTTAACGAGATGCGTTGGCCAGGGAAAGGTTGAATGGTTGGTTGTTGTTCACAAAACTGTCCTCTAACTCAGGTTGTCATTCGTTTAACGGTTTTAGTACTTTGAAAATTTGACTTTTGGCCGCCCAGATCGGTCAAATACCCGTCTGTGCATCGGTTCTATTTGAATAACGTTGCAATGATTCGAAAGGGGCCCCCTAATTTATCTTTGCCCAGGGCCCCCATTAATCATAATCGGGCCCTGTGGCAAAGACATTGCTCCATCTACTTCATGTAGCTAGATTTTTTGCACTTTTTTTTTTTTTTTCCTAACGTATATGTATCATAATGACGATGGATGGAGTGCATTCCGCTTGCCTAAAAATCAATCAGGGAAAAAGAGGAATTTTTAACTCATTCCGTATTTCAATCATCCATAACCAGTTTAAATATTCGGATTCATAACTATGTTACAGGCTGATGTAATGAAGTATGAGAACAGTTCGTTCTGTACAAAGTGTGGACACAATTCCATTTCAGCGGTTTTGATAAGTGGAAGATTAAACTCCAATAAACTCAAAACCTTGAACAGATACGATTCAACCATATTCTAGATATTTGTGTTCAGACATATTTATCTACATCAATTCCTCAACAAGCTGATTATATTAATGTTATACTTTAATTATTACTTCATGGTTTATATTTGTTTAGCGTTGTGGAGCTTAACTGATTTGAGACGACATAACAATATATTATATTGACTGCTTTCTACAGTAATCATTTTGAGTGGATAATAGTATATTTCTGAATATAATACACCAGTAAAGCTCAGTCCACATATTCAGCTTTTAAAAAATTGGGTTATTTCATGAGCTTTATAGATCATCTGATTCCATTTCTTTTCAACGCACATTTTTAGATTAAAAATATTTCCCAATTTTTACTGTAATATTTTTTTAGATCGAGCTCTACTTTTCTCTCTGGATCCACCAGTTTTTTGCATGATTTCATAGCCTTTTCAGATCCTTTCAAGAACTTTATTAATCACCTTCAACTAACAAATCTAAACTATTATTAGTATTAGTTTAAAGTTATTTTTAGACATATTAGTTTGGCGAAATATCGGAAATACCGCCAAGTTGGCTTCAATTTTGGCGAGTAATTTTGTGGGGCCAAATTTGGCGATATATCGCCAAGTTGGCAAAAAACTTGGCGACAGAACCACCCTCTCCCAGGTGGTAGCCCCACTGCAGTTTCTCGGTATCTACGTAGATTTTCTAATGACCATAGGTATCTACACAGATTTTTATAGCTTCATTTTCAAATCGTTATTTTTACAAATACAAGCGGCCTTCGTCCGCTACGCTGGTCGGTTTATCTAAGGAAAACTTGAAGAACACGAAATATATCTGTGAATTGGGTGATGATTTTTAAATTTTTTTTTTTTTAAGCAGAAATAAAACTCAAAAGTCCCCTGAAATATTTTGAGTTCAGAAGAGAAGCAACTCGCTTTTGGCATGATGCCATTATTTCGTTTCGATGTAATTATTTCGTTTCCTCATCGCATTCATAGACATTAATTTTTTTTAAATATTCAATCAATTCTTTCAAAAATTTTGAATGCTCTTAAATCATGTTTAAATAAAGAACTAAAAAAATTTTTTTTGAGTGAAAATACCAAAAAATTGGCGAGATATGAAATCTTTATTCTTAATCACTT
Source organism: Maratus speculifer (assembly GCA_964019185.1). Classification (NCBI taxonomy): domain Eukaryota; kingdom Metazoa; phylum Arthropoda; class Arachnida; order Araneae; family Salticidae; genus Maratus; species Maratus speculifer. Next base: position 281,315,199 of record OZ025298.1, on the reverse strand, counting down.
ATCTATCTTTTTTCAACCTAACACTCAACCCATTTTTTCTATTTTCTACAAATAGTTAGCCAATGTTTAGACACACATTAAAAAAAAAAAAAAGACTAGTTTAATATAATTAAAACACGCCCCAAACAATATTTTCCCGAATACCATAATGTGCAGTGTTATACTTTTGAGTAGCCCTGTAAAATAATAATAAATATTCTTTGTACCATAAATTGTACAGAAAGTATATTTTAGTATCTATTTCATAGGTTCATGTCAATTCTATTACAATTCGAAAGAATGTAACATCGTTAAAATGTATTTGAAACTATTTTTTCCTATTAAACTTAATGTGATTGAAAACTTTTGATTGTCCCTGTTATTAAACTATACATCCGATTTTCATAAATTTTTAACTCACTCGACAAAATTATGCAATAATTATACATTTTAAATCTCAAACGATTTGGTTGGGTAGTTTTTGCTCTATTATATGTAGACAGACAGACGGACGGATGGACAGACTGAATGATGACTATAACTTGGTGTAATCCTGTGCAACATATATCAATTTCATAAAATATTAAATAGTTTAATTATTAAATAATTTAATACATTAAAATGCGTACCAAACAATCGAGTGTAAGACCATTAAAATGCACTTGAAACTTTTCTTCCCATTGACCGTAACGTATCGCCGTATCGGAATCCTTTTGATTGTCCCTGTAATTGAACTATGCATCCGATTTTCATAAAATTTGAAACGACTCGACAAGATTATCCAATAATTATATATTTGTTTCAAACGATTCTGTTGGGTAGTTTTTGAGTTGTTATATGCGGACACAAGGACGGACGAACAGACACACGAATGCGCAACTCCGGATCCCAGGATTTTCCCCCTTCAATTCAAAACAAACCCGACGTTTCTCCGTTTCCGTGATCGGAGGAGATAGCGTCACATACATACATACGGTCTGATTTTAATAGAAAAATAGAGGATTTTTTTTTTTATAAATTATCCCTTTTTAATTGAAATATCTGTGTTGTAGTAAGTGTGATGACGTCGAAAGCACTTAAATAAAGGTGCGATGTTGTTTTAACACATATTTAATTACAGTTTAAATATATGTTTATGAAAAATATGTATTTTCTGTTTCGAATTACGTCAATTTCAAAAAATCTATCAGGAGAATCAGAATTTTTATATATCTATAAAAAAAAAAAAAAAAAAAAAAAACACGTGTTATCATTTTTTTTTTTTAATTATTGTACTGGTTTTTTAGTTTTTGGCAACAAGAAAGAAATAATTGAATTAACAATTGAAAAGGAGAGATTGCTATAATGTTAAATTATGAAAGGTATAGCGTTATATAAATTTTAAATCGGTGCCATTTCCTTAATATTGGATATTTTTTGACAGGATTTCCGAAAGGCACATACCTAAATTAAAAGCTTTCAAACAAGCTATTACATGTCGTTGAATGTTTCCTGGTTCGGGTTATAATTAAGTTGCTTTTTTTTTCTTATTTCACGAGAAAAAAGTAACAAAACAGGAATTCTAGATCTCCATAATTAATCGGTGGATCTGGATGATTTTTTGTAAACTTGGAGGTCTAGAATAGGACACTTCGCCTTTTGAATTTCGTCGCGAACCTGATGATCGAGTCCAAAGTTATTAAGAGGCAAACTTTGGACTTTAACATTAGAGATGCGGCTGAGCTCTACTGTACAGCACTATCGTGCTGTATGATACTGCCGCGAAATATATGAAAAGTTCAACAGTCAGTTTTCCTTAAAAATTTAATTCCTGTTTTTTCTTAAAAAATTGCTTTTTTGAATTTTTGCATACAATTAACTATTAAGAGAAAAATTATTTAGAAAACAAGTTGTTTATAAAATTGCCTCTTTTTTTTTTCAATAATGCGTATAATTTTTACAAAACTTTAAACTGAATAAATGAAAAAAAACAAAATTCGTCACATTATGTATAATTATAAATCAATTAAAAACTTTCAACTGTTGCTTTCTACAAAAAAAGTACAATTAGTTAAAAATGTATTCTGTACATCTGTACCCTGTTTATGAACGCATGAAATATTGTTTGTGATCTTATTAAATTTATTAACTATTTGAAAGATAGTTGTTGTCCTCGGTAGAGAACTTGGAAATGTGAAGTATATCTGAATTTTTTTATTGGTCGAATTCCGCAACTTATTTTATTTTATTCGTTTTCTTATTGGTCCATGTTTAAGGTCCAAAAATGAAATACTTCTCTTGCTACGATGGCAAAAAAAAAAGTATTAAAAAACTACAAAAAAAAATTAATAACTTTAAAAGAAATTGAGATACAGCTTCAAACAAATTGCAATTATAAGTACATTTTTTTCTCTATACGATGGTATAAAATTTGAAACTAAAATTTCATTTAAAATTTATGTATGATTGTAACAGGAATATTAATCTTTAATCCATGGTGTACGTAATATAGGACTTTGTTATTGCGTAAACCACTTTTTGATCATCATAAAAATGATGGTTACTATTATTTTTTAAAGAACTTATTTATAAGACTTTAAAATTTTCGTCTTTGAAACTATAATTTTCTAAATAGTCATTGTAATTTGTTAAGTTACAAATTTTATTTATTTATTAATTAATTTATTTATTTTTGTTATTCTTATTTTTATTTATACGTACGTTTCTTGTATTCTCTTTGATGGAGATTTTATTTTAAGGCATTATCTTTATATTTTAAGCTATCAGAGAATAGCTTATGCTTGAAACTTGAATTCTCTATAGGTATAGAATGACCGATAAATGTTTTAATATTTTATAAACAAAAACTTTTAAATTTATATTGATGTAGAAATTTTATTTTAGCGAGAGAAAACGGAGCTTTTTCATTTTGGGTTGAGTGTTAAAAAGTGAAAAAATGAAAACTTGAATAAAGTGCCAATTTGCATAATTTTGGAGAATTGCTCTTTATTCTTATGACTTACATTTAAAAACTATAGAATAAAATTTCTATATATGATCAGACTGTTTCCTTTTTACTTTCTTCTATCTTCAATAGAAGAAAGTATTGTAATCGAATTTTTTTCGACTTCCGGTTTTCGGGGTCACACGTTTTAGGGGTCAGAGATTCCAAAAAACATGCTTTTACAAAATGTCTGTCTGCCCGTGTGTGTTTGTGTGTGCATCTGTGTGTGTGTGTGTGTTTGTCCGTATGTCGTCATTCTACCATCAAAAAGTGTATGAAGTTATGCATAGAATTAAACCAAATTTTTGTGTAAGTGTATGACTATGGCTAGTTGGTCCTCCCTGAATTTGAAAAAAATCCGCCGAAAGGGGGCGCTGCAATCGCGATTTTTGTATCATTTTCAATATTGTGCCGATCAAAAGTATATGCAGTTATGCATCGAATTGAACCAAATTTTTTGTGTATCTGTATGACTATGGCTAGTTGGGCCTCCCTGAATTTGAAAAAAATCCGCCGGAAGGGGACGCTGCAATCGCGATTTTTGTGCCATTTTCAATATTGTACCAACCAAAAGTATATGAAATTATGCATCGAACTGAACCAAGTTCATTCATTTTTAAAATTCATTTTTTTGTGTAAGTGTATGACAATGGCTAGTTGATCCTCCCTGAATTTGAAAAAAATCCGCCGGACGGAGGCGTCGCAATAGCGAATTTTATGCCATTTTCAATATTGCACCACCTAATAGTGTATGAAGTTAGTTCTAGAACTGAACTAAATTGTTTGTATATGATTATTTTTTGGTAAGGCAAGTAGGTCCTTCCTGAATTTGAAAATAAAATCTGCCTATCATTCTATTGTGCATCGGCTCGTGCAGAGACGGAATTCTTTTTAACTCTGATTAATTGACTGAATCAGAAATTTGAGATGAGAATCAAAGTTGATATGGTATTCAATTAAAATGATTAAAGCATTAAAATGAGTAACTATTTTTTAAAAATATTAAAATGTACGTATGAGATAGAAAACAGTTTTGGGATTGGCACATCCAACTAGTTTAGGAGATCTTTTTATCTAACAGTTTGTGACGAGGGACAAATGATAACATTAGTAGTGAACGAGAGTTACCTCTAGGGTGCATCCCTGTCTACTTGGCCTGGTTGGTTGAATGGGGTTTTATGGCGTAAGGTCCCTTTAGGGACATGCTGCGCCAAAAAAAGGTGAGAAGTAAAAGTTAAAATGTATAATGTAATATAAAATGTAAAAAAGTTTAAAAAAAATAAATTCACATTAAAAGCTTTTATACATGAAATAAATGGAAAATGCAAAGTGATGATGCATAAAATTAAAATACAACTAAAACCAGTCACTAGGGTTTAAAAAAACATAGCTAAAATCCAACGATAAGTAAAAACAAAGCACGAAGAATTAATTTAAAAACTAATTTAATAAAAACGCAGATTAATAGAAACAAATTATGATCAACTTGGCACGTATTCTTCAAGCATTGTATTTTCATCGGAATCAGAGTCATTGCTATAAGACTCTGATTCCATGGCCTTCTCTACATAGTGTTGCATTTGTTTAGGATCCTTAACATTTCTGATACAGGGGCTTAGGTCCCACTTTTTCTTCTGCATCCCCAGTTTTTCACTGTGGTGAGGCAGGAGTTGAGGATTTCTTGATGTCTGATTGAGCACAATTTTTTTTTGTTCCAGATTATATTTTCGCCGCATATCAGATTTTTGTGGTGTTTTATTACTAATAGCAGCTTTGGTCTTTGGTTGGCTGGACGTTTGGAAATTACATGGAGATGCAGCAGCCTTAGTCTCACTTTGAGTTTTAGTGGATGGAGCAGTCATAGTGTCAGTTTTGAATTTGGATGTAAATTGCCTTAATAGCTTCATTCGTGCTTCAAGATGCAGGAGTTGTGACAGCAGAGGATAAGAATCTCGTTATCGATAAAAACAAGGTCAGAAGAGAGAAACTGAAACTTGGTAAGAAGATACAAGCAGAAGAAGTTCTTGAAGAAAGGAAAATTAAAAGCATATTTTTTTTTTTATGGTAGAAAGGATTAATTCTATATTTGTAGAAAAAAAGAACAAGTAGCACCGTCGAGAGAAGGGCGAGGAGCACATCACCGTGTTGTCTGAACTTGGTTCTGAATACTTGGGTCACTTGACACTTCGTTCCGGTCATGGAAAAGAAATAGCAAAATCGTTATATAATTTTCTAAATCAATACAAGTTAGGCTTTTCTGAACTGATAGCACTCGAGTGTGATGATACCACTGTTAACACAGGAAAACGCAATGGTGTTATTACTGGTCTTGAAAAAAATTAGGAAGGGATCTGCAACATTTTATATGTATGCTTCATACGAACAAACTCCCGCTCCGACATCTATTTTCTAAATTTGATGTTGGAACTGGAACCACGGGACCTAAGACCTTTGCCAGTCCAATCGGTGCTAGACTAAGGAGGTGTGAAAATCTGCGTGTCACTTTGTTCGAGCCTATTGCTGTTTCATGAACATCAGAAATGGAAAATACTGAAGATCTGAGTACAGATCAAAAGTACTTATTTGATATTTGTGTTGCATTTTCAACCGGAGTATGTCCTCGAGGACTGAATAATAGAAAACCATTACCAATTGTGCAATCGAGATGGATAACAACTGCTGCAGAATTTTAAAATTGTACGATTCAAACAAATACAATTTTTGCCTTTTATGCTCGAAAAAGCTATAAAAATTGGCTAATTTAAATTACACATAGCAATTAAATAATACTTTATTAAAACCTATTTAAACATTTGGTACATTAAATATGCCATTTTAAGTAAATACAACCAAAATAAATTTAATTTAACATTTTAAATTTTTTTTTTAAAAAGTTCAAGAATCTGCATTTTTGCAAAACTTCAAGCTATTTGCGGCAGGGTAAGGAAATGTCCAAAAAATCTCAAATTTTTTGTGTGAGCTGAGTGCCACCATTGTCCACTTTTCCGCACCCGCCATCATCGAATATCGAAAAAAAGTTTTTTTTCGGCCCACCCTAGTACTTAAGCGACATTGAAATAATTCTTTATTGTACATTCTTTTTAAAGTATTAGATATTCAAATTAGGATAAATATTAATTTTTAATATAACACGGAACTCAAATATTACAAGAAATCTTAAATTTCACAAAAGAATAATCATTCTGAACAAATTAAAAATGCATGTAATGTAATACCCTGTTCGCACTGAGAAAGTTAAGTCACTTAACTTGAAGTTTTTTGAAGCGGTCGTACCCGGAATCAAGATTCTCACTTAAGCAAATTTCTGAAACTCACTTAACTTTTGAGATGCTCACTTAACTATGAGTTGAGTTGAAAAGTGCCTTCTGAATATTTAATTATTATTTCTGAATTTTAGAATATTTAATTCTGATTGTTAAATAACTGGAGTTGAGTCCTACAAATAATTATAAATTGTTTCAAGCTGCTATTTGTTTGCCCTAGTTGCTTAGCACGTGTGTTTGTGGGTTTTTTTTTTTTGTAATCAAAGATCAAAAATAGAAAATGTTTAACCTGTTATTTCCTCCTGCAAAATAAATTGGGAGGATGACAAAATTAATTTTTAATTGAAATATGGCACGATAATTGCTATGTAAACAAAAAACAGTTAGAAGTTGCAGTTACAAATTTCCGAACTTATGCGCATGCCCAGATGTCATTTTGGCCAAGGGACCTTATGCACGCAACCTGAGGTCGAGGCTAAAATTCGTCTGCTGGCGGTATTTACTGGCGGTGTTTAGCATAGCAGTCTATGGAGTGTGAATTATTACTGCTTGTTTGTTAGCTATACCGGAAAAGAATTCTTTGTTGTAGCAGCATATACTTAATATATGGTGATATAAATTCAAAATTGTTGTTCTGCTTGCAAGAAAATTCTCTAAATTTGTAAATTTTCCGTAAAAATGTATCCAGAAAGGCTGAAGTCGTCTGCTAGCGATGTTTGCGCCTGCGCATAGTGGAGTTCTGGCGGTGCAGTGACTAGAATAACCGGTTAGCATACCGCCAGCTCTGGCGTCTGACGTCACGTGCATAAGGTCCAGTTAAGTCACTTAAAATCAGGGAGATATATGAAGGAGAAACTTCTCCTATGGCAACTCTCAACCAAACTTGACACTAACGCTGAAGTGGCCGCATAGCGGCGCTGCGCACACTACATGCATCATTTTAACATTGCATTCTATACGACTGTGTAATTATTTTGTTCATAAATTCATATTTTTGCATCATAATTTGGTGTGGAGCGGAAATGTTTTATGTATGGATGTGTCACGGACTATGTGAAAGCCGAAAAACAGAATAAAGAGTTGGAAAAGAAACAATTTAAAAAATTAATTCCCTTGTGGAAGACATCTCATTTTTGATAACGAATTTTCTACCCGCATTTCTATAAATAAAAGATTGATATATATGCATTACAACTAGCATTTAGTGAAATTTAAATTCCAAATTTGTCATTAAAATGTTTAATTGTGTTATATATTAAATAAATATTTAATAATCTTTATTTTTTTAATAACTTCTGGTGAAATCATATGAAATTTCGTTAGAGCTGCCATCTGTTGCTCGATTTATAAACAATATTGTGTTAAATTACATTGATTTGATATTCTAAATTTTTGTGTTAAATAATATTCTCTCGAATTAATTTAATTATTTCGTAAATAAAGACGACGTGCATTTTATTATGTTATCTCTATTCAAATATATTCACACAAACACATAAGTTTAAATTAAGTGCAATACACAGACATCAACTTATGTTTTGATTTTAAAAAATAAAATAAAAACTTGTCAATAAATTTACTTTATAAATCTGTTTATATTTACTTTTAAAAGTAAGAATTAATATTTTCTATCCATATTGTGCAACTTTTACATAATGCAGATAAACAATAAAATAGATTTTTACTTACCTATAATTTGTCAAATTTACTATGAATATTTAACAAATTCATAAACTAAATTATTGTTTTCATAGCTTCTTCTTTTTTTTTTTTTAATGCAAATAAAACATTGGAGCATTTATTTTAGTTTAAAAATAGTTAGTATATGCAATTTGTCAAATTAACTATGAATATTTAATGAATTTGTATGGAAAGGAATCATTTTTTTCATTTTAAGTAATACAGCTAAAAAAAAAAAAGTTTTTGGTTATTCGCAGTTTATTAAATTTAACACGAATATTTATTAAGTTCCCAAACTGAATCTCTATTTTCGCGGGAGAGGGGGTGGGTAATTAATAAAATAATAAATATTCAGCTGTAAGTGTGACATGTCGATGAATTTATCACACTAAGCTGATCCATAAATAATGCAGCATAAAGCTGTTTACTCTGGAGCCAGAAGAACTACTAAGATTGTATACCTTATTACATTTAATAAAACAAAAATTAATTTACATATTGGAATTGATTACAGGGAGAAAAATGAGCAATTAGCGTGCGTCGAACAAGCACGAGTTCCGAAGCGAAGTAAATACGAATGCATTCAGTTCAGTTCAGGCAACGCCGTGGCGGTTGCCGTTAGAGTTAAATTAGCAGTTCGCAAATGTTCGTTCCTGCACCATGGAGTTAGCAGTTTGGTGCGTTCAGTAGGGGACACTGCAGTACCCCCTTCCTAGTGAAACGCTACCTGAAACGTGCTGGAAAATGGACTTGCCGTCCAGAGCGAGTACACTTAACCTTTGGAGGTTCTGGTACTTCCTGGACTTCCGGCTGTTGTACTTCTGGAGTGGGCTCTAGAGTTCTGGTGGGAGGTACTGATGTCGAGTCTGGGCAGTTGAGGATAAATGCCGGCTTAAGGCGGTCGATGGACACAAACTTGGCTTTATCACCAATCTGCAGCTTGTAAACTTTATCTGAACGCTGGAGAACGACGAAAGGTCCATCGTATGGTGGTTTCAGAGGTGGCTGGACTGCATCGTGTCTCACGAAAACTTGGCTGCAGCTCCTGAGATCTTTCGATACAAAGGAGCGGTTCTTAGTGTCGTGGTTGTTGGTGGGAGCTGGGGACACCTGCTGCATGACCTCTTTTAGGCATGTGACAAATCTGGCTGCGTTGATGTCTGCAGGAGTTGGTGTAAAAAATTCTCCGGGCAATCTCAAGGCTGTGCCATACACCAGTTCGGCTGTGGTCGCTTTAATGGTGTCTCTGAATGCAGAACGCATTCCAAGCAATACTGTGGGTAAGACCTCTGTCCAACGATCAGTTAAATGAGCTTTTAAAGCGGCTTTCATTGTGCGATGCCAATTTTCTATTAAGCCATTAGACATTGGGTGATATGCTGTAGTGTGTATGTGTTTAATCCCTAATAATTTCATTAATGTTGTAAGTAAAAGGGACTCAAATTGCCTGCCCTGGTCTGATGTGACCAGCCTAGGAACACCGAAGCGAACTATCCAATTTTCATAAAACGCTCTAGCTACAGTTTCAGCAGATATATCTGAAATTGGACAAGCTTCAACCCAACGTGTGAAACGGTCAATCATAGTTAAGCAATACGCATATCCCTGCGAAAGGGGGAGGGGCCCTACGATATCGATATGAATATGTTCAAATCTCTTATCTGGAATTTTAATGTTTTGTACTGGACTGTTTGTATGGCGATATATTTTGGATCTTTGACATGGAATACATGTCCGTGTCCAGTTAGTAATATCTTTTTTTATTCCTGGCCAAACAAAACGAGATGTTAGGAGTTTTACAGTAGCTTTGACACCTGGATGAACTAAATCGTGAAGAATTTTGAATGCGGTTTTCCGAAATTCATGAGGAAGATACGGGCGAACGTTTTGTGTAGAGGTATCACACAAAAGTTTAATTTCGGTTCCCGGTAAAATCATATGTTGAAATTTTAAGGTTGTGTCAGACTTAATTAAATTTTGCAACTCAGTGTCAACATTTTGAGCTTGAGCTACTGCGGTATAGTCCAAGACATTTGGGAGTTCTAAAGCCTCAATTCTCGATAGCATATCAGCTGGTATATTATCCGAACCTTTTACAAATTGGATATCAGTACTAAACTGACCAATAAAATCTAAATGACGTAGTCGTCTGGGAGAACATTTATCAGCCTTTTGTAAGAATGCATATGTGAGTGGTTGATGATCAGTGAAAATTGTAAATTGACGGCCTTCAAGCATGTGCTTAAAATGTTTAATGGCGGCATAAATTGCATACAATTCGCGATCATATGTGTCCCATTTCTGCTGTGCAGGAGATAATTTGGCTGAGAAAAATGCCAAAGGTTCGAAACTTGTCTCATCGTCAATTTTCTTAAATTGGTTTAATGAAGCTCCTACCGCTGAATCACTAGCATCTGTGAAAAGAGTTAAGTGTGCTTCTGGATCTGGGTGAGCCAAGATTGCAGCATCGACAAGCTGTTTTTTGCAAGCTTCGAATGCTGCTTTTTGAGCTTCAGTCCAGTCAATAGTAATATTTGGTTTCCCTTTTTTGGTGCCTTTTAGCATGTCATTAAGTGGGGCCTGAATATGTGCAGCATGCGGTACATTTCTTCTATAGTAATTTAATAAACCAAGGAAACGTTGGAGTTCTTTTACAGTTTTTGGCAACTCATACTTTAAAATTGGCTCAACACGTTCAGGCTGAGGCTTAATACCGTTTTTGTTAACCAAATAACCTAAAAAGGATAATTCGGGAACACCAAAGACGCATTTCTTTAAATTAATTCTAATCCCATAAGCAGAAAGTCTTTTAAAAACACATTCGAGGTGTGCTTGGTGTTCTTCCTCAGAACTGCTTGCAATTAAAATATCGTCAAGATAATCAAAAACAAAATCAAAACCGTGCAACACTTCGTTTATAAATCTTTGAAAAGTTTGGGCTGCGTTGGACAACCCGAAAGGCATATATAAAAACTCAAATAACCCGAATGGTGTAGTAATTGCAGTTTTTGGAATATCATCTGGGTGAACTGGGATTTGGTGATATGCCCTAACTAAGTCCACTTTAGAAAAAATAACTTTCCCATGTAATTGGCTTGAAAAATCCTGCAAGTGCGGAATAGGGTAGCGGTCTGGTATTGTTATTCGATTTAGGGCTCTGTAGTCACCAGTAGGACGAAAATCTTTACCAGAGTCTTTCGGGACAAGGTGCAATGGGCTAGACCAGTTAGATGTGCTTGGTCTGCATATCCCTTGCTCTAACATATATTCAAATTCACGTTTAGCTGCAGCTAATTTTGCTGGGTGCAGTCTACGCGGGCGTGCAAAGACAGGTTGCCCTTTGGTTATAATTCTGTGCACCGTATTATGTTTTACCTCTTTCAATTTTGGGTATGGGCGTACAACATCACTGTATTTTTCTAAGATATTTTTATATGCCAAATTGTTTGCGATTAATGTAACTTGTGGAATATTGTCTGTTGATTTTGTCCCGCTGCTTTTCAATTTAGTGAGTGGATCTCTGAGACACCCCTGTTTAAGATCAATTAACAGACCATAGTGGCGTAAAAAATCAGCACCTATTATAGGCTTGCTAATGTCTGCTAGAACAAATAGAACAAATGGCCACTGAAATTTACGACGTAAATTTAAACTTAAATTTATCACTTTAATGCCATATGTTTTGATGGTAGATCCATTTGCTGAGTATAAATTGATGACATTGTCTGATTTGGGAATTTGTTTGTGATATGGTAACACACAAACATCGCTACCACTATCCACTAGATAAGAAAGTTTTGATAATGGGTCATAAACAAAAAGGCGACTTTTGTTATTCGGCTGGAAATCGCATTGCGCCACATGCGATTTCTGCTCTAGTTTTTTTCCTGATGTTTGAATTTGCATGGGGATTTGCAACGCCTGGCGGATTCTCCGAATTTAAAATGGTACCAGCACTGGTCATGCAGACCTCTGTTTCTTGGTGTTTTTGAGCGTGATCGCCTGGACGCAGATCTATTACGAAAATTATCTTGCCGCTCACGGCTTCGTGAAAGATGCTCAACCTGTTTAGTGAGTTCTGCAATTTGAGCACGTAACTCACTGTAATCTGAAAGTGGAGTTTTTGAGCAATGCACCTCATCGATACTTGCACCAGCAGTATCGTGAATTTTATCGGCCATTAAGGCCAATTTATCAAGGCTATCTTCCGATACGGAAAGGATAGCTTGCGCCTGAGTGGGTAGACGCTGTAGCCAGAGCGTTTTTAAAAAATCTTCACCCAAAGTTTTTCCTGCGAGCTGTCTCATTTTGCGCAACAAATGTGAAGGCTTGTCATCACCTAAAACTAATTCGGAAAGGACTGCTTTAATTTGTCTCTGTTGAGAGTCAGAAAAATCAGCAATAAGCCGTTTTTTTAGAGATTCATATTTATTATTCTCGGGAGGTGCTAACACTATATCACTAACATAATTTAAAATGTCGGAAGTTAGAGCGGAAATTACACAGTAATACTTAGTTGCATCTTGAGTGATGCCTGAAACAAAAAATTGTGCTTCTATATTAGCGAACCACAATATGGGATGTTTATCCCAAAAAGGTGGCAGCTTTAGGCCTACTTTATGAACCTGAAGTTCGGGCTGAACCGCGTCGTCTGGCATGGCAAAATGATAAAAAATATAAATCAAATTTTCAGGCCTAGAAGTGACTTTCTTCAAAAATATTATAGGAAATATAGGAATTTTTTTGAAGAAAATATAGGAATTTATAGGAAATTTTATTTATACGTAATAACACCAACACATGTTTTAATACATTAACGTAGACTATTTAAAGTTCATTCCAGACTATTTCAGAAGTTTTTAACACACTTCATGATTAAAATACTGGTTTCAGGAGTTGAACACCCCCCCCCTCCCCAATATTCAACATTTTTTACAATTATTTTCTGAATCATCATCACTTGCAGAATTTGCATTAAAAAAACTAATACTAATAATTCAAATAAAGGTTATAAATGATTTTTTTAAAATAAATTTATATGAAAGGAGTTTCAATAGCAAGAAAAAAATCAAAGATCTTAAAAAACCCTGAAATTTACAGCAAATTTTATGAAAAGTTATAGCAGAGAAGAGGGAGTGGGGGGGGGGGGGGGAATCCGTCCCTACATTAATTGTACATTTTCCAATGGCATACCCAGTTCCCCCCCACCCCCCATAATGCTTTGATGAAATTTGCATTTTCTCTTCAATACTTAAGGAAAAATTCTACCCTTCTTGTGATCTCTTAACATAAAAAGGTTTTTCTTTTTAATTCTTTGATGAAAAAGAAAATTTTTTCGCGATCTTTGGACAAAAATCGTTTGTTTTCCGCGATCTATTAACAAAAATCATGTTTTTTCGCGATCTTTTAGCGAAAATCGCGTTATTCTCGCGATATTTTGACGAAAATCATGTTCTTTTCGCGATCTTTTAGCGAAAATCGCGTTATTCTCGCGATATTTTGACGAAAATCGCATTTTTCTCGCGATCTTTCGAACAAAATTGTGGTTTTTTTCACGCCTTTTCGGTGAAACTTGCATTTTTCTCGCGATCTTTTGATGAAAATAGTATTTATTCGCGATCTTTAGACGAAAATCGCGTTTTCGCGATCTTTTAACAAGAATCGCGTTTTTTTCGAGATCTTTTAACGAGAATTGCGTTTTCCTCGCGACCTTTTGACGAAAACCACGTTATTATTTCGCGATCTCTTGACGAAAATCGCGTTTTTCTCGCGATCTTTTTATAAAATATTTATTTTTCCGCGATCTTTTGAATAAAATTGCGGGGTTTTTTTCAGTTTCTGATGAAACTTCCGTTTTTCTCGCTATCTTTTGATGAAAATAGTATTTATTCGCGATCTTTAGACGAAAATCGCGTTTTCGCGATCTTTGGAGGAAAGCCGCGTTTTTCTCGCGATCTTTTTACAAGAATCGCGTTTTTCTCGCGATCTTTCAAAGAGAATTGCGTTTTCCTCGCGACCTTTTGACAAAAACCACGTTATTATTTCGCGATCTCTTGACGAAAATCGCGTTTTTCTCGCGATCTTTTTATAAAATATTTATTTTTCCGCGATCTTTTGAATAAAATTGCGTTTTTTTTTCACTTTTTGATGAAACTTGCGTTTTTCTCGTGATCTTTTGATGAAAATAGTATTTATTCGCGATCTTCAGGCGAAAATCGCGCGTTTTTCTCGCCATCTTTGGACGAGAATCGCGTTTTTCTCGCGATCTTTGGAAGAGAATCGCGTTTTTCTCGCGATCTTTGGACAAGAATCGCGTTTTTCTCACGATCTTTTAATATAAATCACATTTTCGCGCTCTCCAGATGATAATCGCGTTTTTTTCTTATGAAAATAGCATTTGCGATCTTTAGACGAAAATGGCATTTTTTTTCGAGACTTTTCGACGAAAATAGTATTTTTTCACGCGATCTTTCGACGAAATTTCCATTTTTCCGCAATGTTTTGACGATATAAAAAAAAAATCGGAGAAGCGGAAAATGATAACAAAAAGGAAAATCGCGGATCCGCGGAAAAATCTCATGCCTGGGTGGAGGGTTGAAAAATATAGGAAAAAATAGGAAATATAGGAAAAATAGGAATTTTTTTCAAATTTATAGGAATTATAGGAAATATAGGAACGCTGCGAGGCCTGAATTTTTAAGAAAAGCTCAAATAACCGATGTAAACAGAAATAATATGAGGTCTTACCTTGAAAACTTCAGGATCGCCGGTTACCGCATCCTCTTAGCAGCACATTTTGTAGACAGGCTTAACGTGGCAAAATAGTCCGCGACGATCGCGAATATCACCATAAACAAAAAATAAGATGCTGCGTGTACTTGCATCATAGATTTCAACAGTCTACGATATTTTGCTGATCGTCACTTCAAAATATATTAAGAATGGCACCAGATTGCATCGCTGCAGCGAAAATTCTCACGAGGGTCACCACTTCAGCTGTAAGTGTGACATGTCGATGAATTTATCACACTAAGCTGATCCATAAATAATGCAGCATAAAGCTGTTTACTCTGGAGCCAGAAGAACTACTAAGATTGTATACCTTATTACATTTAATAAAACAAAAATTAATTTACATATTGGAATTGATTACAGGGAGAAAAATGAGCAATTAGCGTGCGTCGAACAAGCACGAGTTCCGAAGCGAAGTAAATACGAATGCATTCAGTTCAGTTCAGGAAACGCCGTGGCGGTTGCCGTTAGAGTTAAATTAGCAGTTCGCAAATGTTCGTTCCTGCACCATGGAGTTAGCAGTTTGGTGCGTTCAGTAGGGGACACTGCAAATACAAATAAAAATATTGCAGCATTTATTTATTTTTTTAAAAAGTTAATCTTTAAAATATTTGCAAAAATTTTACATGCCAAATTTAGGACACAAATTTTATTAGATACTCTTGATTTAAATAAGTCTTACTTGAAATGATATGAATATAGTAAAATTAGAAAGGGGGAAAAATATTTTTTAGACTTGTTATGAACAAAAATTACTATTTTTTGTTCCTTTTAAATAATTCAGCTGATAAAAAGGAAGTTATTTTCAGTTTACAAAATATAATATGAATAATTTAAAAATTTTAGAATAGTTCGTTTTATGATTTTTTAAAAATAATAATAATGATTTAAAAATAATCAATAATAGAATAAAAAAAAAGGTTGAAAAAGTAGAATCTCGTTTCTAACTTCAAATGATGATAATAGATGGCGCTGCGGCAAGTACATGCATCATTCGAACTTCCCGCTTGATCAAAACTGATACATGGCGTTCCTCTACCTGAGATATTGTACTACCATGCTTAAAATATTTAGCAAGTGCGAACAGGTGAAGCCTAATTCCGGGTATTCCGCTTCAAAAAATTTAAGTGACTTAAAGTTAAGTGACTTAACTATCCCAGTGCGAACAGGGTATAAGGTACTTGAAAGGTATTATCCTGTAGCAAGAAGTACATCTATTCTTCACCAGATGACATATTAAGATGGCGCCTCCTAGGAACTAGTTATTGAAATAAATAATTAAATTTGAATTTAAGAAACAAGATTTGGCAACGAATTCTCTTTCTGTTTTGTATTGTTTATATGTCTGCGAGATGTTTTGCTGAAATAAGTTTTGGAATTGTGCTGTAAAAATAAAACAAATTTATCTTGATTACTATTTGATACAATTTCGTAATAGTTAAATGTAAGGAAAAGTGTGTATTTCCGATATATTTTAAATACAATATTGTAATGTTCGAACCTTAAAATTACTGAATTATCGTTATTAAAAATTCCTTGTAGAACTATTTTACTATAAGATTGATTACCTTGTTTATAAAGTGTAAAAAGTATAATCTTTAATCTGGAATTATCAGTGCTTATTTAAAAAGTATCATGTCTGATGTTCAAACTATAAAACCCGAAGAAGCGCAGAGTTCAACAATTGTTGTGGAAACCGAAGCAGCTGAAGCCGTAAGTATTGTTCAACGAGACTCTTGCAAACTGCACTCGCTAATCATTATATTTTTTAAAAATTATATTGTGTATTAATTAAAAAAAATGGTTCACAAAAGTTAACTAATTATTGGATTTCGTCTATTCTTAGAATATGAAAAGACCGGCATGATCGCCATTGCGCATTATGTAACAAGTTTCTTGTCAGTTTCTGATTATGTCAGCCATTTGTAGATAATATTTTCGTTTTTACCAGATTTCATAACTTATTCTGAATTAAATGCTCGATTTTGCAAGCGTCATAAGAGATAAATTCGAGATTTAATTTTTCTGTAAATTTAGCTATAAGGAAACAATGCATACAAAGTCCAAATTATGGAAAGACCGAGGAAGAATATATAGGGGAGAGTGGTACAGTGAGAGGAATGGAACAGTAGGTTTTTCTCTTTATGTATCATTCTAAACATTTGTTCAATCACACACAAAATGAAGCAATGGAAGCCTAATCTTCAGCTGGAAAATTTTTTTGATCCACATAAGCTTATAATTGTAAGAAGGAAAAGATTATTTCAAGAATCAAAAGTAAATTTGCTTCATATACTTTTTATGTTATCTATATACATTATTGATTTATTTATGCATTAAATGTAATAGTTTCCCTATTTATGGAATATTATATTGTATATTATCCATAATGTAAACTAAGCCTAAAAGCAGCATTTTTCTTTAGACAGGAAGTTTAACTCGAAACAAAGTATTGGTACTTACATATTAACGTCACCGCAGCTACAGATATGGCGGTTTTTAAGTACCGCCAATCTACACCTAAAATGTTTGCGATAAAATAAAACATTTTATTTAAAATTAAAACACTTTATTTAAAAATAAAGTAGGCAATTGGATTTCGGTGGAAAATGAGTTAATATAAAATTTAACATATATTCAAAGCAGTCCCTTTTTCTTTTGGCAAATACCAAATACGCATTTTCGTAGCACTAACAAATGGCGTCAAAAGTCAGCAAACAACAAGGCAACAAAGAATCCAAAAGATAACTGCGTGCGTGTGCGAACAACAAAATTTCTTTTTATTGGTGCAGTAGCCCAACTTCTGCTGTGGTGGCGTTAATGTGTAAGTACCCAAGTCTTTTTAGAGGATAATAATATACTCACTCACTTCTAAATGTTAATAAATTTAATTGTCATCTGTGACTGACAATCTTGAATTTTCATTCCTATCATGTAGAATCTGGAATTTTATATTGTGGTACATATATTATCAACCTACAGTTTTTGTTTGATTGCATATCTAACCGGTTCCACCAGTGGCCGAGAGGTTAGGACCTCTCAACTGGTAGACGGCAGGTGCTGGGTTCGAACCCAATCGTGGCTGTCGGCCTAACCGTTCAGAGTTTTCGTGGTTTTCTTTGAACCTTGCTTAAATACGGGTTAGGTTCCCTTAGAAAGACCCCCACGAAGGGCACTCCCCCCATGGTCCTATATACCTAGTGTAGATAATCGGACGACAAAAAAAATCAAATCAAATCAAAAAAGCATATCTAACCGACACTAGACTACATGTGTTTTTATAGCTTTGTTTTATTGCTGTCCCATACCTTTATGTTAGTGGGGAGATATGTAATACATTTTGAAACTTACAATTTCTTTAATTTTAAAATAACTTTTACATATTATGTTTCTATATTGTTGAGGGAGATTAAAAAAAAATGTTTCACCTTGCACTGTATAAATTAAAATTTTTATTTTTGTGTCAAAGTTGATTTTCTTACTTTTGTAGATACATATAAAAACATTTTCTTGTGAATGAATGTTTATATAAAATATACCAATCAGTCAGAAATTTGTTTAGTAGTCACTAGCTGGTTGTACTCAAATTTTATACTAATTTTTTTTTTAAGTAAATTTAACTTTTGAAATGCAATTGGCTTTACTTTTAAAAAGGCTAATAAATAGCCACTTTTTTAGACTATTTTAAAATTTGAATTATAATTACAAGTTAACATCACTAAATGAAAAAAGAGTGAGGGAGTATGATTGTCACAGGAGTCAAGAGCAGATTCTCAGAGAATTTTTCTTTCTTTCCTATTAACGATGCAGGTAACTTTACTTTTTAATTGTGTTAATAATATATTTTAAATGTACCTGCTGATTTTTACTTTAAAATTGAAAAGTTTAAAAAAAATCTGATATATATATATATGTATATATAAGCAAAACAAAAAACAATGCAAATCCAAATATATACGAATTTTCAGAACTGAACCAAAAAATATAAAATTTATTAAACTAAACAAGAAAAAATATAAATTATATATTAAAAAAATAACATATATATATATATGTTAATAAGATATATATTATCTATATCTATCTTTCTATATATATATTTTATAAATAGATAGGTATATTTAATTAATTTTTAATCAGGATTTTTATCATCCCTATTTTAAAATTAGTTTTGCTTTTCAACATTTTTATCCCATTTTAATTATTATAATATTAACATTTCTTTCTACTTTTAAATTCTCCTGGTATAATTTCATTTTCCAGGCATTGCCTCCTATTCGTCTGAAGTTAAAGAAACCTAAATCAAAAAAGAAAGTTGCTTGGTCAGCAGATACTGTGGACAACGAAAATCTGAACAAGAAAAAATCTAAGTGTAAGATGCTCTTTATTATGTAGATTGGTTTGAGTTCATAATAATTTATACTACAAAAATACTTTTATAAGTTTAACTTTTTTTTAGTGGAAAAAAAATCTCATTTGAACTTGTAATGAAAAAGAAATTTAAAGTGAATAATTAAAAAGTGATAGTCAATGAAATTCTTTTTAGATGTCCCAAAATATTTCCTTATTAAAAATGTGAAAACTGTTGAATTAGCATTTTTTGTTCATGGAAAGTGAGGTAAACTATTTGCAAGTTTAGAATTATGTTTCCGTTTTAAATTGGAATTTCATTCAGTTCAATTATTTTTTTTTAGCAAGGCATTTTACATTAAACTAAACTTTTCTTTCTTTTTGTTTGTTAAAACTGGGCTGTTTATGAGTTTGTTAAAAATATGTTTGATTGACTATAATAAAGACAAAATATGTTTTGTGAAAACAATTATTTATTTTCACTATTGGTTTTTATTTCATTAGATTAAATTTCTATGCTTATTTTACTTCTATAAATTACATTTCTTTCATAGATGAAAACAATATGTATGTATCCAAATTGATAAAAAGAAGCCAATAAAAAAAAGTTTTAAATTTTTTTTAACATAATTTATTATTACATATACATGCATATTTATTGATAATAATAGACATTGTTGGATTATAAATAGTATAACTTCGTTTGAAAATAATTTAAATTAAATAATTACAGTGGATTATGTAAAAAATTGGAAAAATTCATATTTTGTTTTAAATAGTTATTAGTAAACAGTCTCATGTTCAAAGAATAAACTACACTACACAGTGAAACATTGATACTTTGAAATTTTTTATAAACAATCTTTTGATTGCTAATAATAAACATTTGATTTAGTTTGTGAATATAATATTCTTTTTCACATTTTTTTTTAAAATAAATTTAAAATTCTTCTTGGGGAATTTTGTTTTTAGAGTGGACAGTCAAAAACGGATTATGAACAGAACTGTTCGAAAGGGGCAGTCGCCCTGGGTGTAGAAATGTAGGTGGCGCAAATTTATACTACAAATGTCATTTTTGGGCTGTCGCAAGAAAAAAATGGGAGGGGGCATCAAATTCTAATTATGCCCCGAGTGCAATTTTCTCTTTGCACGCCCTTGATTGTGAAGCAGGAAAATCCTGTTTTGGAGCAATAAAACAAAATTTTGAAGGAGGAAAATTGTAAACAGAAAAATCCACTTCTGGTATTAAAAATTGTTTTGTGCCCCTTTGACAAAATTTTACATTTATCGCAATTTTTGGGATTTTGTCATGAAATTAACCATTTTTTTCACAAATCTTGCTGGGAATTAGTCGTTATTTTGCAATTTTTGTAAACAAAATTTGCTGTTTTTTTTTTTTTCACGATTTTTTGACAAAATTACGCATTTTGTGGGACACATCAGAACTTTTTTTTTTTTTTTTTTTTTTTTTTGCGTTCTGTTATCACATCAGCGCTGAAGGGCAGCGTTTTTTCAAATGTGGAGCAAGAAGGACTCTATTTCTTTTAATGAGTGACAAGAGGGGTGCTAGTTTTTGGGTGAGGGGCAAGGGGGGTGCTATTTTTTAAACTTAAGGGCAGGAGGGGCAGAGCTCCCTTCTAAAACCCTCTGGGGGAAACTCTCTATACACACATATATGTTTGTGTTGGTGTATACAATATATTTGTGTATATATGCATTTGCATAATTATATGTGCCTGTGTATGTACTGTGTATGCACTGGTGTACGGCTAACCCAAAAGTACCCAAATTTTTTCTGCAATCACTGAAAAGATATATAGTCTCCAATGTTGTACATTTGTGTCCTGCAAAACGATGCTTGTTTTTAATGCAACATTCTTATTAACTTTTTATTGGGCAATTCTTTGAGAAACAGGACATGGGTGGCAAAAACTTAAATAACTCAGAATTTTATCAAATCTTGGAATTTTATAGCAAAAAGTATGCACTTTTCATTTATTAGTAAATTTTTTAAATTTGTGATCTTAAAAAATCCAGAAAGAGAAGTTTCACAGGTATCCAGAATAACACAGTTTAGATAAATTCCCATACTAAATGTTTAAGATCACAAATACTACATAAAACATGTTAAAATTTTATTTGTGTTTGGTCTGCTCATTTTTAAAGAGAATATTTAAAAAAAAAAAAAAATGTTAAAATAAAAATACATAAGATTCTAATTACTTTAATTAATAAATTTTAATGAAGTAAATATAGGATGTAATACTGTTACTACAATGATGTTAAAGTTTTATTTATTTTAAGAATAATATTACTAAGAATTAAACATTCTGTTTTTTCTTAATGAGTCTCTGAAAGAATAAATTAATACAAAAGAAATTGTAATATGTTTTTTAATTAATGGTATAATTACTGGTAACGGAATTACATAATGAGTAACAGAATTACGGTAATGGAATTACATTGTACTTTTTTTAAATGTTATTAAATTCTAGCTTGTGTGGAAAGCATATTTAAACAGATGAACATAATATTTTGTCATATTTAAGCATTTTTAATTTAAAATAATAATTCAATTTCATTAAATTTCATCTCTGTTTATCTAAAAGGAAAATAGTAGCTGCACTGTGATTATTCTAATGTAAACATTACAGGGTTCGCACGGACCTTAAAAATCATTATAAAGTCCTTATATTTCGATAGTCCTTAATAAGGATCCTTAAAGTCCTTATTTTTTATTGAAAGTCCTTATTTTTTAACATGAGTTTAATATTAACGCAATCTGTAAAATGTTTTAAAAAAAATCGCCAAACATTCCAGTGGAGATTCCCGTCCGAAATTTCCGAAAATTTAAGGCATCCTCTTCCGAAAATTTAAAATTGGGTTATGAGTTCTGCATAGTTGCCAACTTGTACGGTTTAGTGCGCGGAAAAAACAATCACGGAGAGATGCAAATTTTGTAAAAGGATCGCCGAAAAAGCGCACATTTCATCAATATTTCGCGGGAAAATGACGATTTTGTCGATGTTTTTGTCAACGAACTTTGTCAAAAGATCGCTGAAAAACGCGAGTTTCATGTGCGGATCACAGATAAAACGGCAATTTCACCAAACATCGCAGACAAAACGCTGATTTCGTCTGAAGACCGCGGGAAAACGTCGCTTTCGTCTAAATATTGCGGCTATAACGCCTATTTCGTTTAAAGATCGCGGAAAAAAACACCGTTTTCGATAAAAGATCACTTAAAAATATTTTGTCAAAAGATCATTGAAAAAAAAAAATGCCGATTTCATCAAAAGATCACGGAAAAAAACGCGATTTCGTCAAAAGATCGCGGGTATAAAACGCCTAGGGATGATTCTCGTCCGAAATTTTAAGGCATCTTCTTCCGAAAATTTGAAATTGGGGTATCAGTTCTGTATAGTTGCCAACTTGTATGTGTCAGCCTACTCATACCCTTAACACTCCATAAGCATATATACATATTGTAATAGGATAATATAGCATGACTTACTGGTTTTTATTTTATTCCAATCTTATCCTATCTTTATCTTATTTCCAATCCCTTTATTTTGTTTTTCCTTATTCCATGGCATATTCCATTTTTAAATCAGTTACTTGTTTGTTTACTTTCGATTTGAACTCTTACATGTGCGTTCATGATCGTTTTCTTCCGTCTGATCGCGATTTGCGATCTTCGCAAATCGCAACTTACAACTAGCTGTATCTCCCTTTCGCAAAGCAGGAACGCATTCGCTCAACTTCGGCAGATGCAAAGGGGGCGTTGCACTCTGGCGATGTCTAGAATAGCGAGGGGTATTTAAAACAGTCGGTTTGTTTTGACTGCCGGTGGTCTGACGATGTTTTGGTCTAGTAAAGGCCGTTTGTTGTCTTAAATATTAGTTATGAAAAGTTCTGTTTTACAGTTTGTTTTGCTGGTGAAAGATGCAGTTTGTAGTTTATTTTAGTTGTGAAAGATGGTGTTGTCTTATGAACTGAAATTCTATTAGTCGATAGTGGAAGTATCGTGATGAATATTTTATTGTCATGCATTGTTTAACATCCAAGGTTTTTTTACTTCCTTTGAACATTTTCTGGACATTACTTTTCGTCATCACCTGAATCAAGAAATCTGTTTTCTTCCAGTTATGCCACAGTGAGTAGTTTGCTTTGCAATCTGTACTGGTCACTTTTTCTTTACTTTACGTCATGCTGTTTCAATTAATTAAGTGTTTTTTATTGTGTTAAAGTATGACTTTAATTTTATAGATAACATAATTTCAGAAATTACTTTTTTTTGGTTGATTTTACCAGATACAATTTCTCTTTGTTTATTATTTTATATAGACATATATTTTTATTTTGAATATGTTTTTCTTGAAAATAAACGTTAGCTTATCTTTTAATTAAATGCTTCTTTACTGACTTTATTACACTACCACAGATTGCCAATTTTTATTCCAGGTCACCATTTTTTTTATTTTTTCTATCTCTGCTTTAGTTTTATATAATTTTTAGAACGGTTCTGGCTTCAGAACCGATCTGTATGGTTTTGCGCTCAGAAAAAACAGTCGCGGAGAAATGCAAATTTCGTAAAAGGATCGCCGAAAAGGCACACGTTTCGTCAATATTTCGTGGAAAAACGTCAATTTATTTTATTTTATTTATTTATTTATTTTTTTGTCAACGAACTTTGTCAAAAGATCGCTAAAAAACGCGAATTTCCTGTGCGGGTTGCGGAAAAAACGGCAATTTCATCAAAAATCGCAGATTTCGTTTAAAGATTGCGGATATAACGCCTATCTCGTTAAAAGATTGCGGAAAAAACGCCGTTTTCGATAAGATTGCTTAAAAATATAGTGTCAAAAGATCATTGAGGAAAAAAACCCGCCGATTTCGTAAAGATCGCGGGGATAAAAGGACATTTTCGAGAATAGATCGCGTAAAAATGCGAATTTTGTCAAAAGATCGTCGAAGAAAACGCCGATTTCATTAAAAAGAAACACGGGAAAACGCGGATTTCATCAAAAGATCACAGAAAAACTGCCAATTTTGACAAAAGATCGCAATAAATCGCCGATTTTGCTAAAATATTGCAGATAAATCGCTGATTTCATCTAAAGATCGCAGGAAAACGTCGATTTCGTCTGAAGATCGCGGATAAAACGCCGATTTCATAAAAAAAAACCACGGCAGAACGCTGATTTCGTCAAAAGATCGTGGAAAAACCGCCGATTTCGACAAAAGATCTCGGATAATCCCCCCACCCGCCTGACCACGGGGTGGGGTGTAACTCACGGAATTCCCCGCACCGCCGATTTCCATAAATGCGATGTTGATTTCCGAAAAAAAAAATTTTCACCCAGAATCGCCCCAGAAACATTCTTAATCTGCCAAATATGGCAGCTGAAAAAAAGAAAAAATAAAGTCTCTTATTTGTGATTGGACATTAAAGCTGCCTCTTTTGTTTCCCCGATTGCGACGTAGAAACCTCGTATCCACAAACACCAATCGTAATCAGTATTCACCATCTAAAATTTCATTTTCTTTGAACTAGAGAAATGAATAACAAAGAAAAGATATTTCACCAAATAATTGCGCCAATCTGTTTTATAATCCGCTAATCTGTGTTTGATTGTAGTCTTATTATTTCACTGGATATGTGTATCATGGTTAATAGCAAGTCTTCCTCTGCAGGAAATAAAAGGAAATTAATTGAAGATGACTTAGGTTTTATAAAAAAAAAAATATGGCTTCTTGAAAAAGAAGTATCAGAGTTAGAAAATAAGGCCAATGAATTAGCTGATAAAGGTGAATCAACTAAAGATATTCGATTATTTATAAAATCGAACAGTTGTAGAAAATCTGCAAAAGAAAAAAGGAAGAAATTTCCCCCCTGACTAAAGAAATAGATGTTAAAAAACAGTTGCTAGCCAACTAATGTTATATATTTTGTTATATAATTACATAATTATATTTTATGTAAAATTTCAATCTATTATGTTTAAAATTTAATGTGAGTAATTATGTGTACTGTTCTTTTTTAACTTTAGAAAGTCCTTATTTTTCTTTTAACAAAGCTCTTACAAAGTCCTTACAGAGTCCTTATTTTTCATTTAGCAAACTCTGTATGAACCCTGAAGTTTTGTACAGTTTTTGTGAAATAAACAACTAAACTTTAGCAGTTCATGCTTACAACATTAAAAGAAGCACATATAGTATGTTTTTGCAGCAAAATAATGATGTTAAAATAAGCTTTTCAAAATTTGTAACACTGCGCCCTAACCAAGTCTTTGCTACAACAAGATGTCCCCCACACTACTTGCTTATGCAAATACCATGAAAATGTAAGGCTACTGCTAATTGCTTTAGAAAAAGCTTTACCACAAATCCCAATATCTTTCAGGGAATTTTGTTCTGTTCTTACTTGTAATCAAGATGATGAAAGATGTATGTTCTGTGAATTTAACAACTGCCCTCAAGAGCAAGTACAAAATGCTGCAGATTTTTTTTCGTGTGGCTAAATCAAGATGTGAAAATATTAAGGTATTATCAGCGTTAGAATTCCTAAAAAAAAGTCACTGGTCCCAAGGACCAGTAAGCATGAGAATTTACTGGTCCGCAGACATCATCACTGGTCCGCTACATAAAATTCTATTAAATAATTTTAACACTTATAATGGCCTCTCCCCCTCCCTGGAATATAACCCAATCCTACTTTGCATTTATCCAAAATTTTTAGCATAATAAAATGTAAAATTATAATTTACTTAAAATTAAATAAACAGTACGTAAAAAAAACTATCAAATTATTAATTAGATATTTTAATTGCCATTACTTATTTCAACTGACTGTAAGTTTTAATGCAATTTTTTTTTTCGATTTTTCTCCAGATTGTAGCGAGAGGGGTGGAATTGTAGCTAGTGTCAGTGATGCAGCTGGACTTGAAAAATTCTGTTTCCCCGGGACTTCTAAAATTCTGGGTCCCTTTTCGACAAAAGCGGGTCCCCACTAATAATATTAAGTCATATTTTTCGACTCAAAAATTGAACTTGTTCACTTCCACAAGATAAATAAAATGCAATAATTGTTTTAGTAGTAATAAATAATTAAAACCAATATTAATTTAAGAGAAAATTTGTGTACTTTTTAAAGAATAAAAGTGCAAGATACAAATTTAATTATAAAATAATGCTTATTTAAGTGTAGAAGATAACAACCCCCTTTTAAAATGGGGCAAGACAGGTTTATTGAAAAAACATTTTTGCTAAAAAAAGGGATATTTTTGTTGAGTAAATGGATACTTTGCTTAATGAAATGGTGCTTTCAGGAGTCGCATTCACTCAGAAAGATTTGGAGCAATAAAAAACCGATTGGGAAACAGGAAAATCAGTTTTTGGAGCAGCAACCAATTTTGAAGCAGGAAAATTAATTTTTAAAACAGAAAAATTCTCGCCCAGCATTCACTTATTTATTTATTTATTTTTCGTGCTTTTTTTTGTCAAAATTTCCGTTTTTCGTGTTATTTTGACGAAATCTTTTGTTTTTTCGGGGTTTATTGACGAAATGTACCGTTTTTCGCGATATTTTTTGACAAAATTTGCCGTTTTATCGCGATTTTTGTACGAAATTTGCCGTTTTTTCGCGATCTTTTGCTGAAATCTGCCGTTTTTTTCGGGTTTCAGGCTGAAATCAGCCTTTTTTTCGCGAATTTTTTGGCGATATTTGCCGGAAATTAGTCGTTATTTAGCGATTTTTTAACAAAATTTGTCGTTTTTTCGCAATTTCTTGAGGTAATCTGTCGTTTTTCGCGATTATTTTTTTGACAAATTTTGCCGTTTTATTGCAATTTTCGGACAAAATTTGCCGTTTTTTCGCGATTTTTTTTCTAAATTTGCCGTTTATCGTTATTTTGTTCGAAATTTGCCGTTTTTTCGCGATCTTTTGGAGAAATCTGCCTTCTTTTTCAGAATTTGGAATGAAATTAGCTATTTCTTCGAGAATTGTTTGACAAAATTTGCCGAAAATTAGTCGTTATTTCGCGATTTTTTAACGAAATTTGCCGTTTTTTCGCGATCTCTTAACGAAATTACGCGTCTCGTGGCACGCGTAAGAGCTATTTTCTTGCATCCCATCGCCGATTTTTTGCTTAATTTACACGCTATAGCACGTCCGTGACATCGCTGAAATAAAAAAAATCTTATGTGCGATTGGTTGAGATTTTCTCAGGGCCTGAAAAAAGGCACTGGTCCTGCGGACCACTAAATTTTTCAAATTAGTGGTCCGATTGAATTATCGGTGGTCTCGGACCAACGGACCACCAAGGATTTCGAACGCTGTATTATACTGTGGAACAAAAGAAATTGAAAATAATATGCAAGAGTATAATAAAATTTGGGAAAACATTGTGCCAATCCTAATGTTCATAGTTTATATTTTGCTAAAGTTGTCAGTGATATATGTGCTGAAACTAAAAAAAATGTCATTTTCAAGTATTTCTTCATGTCACAACTTTAATCCCGGACCTTTTTTTAAGCCTATGAATGAACTTAACTTGCCAGTTTGTTGTGGATAGTGGGTTTTGGTAAAATATATGCCTGCTACTTCAAGCAAAAAAATAGAAATTGCACACCATTACATACGGCAAGTACTTTAAAAACAATCCTCTTGCTTACATGTAAAGTTTTTAAAACGGAATGGGGAGGCTTTTATCTGGCCTTCTCAAGATGACTTTGATTATGTTGAACAGGAAGATATTTTGATGACCCTTTCTGAACTCCGAATGGATCATAGGGGTCATTTAAGTCTTTAAAGATGATCAGTTTGTAAAAAAGTATAATGTGAAGTAAAATCGTATCAACATTTGCATTGTATCTTGTACTAGAAATAAAATTTTGAATTTAAAAAGCTTGATTTTCAGAAGATGTAATTCCGTTACTTCTATTTAAACTACAATTAAAAATATTCACTAATGAGTATATTCTGAACAACAAATGTTTCTTAGAATATAACATGTAGTTAATTTAAACACATAAAACAAACAATGATAGCATGGTTAGATTCACAGGAAATTAAGTTTGATCAAACAACACTTTTATCTTTGTCTTTTTTCTGTAATTCCGTTACCAAGCATTTAAAAAATTCTAAAAAAATCTTATATTATTTGAGAACTTTTTTAAATGCATATTTTGTTTTCTGTATCTGTGAAGTTATTATTCCTGCAAAAAATCAGATCTTTAAAAAATAATAAATAGTCTTAATTCTAATAAAAACTTATAAATTTCTTCTGATCTGTAATTCCGTTACCAAAGAATTGGCCTATTGTTTTTCAATATTGTTAGCTTTAACTTAAAATTTTTTGAATAAAATAACACATATATGTGACGATTTAAAAGTTAGGAGCCAGAGACATCAACGCCGGGTTTCCCTTTCACCGCAGAGAAGTCATGGCCACCGAGGAAAATAAATAAATAGATGTAGAGAATCCAAATAATTACTCATTGGCTGCTGTAAGTTCATTTATTTAATCCGTAATCATGAGAAAGGGAAAAGCTCCTTTTGCAAACTGTCTTTTACCGAAACATTCCATCATTATTTCAGCAAGCCGTACTCATCGAAGAAAAAATCCTAGAATCCTCCTTCTTAGCTCGAGACTTTCCCTCTTAAATCTCAAAAGAAAATTCCAGAACATTCTGTAACCTCAAACCATCATTCTTTTATGTAAACAGAATTCTTGTCCAGCTACGAGACTATTTTCCACAGACGATAAATTTATTTTTTAAAAAATATTATTTAACCAATTTATAATCGACTCAGGATTTTAAATATCTTAGGCAGACGATTTTTATAGACTATTAATTTTAAAAGAAAAAGAAAAGAAATGAATTTATTGCTATGCACACTATCAAAGGTTGACTGAGGAAAAATAAATAAATAGATAAATAAAATAATGATATTTTTTGAAAGGTATGGGTTTGGAATAAATTTAATAAGACTGTCTTAAAAAGGGTTGATAAAAACATAGAAGAAATTAGTTTTATATGGAATATTTAGAAATAAAGTTTAATTAAGAATATTTTTAATTTAGAGCCATCTTTTTAAGTTTACGCATACTGGAATAATGTTTTTTAAGGCAAATTAAGAATTTATATCGTCTGCATAAAGATTAACAGATTAGATTTAGAAACAAGATTTTAATTTTATAATTTGAAGTAAGTACGGAACATTATTATAAGAAAATTAAGATAGTATAAAGGTTAGTTTTGGCAAAAATTTTTTTAATTTGTAATATATATTTTTCTCTTTTTGCATGTATGTGTGTGGAAATGGAAGGAGCGAACGACTAAAGATGATAATTGAAAATAAAATTGTTTTTTCCAAGCAAATTTTTAAATTGTTTGATTTATAAACTATAATTTTATGAATAATTTGATTAAATTTTATTATTACAATTTCTTTTTTATAAATACATTAATATTTATTTTGAACACTATTGGAATAGTTAATTATTGAAAATTCAAATGTCGAGCAAAGCATGTCCTTACTATTTTTCAAACAAAACATTAATAAAACAAAATTTCATTTCAGCGATTAAATAATAATATGTATATATATATATATATATATATATATATATATATATATATATACAGTAGGGTGGTTCAAAAAAACTTTTTTCAAGATAAATACCAAGACACCCCCTACTTTTTTTACATTTACTCATAGTATCTCACTCCTAAAATTATAGCTATTTACACTTATAGGAAGATGGTGCTCAATGACCCTTCATTTTGACACTTTTTGGTAATTTTATGCAATTTTATAGTTTTAGAATACTATTGGAATATATGTTTAAAATGCGTAATTTTTTAAGAAAAACTGACTTTTTTAAGTTTTGATAATTCCTAGTAGATGATATAAAGATTAATTTTAATATTTGGCAACAGTTTTTCTATTTAATGCATCTGGTAACATTGCAACACTTCTGATATAAGACGCCGCCAATTCCTAAGCAAGGGATATTACAAAGTTCTATAAGCTACAAGCTGTTTCTAATAAAAATAAAAAAAGAATGTGATATTTTTATAGATCAATGAGATAGACACAAAATGTGTTTGGCTAATTAAAATAGAGAAATTATTAAAAAAACAAGAGAATTCTTAAAAAGGGAAAAAAAGAAAGAATGATAAAAAAGAAAAAGCCACAGGTGTAAACACTTCATCCACAGCTGTTTATTCTGTGACTGATTCGGAAAACTCAGAGTCCACTTCTCAATTAGAGTTTAATGATATTTTTTCCTCATATAAAGAAAAAACTTATTCACAATCCTAAAACAAAACAAGATTTGTCTAAAACATAACTGTACACATCTCATTTACTAGTGCTTTAGATTGTAGCAAGACATCTTGTTGTGAAGCTCTGCTTTTGATTGTTCCAATTGTAAGCTCTGGGGTATGATCCTTGTACACTTCTTCTTTCAAGAAGCACAATACAACGATCAAGATAAAACCTTGCCAAGAAAAAAAAACTATAAAAGAATATGTTGAGGCAGCAATTCATGATTTCAAACTAGATTATCCTTCATTGAAATGGTAAAATTTTATCTGAATACTTTGGATTAAGAAATGTTGTTCAATTTTAGAAGCTTTTATTGAAAAACTCCTTGATGTGCCCAAGTTGAGTAGTGTGGTTGAACAGCAGAAAATATAGTGAATTCTATTTTTAACCTATTACGCAAGAGGGAATAAACATTCAAAATGAATGTTTTGATACCATGAGTGTAAATATTGGTTATGTAAAAAGAACATGCATTCGTTTGAATAAAACAAATTGGTCGTGAATTACTGTGGCTAGCTTACAGGCACCATATCATGAACTTCATCTTGGCAAAGGTTTTTAGCTTGTGTCTTGGATTGTCCAGTTCTCCAGAAATCCCACTCTTCAACAGAGTTAAGAATGTTTGGCAAGGAATTGAACAAACAAATTTTCGGGGATAGAATTGAAAGAATCCACTAAACATTTTAAAGATTCAACTATTGCCTTTCTTTTACCTGTCGATAAATTTATTCTGTGGTCAACAGTGATGATTATAAAGAGATGACTGAGTTGATACTTTGGGAAATCCACCTGAGAAAATCCACTGGAGTGCCCCAGGTGCTATTCATGATGCTCGATGGATAGCTAAACTCCTTTCACTTTCAATATCTTTCTCTTCTGAAATCAACCAGAAGTTTTCCATTTAACTAAGAGAGGGGGATGCAGCTCCAACAATTTGTGCAATTCAATGCTTCTCTCTTTTGCAAAGATTGGATAAAAGCTCCACTTGCATATGAAGCTCTTGCAGTTGTCTTAAATTATAAAAAGATCTTAGAAAATATGCGATTGATGATTCTCAGATTGGAATAGGAGCAAAGAAAAGGAAAGTCTTATAAAGTCATGTGATACGTTTCAGAATTGTGTGTCTTGTCTTATTTTCAGACACAGTACCAACAAAAGGAATGAACAACCATAAATGTTCATGAAATGAAAGATGACAATCAAAGTTATTGAAATAAGATTCAAGCCTTGAAGATTTAGCAACAAAAAATAATGTTGTTGAACTCTTTTCTCATTTAAACAGTAATTACAATTTTCTACAACTTTCACCTGAAAAAAGGAAGGATATTATCTATTACAAAAATTGCAGAAACTATGTAAAATAACTAAGGATGGTGATTGATACTGCTAAGGGAGGTGTACAGCTGATTTAAGACTTCAACAAATTTTTAACAAATGATGAGGATAAGCAGTGTCTTTTGCAAGTTGAAGAAAATAGGACTTTTACTACCAAGACAACAACAAAACAAATTAATTGGTAATATTGTTTCAAAAATGTAAATATAAAAAACAAGCAATGTTAATTATTTTGCTAGGCTTTAATAATCATGTAAATATATAAAAAAAACACATTTTAAAAAAATTGGCTTTTATTTCAACTTTTAATAAATTCAATTACAAATGTTTATATATCGCCAAAAGTGAAAAGTTGACAGTTCATTGAGCACCATCTTTTATTTGCAGTAGGAAATTAAAACTTTGCCAGAATAATAATATGAGCAGCTGTAAAAAAATGAGGGGGTGTCCTGGTCTGTACAAGAAAGTTTATTTTTTTCCATAGGTTTGTGAACCACCCTAATATACAGGGTGATTCATAAAAGATGGGCAGAACTTTAAGGGGTTATAGTACACTTAAAGACAAATAATATTAAATAGGAGACTAAGGGTCCCAGACGTATTCCCAAGGAGATAGGGAGCATTAAAGTTTAGGGTCCAAAATTTCAAATGATTATAAAAAATGGAAAAATTGGTCGATTCGTTTGCGGTTTTTGCAAAAAATTTTCTTTATGCCAGTATTTTCTTGAAATAAAATTTTAAAGTTCAATTTCAAAAAATGCCGATAGGGGGCGCTTTAGACTTTGGAGTAATAAACAACTATTTTTTAACGTTATGTTTTGTATTTCTTTAAATGATTTCGAAAGCTTAGACTTAAACTTAAATTTTGATCTAAAAATCTGAGTCCTAACGAGTAGTTAAGTAGCGTAAACTGAAATTTGAAATTTGAAACCCTTCTCCCCCCCCAGAACAAAAATCAGTTATTCCCGATCTTTGTGTCGTAGATTAGGCTCTAACTACTGCTGCGTTTTGCTAAAATTATTCTTTATGTCAGTATTTTCTTGAAAATAAATTTTAAAGAAAATTTTCAAAAAATTCCGATAGAGGGCGCTTTAGACTTTGGAGTAACGAACAACTATTTTATACCGTTATTTTTTGTGTCTCATTAAATGCTTTCTAAAGCTTAGACTTAAATTTTCAGCCCAAAATCTGAATCGTTAGACGTGGTTAAGTTTCTGGGGAGAGGGGTTTGAAATTTCTACTCCTGAGCACAGTTCAGTTTACCATGTCCACACATTGTGTGCTGTGATACGAGGTAAAAAGACACAAATTAGGATTATGTTACCAAAGCATATTTATTAACATGTAATTACAATAAATGTTCAAAATTGTGACCACCAGAGGTTATGCACGCAGAACAACGGCGAACATTCGCGAAAACATCAGGCTTTTCGAGCACTTCCCCTACAGCGGCGGAAAGTCTGGCGACCAGTTCCTCGGGGGATTCAATGGGTGTCTCATACATAAGAGCCTTCAATTGTCCCCAAAAAAAGAAATTGAGGGGTGAAAGATCTGGCGAGCGAGCAGGCCAAGCAACAGGACCACCTCGACCAATCCATCTATTCGGAAATGTGATGTCCAGATAGTTGCGGACGTCTCGTACATAATGGGCTGGCGCTCCATCGTGCTGGAACCACATGACCCGCCAGATGCGTGGAGGAACAACGTTTAACAGGTCTGGCAGCACATGTTGCAGAAATGTGAGGTATGTTTTACCGTTGAGGCGTTCAGGAAGAAGGTACGGTCCGATTAGGTGGTCTCCGAGGATTCCTGCCCAAACATTGATGGAAAAGCGTCTCTGATGAGCATGTGGATACGTAGCATGTGGATTGACATCCGCCCATACATGTGCATTGTGTGTGTTAAATGTACTTTCACGTGTGAAGGTACATTCATCGGTGAAAAGCACAGTTCATCCAAAATGTGGATTTAGCGCGTTCTGCTGCAGAAACCAGCGGGCAAATTCAATACGATTTGGATAATCCCCTGGAGACAGTTTCTGGACTCGTTGCACATGAAACGGGAGCAAATGTTCATCCTTCAGTACCCTCCAAGTCATGGACTGTGAGGTATCCACCTGCCTAGCCACTGTTCGTGTACTTGTACTTGGCTGCGCCGCTACTACATCCAGAATGGCTTCTGCAACAACTACTGATTCGTCCTTTTTTGCACGACCTGCATCCGACCGGGAAGCAAGAAATGATCCCGTCTCACACAACTGTCTGTGCAAGCGCTCGAAAGTTTTGCGGTTAGGCAACCGCCTGTTGGGAAATCGCTCTCTGTACATTCGTTGTGCCTCTGCACCATTTCCATCTGCCGCTCCGTAAATTAAATGCATCTCAGCCTTTTCCTTATTCGTGAAGGGCACCATCTTCCGATTCATTACTACAGCGACTTACACTTGACTCACCGTTCAGTGGTTTTTATGCCTGAATCGTGTCGAAATTTTGCATACGTGTTCTTCTTCTTCCCCATTTAACATTTGCATACTTTCTGTCTCCTTCTTCACCCGGTGACTAGCGTCAGGAATGGAGCTTTAACGTTTACATGAGCGACGTTTCCAACTGTGCCAGTGCCTTTATGAGTGAATTCCGACTATGCAGTCCTTGACGAAAGTTGTATTTTTGCCTCGTATCACAGCACAGAATCGTTGGTCATGGTTAAGTAGTGCAAACTGAACTATGTTCAGAAGTTGAAATTTGAACCCCCTCCCCTCGCTACTGAACCACGCTCAGCGATTCAGATTTTGAGCTGAAAATTTAAGTTTAAGTCTAAGCTTTAGAAAGCATTTAATGAGACACAAAAAATAACGGTATAAAATAGTTGTTCGTTACTCCAAAGTCTAAAGCGCCCTCTATCGGAATTTTTTTAAACTTTTCTTTAAAATTTATTTTCAAGAAAATACTGACATAAAGAATAATTTTAGCAAAACGCGGCAGTAGTTAGAGCCTAATCTACGACACAAAGATCGGGAATAACTGATTTTTGTTCTGGGGGGAGAAGAATTTCAAATTTCAGTTTACGCTACTTAACTACTCGTTAGGACTCAGATTTTTAGATCAAAATTTAAGTTTAAGTCTAAGCTTTCGAAATCATTTAAAGAAATACAAAAAATAACGTTAAAAAATACTTGTTTGTTACTCCAAAGTCTAAAACGCCCCCTATCGGCATTTTTTGAAATTGAACTTTAAAATTTTATTTCAAGAAAATACTGGCATAAAGAAAATTTTTTGCAAAAACCACAAACGAATCGACCATTTTTTCCATTTTTGATAATCATTTGAAATTTCGGACCCTAAACTTTAATGCCCCCTATCTCCTTGGGAATACGTCTGGGACCCTTAGTCTCCTATTTAATATTATTTGTCTTTAAGTGTACTACAACCCCTTAAAGTTCTGCCCATCTTTTATGAATCACCCTGTATATAGTCCAAAAGCTGACCACACAAAACCCTATGTCATCGAGCACAAGAAAAAATCCTTTATTTTATGGAAGAGTAGTAATAGGGGAATGTAATGATCCATGTCTGCTGAAGCGAAGTGGTGCATAAGCCAAAAATTAATACCACCAGTACCAGTGATTGACTTGTAGGATTAGCATTGTGTTTTCCCGCACCCAATTTTCCATGTTTTCATATCTTTGATTGTACTTAGGGTTTTGTGCAGTCGGCTCTTGGACTAATATGAGTTAAATCAATTGTAAATGTAAAATTGAGTGAGCAGAGAAATCATATTTATTATTATTAGGTGGGCTGGTGCCATTGATACAATTTCAATTGGTTTAACTCATATATATATTTAATTATTATTTAATCACTGAAATGAAATTTCGTTGTATTAACGTTCCTAAAGCAGTTTTGTTTAAAAGATAGTAAGGGCATACTTTGCTCGACATTTGAACTTTAAGTAATTAACTATTACAATGTTGTTCAAAATAAATGAAATTTAGTTCAATTCTATGCATAACTTTATACATTTTTTGATGGTACAATAGTGATAATATGTATTGACAGACAGACATTTTGTATTAACATGTTTTTTGGGGATCTCTGACCTTTAAAACATGTAAATCTCTTGGATAATGCATTTTTCTATTATTATCAGGGATGCCACTTTTCCGCCTTTTGGCA
This sequence comes from Maratus speculifer, assembly GCA_964019185.1. NCBI lineage: Eukaryota > Metazoa > Arthropoda > Arachnida > Araneae > Salticidae > Maratus > Maratus speculifer. Next base: position 281,279,289 of record OZ025298.1, on the reverse strand, counting down.
GATTTCCACTTTTTTTAATTTTTAAGAATTCGCGATTTTCGTTAAGCGATCACGAGATAAGATAACGATTTTCGTCGAACGATTGCGAAATAAAACAGCCTTTTCCATCAAACGATCGCGAAATACAACAGCCTTTTTCGTCAAGCAATCGCGAAATATAACATCGATTTTCGTTAGAAGATCGAAAAAAATGGCTATTTTCATCAAACAGTCGCGATATAAAGCAGTTATTTTCATCAAACGGTCGCGATATAAAGCAGCAATTTTCATCAAACGGTCGCGATATAAAGCAGCAATTTTCATCAAACAGTTGCAATATAAAGCAGCAATTTTCATCAAACGGTTGCGATATAAAGCAGCAATTTTCATCAAACGATCGCGAAACGAAACGATGGTTTTCTTGAAACGATCGCAATGTGAAACGGCGATTTTTGTCTAACAATCGCTAAATAAAACGGCCATTTTCATCAAACGATCGCGATATAAAACGGCGATTTTCGTCAAACGATCGCGAAATGAAACGGTGATTTTTGTCAAAGGATCGTGATGTGAAACGATGATTTTTGTCTAAAGATCATGATGTAAAACGGCGATTTTCGTCAAACGATCACGATGTGGAACGATGATTTTCGTCAAGCGATCATGATGTGAAACGTCTATTTTTGTCAAACGATTGCTAAATAAAACGGCGATTTTCGTCAAACAATCGCAATGTAAAACTACGATTTTCGTCAAACGATCACGATATTAAACGGCAATTTTCGTCAAACGATCGCGAAACGAAGCGGTGATTTTTCTGAAATGATCGCAATGTGAAACGATGATTTTTGTCAAAAGATCATGATGTGGAATGATGATTTTCATCAAACGATCATGATGTGAAACGGCGATTTTCGTCAAACGATCACTAAATAAAACATTGATTTTCGCCAAACGATCATGAAATAAAACAGTTATTTTCGTCAAATTAAAAAAAAAAACCTGCAAAATTTTGCTATTCACTCGCGAAATAATCATTGAATTTATTGCTGGGTTACTTGAATTGGTTTAAAATGATGCGATGCATAAAATTCTTCACTGAACTTGTTGCTGGGTTACCTTAATTGATGTAAAATACTGTGAACTAAAGAAAAATCATTTTAACTTACTCTTATAAATTAAAAGTTTACAACAAAAGAAAAGCTTTAATTTTTTATTTAGTTTATTATAAACAATATAATTTTCAAAATTCACACATAAAGTTGTGAAAAATGTCGTAAATTTTACTTTACGCATAGTTTCCTCTTTTTTGCTATTTTCTGAGTGGCATCCCTGTATTATAGATAGATGAAAGTAAGAAATGACAGTACAACTTTAAGCATCTTTCAATGTAATATATATTTTAACCAATTTAACTTTATTTTATACTCTATTTAAAATTAAAATTTGTTTTTTCAGTGACAGATTTAAGTTTCACACCAAAGTGCAATGTTTTACGATTAATCTTTTATTGTTATTTTTATTTATTGAAGGCAGTCAATTGCCAATTGTATAACTATGCTAGTAGTTACTTTACATACAGAATATAAACATTTTTAAAATCTTGAATTTTTCACTTATAATTTAAATGTAAATTTCACTGTTTGCCTTCAAAATAAGTTCAGATTTTGGCATTGGCAGATTTTAATGTAGCGGATGTGAGATAATATACTATATATTTTTTTTAAATATGAGATTAGTCTTTGGTATTAGTTAGGCTGCCTGCTCTTTTGCTATGATTGACATCATACTTTGCTGATATGAGAGATGTGATATGATATAAAAAATATATATATATATTTCTCATTTGTATCTGTACTTCAATTATTTCTGTAATTTATATGCTATAGCACATTATGCTCTGTAATGTATTAATAGCTGTATATAATACTTATTTATTTATTTTAATCAGGTTGTTGTATTTATGAAAAACCCAGAAACTTTGGTGAAAGTTCATCAGAATCTGATGATGATGAATGTGAACACTGTAAAGGACATGTTGAGCGTAAACGTACCAAAGCTCACCATTCTTCTACAGAAGAAAGTTACATGGATCCTATAGGTAAGAAAGAAATTTATATTGATAATTACTAAGGTTGTTGGTTTTTTTTGGGGGGGGGGGGGAATTGGGCCCAGAACTTGTTAACGAGAGGTTTTTGTTCCATAACCTTTTTTTATTAAAACTAAAAAAAGTTCTGTTGAAAGATGTTACAAGGATCCTATTCCTATATATAAGGATACTTCATATTCATAATTATCAGGGCAGGGCTGCCAACTACTATGCCGTAGGCGTAGTTACTCCGCTTTAGCTTCTCTATTACGCACTACGCTATGCAAACTTCAAATTATCCTTTTCTGCTTTTGTTTACTATCAGCGCGCTGCAGTTGCACAATCCTTAAATGCCTCTGGCGGTTACGGGGGAAGTAGGTTTGAAATTCCTGTTTCCTCCTCAATAACGAAGTGCGTACATATCCCCTGAATCGTAACCTCTGAACAAAGTGCGTGCACATATTAATACGGTACTGTGATTGGGTTACATTTGTTAAGATCTTTCGTGTCGCTAGTGCTAGCCGTACTTTTCTTGTGTTTTGATTTTGTATGGGATCGTTTTGAATAATTAATCCTGTTCACTTCTTTTATTTCTCTGTCAAAAAGAGTGACTGAGATATCGAAAAAAGAAAAGTACTTCTGATCAAAAGTTCCGATACAAGTTGGCTAAAGTCCGATTCGGCAAAGTGGCTTTTTTTTGCATGCTTCAGATAAATCTTGATATGAAGCATTGTGCACTACTTGTGAAAGTACTTTTCACGTTAATCACGGGGAAAATTTGATTGCTCACGTCATGTAAAGTCAAACAGACACATCAAGAACAAAGAATGAAAACGAAAGTTGAAAAAATGCCGGACACTTTCTTTGTCAAAAGCGACGTGTCGATAAGTATTACCAAAGCAGAAATGCTCTTTTAGTTATTTCTTATTGAACATAACGTGCCATTAAGTGCAGCTGACCATGCAGGTTATCTCTTTAAAGCGATGTTCCCAGATTCCAAAATCGCCAAGCATAATGCTAGCGCGCGAACCAAAATTACACCCATTTTAAAATGTATGGCAAATAAAACCTGCTCTGATATAATTACTATTTTAAAACGTATGTAAAACATTTTCACTTTTAACTGATGGTAGCACTGACCAAAATGCTGTTAAATTAATTTTCATGATGAATACCCATGAAATAAAAGGTAAGTTTTATATTTTGATTTGTAAAATTTCTTCTATTTTAATATTTATGATAGTTAAATCAATGTATTTTAAAAAAAGTATTTTTTATAATATATTTCAATTTTTTTTTTTTTTTTTTTTTTTTTTTTTTTTTTTTAACCTTTTGGGGTTGAATGCGGTAACACAAATTGACTACACTTGATTTCTTAAAACTACACATTTTCGATGTTCAAATTACGCATTTTTACTCGCAGAGGTTGGCAGCCTTCTCCTCTACAAACATCACATTGCAAAAAATTTATGTTGTTAATTTGGTTTGTTGCCAAAAGTTTTAAAAAAATCTGCCAGAAGGATGTGCGGCTCTAAATTTTGTTCTAGCTTTCTAAATTTAATCCAATGATAACTTAGCAAATTATTACCCCTGATTAAATTATTTTTGTTGATTTTTGCAGTACAACTAAGAAATTTAGATTTAACTTAATTTCTGCTGATGAATGTCTTTCTAAGAAATGATCTGTAAGTACTGTCTAAGGCAGAACGATCAGGACAAGAGATTTTTTCCTCATATTCAATATTCTGAGAGCAAAATTTATGCTATTCGTTAGTACTTCAAAATCTTTTTGAGTTATATTTCCATCTTATACAGAGTTTGCACTATCTCCATTAGCCAAACTTTTGTATAGATATGTATGTATAATTTATATAACATTTGCTTGATTTTTGTTTTGAAATTGTCATATACTTCAATATTGCATTTCTTAATTACATTTACTTTCCTTTTTCTAGAGGATCCGAACAAATAACATTTGTCTTTGAAACTGGAAGCTGTAAATTGATGTATATATTGTTTTTTGTTTTCCTGAGGTATATTGTGTCATTGCTGTTATATGTAATCCAGTTTATTGTGATTCAAGTTTATAATGTACAGTAGAGCGCCAACTATCCAGATTGATCAAGGACCATACATTTTTTCCTGCCTTCATCAGAATTTTTGAAGTGAAACTTCTTTAGACACAGTAGGGTGAATCCGGCTGGATGTCACGAAAGTTAATTGTTAAATAATGATTTTCTGAACTTAAAATAATAAAATCGCTAGCAAATAAGAGGAAGTCGAAATAGATGGGACTGGAAAATCTAGAAAGACAATAGACACAGGAGCATTTAATGCACTTTAAATAGAGATAGAACGGCTATAATGGCAAGATTCAATCGATCCTATTCTATTTCTGAATTTTAAAACCCCTTCGGGACAAGAGCACTTTGCTTAATTTCTAATCTTTTACCATCGGGTTTTTCAATTTTCTGTAACTGAATCTCAAAAATGCTCTGGTTAAATAAGGTAAACTTTACAATACAAAATAGCTGGTGAGAGTAATGAAGAATTCTGAGCTTAATAGGCATATATCTTAAGTCACTTGTTTCTGTGAGGTTAAAGAATGACATCTATGAAGCAAAAGATTATCAAGAATTTCCTTTCTCTGTCACTATGATTTTTTTTTTTTTTTTTTTTATGCATGTACTATATGGTGTATGTATATACACATGTAATAATTTTTGTGTGCACTCATATGCATAACTTTGTACCAATTTTATATTTAAAAAAAAAAAAAAATAAAAAATAAGAAAAAAAACTTTTAAGCATGCCATTTGCAATATTATGTTAAAATGTGCACTACTACAATTTCCAGTCCCAAGCCTGAAAAAAAGTGTGAAGGGAAGTTACCTATAAACATTGCACAGCCGTGTTTTTAAGTTGTCCAATTATACGGATTTTTTATATACTGGCTCAGCATCAGTCCGGATAATCAGCGTTCTATTGTATTATGTTTTAATTGCATATTGTAAAGTGAAATTTTATTGTTAATCTAGATTTTTGCTTTTAAAAGATTGGATACTGTTTCGAAGTGAATTTTGTATTTGAAGAAAAAAATGTTGTGTTATTTGGACTAAAAGTATTAATAAATATTTGATGGAAATGTTAATGAATATAATTTAATTACTACTAACACAACTATCCATTCTCTTTTTTTGAAAGAGGTGATATTTCAGGGAGATTTCACTGCATTCAACATTACTAAATCTTTTTACACTTGCCCCCCACGGAAAGGAGGAGGAACTAGAACTTCTTATCTACAAAACAGTTGGCCAACATTCTTTCACTTTCTCTTTTCTTTACTTTTAAACACAAGTATCAATTCAAATATACTTCATGTATGGCTCCTTGAACAGCAGATTATATATACATACACATATGAAGAAAGATAGAAATATCAAACACTAAGGTATTGGAGTATTAATATATTGGAGTTAAAAAATTTTTATAATAATTTGATGAATTTAATAGTAACTTTGTATTTTTATAAAAATTGATAGTACACTAAAAAACAGATAACATACTATTTTGATGTAAAAAGAGAAAATAAGAGATATACAGATAAAAAGAGAAAATTTCAGTTTCATCAAAAATGATGATAATATCAAAAGACAACCAGCCCCCCTATCCACTCCACCTAAAGTGATAATGTTATGTATGCACAATCCTTTAATGAACAAAAGGGAAAGAAAAAAACAATTTGATTATATTTTTCTGAATAAGAGCAGCTCGCAATTTTATGCTTCAAAAATATATCAGAAAATTACTAGTTTGAATGTAAGAGCTGCCTTTATAAAATCCTTTTAAATCCTTAAGAAATAAATGTAATTTGAATTTTATAGATACATTTTAAATATGTAGAGGGGAAGCAAATAATGTTGCTTTTTGGTAATATTGTAGTTCTATCACTTAAATAAGAGAAAGCAGCAGAAGCTCTCTCTTAAACCTACAAGGAAGGTCTCCATACGGGCATACCCCGAAAAATCTGAAAAAATTACAAAATGTTCTTCTCGTGTGGATATATACGTTTATCAAAAAATTTTCGGCGGAACTTCCATTCAGTTACCGTAAAAAAATAATGAAAATTTCGTTATTTGGCTATTTATCTCCGGTTGGCGATGGAATGTAATTTCAAAAAATACTTTATGTCAAATACACTTCAAGAAAAAAAAAAGTTTCATGTTGAACTTGTTTTGATAAATTTAATTTAAATAACTTTAGTTTTGTAAGTTTTAGCTTGTTTTGAGTATAATTTTGTTATATCGATATTTATATGTATTTATATTCTAATTTAATCATCAAAATTTGATATTTAAAACTAAATTCATAATTTAAATTAATTAAATTTGTTTCAAGCTCAAAGTTAAATTGAGAATTGTCGATTAGATTTCGTTTCTATGGAAACATCTGGTTTTATTTTTTGAATACGCTAGAATATATGAAGATAATTTTTCTCAATATGATTTTTTTTTTTTTTTTTTTTTTTTTTTTTTTTTTTTTTTTTGTCTATGAAAACATTTTTTTCCAGTGATTAATTAAATAATTATTTCAACAAGTAATATATATACGTAATACAGTATGTATATATTAAAGTCTCTCATTGTTCGTGTTTAAATTCATTAAATGCCATTTACATGCATTTTAAATATCCAACAGTTTGAGTTGTATTATAATCATTTGCTTTTGGCGAGGAAAAGGGCTGCTCGCCAAATCGAGTAACTCTTTCGTCTTTTCATGCCAAATATTCGAAAATATTTTATTTTTTTACATATTTTCTTCTGTGATTCCACTGCTAATTTTGATTGATCCTTTATTACATACATAAGTACTTCAATTAGTATTTTTTTTCATAAAATTCTGAGTATGCCCAGTATGGAGACCTTCCTTGTTAGTTTTACAGATGATTAGGAATTATTCTGAGATCATGTGATTCATGTATTTTTTCTTTTCATCTTTTTAGTTTTGTTAGAATTTAAAAGTTATATTTTTCCACTTAATACAAACTGTAGATAAAGCTATTTTTTGGTTAGAGATCATGACATTAAACATAAATGCTGACACTGATTTTAAGAATTGTTAAGAATAGAAATTTAAAATCTAACATGGCTGCTACTTTTAAGATGCAGGGTTCGTTGATTTAAATCGGCTTGATTTTAATCATGATTTAAATTAACTGATTTTTTTAAAAAAATCATTGATTTAAATCAATTTTCTTTTAAGTTATTTTTTAATAAATTTCAGATGAAAAAACATAATAATGTGCTTTAATATAATTTAGTTTTATACACCATATACAATCAAACAACTTTCAGAAAGATAAAGCTTAAGCTTAGTAAAAAAGTAAAATAAATGTAAAGTTTAGAAAAAAAATGCTTTCAAATTTCATTTGAATCAAATTATAAAATAATCTTGCAACGGTAAAGAAATCTAAACAGAAATATACTAAATATTTGAATATTTACTCATTAGTATTTAGAAAAACTTTTGCAAGTTGAGGTAAAATAAAATTGTATGACTTTATGTGCTGTACATTGGTGAAGCCTGCTATATAAGGATTTGAGCAAAATCTGAATCAGCAATTGATTTATTTATTTAATATAATTGATCTCAGCCCTTTAGAATGGTGGAAGGTATTTTTGTTGCAATTATCGAAAAAGCTCATACTAAAAAGAGAATTAATGATCAACTAGCTTTTTACTGCAATAGTTTTATCTGCTTCAATCGAATAAATGTTTTTTGCCTTTGGTTTGATACTTTCAGAAATTAAAAATCAACAGATAAAACTGTTAAACTGCTGCCATCGAAATGCTCAAGGCCAGAGGACACAAATTGTGAGGTATTCACTAATTGACTTACTTCTCAATTATGTTGGACTTCACACTAGAAAATTTTGAATAGCAATTTACTTTTATTTTATTTGTGGAATATCAATCATCATATAAAACACTGAACATACTGATTAATTTATGATTAATTACTTCTTAAACATACACATGAGAATTTGGAATCCCCCAATAAAAAAATATCCAGATGCGGCAACACTGTAGCATTCCTTCTCTGGCTGAATTTTTATTTAGGGATTCCAAGTTCTTATTAGTGAGTTTAAATAGTTAGTTTTATAAGATGATAAATATTCCACAAGTAAAATAAAATTGCTATTCAAAATTTTCTTGTGCAAATTCCAACACTACAATTCAGTCGATTAGTGATGACATCTCATTTTGTGTCCTTAAGTATTTTGATGGCAGCTATTGAACTCATTTTTCTCAGTCAACACTTTAAAAAAAAAAGTTAAAAACTTAGTTAAAAACTTCCAATTTTGTTTAAATTTTTTATGTGTTGCAGATGTTTTTTATTTTAATGAAAATATTGAAGGTTGAATTAATTTTTGACATCTGATTTGTAGTTTTTCATGCATTTTGTGTAATCAAGATTTTTTTCATAGCCTAAAATTTTACCTTGAAATAATATGAATCATTTATGTAAATTGTGTAATATTAGTAATAGATAATACGTATAATATGCATGTCTATGTATGTAAACTTTATATTATTTAAATTAAACAAAAAGTCATAAAATAATAATAATGTGTGGCAATTTTTAAAAAAATCAAAAAAATCTGATTTAAATCTAAAAAATCCGATTTAAATCAAAAAAATCCGATTGTTTTGATTTTTATTAAAAAAATCAAAAAAATCACGAACCCTGTTAAGATGCAAATGCAAGCATAAAACAATTTTTGAGAAAAATCAAAATTCAACTTGATAAATTACACATAAAACATTTGAAAAATATTCTAAATAGCAATTTCTATGGAATTGTTAAGGATTAAAACTTGAAATTTGTCATAGCTACTATCATTAAGATGCAAAAATTGTTCTTAAGTATACAATTTTTTGTAATACTGAAAGAACTTGAAATTTAGCATGGTGCTTACTTTTAAAATACAAATAGTACTCACTAAAAATTATTCTTAAAAAATCTGAAATTTAAATGGATGAGGAGATGAAAAGAAAGCATTTTAAATTACAATTTCTATGGAATTGTTAAAGGTAGAAACTTGAAATTTGACATGATTACTACTTTTAAGATGAAAATGCATGCACAGAACAGTTTTTTAAGTTGAGAATTTTAAAGGGTGCAGGGAAAAAAAAAAAAAAAAAAGTTTTAAACTTGAAATTTTTCTGATACTGAATAAACTTGAAATTTGGCATGGTGATTAGTTTTAGGATAAAAATGCTCACAAAGGATGTTTTTTTAAATAATTTCTTAATTTAAAACAGTGAAATGAGCAGAAAACATTCTAAATTACAATTACATATGGAATTTACATAATTGCTGGTAATTAATTTCATATCCATTTCAAATTTAGCAGAAAAAAGTTGCAAAACTCACTACAAATTACTAGCAACTGAAGCAATGTATTATTTCAATATTAATATCTTCATTATTGAAAAATTAGTCTTTACTAAATTCTAACTCAGTTAAATGGCTTTAAAGCTAATTAGAAAACATTTCAAAATGTGCAGAAAAATAATTAAAATTGGCCAAAAAAAGGTCAATTTTGGACACAAAGAAAATTAGTTTAAACTAATAACAGCTATTGGTGTGACTTTTTAAAACTTTAGTCATATTTTCTGCAACCCTGCAATATAGTAAATTTTCTCCTCTGCTATTCTTTTTTTTTTTTTTTTTTTTTTTTTGTGTGTGTGTGTGTGTTTGTGCTTGTGCTTACTTGATTTTTGATTACTCCAAATTTCTGATAGAATATTAAATGTACTAACGATATTCTTTATACTGCATTAGTCAATATTTAATGTATGTGAAAGTGATAATTATGTGATTAAAAAAACATTAATTAAAATTTTCTACATTACATTAAAAAAAAAATCTAATGAAGAGAGTTTTTTTTTTTCCTTCATGAGTGCTTTTTACCTTTAATCTTTTGGTACATCACTTTGTGTGCAAAACTGCAGTATTTTTAACTTTTTTTTAATACATTTACTATGATCTGATTCCATACTCATCACACAATGCTTTCAGAAAGCCTTTCTGTCTGTCTTGATTTTTCTGTGAAAGATAATTTATTTAAATGTTCTTTAGAAACATTTCTTTTTTAAAAAGGCTTTGTTCTAGCTCTAATAAATAAAAGCTTCCAAAACTTTGGAGAAGAAAAAAAACATACGTCTGTATTTTTTCTTTCGTAAGTTAGAAATGTTTTTTTTAAAAAAAGGGGGGGGGGAAGAAAAGATGACTTTGTTGCCAGATTTTTTTAAGTTGCTCTGTAGTTTTATCACCAAGGGTTTTATAAGAATTTTATTGTAAAATTTGTGATCAGATTTCTTTACTTTCACAAGAATTTTTTCTAAAACTTTGATTTTGAAAGTTTCATGGCCCTTTGATTTAAATATTTCATCATCATGAGGTTATTTATTTTTGTTTAAATTCTATGATTGATTAACCCATTGTTCATTATGCTGATCATATGTATCTTTACTTATAAGGAAAGAAAAATCTTGCTTTGAGGTAAGAAGTTTGGAATAGACATATTTTGTATTAATAAATTGTGAGATAAAATCCAAAACTTTTGAAAACATTTGTTTCAATTTAAATTTGCATCATCTACTTATAATAAAATCTGAGTGGGAAAAGTGTAGAGAACGATTCCGGTACGAATCATTCTCCAACATAGCTAGACGCCATGTTAGGCTTAATGGAAAACATATATGTTAACATATGACAGCTGAATGATAATTTCTTCTTTTTGAAATAATGTTTTTTGAGCATAGTTCCCTATAAAGCATGTATAACATATCCAATTTCAATATATTAAGTACCAATTAAAAAATAAGCTATCATAAACAAAACAAGTTGGAAATTGCACCTGAAGCATAGCAAGTGAGGTGCGTTTGTACGATAACGAAATTTTTAAAGTATTACTCTCATATATATATATATCTCATAAAATTGTAAATAGTGAATTACAATTAAAATGCTCATCAAAGAATGTTCTCCGTGTACCATTATGTAATGGAATATTTTTGTGTGGCCTTGTAAATCAATAACAAATGTTCTTTGCACCACAAATTATGTAAAATGTATATTATAATATGTACTTTATAGTTGCATATAAATTTTATTAAGTTCAAATGAGTGTAACACCATTAAAATGCATTTGAAACATTTTTCCCCATTGACCGTAATGTAACAGAATACTTTTGATTGTCCCTGTAATTGATCTGTGCATCTGATTTTCATAAAATTTTAAATAACTGGGCAAAATTATGTAATACATAATTATGTATTTTAAATTTCAGACATATAAAATACATTTGAAACTTTTTCTCCATTGACCATAATGTAATTGAATACTTTTGATTGCCCCTGTAATTGATCTAGGCACCCAATTATCAAAAAATTTGAAATAAGTCAACAAAATTATGTAATAATTGTGTATTTTAAATTTCAAACGATTAAAATGCATTTGAAACTTTTTCCCCATTGACCATAATGTAATGGAATACTTTTGATTGCCCCTGTAATTGATCTACACATCCGATTTTCATAAAATTTGAAATGAATCGACAAAATTATGTAATAATTATGTATTTTTAATTTCAAACGATTCAGTTAGGTAGTTTTTGTGTTGTTATATGTGGACAGATGGACGGACTGAACGACCACTATAGGTGCTACGTATTTACATGATTACGAACGCACCTAAAAACAAATCCAAATCTTTAAAAAAAAAAAAAAAAAAAAAAAAAAAAAAAATGAACGGCTCTGAGTGATTCATTAAAATAATAATACTATCCAATTATGCATTTAAAATATTTGTAAGAGCATTTAAATATATTTTTAAATTACTTTTTTCACTTTCGTTTACATTTATATGCATGTTGTTTACAGCATGTTAAAAGAAATAAATTATTCTCCCAAGTCAATGATTTTTTCATTAATTATGCTCTGTGGGTCGATTTCAATTTTTGTAGTGCTGCCATCTATCGACATCTGTATAAATGAAGAATTATTATTATTATTTTTAAATCAACATTTATCCGCTTTTGTCTCTATCATAAAGAAAATATTTTTTTCTCGAGATATAATGTATATATGAGATATTATCATGGGTGCATTAATAAGACAAAATTATTTACCCACATTCTATTATTAAATTATAATTTTGCTTAATTTTCAAAGTTATTATATCCTTCCTATAAAACTTATATCCTTCTTATATGACTAAAATCGCTGCTGAGTCATTTAAAAAATAATGCATTTAAAAAAATAATAATTTAATGTTTGATGATATCTTCAGAAATTGTGTTTTACTTTTCTAATTATTATCATTGTTGTGATAAATACTGCTGTCTGTTTTGTCTGATTGTTGTACTATTTCAAAAGTTAAATATCAAGCAATATATATATATATATATATATATATATATATATTTGTACTTGTAGAAATTTATTGCTGTTTCTAGAAGGTGCTTTTCTATAATATAAAATCTTCAATAATAAAATCTTCATCCTGTTTTTTTGTATGAAGTCTCATGAGAATGAAACACAGATCAAAATTCTATCATTTTTGACGGTGGTTATATACTAGTTTAATAATAATCATAAAATTTCAGTCTTATTCATTAATGGTGATTACTTGAATAATGAGGCATGTTATATTTGAAGATTTATAGGTGTATCATAAATGAAAATCATAAACTTGCTATAATTCGGTCATTTTTAAAGCTATTAAAACATGTATTTAATGGCAGATGGGGAAGTATGTTTCTGATTTACTAGCATTAATATTGCCAAAATCACTTTTTTTTACGTGATATTTTAAATAACATCTATCATTTTAATTGTTCTCTGACATACAGCATAAAAGTCTTGGAAAATCAATAAAAAACATAATTCTCGCTATTTTTATACCTATTTCATACATATTAATACAAAAAATTTCTTCATGTTTTAAGGTCTCCAGTATGGATGCAAGGTTTTCAGTCTCAGGATTAATTTCATTAGAAATTTTCGACAGAGAGTAAATCATACTTCATACTTACCTTATTTAAATAATAATAATTTTAAAAACAAAATCTTTTAATCACTCTCTTACAATTCATTTTCCAGTTGTAATACAAGATAATGGAAATCTTTTACTCATTTCCATTTTATTATATCAACTTAATACTCGGAAAATTTTTCAGTTTTTGTTTGTATGAATTTCTTGCACCCATGGTTTATGCGGCCGATGTTTTTCTTTTTAATGACATCAGGATGTGCATATATGTGTAAACACAATAGCATTCAAAATGGGATTTCAATTGAGTCTCCATTTAGTTTATATCTTATAACAGGGATTGCCACCTTTTTGGACTTCACAAACTTCTAAATTCATAATTTTAAATTTTATGGATCACTAATAAAACTTTTAAGAATAAATATACAGTAGACTCCCTTAAATCCGCACAGCTTGGGACCACAGGTTTTGCGGATTTTAGAATTTTGCAGATTTCTGGTCATTGCTTTGTTTACATTTTTTTAAAAATAATTTGAATGTAATTAATAATAAAATCAAAAGTATAATGAATGCATACAATATACTAAAATATTAAAATAAGTAATAAACTAAAATAATAAAAATTTAGATATTTTTAAAAATGATTATAATACTAAAAGGAAAGATCAAGTTATTAATCAATAATGTACAATTAAATATTCATTATAAAAGAAAAAATGTGTTTTTCCTAAATTATTCAATGAAACTTGCATCATAAAGGTACATATCTAATTCACATCAGGTTCATAAAATAATGAAACTATTTCCGGTTTAGCCAGACTTAATAACCAAAAAAGCTTGATTAATACATAAATATATTTGGTAAGATTGTAATTACCAATGATATTAGCAATATCTTTATTTTTTCAGAAATAAATTATTCTCTTTTTATGAAAAAACATGAATTCAATAACCTTAACAAAAATTATAAATTAAAAAATGTATGGAATCGATATAAAAGTGGAAAATCCTTTTTTACATCTACATCTGAACTGAATGTTTCATTGTTTACATCTATACAATATGTGCGGATTTTAGAGAGTTGCTGATTTTAGGAGTGCAGATTTCAGGGAGTTTACTGTATTTGTACAATAATAATCATAGAATTTCCATTTTATTAATATGAAATATATTTATTCAGTAAAACAAAAAATTATAAATGAAGGTTGTCAAAGTGTGGCTGGCTGGACACCACTATTTTTAATACTCATCTTTGCCTTTTTTTATATCACAGAAAGAGTTTTTTTTTTTTTTTTTTTTAATTATAACCAAAAACTTTTAACAGTTGTTTGTAAGAAAATTATTAAAACCTACTTAAGTATCACATATTTTTAATGTGACATTTTTTCTTTCTTGTTTGAAGTAAGTCTTGCCTAACATGGTGCTTACAAAATATGTGTGCCATAAATATAAATATTTTATTTGCATATAACAAATTGAAACCTGTCAAATTTGATGAATGAAAATGTTTAAAATAATTTATTTATTGAATCTATAAAAAAGTCACAAAAATAATAATAAATAATAATCTTATATTGGCTAGCCTAATTCTCTAAAGATACATTATTTTTAAATTAAAATTTAATGCCAATGTTTCAAATTATTGAAAAATTAAACTTCATACCTATATGTAATCAGTAATATGCAATTAAAATTTAAAAAAATTATGAAGTTATTAATTGAGGCTTTGGGATTATGTAATAAAGAATGAACAAAATTTTTGCCACTATGACACAATTTTAATTTTTGTTTTCCACATAATCTTAAAAACAATGTCTTTTTCACCGTTGTCAAATTTGCATGCTTATATTTCACATTTCTATTCACTATTTAATCCCTTGAAGGGCAGTGTTGGCAAATGACATCACCTAATTTTAATCCCAAATTGCCACACTGGCACCAGAAATTTTTTGAGAATTTCACTTTTATTAAATAAATATGCAAAAATACCTATTGCTTTACAAATAAAATTTTGTGTAAATACTGGTGTCATTCAATTGTTTCAACATTTTATGAATACAAGTACCTTGCCCCGGAAAGAGTTAAACAATATCTTAACATGCAGTAGACTTTTTTTTTTTTTTAAATTAAGCTTCATGTCACATTTGCCATTTATAATTTTTCATGTAAAAATTCACAATCTTGATTTGAGGGTCTAATCTGAATGCTAGCGAAATCCAGAAATTTAGTTTTAGATGCATGAGTAAAACATTTAGTTTTATATATTTTTAAAAAAAATACACTATTTTTTTTTACAGCTTAATTTTTACTCACTAAAGTTATCTGAGCTTAATGTCTTATTTTCAGTAACAGCAGAAAGAAAAAAAATTTAACAGCTTTATAAATAAAAATAAATCTTTAAAAAAAAAAAATCCTTTTTTGTTCAAAAAATTTCAAATACTTATTTTCTACTTGTAATATGCAAGTGGTATCCGTCATAATATAGTAATTCCCATTGCTTCCTTTCTCTCTTCAACAGTGTAAGTAACTCGGTTGCCACCAATGTAAAGAGATTTTATAAATGACACTTAAAATTAAAATATAAAAATGGCATTATTTTTAACAAGGCTAACTTATCATAATATCAAGGCTTGTCATTCGCCAAGTTTCCTTTGACTGCAGTACAGGGGGCGCTGAACTACATGATTTTCACGTTGGTAGCGCCATCTAATGTTAGAAACTGAAATGTTTTCCATTATTTCCTATGGGATTATTAGCAGTAGTATGCACCAGGTGGCATTACATACGAGACAAATTCATATAATAAGTTGGCAATTATAGGGACAATTTCAACAATGGATTTTCTCCTGAATGCGAGGCCTTGATATTATGATAAGGGGGCCTTGATTTTTAAAAGTAGCAAATGCAGGCATATCTGCAAATAAAGTGCTTTCACTTAAAAAAATAACTATCAAAATTGGTTTCAGTTGAAAGTTCAGGGATGATGACTAAAAAAAAAGCTTTCTCCTTTATATACAGATAATATCATTGTTTATATGCTGTTAGTAAATAAAAATAGGTAAGTGCTTGTTTATGCAAAATAAATTGACAAATCTTTAAAAAATTGCTTGGATATATGAAATAATGAATAGGTTCCCAGTAAATATACATGAAAAGTTTACTTTTTTTACCAAGCCCATTTTATCTATCTTTCCAATGCCTCTGTACTGGGAAAGTACTAATTTCATAAAAAATTTCTAAAAGGAGATAAATATAAATGTATTTATTTATTTATTATAGATATTTCAACCTATGCAGACCACCAGTATATTTTGAAAGCAGGCTTAAAATGAAATCTATATGTTGCTATTTTATATTCAAAGCAGAGGCACTAAAAATCGTCGTAAACACTAAAAAAGTCTTAAATCGACTTTTAATCAGTTTGCATATGATTCCTGTCTTGCATTCAAAATTAGTCAAAAACTCATCGCTTAGAGGTATGAATAGATGTTGTAAGTCACAAATTTCAGAGAATTTTTGGATTTTAATATCTCTGTGAGATTTATAAATATTGAAATGATTTTTTTTTTATGTTATTTAATTCAGACATAGATAAAAAAAATTTCCTAATTAGAAATTTTATCTTATGGCGGTCGTATAAAATTTTTTTTTGGAATTTTTCCAAATAGACCCCTCTTTCCAACTCCTATGGAGTTGCAACTATTCCCATCAAATTTCGCTCCTTTTTTACAAAACTTTGCAGCTGGAAATATCTGCCTAGAGATAATATTTAAGGAGATAGCTTATTGTTTCGTTAATTATGACTCAACCTGTATGACAATAGCTGCAAGCCTCATAAGGAGACTTTAACCCTTTTTGGCGCACTACTCTTTAAAGTTGGAATTCAAAGGAAAAAAAAAATTAGGCAATCTATTTAGGCCTAGAGAAGTACACAGGTATTGTTTTGTAAAGATTGCACTAACCATTTTAATTATACAGTTGTTGCCAAAGTGGTCACCTCCCATAAGTAAAGCATTGATAAGCGCAGCGAGAAGAGCATTGCTGTGAAGCGCGTATTACAGTAAAACATTTTACCTATTATTTAAAAACAATAGAGCTTGATCTCTGTTGTGCTGCCATCTAGAACTCATAAGAAAGATTTAAAGTAGCCATTAGAGTAGTTTTTGAAATATTCACGGAGTTTTTGTGTCTCTAAACAGGGGGAACTTTAGGTGTTGCCGACTTGGCAACACTGCGCGTTAAGGGGTTAAACAACTGAACTAACTACATAGAAAAATTGTATATGTGAAAGGAAAAAAATAGAAAAAACAATTGAAGTTAATTTACGTTTTATAATGTAAAAAATCATAAATAATTAAAGTAATCTTGAGTATAAAAGTCTGTATATTAATGTATCTATTTCAGTGTCCTTGAAGTAAAGACTTATAAATAAACAAAAAATGTGTTCTTGATTAAATTGTCAGATTTGATGATTTATGTAATTTATCATAATGAAAAGTACTTTAATTTGATTATTGTTCATGTTTATTTATTTTCATCTCATTTGGGGATTAAATTTTCTTGATATATTGCAACAATATATTTATCAGAAAAGAGAAAACACAGTTTGATTGCAAATCACTTCCATAGTCAGGCCTTTCAATTTTGTATCTTTCCATAAAAAAATAAATTCATAAATGTGTCAAAATGTGTTTTGCGCTTGTTGAGATATGTTTGTGCTAGATGTTTCAACCTGCCAATTATTCAGACCACCAGTATGTTTTGAAAGCAGGTTTAACATAAAATCTGTATGCTGCTATTTTATATTCAAAGGAGAGGCACTGTCTTAAATCAACTTTTAATAATGTTCAATTTATAGATCCCTATAATTTGTAGGTCCCTATCTTGCATTCTAAATGAGTCAAAAACTCATCGCTCAGAGGTATGGATAAATGGTGTAAGTCACAAATTTTAGATTTTAATATCTCTATAAATTTTGAAAATATCAGAATGATTTTTTTTTTTTTTGTGTGTGTGTGTGTGTGTGTTTAATTTAGAAGTGAATAAGAACAAAATTTAGTTTTTGTATTGTGCCTGATAACAGAAAATTCGAGATGGGAGACGGGCATTACAGATTTTCTTTCCTTTATGGCAAATTATTTTTCATTGCACCTTTATTTTACTTCATATTATGTTAAGTTCTTTATTGCTTAATATAAAAAGTTAAGATTACTCATTATTAGAGCTGAACAATATCAGAAAATTTGAAAATTGTAGCAGCAATTTAAGTACAAACAGTTGTACAAAACAATAAATCGTTTTATATCTATTGTCTCACAGAGTATCTTTTAAATCTATAAAGGTGCAATGAAAAATAATTTGGCTTGCTTATAACTACTGAATTGTCCTTGCTTATAACTACATACATGTTTAACAAATTATTCTAAAATGAAAAACTCAATGTTTCCAAATCACCACAATGGTTTATACTGGTCAAATGCATGATTTTACAAGTTAAACACCACTTTAGTTTTTTTTTCTTTTTTTGTACTATGGGAGGGGGAGGGGGGACTCTAAAAAAGAACATAATGTAACGAAACAAAAACTTTTTAAAGGGCGAAAAAGGAAAAGCAGTTTCAGCTCCCCACCCCCTTAAAATAAATAAATAACCATACACTAGACTTCTAAATATCCAATGAATAATCATATCAAATCATCATCATAGACTTGATAATGAAAATATTTTATGTAATTGTTTTTTAAAAAAACTGTACATAGTTGATAACTATACAATTTTTTTATGAAGAACAACTTTATTTTCCAAAAAATGGAGTTTATATATATATATATATATATATATATATATAAATACACAAATTTTTATTTTTAATGTGTGAAAGACACTTGCAGAGGCAATGAAAATAATGTGGCATATGCATATACAATAAAAGATTATAGAAATGTATAAAAATTGTAGTTTTAGGAACATTAATGTGATGGCTATAATTTAATTTTATCCACAATTTTTGATATATTTATTTGAAAGCAAGGTGTGGATATTTTCAAAATGGATTCTAAATGTTCATTATCAATTTATTTCTTAGTTTAGATTTATTTTGAGTTATAATCGTAAACTTCTGCTCACAGATGTGCTTCCAAACATGGTTGCAAATTTACTTACATTATTTTTTAATTGCAAAAATTCGTCAGGTAGAGTTTTATAAAAGTCCATAATGTCCAAGTCTCTAAATCTAGATTTGCATAAGTCTGAAGTTTGGAAATTGATGAGTTCCATTTGCATAAGTTCAGGAGCTTCACTGAAAACAAGCCATCAAATAATATTAAATCAAACTTAAAGAGACTCAAAATCTGTCAATCGCTTTTCAAATAAGCTAAGCAACATTTTTATTTGTTCTGTATAATCCAGTTGTTTGTCTAGAAATTTTCCCTTGATTTTCTTTAGATAAGGAAAATTGGTAAAGTTTTGAGAGCTTAAATGCTTTAAAAATAGTTGCAGTTTAACTTTAAAAGCAGATACTGCAATGGGCAGTTGATTAACAAATTAGGTTTTTCCCATCAATCAATTTTTTGTGTAGTTCATTCAGGTGTGCTGTCACATCAACTAAAAATGCTAGGTCACATTTATAATATTGTTTTCTTTACTTCCTAGTTTGTTTACCTTTGTCTTCAATGAATGATATGACTTCATGAATCAAATCAGCAAATCTTTTTAATGCCTCTCCATGACTTAACCACTATATTTCTGAATAATATATCAGATCACTATATGGTACATTTGTATGTTCTAACATTTCCTTAAATTTTCCATGGTTTAAATTTAAACCATGAGAGCGAATAAAAGTAATAGCATCTCTCACTAAATTTCTTTAAGCAGTCAAATCCCAATTATTTTGTACACAGCTGTTCTTTGTGGATAATACAATGATATCCGAGAATACCTTTTCCGCAATCACCCTTAGTGACTTTTCAGCAAACTCACCAAACCATTCTCAATCCCAGTCACAGCTGGAAAACCATCAATAGCAATACTATAAGGCTGTTTAGATTCAAATTATGTGCAGAACACAAAATCAAAATAGAGGATAAAATATCAGCTCCAATTGTTCTCCCCTTCATTGAACTTATTCCAACAAGGTTTTTAGCAGTTGCTACAAAATTTAAAGAAATTCCTGTTACAAATAAAAGCAACTAAGGTGTTGAAGAAATGTTTGTTGATTCATCAGATGCCAGAGAAAAATACTTAAATTTGGCAGCACTTGTCTGTAGTTGAAATCTTCAGCTAAATTCTCAATTCTTCTTTGAATTGTCATTTTATTTAGGCTCACATTTTTAATTTTTTTTTTTTTGTTTCTGGACACACTTTATCAGCACTAATAAAAGGTATTCTTTGGCAAGATCACCATCCTTAAATGGGCGACCACTTTTTGCGATTAAGGCTGTTTCTAAACTAACTTCAATGCAATTATTTATTTCTGAAATCCCTTTTCCAATCACATCTCTTTGTGAAGTAAGAGAATGATTAAGTAAACTCTATTTTGCACTTGCATTCTTTCCCTTTAAATCCTGAAAATGATAAATGTTTTGTCTGCTTAACATTATATTCTTTGAAACAGCAATGGTAAAATTACATATTAAGTATGTAATTCAATTGTTATGGATAATAACTTTTGGTTGATCATTTTTGGTAATGGTCTTTTCGTCTGTATCTTCATTTTCTTCAGATGCACACAAAGCAATTATTTCATCATCTGTAAGTAAGGCATAAATTTCATTATTTTCATCTTCCAACTAATTTCTAATATCACTGCTATCAACATCTGAACAACCATCAATTTTTTTTAACATGCTAACAAAATCTTCAGGTGTAATTTCTTTTGCATTCTTGTTTATTCACCCTTCTATTTCTATTTTCCGCAAGTGATTTGTCGATGCGTTTTGCCAAAAAGACAAGGAAACAGCCTCGAGACAACTATGGACTGGCTGACAAAGATCAGACAGCAATCCTTATCAGTCAGTGTATCTATATGGACTATTTTATCTTGTTTTCTTGCAATGCTCTAATTAAACCTTTATTGTGCAGTGAGTTTTTTATAACTTTTCTAAATAGATTAAATAGTAAACTGTGAAAAATGGAATTTCCACATTTAAAGGATACATAGCTGGTCCTTTGATAAATAACATTGAGGAGTTTGAATAAGAAAGCTTACAGTATTCTTCCAAAATTTACGAGATTTCAGAAAAGATTTTTTTAATTAAGAATACGAGCATGAAATAAATTTATGTTTTGAAAATTTTTCAATTGCTTCTCAAACTTAATAATAAAAAAAAGAAAAAGAAAAAAAATCGAACAGACCGAAGAGAATCCGGAATATCAGGGTCTGAATTAGCAGGGTTCTACTGTACCTTAACAAAATGTTGGAATTTTGTGGTGATTTCACAGTTTAAAAAAAAAAAAAAGGTAAAGAAAGCCAGCAAAGAAATCACTTTTGCATATCATTTGAATTTATATAGGCAACATGACTAAAATAAAATCTGAAAAACGAATCTATATAATAAAAGCCCAAGTCACATGACTGTCATCAACAGTTCCAGGCTGACTGCTTCACTTTTTATATGCCAGGCGGCCGTTATGTTAGTTTTAAGTTAGCTAGGTGCAGGTGATAAATCCCCAAATAGTGTTCCATTGACATCATGTCATCTTTATTATAAAAAATCTAAGTCATGTGAATATCATAAACAGTTATGGGCTTTAATATAAATTAATTTTTTGAAGAAAACTACATAAAAATGGCCATGATTACAAATGCTTGATAATTTTATGTCCAGGGGTGGAGAAATGCATAATTTTACTCGACAGTGACGAATGGATTCTCTGACAAGGCAAGTGACTTTTAAGATATTTTTTGAAAACCTGTAGCCTGTAGAGATATGGCAAAAGTATTTTTTTAAACCTAGATATTGTAACTTTTCAAATTATTACAATGTAAACATGGCTCTTAGTTCTATTCTATATTAAGCTTTCATATGTTGTATATATTTCTTAATTTTATAGAAAAAAATATGAAAACGCGTTGTAATAATAGTAATTAATAATTTGTGCAGTTGCTTATGATTTTACCATAACTATTTTCAACTTATGTTGCATCTTGCTGGCTAGTAAAATAAATCCGTAACTGATAAGATTTTCTGAATATTCCCCACCCCTGTTTATGTCAGTCTGGCACAAATCTCGTTAATAGCACTTTTAATCATTATATCCATCATACAGTTAGCATTTTTTATTTTCCCCATGGTAATTTTAAACAATGCTATGATTTTGAAATTAAATGTCATCATTTATAGCATTATTTTTTCTTCCTTTTTTTTAAGAAATAAGTGGAAGTTGTAAGTTTTAAATATTTCATTTTAAAGTTATGTATTTTAAATAAAATAAGTGAAAATGTCAAATTTTAAATAGAATTAATGAAATACAAGAAAATGCATCGAGAATAGTATTTGACTATTTATTGCTTGCACCTGGCTAACAGAAAAAAAAAAAAAAATAGTTCTTGATTTTTCTATCATAATTTTCCATTTTGGTCAACGACTGAGCAAGTAAATTAAATTAAGAATAAAAGTAACATGATATAATGCTTAGCATGTATTTGAGAGAGACCAAACTGTTCACAGGTAGTGACTAGTATGAAAAATAAAAACAAAAAACGAGCAATTTCTATAACCTCCTTTGTTGGAAACTGATTAAAAATCAAAATCAAGTTGAGACTAGAGATGTAAATTTTCCAGAAAAATACAAGTGGCGGAAAAAAACTGGTTTTTTTCGGAAAAAAACGGAAAAATTGATTTTTCATGACTGTTTCTCCCAAATAAATTATATTTTCTTAGAGAATATTAAATAATAAACATTTTTCCCCTTTTATTTGTATTAAATGAAAATTATTTTCACTTTATATTAAAAAATAAAAAGAAAATAGCAAAGCCTGCTTTTGAAAATTTAGTTTTTTTTTTTCCCACAGCCAGTGGCGTAGCTAAGGGGGGGCAAGGGGGGCGTCCGCCCCGGGCGCCGAGGCCTAGGGGCGCCAAATTGAGAGAAATTGTTATATATCTATATTGGGGTGGGGGTGCAAAATTTCTTGATGGCCCCGGGCGCCAAAAAACATCAAAAAACAGCTACGCCACTGCCCACAGCCTAAGAATTTTTATTAAACTATTGTTTATTATATCATATCTGTGTTGAAATGATGTTTCAGTTACATGTTTAACTACAGATTGACCTAATATAAGAACCTGAGCCAATACAGTTTGGAATGAAATAAATTATGCATTCCATTTACATAAGTATAGTTTTTAAGTAAATGATACTAGTTTAAAGAAATTGTTGCAGTTTTGTCATTATTATCAATATCAGTATTCAAAAATTGCATTGTTTGTTTAAAAAATGTATATTTTTACATTATTACACTTTTTTCTTACAATTATAATTCTATTTCCTTTAAAAATATGTTTAGTTTTGGTATAGCTTTCCAATCTCAACTCATTTTTGATTTTGTTTTATAATCTAAATTCAAACAAAACTAAGTTTTAGTTTGGCTTACTCAGGTCTGCAACTAAAAAATAGCATAGGATTTATTGACTTAGATTTTTACTCACTGAAACCAGAAAAATATTTTTTTTTTAAAGTTTAATTAAACGAAATTTTTTCTTTTTATCCTGAAATCTGATATTCTATTCTTGAGTAAGAAACCATATTCAATAATGTTTCCATATGGTAATTTCATATTCCTAAGAGTGGAACTCAAAAGTTATGAAAACAGAACACTATAACTAGAAAATTCTCGCTATTTGAGGAATTAACAAAAGCAATTACATACAGAGATAAACTTCTACTGTGCTTTAGAAAACTACAAATATTCAAAGTTTAATCAAAAGGGAAAGTATAATTTGGAACATAGTTACTTGTAATAAAATATGGTTTATCTTTTTTACCGTAGTTGTACTTTTCTAATGCAAACTGCTCATGTTTTTGCAACATTACTGTGCATTATGGAGGTAAAATGGAGGTCAATTTTAGATTCAATACCTTGAAAAAACATTCAGTTTATCAGCTATAACAAAATCTTGAAAAATGCAGCATAGTAGTGCCACCTATAGGGCAATTTACACCAAAAACTAAACAACATTAACATATATCAGGAACTGGCTGAATCTGTAGTTTGATGAAAAAAGTATTTTAGTTCTTGAGATAGAACTATTGTGGAAGTCATGAATAATGCAGCATAGCAGCGCCATCGGTTGGGCGATATACACGAATAACTAAACATCTCGAGTTTATATCAAGGTGTAACTGAATCTAAAGTTTTGTGAAATTATGTGCATCAGTTCTTGAGATCGAGTGCCCATAAAATTTTTGTCCCATACAGACTCACAGAGTGATAGATATTTTCCAAAAACCATCAAATCGTGTTCAGGACCTTCTAAAACGTTCAAATACACCAAAAACTGGAAGTCAAATTTTTCATAAATTCAATACTTACTTCTTGAAAAGATATAAAAAAGTAATAAATGCATGCTTCAAATTTTATGTTAAATTTTTAATTTTACCATTTCTATTAATCGGCATATTATTGAAATAATTTTGCACATGAATTAATTTTTAAAAAGAGAAGTTGCATTTAATTATATATCTAGATTTTTTTCATGTAATCCTGTTTTTGTGAAATTGCAAATTTCTTGTATATATACTTATACAAAATATATTCAGAATTTGTGATTAAAAAATTATTACTACATTTAGAGTCCTATTTAGACATTTTTAATGAAGTTATTTATGCATATATACAACTTGATAAGATTCAGCTGCTATATGGCATAAGATTTTTTTTTTCCTTCAATCACTGCATTTGCAAAAGATTCAATTTGTAGATTAAACTTTTTTTCTGAAATGGCTATTTTCAAGAGAAATTTTGCGAAGGGTCTGGTGTTTCAAACAAGAAAAAAATGTGAAGGATTCTTTCAAGTCTTCTCAAACAGATAACTGCTCAGAGATCAGATCACCCACATTAAAGTTTTCATGTGGGACACTCAACATAAAAATAAATAAAATAAAAAGTATGAGAATGTAGCTATTACAAAATTTTCACTATGTTATTTCATAAATGAAATTTCAATTTTTCCAGTTCGGAAAAATTGAAAAATAAGCCTTCGGAAAAAAACTGAAAAAACCCGGTTTTTTTCCCAATTTTTCCGGTTTTTTTCCGAGCATTCCCATCTCTAGTTGAGACTATGTTGGATTCTACTGAGGACCAGGTATGTAGTCGAAGGAATACGCCATATATACCTTCTGGATTTTTTAAGAAACATCATATGTCCTCTGTTTCTCAAGAAAGCTATTATAGCATATGTAATGCACTCTAGGGTATACCCACTGTTTGAAACGCACCATCTGTTTTTTTTAATGACTACATCATTGCTGAGGATGACAGTGAAGATGTAATCCAACATGGCACCTGATTCCAGGGCACTGGTAGTGACATCCTCATTGGGGCTTAAAGAGCAAAACCCGCACCTAAATCTCCTATAACTACAGTAGATCTTTATAAAGCAATTCCATATAATGCACAACTTCTCAGATGTAAACAATGAATTTTGCAGTGAAGAAACACCTGAATTCCCAGATTCTAAAAAATTGCTACTATCTAAAAAACTAAATTTAATGCATTTAAGGCAAAAACTGCTGGTAGCAGTTTTTGCCGTAAATTTAACTTTTTTTTCTCAATGTGTCAGTTTCAATACATTTGAAATTGCGTAATGTCATCAAAATATTCTCCAAACAATTTTTCCCTATACCGTAATGTAATCAAATTCTTTTGAGTGTCCCTGTAAATGGACCATTAATCTTACATACTTCATATGCAATAGCGAACATGCTTTGGTGACTTAAATGAGCTTTATCAATTGCTTGAAAATCCGAGTATGTTTACAGGAATTACAGCATAGACAGACAGGCAAACTGAATGCATAAGCATTTTTCAACTTTGTTGGAAAGTGCTAAAAAGACTGAACAAAATTGAAAAAGTAAAAAACGAGCATTGTGGAAATCGACCTTTCAGGGTGGTATAGGACACGGTGACAATCATTTACTGCATAAGAATATATGGGCATGAGCGACACATTGAGATATATAAACATCAGGGGCAATACCAATTCGACTC
Organism: Maratus speculifer; assembly: GCA_964019185.1. NCBI lineage: Eukaryota > Metazoa > Arthropoda > Arachnida > Araneae > Salticidae > Maratus > Maratus speculifer. Next base: position 281,252,951 of record OZ025298.1, on the reverse strand, counting down.
TTTTTATTATTTAAAATTTTCTCATTCACATCAGAAAATTCCTATACTGTTTTTATTTTTATTAAAGACTGACATTTCATGATTGCTTAGAGAAAAAAATTCTTTTTTGAAAATTTCTACTATGAAATGAAATTAAAATTTTTGAATAATAATAAAACTCCACTTCTCTTTTCTTTTCATGTATTTCTTGTGTTTGACAGATTTGCCAGTTTTCTTTTTTTTTTATTTTTTTTATTCGAAACTTACTGGAACATTATAAAGAAAATTTTTTTCTTTATATAATCATGAATGTCCGTCTTAAATAAACAAAAGAATAGTATGAGTTTTCTGGTATGCATAATGAAAAATTTTGAAATTTAAAAAATGGTCAAATTGCCCCCCTGTTATTTGTACCTCAATGCGTCAGTAGCACCCGAATATTCCTACACAATAAATGATTGTTAGTGCCCTGCACCAACTCTTCTATAGGTGAAAACTGGAAAATTTGATTAGTAGCCAGTGGCCGGTAGACCCAGTTTCATTAGTGGCCACTTTTTAAAAGCTAGTAGCCCCTTTTTAAAAATAGGTCAAAATGGCTTTTTTTATTTATTTAGTGGCTAGTGAGTTACAAAGTTACACATATTTGGTTAAAAATAAAACTGTCATTCCACTGAATGGAAAAATATGAATTGGCGATTAACATTGCAGATAAAATTATAAGTGATAAACTATATTTAAATATATATTAATACATTGTATAAAACAAACAAGGAAATTATAATTTTAAATTTAAAAATAATTTCACATCTTTCTTGGATATTTTATTCTTACTTAAAATTGGTGGTAATTATTAAATTTGGCAAGTGTAGAGATAAATATAAATATTCTTTGGTTTGGCTGAGATTTCAAAACTCCGGATGTCTTATTAAGGCAAAATCAGAGAGCTCCAATGTGTTGGTGAGGTGGAGGGAGTTTGCTTGGTAGCAGTAAAGTCAGACACTAAATTTGCAGTATAACTCGCCTAAGTGGCGAGTGCTAATTTTCTCCTATATTTTTTTAAGTAATTGGCTATAATGTTTCAATATTTCTTGACACCTACATAAACTTTAATCATAAATTTAAAAAAAATGTACCAGCCAATTATTACTGGTACAATTAGTGAGCATATGGCAAAAGTGAAAGATTTAAGATACAGCAATGTCCTTAACATTTCCTTGCATCCAGAGGTAAAAATGGTATAATTTATTTGAAATGCATGTGGAATTAAAATTGATGACTATATTTTGTAGGAAAAAAAGTATTTCTTGGAAACATAATCCAAATAAAGAGTTCATAGTAAAAAGCCAAAATATAGAAAATACAACAGTTACTAAACATGCTTGCATCCGATAGATAAAAAGAATTAACCAATTCACTAATTAGATGCAAACAAAGTAGAGATGCATATATTCATGAAAAAAGCTGTATTTCACAAAGCAAATTAAAACGATTTTTCAATCGCCGAGTGGCGACTAGGGTGGCGATCGATGGCCGATTTTTAATTTAAAGAATTAACCAATTCACTAATTAAATGCAAACAAAGTAGACATGCATATATCCATGAAAAAAGTTGTATTTAGCAAAGCAAATTAAAAAGATTTTTTAATCGCCGAGTGGCGACTAGGGTGGCGATCGATGGCCGATTTTTAATCGCCACTTTTACAACTTTAATCGCCATGTGGCGAGTGGCGACCGTTAATTTACACCTATAGCATAAGCATTTTTCAACTTTGTTGGAAAGTGCTAAAAAGACTGAACAAAATTGAAAAAGTAAAAAACGAGCATTGTGGAAATCGACCTTTCAGGGTGGTATAGGACACGGTGACAATCATTTACTGCATAAGAATATATGGGCATGAGCGACACATTGAGATATATAAACATCAGGGACAATACCAATTCGACTCTTTTTATTATTTAAAATTTTCTCATTCACATCAGAAAATTCCTATACTGTTTTTATTTTTATTAAAGACTGACATTTCATAATTGCTTAGAGAAAAAAATTCTTTTTTTGAAAATTTCTACTATGAAATGAAATCAAAATTTTTGAATAATAATAAAACTCCACTTCTCTTTTCTTTTCATGTATTTCTTGTGTTTGACAGATTTGCCAGTTTTCTTTTTTTTTTTTTTTATTCGAAACTTACTGGAACATTATAAAGAAAATTTTTTTCTTTATATAATCATGAATGTCCGTCTTAAATAAACGAAAGAATAGTATGAGTTTTCTGGTATGCATAATGAAAAATTTTGAAATTTAAAAAATGGTCAAATTGCCCCCCTGTTATTTGTACCTCAATGCGTCAGTAGCACCCGAATATTCCTACACAATAAATGATTGTTAGTGCCCTACACCATGAATTTAGAATTATCCTGTATTTGGAGTAAAAATTGTTCAAATTATAGTAACATAAGATAAATTACGTTGAATGAATTTCTATTTTGAATAACTGCATACAAAAAATAAGTAAATAAATTATTTATGTAAGCAACATAAATTAAATTTAAGTTTTTAAATTTTAATTAATTTTTAAATGTAAATTCAGAGTTTCCCCCAGGTTTAAAAAGGGGCAGGGCACTACTATTCTGAAAAGGGCACTTTTTACATTCTTCAGGGCACTTTTTTGATTTTTAAGGGCACTTTTTATACAGTCGAATCTAGAATTTAGCGGTTCAAAAAATCGTGAAAAAACTAATTTTGTCAAAAAATCGAAAAAGAACAAAAATTTCGCCAAAAAATTGAGCAAAAAGAAAAGAAAAACATAAATTTTGTTACAAGATCGCGAAAAACAGCAGATTTTGCTAAAAAATCACAAAAAACCCGACAAATTTTATTTAAAGATCGCGAAAAAACGGCCGATTTTGTTAAAAGATTGTTAAGGGGCAAGCCTGATTTATTGAAAAATATCTTTTTTTGAGAAAAAAGAATACTTTTGTTCAATAAAGGGTTCTTTTTGTTTCATAAACGGGTGCTTTCAGGATTCACATTTAGAAAGTTTTGTACAGTCAAAAGAGGATTGTGAACAGAGGGGGGGCCTTAAATTCTAATTATGCCCCAGGAGTAATTTTCCCTTCACACGCCTACATTGTGAAGTAGGAAAATCTGCTTTTTGAGCATTAAAAACACAATTTTGAAGCAGGAAAATTAGTTTGTAGAACAGACAAAATCACTTCTGGCATTAACTTTTTTTGTGTGTGTGTCTCTATGAGAAAATTTGCATTTTTTTTTTTCTTTTAACGATCTTTTAAGGAAATTTGCCGTTTTTATGGGATTTTGTGACGAAATTAGCCTTTTTGTCGTGAATTTTGCCGGAAATGAGTCTTTATTTCGTGGATACTTTTTAGTGAAATTTGACGTTTTTTTCACAATTTTTTGACGAAATTACACGTCTTGTGGGACGCGTAAGAGCTTTTTTTGAGTTCCGTCGCCGATTTTTAATGTAATTTATGCGTTATAGCGCGTCTGCATCATCGCTGAAGGGCTGTGTTTTCTCAAATGTGGGGCAAGAAGGGCGCTACTTTTTTTCAATGAGCGACAAGAGGGGCGCTAGTTTTTGGATGAAGGGCAAGAGGGGCGCTATTTTTTAAACCAAAGGGCAAGAGGGGCGGAGCGCCCCCCTGAAACCCTCTGGGGGAAACTCTGGTAAATTAAATGTAATTATTATTTTTTAATTTTCAAATGTAAATATAAGTTTAATTTAATTTAATTGTTAAAATTTAATTAATTTTTTAATGTAAATGTAATTTAATTTTTTTTAATTTACATTTAATTTTTCAATTACTTTTCATTGGAATACAAAACGAAAAGTAAGATTCAAAATAAAGTTAGCCCTGTGGATGATAGAGAGCTAATGTTCGACATTTTGAGTGCCCCTCTACTTCTTTTTCCAGGACTACATCACTCAGTAAAAAAATGAGTAATGTCGTAATTTCCCAAAAGACAAGACAAAATTTTTTGAATACAGACAACTTTAGCATGGTTGGGTTTCTTCTGGAGAAACCCATTTCTTCCAGGACAGTGGAAGCAGAGTTTCCCCCAGAGGGTTTCAGGGGGGGCGCTCCACCCCTCTTGCCCTTTAGTTTAAAAACTAGCGTCCCTCTTGCCCCTCATTCAAAAACTAGCATCCCTCTTGTCTCTCATTCAAAAAAAATAGCACCCTTCTTGCCCCACTTTTGAAAAAATGCAGCCCGTTAGCGATGATGTGGACGCGCTATAGCACGTAAATTATGCAAAAAAATTGCCACCAGAACCTATAGCCTAAGCAAAAAAAAAAAAAAAAATTTAAATTCACAGCAAATTTTTTGAAACATTACAAAAGTGGGAGAAAAGAGGGGGCGATTCCACTCCCATTACTAACTATGTGCCTATTTGTGTTTTTTTTCGTGTTTAAACGTGATAAAATTGGTGGTTTTTTGCAATCTTTTGACGAATTTGCCTTTTTTGTGATCTTTTAATAAAATTTGCGGGTTTTTTGTGATATTTTCATGAAATTTGTCGTTTTTTCATGATCTTTTGACAAATTCTGACATTTTTATGTGATCTTTCGACAAAATTGGCCATTTTTTGCGATCTTATAACAACATTTGACGTTTTTTCACGATCTCTTAACAAAATGTATGTCTTTTGCAATTTTATGATGAAATTTTTGGATTTTTTTTCTCGATTCTTTGACGAAATTTCTGTTTTTCCACGATTTTTTGAACCACTAGATTCTAGATTCAACTCTATAAAAGTGCCCTTAAAAACCAAAAAAGTGCCCTGAAGAATGTAAAAAATGCCCTTTTCAGGACAGTAGCGCCCTGCCCCTTTTTAAAGCTGTGGGAAACTCTGGTGGAAGAAATGTGAGAAACCAATAGAAAACAAAACATGCTCAAAATTAAAGAAGTATATTAACTATGTAAAATAATCAAACTAAAAGTATAATTATATGAAATCTAAATTGGAAAATTTAATTATTATTAAAAATATTATTTTGGGAAAAATAAATTATTTTTTTTTAATGACAAATCTTCAGGCTCAGCAGACATTTACAGGTGAAAGATTTTACAGGTTAGGGATATAGGGATGTTTTTTATTTATTAATGAGCCATTTATGTAAAAAGAGAAAAAAGTTTGAATTGAAATTTTTATAGGACTTGAAAGTTTATTTTATTTCATCTTTTGCATTCATTCTTTCTAAGTTGAGAAATTGATTGTAGCATTCTACTGCTTTTATTATTACACTTTGCTGCAGTAAGAAAAGTGAGGATTCTAATATTTTTTTTTATACAATAACAATTGTACCATATTACTTTTCTTTTTTAAATTGATGTAACTTCAAAGCACTTTTGTTATTTAAATGAGTTACATTCAACTGATGGTAAATGATCTGTTATTATTTATTACTACTTGTTTCAAAAGCAGCACCGTGCTAAAAAGGAGATGAAGGGAGCAGGGTGGTTGTCCCGGGCACAGAAATTTAAAGGGATCAAATTTATACTACCGTCATTTTTGGCCCTATCACAAGAAAAAATTGGGATGGGGGAGGGGGAAGAGCAAATCCTAACTTTGCCCTGGGTGTAATTTTTTCATTGCATGCCCATTCAAAAGTTTTAATAACTGAAACATATGCTGATTAAATTAAAAATGGTAAACATTTATTTGAATTTATGCCTTTTAGATAAAATTTCTTTTCTTCATTTAGCTAATAATTGAAGATTTTTAGACAGATGTCATGTGATCTTGGCTTAAAAACTGATGTAACTATTAATTTAGCATGAAATACATTAAATTTGCATAGATCTCATGGAATTAACTTGAGGTCAACTTAAGAAACCTATTTCTTCCGGCCATTTTTTCCCATGGTTTTTCCACTGTGGAAGAAACTTGCCAAAATTCTGAGTTTCAGTGTGGCCATACAGCATCTTTAACTTTTCCTTATGGAAAGTGAATTTTCAGCAAAACTCATATGTAAGGCTGAAAATGATCTTTCAGTCAATTTCTTGTCTTTAACATTCTGAAGAAATAGAAAATGAAGTTAAATCTTATTAACCAGACATATGTCTTAAAAGCAGAGCTGGATTAGCAAGAATATATCATACAAACAAAAATGTGGTATTAATCTTAAGTAATTATATCTATGCTTACTTAAAAAATTAAAATAATTTTGTGCTGATATTTAGATTGCAAGAAATGAAAAGATCATAGAAAATGAGTTGTTTTGAAAGTGGAACTTCAAACAGAATTCAAGAACATTTTTTAAGGAAAAATAAAAAAAAACAATATACCAAAGTATCTATATATTTCATATTAAATTATACAATATTTTAACATAAGAACAAAAATAACAAACATTTAAAATGATGATCAAAATTCGAAACTGGACACTTTGCACACTGCAAACATTCGTATTTGAATATCTGATTGATGGTGGTCTATTACATAGAATATATGCAAATTAATAATTTTTTACAACAAAACAATAAGTTTTCAAATAACAAGCATGTTACTACATTCACAATAACAAATGATACAAACAAAACTATAAATGCCAGCACAACACAAATGAATTAGGACCAATGAATTTTAAAGTCACTTTTCACAAAATAAATGGCAGAAAGCATATGGAAGATGAAGGAAAAACAACTGAAAAAAATACTTTTATGTCCAAATATGATTTAATCATGTTAAATACAATAGTAATAATGAAGTGATGCACAGATATTTCATTAGAAATTTCACCTCCACCTTTCCAAGATTGAGATATTCAAATGCACGCATAATAAACTTTCCCAATTCATTCTGCTACAAGGTGTTCCTAAATCCCAGCACTTAGTCTGGGAAGGCCACCTAGTTAGCGACCAGTTGTAGGAGCAACAACCGTTGATGAGGAAGCAGCTGCATTGACAGCTGCTTTTTGCTTGAGCATTGTCCAATCAAACAGATAATCAAATTGATGATTCAATGTTTGAAATAAGACTCTGAACAATTGACGTAAGTATGTATAATCTGGCTTTTCTTCAAAGCGTAGGGCTCTACAATAGTTCAGATACATAGCAAATTCAGATGGAAAACCTTTGCAAAGAACTTCAACATTAGTAGACATTTTTTTCTCACTAATTTTTTCATACTTTTGTTTTTTGTTATTAGCTTTCAAACCTTGCCATGGCAAACTTCCTCTATTGAAATACATAAGGACATAGCCCAAAGACTCCATGTCATCTCTTCTACTTTGTTCAATACCCAAATGAGCATTAATACTAGCATAACGTGCTGTACCAGTTAAATTCTTGTCTTCTCTATACATTATATGTTTGCGAGTTCTAGTATCGTAAAACTTCTTCGCTAAGCCAAAATCGATTATGAACACTTTATTACAATGACGACCAATTCCCATCAAAAAATTATCTGGTTTTATATCTCTATGGATGAAATTTTTATTGTGCATATGTTCAATACGATTTATCATTTGATCAGCTAGCATCAAGACAGTTTTCATTGTGAATCTTCTTGAACAAAAATTAAATAAGTCTTCGAGGCTAGGTCCCAATAAATCCATGACAAGTACGTTGTATTCCCTTTCAGTACCACTCATTCGAATATGAGGAATTCCAACACCACCTTGAAGAATTTTATAAAGTTTACTTTCATACAATAATTGTGGATGGCGAGCTTTAGTAGATTCAAGTTTGACAGCAACTTCCTCACCATTAGTTATATTATGGCCCAAATAAATATCACCAAAAGATCCACTTCCTAATTTCCGAATTAACCGATATTTACCACCAACAATAAACTCATACCTAGAAGAGGTGCTTGCAGTAGCCATTGCGATCAAATACAGCTAAGTTTACAATTTTAGTTTAGAATTTTGAAACATTCGAATTTTTTTTATTATACTATTGACATCAAACGACCTACGCATCACTACAAAACATGGGAAGCGAAATATCTCACCACTCTGTACGATGTGGCGAGAAAATGCTTGGCGGGACTTCTGGATTTGTGAGATGAATACTGTAAGAGGGTTTCCTCGCTTACGAAGTGTGTAGCAGTCCTGTTTATTTTGATCGTGTTCGCGTATTCGCGTGAAGAACAGGCAGCATATAAGAGATATTCATTCTGCATATTTACACCTCAATAATGCTGTAAATATATTTTATAGTTCACAAAACTGTACTTTTCAGCGCAAATAATGCTATAAATATATTTTACAGTTCACAAAACTGTAATTTTCACCGACTTGTTATTTTTGAACTTTGAAAAATTGTAAAGAAAAAATGCATACACAGAAAAATTTCACCAAGCTGATTACAAATTTTGCATTGAAAATGTAAAATAATAACAAATATAAATAATAAAAATAAAAAACAACTCCAACTCCATATGAAAGGATTTATTTTATTGAAAAATAATGAAGTTTAAAAAAATTAATTTACACTGTTTTTTCGTAATATATTGAGCTATGGATTTTATATGCTATACATAACTCAATATTTGTATGTGTTGGTCAATAAAAAATCACATTATGATTTTTTTAATTAATTAATGTTAAATTTAGAAATCACTAAAATTTTTAGACTCTCCAATTCATTGTGAATTTTTACTATCTTAATTATTAAGAGGCACATTTGAATAGGATTAAAAAGTCTAAAATTTTACTAATTTCATTGTCTATTTTTTTTTTTTTTGGAGGGGGGGGGGGTGGATTTAAAAAGATTAAAAATAAACTTATAATTAACAAGCATTAAATCAATTATTAGGTTCAAGGACTAACTGTAGTATAAAGATATTATAATTAAAATATGAATACATTATTAATATACAGTAAATAAAAATAACAGTATATTATTAGAGATATAGACATAAAGATTGTCATTTTTCCACCCCTCAAAAATGTATTTTTAAGCTATATATTCTTTTTTGTTAAAATCTTGTGAGATTTTAATGTTTAATAATTAAAATACAGATATTTATATTACTTTGTTTTGAAATATTAAATGTAATTTTAAATGTTCTGCTTTTATTAAAATAATTTAATCATGTTCTCCTCATTCTATACTTATAAAACTTAATATACAATAATAAAGACATGAAATATTAGATTGTTGTTTTGATGGATTTCACAGTAGGGGTAAGTATATCACCCCCCACCCCCATTTTCTTCTAATTACAATTAAATATATAATATTGGGCTTTTTTGCTTATGAAACAGCTTTAATGCATTGATATTTTTAGAAGAAAATCAGTTGTAATATTCCTAACAGTTACCTTGATATTTTTCTTATTATGAATAACTGGGGACTTAATTTCAAATAAAAATATTCCAGAATCTGAACAGCAACTTTAATAAAAAGTACACAAAAATAAATGCCAAGATGCCTGTCACATGTTTATTTGACTACATGTTTTTTGTTAAGTATTTTTAGCTCACTGTTAAAAGAAATAATGTCAAAAGTATCATGCACTACTTTATTCATTTCAATGATTAGAATAGTGCATACTTCTAATTATTTTTTAGTGAATAATTTTTGTTACAGGTTTGATAAATGATACATGCAAGGGTACTACTACTTGATTATCCCGTCAACCAAAGAACTATCATCAAATTATATGATTAAATGCCAATAATCGATTATCCTAAATGCCACATTCACTTGATATTAAACATTGTAAACATGTTTCACATCATGAAGTGATTTTGAATTCGACTCTTTATTTATATTTTTATTAATATTTTACTAACTTAATTGTTCTTTTGTTATTTAAAATAAAAATTATGTCAGTTTGTATAATTTTTCAGATAGCTAGTCGATTTGTATAATTTTGCAAAATTAATCGACAGGATAACCAAATAGTACCCATGCAAATATTAAAAAATTGGTAATTTTAGCATTAGTTCTAGGACATTTCGCAAATAAAGATTTATTCAACAGATTTCAAGGACAAACAAAATCTAAATTCAGATTGAATTACGCATGTTATTTTTCTAAAATGATGTATACTATATTCTTTTTTTTTTTTTTTAAGTATCTGGAAAAAAAAGTGGTCTCTACGGCTAATTTTTAAATAGATAGCATTTCTAGATTTGCAGAATACTAGATTTGATAAACAATGAAATCATTTTAAAACATTGCAAGTGAAAATAATAATAATAAAAATTTAAATGATAATGTATTTGTTATTTTTAAATCAATGAAATATTTTCTAATTGAAAATAACAGTGAGCATATGGTAAACTGTAAAATAGACTGAATGTAACCATATTAATTATCATATCACCATATTAATTATCAACATTTGATTTTAGGGCTCACTAATTTCAACTTTTGCTTTTCCATACACACATTTCTTCTGAAATACAAATGCAAAAGATAAGTTCTTAAATCTTGGATTTAATACTGTACAGAATAATAATAATACTAAAAATTTTATATAGTTTTGATTTTTATTCAAAGCTTACCAAATATGATGGTAGACATTTGTTTTTATTTTTTTTTTAATTTTTTTTTAACTATAGATAAGAAAATTATTTTTATGTAAAATTTCAATTTTTCTGTTGCTTTCCACCGCATCACCTAATGAAACTTTCTGATTTCTGAAATGAATATTCTTATATTTCAAACCTAAAGTAACCATTCGTCCCCATTTACCAAGTATAATCCCCAATTTAAGATTTATGACTTGAAAAAAATCGTCCCCGGATCTGCCCTCAGTTACATTTCAGTTCAATAATTATAAAAAAAAAATTACCCAACCTATTTATTGAAGAAAACACTAATTGTTTTATTTTAATAACTTTTCTGAAGAAATGATGTGAAATATATATATTTTTTATTTTATAGGAAATAGTGTGCCATATTCTGACAAAAAAAAAAAAAAGTGTTGAATTTGTAATGTGCATTGTTTCTCATAGAATTTTGAATTCTGAATGAAATAACACCATCCGCAAGTTAACAGATCAATTTTTACAAAGTTGTCACTTTATGATATTTCATTAATGCAATGGCGAAAATTATATATATTTTTTTTCAGATAAAATAGGCTTTTACAGAGTAACCTAATGGAAAATCAAGAAAATTTAAGAAGAACATTGTTCTGGCAATAGAAAGGAAGATACAATAAGCCCCCCTTCCCCCGCAAAAAAAAAAAAAAAAAAGTTTTTTACTGTGGGGTTTTTTGGGGGGAGTGGGGGGTGGGGGAGAGGGTGGTTATTTTAACTCAAGGAATTGCAGAGAATTTAACTTTTTTTTTTTTTTAATTAGATGGAGTGATATTGTTTGTTAAGCGTTTATAATTTCTCGATCAAATAACATCATCTGCAAGTCAATATGATTATTCATTTCAAAGTTAGAATCGGTTTTTGAGAATCGTTTTGTCACATTTCTTTTACATTTAAAACATGTTCTTTCTATTATACCAAATAATATCAAACTTATGAAATGTCTTCAAAATAAAATTAATCAGGATCATCAGTGTCTTCCTCAAGATCGTTAAAGCAGCCAAAATCTTTCTATTCATAATTTTGTATTCCAACTTAACTTTTGTAAACCAACTTAATTTTCAAAGAAATAACTGTATCGACTTGCGGATAGTGTATTAGACCCAAGAATTATGCAAGTTTAACCCCCCTCCCTTCCAAAACATGGTAAAAGTTTTTTATTTATTTATTTATATTTTTGGGGGGAAGGGGGGGGGTTAGGATATTCATTTCTAGCATCAAAACAAAGTTTTCCCCAAATATTTATAAATAGCCATCAGTTTCTGTATTTACTTTCATTTTTGGTCTATTTTATCTATACTAATATGTCAGACAAATGGCGCCCTGTCATGGTGCACTCTGAAGTGACTACCTCATCTGTCTATATTTTGTAAGCATACTTTAGTATACTCAGTAAATATAAATAGCCATGAATTATTATTACATATAATATACATTTATATCCGAATAACTTTTACAGATCAGATATAAATCCTTTGACTTCAACAATTCTTAAAAATAATTAAATTTTCATAATTACTTGGTATCAGATGAGTACATAGTCATAATTTGACTAAATTACTCAGTACATAATGATCACTCATTTTGGCTTTACTTATTTTATGGAACAATAACCATTATGAGGGCTCCTTCATAAAAAGAATGTAAATACTATAAAAAACACCTCCCAAAACTAATATAATAAAAAGAAGAAATGTATTACAATTCCATAAAATGTTGCAGGGATGTAGTGGAGGGTATACGCTGTATACCTTCTGGATTTTTTAAGGAAACACCATATACCCTCTGTTTCTCAAGAAAACTATAATATGCATATTCTAGGGTATATCCTCTACTTAGAACGCATATCTTCCGTGATTTTTATGACTACACCCCTGACTATAACGGTATATACAAAATAACATAAAAAAAAAAAAGCATATAAAAAAGGATAAATTTAGCCTGAAAATTTTAATTATCATAACTGTAAATAAGATAGTGAGAAACAGTAGCAAAAAACTCATATTTCATTTTGCTAGGAAAAGGTTTTTATTATTATTATTATGGCACAACCAATTTCAAAATTTATATTGGCTGTTTGCAAATTTTGTTACAAATCACTAATTCACCATACTTCTATTTTCGCAACAAGTGTGTGACACATATTTATTCATTTTCAATGCTTTATATCTATAATAATAGTATAAAAAAATTTCAAAATTCAGTATGGCAGAAACTTATGTATGTCTAACTGTATCTTAACTTTTAAAATTTTAAAAGTTGTGTGCACTTGGAGGGAAGGGGGAGAGGCAAAAATTTCTGTGGGGTCAAAGAGAAATATATTTTAATGATTGTTTCAAGAAAGTTATATTTGGAGGAGGATATATCACTCAGATCTAATAAATGTCGCTTATTATCGAATAAAATATCGCTTTAGTTTAAATAGAGTAATTTCTTGGTCTGGTCAATAAGCAAGATATTTAGAAAAATATAAATTTGTATTTAAATAAGGAGGGAAAAAAACCGGCCTTTAAAACACTAAACTAGTAACGCAAAAGTAAGACTGGAATTCGTTACTATGAAAACTAACACAGTAATTAAATACTGCAAATAAAGAACAAGCTAAAAAAATAAATAAATAAATAAAAATAAAAAAAGTATCTTTCTCATAATTAGCACTTATTATAGCGGAATCTTTTTTACAAGTGAAAATTTGGAACAATTCAATGCGTAACTTCAGCAATCCATGAGTTGATCATTATGAAACTGCTTTCATATCATGGAGATTCTTCATTTTTCATACGAAGAAAGTGTAAACAAACCTCATCGAATACTCAAGCAGACCTGCGCATGAGAAGTTGCGCGGGGTTGATTGGCGCTATCGTGAAGTCCCGCCAAGTATTTTCTCGCCACCTCGTACAGAGTGGTGAGATATTTCGCTTCCCACAAAACATTGTGTCAATCACAAGCACCTAGAGAAAGGACAAGACCGGAAAAACTTCTCGGAAAAAAAAATAAAAATGCAAAATAAAAAATATAATGAAGTTTTTTGGATAGTTGATAAAACAATAGAAAAATAAAATTGTCCATATTTTTGTAATTATTTTTTCAAACCAAAACAACCATGAACTACCTGCAACAAAAACAATTCACAAAAAAAAAAAAAAAAAAAAAAAAAAAACTTTCGGTAAAATTGTGAAATTTCTAATTTTCTTTTTAAGCGTTTTGAAAACTTTAGTAACAGCTACAGAATTGTAAATAAATTTTTTGTTTCATGTAAATTTAAAACAGATTAATCGATATAACAAAAGAAAATGAAGTTTTAACTATGACCGCTTCGTCTTTGAGATGTTTGTCAACAATCCTTGTTAGTTCTCGAAGTTTAATTATATTACTTCATTTCATCATTTGGGATAAATATATATTTATGATTGAACCATGAAATCTAAAATCATTAATTTTATTTCCCATTAAAAGTGTTATGCATAAAAATATCCCACTGAAGTTTTTTAGACTTAAATTTAGTAGCCTTTGAATCAGGTTTTTTAAAATTTTTTTAAACTGAGCCTTTAAATTAGACTTTTAAACTGAGCCTTTAAATTAGACTTTTAAACTGAGCCTTTAAATTAGACTTTTAAACTGACCTTTTAAATTAGACTTTTAAACTCACTCGAATTGACTAGACTTTTAAAATGAACTTTTTAAATAAATTTCAAATTGGTTTTTAAACAATGCTTTTAGATTTTTAAATGGCACAGATGTCATATACGCACCACATTTGCACGTGTTTTTTACCCTGCCAATTTGGCGAAAATTTTGTTTTTTTTAATATATGTTGGAAATTGCAGGAAATAGCAGCATGTGATCTAGACACACGGCAGTGTGTCAGCCAAGTTCACAAAGTAAAAGGCGACACACCGGCCGTGGGTTATATTACCCGAACCATTTCGAGCCACTTTTGACCCCTCAATAACTTAAATTCTATTTGACCTACACACTTGTAATTTTTTGTGTCGTGCAAGACCGTCTTCTAATTTCCGAATCCTAAATTTTTTTAAAAAAATCTTTTACCGTTCACGAGAAATTGACGTCTGAAAACCGCTGTTTTTACCACTGACTCACTCATAGAAATGTTTGACTACATCCAGGTGACTTAGGAAGTTGAAATTTGGTGTGGAGGTAGGTTATTGGATCTATAAATAGGAAAAAATCAGAAATCCCCATTAATTAAACATTAATAGTTGGTTAGAGGATAAATTATTGGATTACAATAGAAGTTTATGAGGATTTCACAAAATACCAGAAATAGTGCCAAGTTGGCGTCACTTCTGGCGAGTATCAGGGCTAATGTCTGAAACTACCGAACGGATTTCAAAAGTAATGGTACCAAAATGATGGTATTTGCCCCGGTTCAAACATAGACTAGAGATGTAAATTTTCCGGAAAAATACAAGTGGCGGAAAAAAACTGGTTTTTTACCGGTTTTTTTCGGGAAAAAACGGAAAAATTGGAACTATTGATTTTTCATGACTGTTTCTCCCAAATAAATTATATTTTCTTAGAGAATATTAAATAATAAACATTTTTCCCCTTTTATATGTATTAAATGAAAATTATTTTCACTTTATATTAAAAAATAAAAAGAAAATAGCAAAGCCTGCTTTTGAAAATTAGTTTTTTTTTTCCCACAGCCTAAGAATTTTTATTAAACTATTGTTTATTATATCATATCTGTGTTGAAATGATGTTTCAGTTACATGTTTAACTACAGATTGACCTAATATAAGAACCTGAGCCAATACAGTTTGGAATGAAATAAATTATGCATTCCATTTACATAAGTATAGTTTTTAAGTAAATGATACTAGTTTAAAGAAATTGTTGCAGTTTTGTCATTATTATCAATATCAGTATTCAAAAATTGCATTGTTTGTTTAAAAAATGTATATTTTTACATTATTACACTTTTTTCTTACAATTATAATTCTATTTCCTTTAAAAATATGTTTAGTTTTGGTATAGCTTTCCAATCTCAACTCATTTTTGATTTTGTTTTATAATCTAAATTCAAACAAAACTAAGTTTTAGTTTGGCTTACTCAGGTCTGCAACTAAAAAATAGCATAGGATTTATTGACTTAGATTTTTACTCACTGAAACCAGAAAAATATTTTTTTTTTTAAAGTTTAATTAAACGTAATTTTTTCTTTTTATCCTGAAATCTGGTATTCTATTCTTGAGTAAGAAACCATATTCAATAATGTTTCCATATGGTAATTTCATATTCCTAAGAGTGGAACTCAAAAGTTATGAAAACAGAACACTATAACTAGAAAATTCTCGCTATTTGAGGAATTAACAAAAGCAATTACATACAGAGATAAACTTCTACTGTGCTTTAGAAAACTACAAATATTCAAAGTTTAATCAAAAGGGAAAGTATAATTTGGAACATAGTTACTTGTAATAAAATATGGTTTATCTTTTTTACCGTAGTTGTACTTTTCTAATGCAAACTGCTCATGTTTTTGCAACATTACTGTGCATTATGGAGGTAAAATGGAGGTCAATTTTAGATTCAATACCTTGAAAAAACATTCAGTTTATCAGCTATAACAAAATCTTGAAAAATGCAGCATAGTAGTGCCACCTATAGGGCAATTTACACCAAAAACTAAACAACATTAACATATATCAGGAACTGGCTGAATCTGTAGTTTGATGAAAAAAGTATTTTAGTTCTTGAGATAGAACTATTGTGGAAGTCATGAATAATGCAGCATAGCAGCGCCATCGGTTGGGCGATATACACGAATAACTAAACATCTCGAGTTTATATCAAGGTGTAACTGAATCTAAAGTTTTGTGAAATTATGTGCATCAGTTCTTGAGATCGAGTGCCCATAAAATTTTTGTCCCATACAGACTCACAGAGTGATAGATATTTTCCAAAAACCATCAAATCGTGTTCAGGACTTTCTAAAACGTTCAAATACACCAAAAACTGGAAGTCAAATTTTTCATAAATTCAATACTTACTTCTTGAAAAGATATAAAAAAGTAATAAATGCATGCTTCAAATTTTATGTTAAATTTTTAATTTTACCATTTCTATTAATTGGCATATTATTGAAATAATTTTGCACATGAATTAATTTTTAAAAAGAGAAGTTGCATTTAATTATATATCTAGATTTTTTTCATGTAATCCTGTTTTTGTGAAATTGCGAATTTCTTGTATTGATACTTATACAAAATATATTCAGAATTTGTGATTAAAAAATTATTACTACATTTAGAGTCCTATTTAGACATTTTTAATGAAGTTATTTATGCATATATACAACTTGATAAGATTCAGCTGCTATATGGCATAAGATTTTTTTTTTCCTTCAATCACTGCATTTGCAAAAGATTCAATTTGTAGATTAAACTTTTTTTCTGAAATGGCTATTTTCAAGAGAAATTTTGCGAAGGGTCTGGTGTTTCAAACAAGAAAAAAATGTGAAGGATTCTTTCAAGTCTTCTCAAACAGATAACTGCTCAGAGATCAGATCACCCACATTAAAGTTTTCATGTGGGACACTCAACATAAAAATAAATAAAATAAAAAGTATGAGAATGTAGCTATTACAAAATTTTCACTATGTTATTTCATAAATGAAATTTCAATTTTTCCAGTTCGGAAAAATTGAAAAATAAGCCTTCGGAAAAAAACTGAAAAAAACCGGGTTTTTTCCCAATTTTTCCGGTTTTTTTCCGAGCATTCCCATCTCTAACATAGACTATATCTTATGTCTGTGCCAACTAACCAAAAGAGGGTTCAGAAGCGAAAAACATTCTAAAAATGTGATTTTTGTTTTACTGAAGGGCCTAAAAGCACAAAATTTGGCATGTTAATTATTTATAAGATATAAATTATCACTAATGGCATTTGCTAAAAAATATCAAATTTAAATGAGTGAAAATCCGCGAAGAGCGTTCTAAAAACGTTCGAAATACCAATTTTAAAACAATCTCAGCAAACAACAAACCGATCTTAAAAGTAATGATATCAAAATGATGATGACAGTCTTTGCTCCAACATAGGATATATCTTATGTCGATTACACTAGCCCAAAGGAGGTAAAAGAGCAAAAAAACATTTTAAAAATGCGATGTCTGTATATTAAGGGACTGGACTGGAAACATAAAGTTTGGCATTTTAGAGTTTATGGGAATTTCGTGAAATATCAGAAATAGTGCCAAGTTGGCGACCCTTTTGGCGAGTATCGGGGCTAATCTCTGAAACCACCGAACCGATTTCAAAATTAATGATACCAAAACGATGGTATTTGCCCCGGTTCAAACATAGGCTATATTATCATTAACAAAAGAGGGTGAAGAAGCAAAAAACATTCTAAAAATGCAACTTTTGTGTTACTGAAGGACCTAGAACTATAAGATTTGGCATTTTAATTAGTTATAAGATATAAATGATCTCTAAGAGCATTTGATAAAAAATACGGAATTCAAAAGGGGTGAAAATATGCGAAAAGCGTTCTAAAAATGTTCTAATTTGGGATTTTTAAGCAATTTCAGCAAACAACAAACCGATCTTAAATGTAATGATATTAAAATGATGGTGATAGTCCTTGCTCCATTATAGGCTATATCTTATGTCGATTCCACTAATCCAAAGGGGGTAAAAGAGCAAAAAACTTTCTAAAAATGCGAGGTCTGTATGTTAAGGGCCTAAAAACATAAAATTTGGCATGCTCATTAATTATAAGATATAAATGATCACTAAGAACATTTGTTAACAAATACAAAATTTAAAAGGGGTAAAAATGCGCGAAAAGCATTCTAAAAACTTTCTAAATAGCAATATTTAAGCAATCTTGGGTAGTTAGCGAACCGATTTAAAGAAAAAAAAGATGCCAAAATGATGGCGACAGTCCTTGCTTTAACAAAATTATTGGATAAATTACCAGATTACAATGGGAATCTATGGGATTTCGGCAAAATACCAGAAATAGCGCCATGTTAGCATGACTTTTGGTGCGTAATTTTTGTCGTCAATATAGCGATATTTCGCCAAGTTGGCTACAAACGTTTTTGGTCAACGAAATCATCAAGTAGTACCCAATCACGTAAAAGAAACATCTTTGTTAGTGGCATTTAAAGGAACATAAGCAGTCCTAATGTTAAATTTTTTAATTTGACGGAAAAAAAAGTGAATAAATGCAGAAAAAAGCTGAAAGATTAATTAATATTAAATAAAACTAATTTAATTAATTTAACCTATTTATTTCAAAAGGAAAGAAATACCTACTTATTTGACAAAAAATAATGATATCCTGTCAAAAACATGAATGTGAAAGAATGCCAAGTTCGTTAAAGGTTTCGCTAATAAAAGAAGTGAGATCTAACTGCAAACAAAGTTCTTTCGGAGCTCCTTAAATCATAACTCCTGTCATGCATAATATTATTCAATTGCTTAAAATGATTTGTTATGTTACTTGTTATTCAATAGAGCGACTTGGCAAGTTTCCAGCTACCTACTTTAATCTTTGAGTCGGAGTATAATTTAATCTAGAATCTGATTGGCAAAGATCTAGTCAATCGAGTATTCGAATAAGTATATTGAAGTTAAGGTACTGATAAGTTAAGAAAGGGATAAACTTTAATTTCTGATCAATTAAATAGAAAAAAATTGAATAAGAGAAAACTTGCTAAGTCGCTCTATTGAATAACAAGTAACATAACAAATCATTTTAAGCAATTGAATAATATTATGCATGACAGGAGTTATGATTTAAGGAGCTCAGAAAGAACTTTGTTTGCAGTTAGATCTCACTTCTTTTATTAGCGAAACCTTTAACGAACTTGGCATTCTTTCACATTCATGTTTTTGACAGGATTTCTTTTTATTGCACTATAAAAATAAAATAAAGTAAAAAAAAAAAAAAAAAAAAAAAAAAGAGATTCTAGTATTTTAAAAAGGAAATAAAAATAAATAAATTACAGTTTCATATAAATAATTATTGATGTACATTATAATAAAAATAATTTAAAAAATTAAAATAAAAAATAACAGTAAATAAACATGAATTCAATAAAAAGGGAAACGATAAATAAACAGTTACAAATAATAAACTTAATAAGTAAGAAAACAGTAAACATAATTTTCACGATGAATTGTAAATATTAATACTTATAGCCATATTGAATGCATGCAGTTGCATCATTTAATCAGCACATTTCATTGAAATCTGTAATTTTTCTCATCTTATTTCGCTAACAATTTTATAAACTTATAACTAACGGATTTTCTCCTTGGCACAGATGTGCTATGCCACATTGGCGGGAGAAAAAACATGTGCAAATGTGATGTGTATATGACACCTGTGCCTTTTAAATTACAAGGGTGCTCTGTCCCCTATGAACTACGCTCCCAACTTCCATTCAGACACCCCAGATTCTAAAAGTAAGCTAATTTCATCTGCTTTAAAAAGATTGAAGTAGAATGAATGAAATGAAAAAATAAAAATAAAAAACTGGTGATCTCCCTGTAAACAGCTTTCAATTCATTTTTCTTTGATTGGAGATTTTTAAGATCATCCAAAAGATATTCATTTTCAATTTTTTGGCAGTTTCCAATGAAGTTTCAGGAAAAAATCTTCACAGAAATATATAACCTGTACTATTCTGTTTATATACCTGGAGTTTCAGGATAATTCTTCATGTATTTTTCTAGATATTTAACAAAACTTCTAAAATCACAAGTGACCACTGGGTTATTCCATGTCAAATCAACCAAAAAAATTCAATATTCAACCTGACCATTTTTTATTTCAATGAAACTGCTAGGGATTATTCTCTATGATGATATAAAGTAGAGCATATTTTTATTTTTTGTTTATCGCTTTAAATTATTATAAAATTAATTATTTAAATTTTGAAAAATCATCATTTTTTGACTTGCATAAATATTTTCAATTTTGAATTTCTCAAGTTCTATCAAACATAGAAAATTTTATGACCACTCATTTCAAAGAGGAGTTTATAAGGTTTAATTTGATATGCAAGTCGACTACGTATAGTTAAAATAAATAAAATTTTAAATTTTTTAAAATTTTAAATTAAAAAAATTTTTAGATAGTCATTTTTTAAAATTTTGAAAAAATTGTATGTTTGTTGTAATATTATAAGCTTTAAATTCTGAAATTTTTAGAGTGGGATCTCAATGGGATCAGGAGTTATTAAATAAAAGCTGAAAATTACCATACAAATCATAAATAAATAACAAAATAGACAGAATTAAATTGCTATTTTTATGGTAATTTTTTCTTTTATTTTATAACTCCTGATCCCATCGAGATCCCACTCTAAAAATTTCAGAATTTAAAGCTTATAATATTAAAACAAACACACAATTTTTTGGAAATTTTTAAAAATGACTAACTAAAAAATTTTCAAATTTAAAATTTTGTTTATTTTAACTATACATAGTCGACTTGCATATCAAATTAAACCTTATAAACTCCTCTTTGAAATGAGTGGTCATAAAATTTTTTATGTTTGATAGAACTTGAGAAATTCAAAATTGAAAATATTTATGCAAGTCAAAAAATGATGATTTTTCAAAATTTAATTAATTGTATAAAAACTTAAAGCGATAAACAAAAAATAAAAATATGCTCTAATTTATATCATCATAGAGAATGATCCCTAGCAGTTTCATTGTAATTGGAAAGGATCAGGTTGAGTCACTGGTTGATTTGGTATGGAATGACCCCACTTACCTTTGGCTATACATTGTGTCCACTCTCAACAGTGGCCAATGGCTAATTTCTAAACCGTTAGTCATAGACATATAGTTCCAACTGCAAAAATGCTTTAATAAAGGTAAAGAATTGTTTTTTATGCAATTCAAATTTTAAAAAATTAAATTTTTATACAGTCCCCTGGTTCTATAAGTAATATTTAGTAAAAATGTTCCATCATTCTAACAAGCAATAAAAAAAAGGTTCCATTCATCTAATATTAAAATTGACCCAGTTATGAAACATTAAATTTCATGGCTTAAACCACTTTTGTTTAATTGAAAACGGATGAGTTGGACTGAGCTTTAAGGGAACATACACTAAGTGCTTAAAGTATTGTAAAGGACATCCATTTCCAACTCTGTCCAATGACTAATTCCTAAACCATTTGTCACAGACATGTTCCAGTTACAAAAATGTTTTAAATGAGGTAAAGAAATATTTTTAAAGCAATTTAACTGAAGATGTTGCAACTTTATAAGTTTTACTGTAGTGTTAATTTTTATTAATTAACTTCTAGATTAGTTAAAATTATTGAAGGCGTAGGTTTCAAAATTCTCTTTATCAAGAAAATCAAATTTTAAGAAATCGTGAAAAAACCTTTAAATGTGTCTGTTGGTTTTCATTATAAATTTGGAATCATCCCACACCGTTAAGAGTGGACACAGTGTATAATGTATCTTTGTGTTGGGTCATCTTGAATTACAGTTCATGGATGTGACAATCTTCTATAAGTGGGTCATTCCATGCCAAATCAACCAGTGACTCAACCTGACCCTTTCCGATTTCAATGAAACTACTAGGGATCATTCTCTATGATCATATAAATTAGAGCATATTTTTATTTTTTGTTTATCGCCTTAAATTTTTATACAATTACTTATTTAAATTTTGAAAAATCATTTTTTGACTTGCATAAATATTTTCAATTTTGAATTTCTCAAGTTCTATCAAACATAGAAAATTTTATGACCACTCATTTCAAAGAGGAGTTTATAAGGTTTAATTTGATATGCAAATCGACTATGTATAATTAAAATAAATAAAAATTTTAAATTTTTAAAATTTGAAAATTTTTAGAGTGGGATCTCAACAGGGTTTGAAAAAACCCGGGTTTTTTTGAAAAAGCCCAACCCACTGGGCCCAGTAGTCTAAAACCCGGGTTTTTTCGGGCTTTTTTGAAAAAACCCGGGTTTTTTCGGGTTTTATCAAAATTTTTTAGAGAACTCTTCACATTTCTAATTTTCACATGCATAGTACCTAAATTTTTCATTTATCAGTAAAACAAAGGTATAATTTTGCATTAAGTATAGATTAGCAATAAAAATAAATATATAAAAAGAAAATATAAATATATTTAAAAAGATTATTTTGTATCTCATAGAACTAGATTACTGGAAAAATGATATTTTAAATCAAGTGCAACTGAATTTCTTTATATAAATCTCAAGTTAAACGGACTAATTTATGCAATTTCTTTCATTTACTTCAATAGAAATCAGTTTAAAGCAGCAACATTTATGTAAATATTTTTATTTTTGTGAAGGAAAAAATAGAATTCACTCATATATATGCATATATATATACTACAATTTAAGCAACATTTATATTGCAATAGTATTAAATTGGATTATCTAAAAGTCAATGTCCGTCATATCTATAAAGTTAGATCGTAAATGGCAATACATTTTTACTAGTTTAGTTTTGTATGCCATCTGTAAGGAATCTTTTAAAGTATCTGGATACATTTTAGATTAGATTTTATTAGGGTTTTTTGGATATTATCAAGGTATTTATGTTAAAGAAATATGGTTCAGAATGTTTGAAAACAAGGTAATTACTGTAAAATACCATTAATCCACCCCCCCAAATGTGACGAAAAATTGTACAATAGTTAGAGGGGGGCGCTTACATGGGATTTTTTCGCGATCGTTCAACAAAATTTACAGGAATGAATCATGAATTTCGATACTTGAAAGAATGTGTTTAAAAAAAAAAAAAAAAACGTAAATTCTGTCGAAAAAATGCAGAAAAGAAGGAGAAATTTGTAAAAAAAAAAAAAAAGCCAAAGCAAGCATGAAATCAATTAAAAAACATCGAAAAAACGCACATTTCATCAAAGATTCGTGATTCATTCATTTCATAATGATTCATTCCATTCTCAGTCGCCTTTGAGGATGGGGAGGGAGGGCGCTTTATCGGATTTTTTGAAAATTTCAAATTCTTTATAAAGTGGGGAGGGGGCGTTTGATCGGGAAGGGTGAATTAACGGGATTTTACGGTATACTACTAAATACAATTTAAAATAACTAATTGATTACAAAAAGTTTATGAGGTTAAAGGTTAAAGGTTATGACAATAATAAACATTATAATTTGCTTTTACAAAAATTAATTATTAGTAATAATTTTAACAATGAAATTATTAAAGTACTATACTAAAACTTTCTCTCCTTTTTTTTTTTTTTTTTTTTTTTTTTGTTATTACAGGATTCCCAGCAAAACATGACTGGCATATTCCTTGACTTTCCATGACCAAATCTCAAAAAATTCCCTGATTTTCCCAAACCAAATCTAGAAAAATTCTCTGACCAAACGAGCATACAACAAAATTTGATACTTATTTTCACAATCTTTTGCCAAAATTAGCAATTTTTTTCTGCAATTATACTTCAATCTTTTTTTATTTTTCCCCAACTGTTTAATGAATTTTGTGTCATTTTTCATTTTTTCACTCAAATGTTTTCCATGACTTTTTTAGAAATTATTTGTAAATTCCCTGACTTTTCCTGTATATTTTGAGATTTTCCTGACTTTCCATGATGCTGGGAACCCTGTATAATCTATCACCATTTTTGTGTTGAAAATTACTGTATAAACTTTCATTGAAGCAGGATAATAAATGTGCTTAAAAGCTATAACAATACAAGCAATCAGGATGGGGATCACATTTCAAGCGCCATCATTAGGTATACATTAAGATTTAAAGCCAGGGTTGGTATAAAAACCGGGTTTTTTTGGTTTAAACCAGGTTTTTTTGGTTTAAACCAGGTTTTTTTGGTTTAAACCGGGTTTTTTTCAAATCATTGTTTAAATAGCATTTGCAAGAAAAATAACTTGAGTTCTAGAAAGTCATGATGATTTTTTGTAATTAATAGTTAATTAATGTTAAACATTCACATTAGTATTTATTTTTTTTGATAATTAAATAACTAAAGCATAAAAATTTATAATTAAATTATCTTATAATTTTAGGTAAAAATAGGGAAATATTCATTGTGTGAAAAAAAAAATAAACTATTAATTTATTAGTATACTTATATAAACCTTTTAGATAATAATTTAAGAAATAATTATATGCAGGTTGATAATGAAGAACATAGTAAAGGGCAAACGAACATATTTTACTAAATTAACAGAAATAAGCTGAAATAGAAAACATTTTCTTGTGCATAATTTAGAAATTATTTACAGGATTAATATCAACAAATGATTATTAATCTCTTACTACATATATTTACTTAAAAAATATCAATATGCATTTTGTTAATGCTAAAAAATACATGTGTATTGACTTACTTGATACATCAACGAATGTAATGCTTACACAAATTGAGACATAAGCTTAAAAAACTTTTTTTTTTTTTTTTTTTTTTTTTTTTTAAATACAAAATTTATTTTTTCCGTTTCTTTGTTCTTCAAAAGGTGAAGATTTAGCATTAAATTTTATTATCTGTGCAAGCATCGAGTTACAATGATATTTTTGTTTTGTAAAATTTAATGTATCCTTTTTTTCTTGTTCACATAGTTCACTTTGACTGTATTGTGGTTCAAGCATGTATACCTAAAAGGGCATGGGTGTTAGGGCAATTTTATACCTGGACTAAAAAACTATGAGACTTCTTTATTTAAATTTTTTTCTCTTAATATTTTTTGAAGACCTGTCCAATTATAAACTGCATTAGTAATGGAACTTATTACTTTAGATATTATCCAGGGCAACTGCAAAAGAATTTAACAGTTTAAACATATCTTCAACATTTCTTTTAAAATAAAAATTAGACAGATACAAGCTTTTGAATATTTTTATCAATAACATTCCTATTTTCTACACAAATTTTAAGTAAAGTGGGGCAATTTTTAAGGTAAACATCTAAAGCATCTGAAAATGAATCACACCTAGTATTATAAGGAAGAGCTAATTTGACAGCATTTACATTGCATGCAATTTTTACATTTGTCTCTTAAACATGTTTTTGATGTATTTCGTATTCCCTCAAATGAAAACCAGATTATATTTTCCTTTCTTCTAGTTTTAGACATTCTTTTATTTCAATATATATAAGTAGCTTTCTTAAAATAAAATACAATACAAAGTAACTAGAAACAGAAAAAAATAATGTAAAAACTGCAAATCCAATCTAAGAAAAACCAAAGCTTACTAAAACCAATAGCTATGGAACACAGAAAAATCATAGCCAATCATTCATTAGCATACAGAACAAGAGTAACCAATGGAAAGAATGACTTATGATTATGTAATTATTGATGCTTTGATACATGATACAATCCTTAGTAAATCATAATCAAGCTATCTAAGCAGTAAAATTGCATTTTTGGCTGGCATATGCCATTTTTACATTTTTTTAAAAATAAAAGGTTTAAAAAATAATTAAAACTAACTACCTTTTTTTATCCTCCACAGTTCACTGTAGAAAAATATTTTGCCATGTCAATTTATAGCTAGTAAGAAAAATTAGATTGATTACAGATGCTTGTCACTTTAAAAATTTAATTTGTCTTAAGCTTTGCTTATAGCTACTCCATAACTTTGATTTTGCACATTTTAATAATGTGTAAAATAAATGAAAACATGAGGGAAAAGGGAAAAAAACCAAATTAAAAAAAACCAGAATGGTTTTTTTAAAAAAACCACTTGGTTTAAACCATGGTTTAAACCACAGTTTAAACCAGCGTGGTTTAAACCAAACAACCCTGTTTAAAGCACTTGGATGCATTTAAAAATATATAGCCATGAAAATCTTCCTTATTTACAAATTAATTTATTTTATGGTCATTTTATCAATACTTAGAAATTCTTTTAAATATGGTTAGTTTGAAATATATTTAAATTGCATTTATCTTTCCATTCTCATATCTTAGATTAAATAATGATACAGTTGTGAAAACACGAGAAAATTTGAAAAAACCCACAAATGGGTTTTTGATGGATTTTTTCAAGTGGGCCCGCCCGAAAAAACCCGGGCGGGTTTTTTCGGGCCGGGCCCACTTCGGCGAACCCTGGATCTCAATGGGATCATGAGTTATTAAATAAAAGCAAAAAATACCATTAAAATAGCAATTTAATTCTGTCTATTTTGTTATTTATTTATGATTTTGTGATTGTATGGTAATGAATATGATTTGTATGGTAATTTTCAGCTTTTATTTCATAACTCCTGATCCCATTGAGATCCCACTCTAAAAATTTCAGAATTTAATGTTTATAATATTACAACAAACATACAATTTTTTCAAAATTTTTAAAAATGACTATCTAAAACATTTTCAAATTTTAAAAATTTAAAATTTTTATTTATTTTAATTATACATAGTCGACTTGCATATCAAATTAAACCTTATAAACTCCTCTTTGAAATGAGTGGTCATAAAATTTTCTATGTTTGATAGAACTTGAGAAATTCAAAATTGAAAATATTTATGCAAGTCAAAAAATGATGATTTTTCAAAATTTAAATAATTAATTGTATAAAAATTTAAAGCGATAAACGAAAAATAAAAATATGCTCTAATTTATATCTTCATAGAGAATGATCTCTAGCAGTTTCATTGAAATTGGAAATGGTCAGGTTGAATATTGAATTTTTTTGGTTGATTTGACATGGAATGACCCAAGCATGGTTGTTTTTTTATTACAAAATCTAACATCTGAGTAGAAAAAAAATTCTGACTTGTAATTTAACAACAGAAACATAACTACATTCTTTGAAACAAAATGTGATGATAATTTTGCCATCTATTAACCAGTGGTATAGTCATAAAAAATCAGAGGGTATGCACTCTAAGCAGAGAATATACGCTCAAGTCAGAGGAGAGGGTATATCCCAGAGCATATATAGTATGGCTTTCTTGAGAAACAGAGGGTATATGGTGTACCTTAAAAAATACAGAGGGTATACAGCATATACTCATATATACCCTCCACTACATCCCTGCTATTAACATGAAGATGCAACTTAATGTTTGGTTCATGGATATGGGAATTTATTGTGTGACACTAATCTCCATACTCAGAAAACAAACAGAAATACGAAGAAGGTAATAGACTATGCTAAGTTACTTTACTCTTAAGATAATAGTAGGTAGAATAATAATTATTTAACTATATTTTTATTTTCTTCTATCGTTACAAGAAAAAAATATTGGATTCGTAAAGTTTTTTAATTCCAGTTTTCGTCAGATTTACATATTTTAGGGGTCAGATTCCAAAAAACATGTTTTTACAAAATGTCTGTTTGTGAGTCTGTCTGTCTGTATGTGACATAAATATTATGGGCATTCTATCTCAAGAACTAATGCATGGAATTTCACAAAACTTTAGATGCTGTTAGACCTTGATATAAACTGGATCTGATTAGTTCTTGATGTATATTGCCCAACAGATGGTGCTGCTATGCTGCCTTTTTCATAATTCCACAATAGCTGTATCTCAAGAACTAATGGACGGATTTTCATAAAATTTCAGATTCTGTTAGTTCCTGATATAATATGGTTATGATTGTGCTTTGGTGTAAATCACACAATGGGTGGTGCTGCTATGCGGGATTATTCATGATTATCATAATAGCTCTATCTCAAGAATTAATGCACAAATTTTCATCAAACTTCTGATTAAGTTAATCCCTGATATAAATTAGTATTCTTTAGTTTTTGGAGTAAATCACTTAAAAATGGTACTGTTATGCAGCATTATTCATGATTATCGCAATAGCTCTATCTCAGGATCTAATACAAGAATTTTCATCAAACTTCAGATTCAGTTAGTCGATAATAAAAGTTAGTATTTCTTAGTTTTTGGAGAAAATTGCTCAACAGGTGGCACTGCTATGTTATGTTATTCATGATTATTCCAATAGCTTTATCTCGGGAACTAATGTTCAAATTTTCACCTAACTTCTTTCACCTAAATTCAGTTAGCCCCTGATATAAATTAGTATTTCTTAGTTTTTAGATCAAATCGCTCGACAGTTGGCGCTTCTATCCAGTTTTTTTACGTTATCTGCGATGATTCTATCTCGGATATTAATACACAGATTTTCATTAAGTTTCAAATTCAGTTAGAACTTTTAATAAGTTGTTTCAGATTAGATTTTGGTGTAAATTACCTAACCAGTGACACTGCTATGTTTAATTTTTCTGGAAGTATTAACGTGTATGAGATAGAAGAAAGTATTTGGATTGCCACATCAGACTAATTTTTCAATTAAACAAGTAATCAAACATCTCGCTTAATAACATTGGCATGGAGGTCAGATTTCACATATTTTGAACTAAGATATAAAAAATGTAAAGTAACTATTAAACTAGTTGGATGTGTCAATCCCGAAACTTTCTTCTATCTCATAAGTACATTTTAATACAGTAGACTCCCTCAAATCCGCACTCCTAAAATCTGCAACTCTCTAAAATCCGCACATATTTTACAGATGTAAACAATGAAACATTTAATTCAGATGTAGGTGCAAAATTTGACTTTTTTAGTTTTATATCAATTCCATATATTTTTTTAATTTGTAATTTCTGTTAAGGTTATTGAATTCATGTTTTTTCATCTGAAGTTTGATGAAATTCTGTGCATTAGTTCTTGAGATATAGCTAGTTTTAAAAAAACCATGTAAAATATAGCACAGCAGCACCATCAGTTGAAGGATTTATACCAGAAGGTAATCATCGCGTAATTATGTTATATGTCATTTTGTAATAAAATCTGAAGTTTGATGAATTTCTGTGCGTTGGTTGTTGAGATATAGCTATCGGAAAAATCATGCAAAATTCAGCATAGCTGCACCACCTGTTGCAAGGTCAATACCAAAATGTAATCAGCGTCTAATTATGTTATATATTCTAGTGTAATATAATCTAAAAATTGATGAAGTTCTCTGCATTAGTTCTTGAGATATAGCTATCGCAAAAATCGTGCAAAATGTGGCATAGCAGCGCCACCTATAGGGCAGTTCACACCAAAACCTTATCAGCATCTATGTATATCAAGGGGTCGTAGAATCTGAAGTTTGGTGAAATTCTGTGCATTAGTTCTTGAGATATAGTAATCTTGAAAATCATGAAAAATGTAGTATAGCAGCGCCACCTGCTGACCAATTTTCACCAAAAACCAATAGGCTCTAATTCATATCAAGGTCTAACTGAATATAAAATTTTATAAAATTTCGAGCATTAGTTCTTGAGATAGAGCGCCCACAAATTTTTTGTCACATACAGACATACATTTTCTAAAAATAGTCAAAACGTGTTCAGGACCTTCTAAAACATATAAATCCGTCGAAAACCGGAAGTCCAAAATTTTCATGAATCCAATGCTTTCTTCTTGTAAAGATAGAAGAAAGTAAAAATGTATGCACAGAACACATTTAGTCTTCTTTCATTTTCAAAATAAAACATCAATTAATTCAAAAATACTCATGTCAAATGCTGAAAAAGGCTTTGTGACTGGAATTGTACACCAGGAGAATAACCCATATATTCCTTCACTAGTCATTAAAATTTTTTAAATACGTAAACATATATGTATTAGAAATGAACCACTTCACCGGCTGCCCCGAGATAAGTTGGGGGTTAAAGCTGTTTCCCCATACCCGTCGCCCGTTAAGTGGTTAAGGTACTACACTGTTATCCCATCAACCAATTTCGCCAAATTATACATGTTGACATAATTTTTATTTTAAATAACAAAAAAACAAATAATTAGTAGAATATTAATAAAAATATTAATAAAAAATTGAAATAAAAATCACTTAATGACATTTTAAACACATGAATCGTATTTAATGTCATTGAATGTGAAATACACGATCATCCATTATTGGCATTTAATCTTATAGTTTGGTGATAATTTTTTGGTCCACGGGATAATCTAGTGGTACCAAAATTAAACATTATCAGGAAAATTCCATAATTTGGGTCACAAACAATTGGCATATTTCAGAAAACATGATTTAGCACATAATTGGTTTCATTATTCTAGTTCTTATATTACTCAAAACCAAGTTGTTGCTGGCATCGCATCGCTTATACTTGATGTCAAAGTTTTGACTGTACTGTGACTAACAAGGAAGGTCTCTATACTGGGAATACTCAGAATTTTTTGGAAAAAAAAAAAGAAAAAAATATTAAACTACTCATAAATGTAATAAAGGATCAGTCAATATTAGCGACAGAATTACAGTAGAAAACCTGTAAAAAAAATAAATACTTTCGAATATTTGGCGTGAAAAGACGAAAGAGTCACGCAATTTGGCGAACAGTACTTTTCCCCCGGCAAAAGCAAATGATTATAATGCAACTCAAAACTGTTAGATATTTAGAATGCATGTAAATAGTATTTAATGAATTTAAACGTAAACAATGAGAGAGTTTAATATATTATATACATATATTGTATTGCATATATATATTATTTGTAGCTTTAGTTATTTAATTTACCCCTGGAAAAATACTTTCATATATAAAAAATTCTTATTCAGAAAAATTATTTTCATACATTTAAGTGTATTCAAAAATAAAAGAAAGATGTTTCCATACCAACAAAATTGAATTGACAATGCTCAACTGGACTTTGAAAAAGCACTGGACATAAAAAAGTATTTTTTGAAATTGCTTTTCATCGCCAACCTATGATAAATTGCCAAATAACGAAATTTTCATTATTTTTTTACAGACAGGATACAGAGGTTCTGCCGAAATTTTTTTTATAAATGTATATATCCTCATAAAAAGGACATTCTGTAATTTTTTCAGATTTTTCGGAATATGCCCGTATGGAGACCTTCCTTGTAAGACAATTCCATGATAAATTGCCATTCCATTCCGATGATAAATTGCCAAGTAACGAAATTTTCATTATTTTTTTACAGACAGGATACAGAGGTTCCGCCGAAATTTTTTTTATAAATGTATATATCCTCATAAAAAGAACATTCTGTAATTTTTTCAGATTTTTCAGAGTATGCCCATATGGTGACCTTCCTTGTAAGACAATTCCATGATAGAAAATAAGCCTATAGTATTCTTAACAATATTTTTGTATTATAAAAGATAATCTTATTTTTCTCATTTATTATTTAACATTATGTTATTAACACTTTACACCATTTTGTTAAAGTTGAAAAGTGTTTATGCTTTCGGTTTGTCTGGCCATCTATCTGCACTCTGACACTCATAAATATTCTCGGATTGCCATGGAATTTTTGGACATTATTGACACATACATAATAATACTAATATCCAATACATAATAAAGGGGGGAATTGTTTGCGACATATTTTAATTATTGCAAACGATTTTATGTATAATCAATTTGATATATGTCACTGAGGATTAATATGAGTTATTTCATGCATAATTAGAAGTGCATAGCATTTACAGGAACATACAAAAGATTTCAAATAGTATATTCTATATGAAGTACTGTATATTATGGATGATGGCTGTTGGATGGATAAAATGCATATTTAATTATGATATGAGCTTTTAAGTTTCACTGAATGCATGCATATTATCTGGTGTATGCTAATAGCTGCACAATTTACATATATAGGGTTACACAAAAGATCTCAGAAAGGTTACTGAATATGAGTGTAATTAATTACCTTAAAAGTGGTTTTTAAATAAGTTATGCATTTTTACGTTGAACTGCATTCAGTTTACTAAAAAATGTTTGGAGAATATAGATAAAATGATATACAGGGTCACATAAAAGTCTGGATACGTGGTCGCCTTTGAATGATAATTTCTGGAAATTTGATTTAAGTAGTTTAATGAGTATTTTTGTTTGAACTAAATTTTAGCAAAATACTTTTGTGTATTAAAAGTACTATGTATTTTACAGGGCTGAACAAAAGTATTCAAATATGCTTCCATCTATTAGTATAAATTGCTGAAAGGAAAATTTCAACCAGTTAGTTGTTTTCTTGCTAAACTAAATTTTCCCATTATATGGTCTATATATCAACTGACAGACCAAATACAGGGCATTTCAAAATTATTGGAATACATATTTGGCTATGGATTCCAATTTCCCTTATTTCCCTGGGTAACAAAGTTTTGTTAAAGATTTCAGGAAGTGTTACATTATCTATACTTAATGCATGATTTTTCTTGTTAAAATTTTATTCTTTCAATATAACATATATTTTGATGTATAATAACCAACTATGTTTTGAGGTAAGCCGGGGGGGGGGGGGATAATTCATTGTATTAAACCTACCTTATTTTACAGAGAAACCTTCATGAGATAAGCACAGTGCTGTAATTGGGTAGGAACGCCGTTCCCAGAAATATTTACCATATTTTCGGGTGTATAGTCCGCGGCTTATACAAGAAAAAACCTCCCAAAAAGCCGCTGTGGCTTATACATGGTGCGGGTTATACAAATATTTTTTTTTTAATTGGAAATCGTGATATTTTTTCTACAATTTTTAAACCTTAAAAAATTTGAAAAAAACATCGAAATTTGTAAATTTTTTTTGCTATGCCTTGAAATTTAGAGAGTTCTCCCATGTTTGTAAAGGCTTTTTTTTACTGCTTAAATACAGTTATTTCTGGATTTGGAAGAACTGTCGCAACTATCGCCAAGTATTGCACTGATAGATGTATAATAGCCATTGTGTTTGTAGAGTACAAAATCCAAAATCCGGAACCCTTCCAATCTCAATAATTCTGAATTTAAGATCATTTTTAGTTTATTTTTCAAAGAAATAATCTACCGACCCTGTTGAAAGAACAAAAAAAAGTGCGTGATTTACATCATTTTGGAACGATTCAGAGCAGTCCTTCCTTTTCGAAACGATTCCGAGGAATCGTTCCTTTACAGAGTTGTTTCATTTCAGATAGAGTCCGACGAATCATTCCTTTTCGGAGTTGGTACCTTACCCTGTTGCAAAGAATTAAAAAAAGTGCGTGATTTATGTCATTTCGGAACGATTCAGAGCAGTCAGTCTTTTTCGAAACGATTCCGAGGAATCGTTCCTTTACAGAGTTGTTTCATTTCAGAATGAGTTCTAGGAATCGAACTTTTCCGGAGTCGTTTCATTTCAGATAGAGTCCAAGGAATCGTTCCTTTTCGGAGTTGGTGCATTTCGGATTGATTCCGAGGATTCGATCCTTTTGGGAACCAATGACCTAAGATACGTATACATTTTATGTCCGAAATTTTAAATTTATCACCGATTTTTTTTTTTAATTTTTGGAATTTTTTTTAAAAATTATCACGCTTCTTTGAAAAAAAATGCGCATAAACGCCGCATCGCTAAAAATTTTATCTTAAAACACGTAAACGTTGCGACGTTTTTTCCAAAAATTACGGTACTGATAATCTTAATTTTTTAGCCCAATTACTGTAGCTATTATGCATCACGAAAAAATTTGGTAAATTTGTGTTAAAAATTATGACTAATGGCTTCTAATTTCGAACCTTGGTCGAAATATACGTTCGTAAATGGTGTATAGCCGCGGACTATACACCGATGCATCTCCTCGGGTTATACACAAACTTTTTTTACTCGATTTAGGGGTGCGGGCTATACACCCAAAAATACGGTAGATTGTTAATGTAAAAAAATATCGTGTACAAACACAAAAGTTTTTTTTTTTAACTAGAATATAATAATTATAACAGTTAAATTTAAAAAGTGGACTTTTGGCTAAATGTTTTAAATTAGTTTTTGCCTTAGGAAAATCCTGTAGCATAAACATCAACTCTGTGAAAAGATGAGTTCCCACAAATATTTTTTACCAATTGCAGCACTGGATAAGCATAAAATTACAATAAATAATAAAGAAATTTGTAGTTAGTACAAATAAGACACAACATAAATTAAAAAATGCTAATGTAAGAGAACAGTTCATCTAAAAATTCGTCAAAAAATTTAATTTTCTTTTTTAACATTAAATAAAATTCTGTTTCGTTCTGAATACAGTAGTAGACTCCCTCAAATCTGCAACCCTAAAATCTCTAAAATCTGCATATAATTTACGGATATAAACAATGAAACATTTGTTCAGATATAGGAACAAAATTTGACTATTTAAGTCTTAAATCAATTCCATCTATATTTTAATTTGTAATTTT
This sequence comes from Maratus speculifer, assembly GCA_964019185.1. NCBI lineage: Eukaryota > Metazoa > Arthropoda > Arachnida > Araneae > Salticidae > Maratus > Maratus speculifer. Next base: position 281,218,277 of record OZ025298.1, on the reverse strand, counting down.
TGTTAAAATTGCTGAATTCATGTTTTTTCATGAAGGAAGATTAAATTTATTTCTGAAAAAATTCAAGATATTGCTGATATCACTATCAGCAATATCACAATCTTTTTGCCAAATCTAATTATGCATTAATCAAACTTTTTTGATTATTAAGTCTGACTAAACCTGAAATAAAACTTCCTTATTTTATGATTTTGATGTGAATTAGTAACATATCTTTATGAGGCAAATTTCATTGAATAATTTAGGAAAAAAAAAATTCATTTTTATAATGAATATTTAATCATACATTGATGATTATTAATTTGATCTTTGCGATAAAATCATTATTTAATTATTAATATAATTCATTTATAATTATTTTAACCACTTCAATGGTTGCCCCGAGATAAATCGGGGGTTAAAGTACTGTTTCCCCATACCCATCGCCGGTTAAGTGGTTAATCATTTAAAAAATTATCTAAATTTTTACTATTTTAGTTTATTACTTATTTTAAAATTTTATTATATTGTAAGCATTCATTATAGTTTTGATTGCATTGTTAATTATATTCAAATTACTGTTTAAAAAATGTAATGAAAGCATAATATAAAAAATGCAATGCCCTGAAATCCACAAAATTCTAAAATCTGCACAACCTCTGGTGTAAAGCTGTGTGGATTTGAAGGAGTGTACTCCAATAATATTGTCAGTGGCGTAGCAAGGGGGTGGCAGAGGGGGCAGTCCGCCCCGGGTGTCAACCTCTAAGGGGTGACACCCAATCTCTTTCTGCAAATCTATCTATCTATCTATATATATATAATCTTATAAGATTTTGTAAAAAAAAAAAAAAATGAAAATTCTAGCGCATGACGCAACAGATTTATTTTTCTTTTCTGCAAGAATGTGAAATTTTTCTAAATAAGATATGCACCAGAGAACATAAACCAACCTATCCAACGAATGGGTAGCGAAAGCAAACTTTAAAAGAAGGATTTGTCTTCTACATATAGCCAGCGCATTGACTTATGTGGACTTATGGGTTGAGTAATAAACCGCTCCTGGGGTGTTTTTTTTTTTTTTTTATGCAGAAGAACAATAAGTAAATAAGGGATGGTATGGTCATTTGTTGTAATAACATAGAATTGCGATTGAAAAAATATGACGGATGAGTTGTGGGGTGACACCCTCATAATTGGGTGTCACCTCTAGCTATGCCACTGAATATTGTGGAACTTCAAAGTGAGGAATTAGCATGTAAAACTCATTACAAATGTTTGAAAATCTCAGATCTATAGAGTACAGTGGCCTATTTTTATCCCCCAGTCATTTTTAGGCCCTTGGAAGTTTTAATTTTCGGTGAACATCTACCAAATGTGAATTTTATATTTACTGTCTTATAGAAACATAGGCAAATGTTGTACAAAAAATTTTAATGATGCAAAAAATTGTTTTTTTCAAAATTAACTATATGTGGCAGAAGAAAAAAAAAAAAAAAGTCTAAATTTTATCCCCCTTAAAAAATCCATTACACAAGGGTTTAACTGATAACTAAATCAAAATTTATTTCTAAATGAGTAAGAACTTTAATTTACATTAAATAAGGACACAAAGAAATGCAGTAATTATCAATGGAAGAATAACATAACAAAACATTAACCATTCAAACATGAGGATCATCAGTTGTTTCAAAATCAAAAGTGCAAAAGTGAAATGCAAATAAAAAAAATCTATGGATGGAGAGACATGCAGTTTGCAGATAAATATTCAGTATGATATGGAATTTTGTATGACACTATTGAAAATTAGTTCAAAATTTTGATAATAGAGGGCTTTTAATACTTTTATGGAATAATTCTATATTGCTCATTCAACTTAAAATGATGATATTAAAAAGTGCACATGCAGTATTCTAATGTTTTGCATTCAAATCTTGTGTGGTGTGAGCAATAAAGAATTATTTGCAATAACACTTTCTATTGTTGAGATTTTAAACTAACTTTTTTTCTTGATGTCACACATGAAATTTGTAAATTCTCATCTTTTCTACCAGGATGGTTTGACAGCAAGTTTTCAATTGCTTTAGCATAAATGTTTTAAGGGAAACATAAATGTGCTACTACGAAGTTGCTGTTTTGCTGATGAATGGGAAGACAAACATGATTTTCCCTCCCTAAGTTTTATCCCACTTCTTCCATGCACTAATTGCATCGACAAAGACAGACAATATTTTTTTCTTTTAATAAAGATAAAAATATTTTTAAAAAGTTTTTTTCTTTCTTTTTTTTAAGTAAAAAGATTATTTTCTTTTTGAATTTTATTTTAAACTTTTTTCATTTTATTGTAATTTAATTTATTAAACTTATTATTTTATTTTATATTAAACTTTATTTTTCTTTTCAATTGCATTTTATACTTTTTCATTTTATTTTATTATACTTACTATTATATTTTGTGTTAAACTTTATATCCATTTTGAAATAATTATGAAACAGTATTCCTAATTTTGTCCCCTTGATGAAAATAAGAAGTGCAAGAGAGACAAAACTGCGATCATGCTACTTTCTAATATGGCATAGTTTCAGTTTCCATTAGATGAACTAAGTGTCTTAAAACTCCCTATATGCTACTACCAGTGTCTTACCTACCTAAAATAAATACAATGAATAAGAGATAAATACTTAACATTCTACAAATGATGTACAGTAGACTCCCTTAAATCCACACAGCTTGGGACCAGAGGTTGTGCGAATTTTAGAATTTTGCGGATTTCTGGTCATTGCTTTGTTTACATTTTTTAAACAGTAATTTGAGTGCAATTAATAATGCATTTGGAACTATTATGAATGCTCACGATTTAATAAAATATTAAGATAAGTAATAAACTAAAATAATAAAAATTTAGATAATTTTTTAAATGATTAAAGTATTAATAGCAAAGGTCAAGTTAAAAATCAATAGTGTGTGATTAAATATTCATTATAAAGATTAAATGTATTTTTCCAAAATTATTAAACAAAACTTGCCTCATAAAAGTACATTACTAATTCACATCAAAATCATAAAATAACGATTTTTTTTCCAAGTTTAGCCAGGCTTAATAACCAAAAAATATTGATTAATGCATAAATATATGTGGTAAGAAGATTGTAAATTTGCCCCCCCCCCCCCCCTCAAAAAAAAAAAAAAAAATATATATATTCTTAATTCTCTTTCTCTGAAAAAAACATAAATGGAGGATTATTAAGAAAATTACAAATTAAAAAATGTATGGAATTGATACAAAACTAAATTTTGTAGCAATATCCAAATTGAAAGTTTCATTGTTTACATCCATAAAATATGTGTGGATTTTAGAGAGTTGTGGATTTCTGGTTTGCGGATTTGAGGGAGTCTACTGTAATAAGAACTCATGTCTTCTAAAAATGTGAAATCCAGCATCTTTAATGTACATCTTGGCAAATGGTACTTTCACAATGACCCCTTTTATCTTCTGTTCCCTGTGCCTTGTGTGATAAGTGGTGCCACTTTTGCAGAAGTGGAGAAAGTAAAGAAAGTAATATGATGAAATTACTTAAAACTTTTTATACTCCCTTGTTGAGTTGAACTTGAAAATCTGTAAGAATCCATATTACTATAAAATCTTGACTAATCTTCCACTTTTAAGCAATTTTGTTTTTCTTTTTCCATTCCTAAATATAAGTCTGCATTATTTGCAGCTAATCTTATTAGATCTGTTTTATTTTTTTCCATATCTGAAATATTTTAACACATTTTAAATGTTTTATTATTTGGTCTTTGCATTATTACACTAGCAAAAGCCATGCTTTGTTTGGATTCGCGAAGTATTATTTTATAAAACAGATATTTGAAAGTAACAATACTTTTTAATATTATTTTTGGATCTTTATTAAACAAAAACGTTTTTTATGTTTTGGCGCATTTTAATTTTTATTTATGATGTAAGACTGGCATAATAAAATATTTTCGAAGCAAACGTTTACAAAATATTTTTAATTTTTCAAATAAGCTCTTTTAAAGATGTTTTTACAATTTCCAGTAGCCACTGGTGTTTTTTAAAGTTGTTTGAATTATGCATGTTTCCAGTCTTTGTAATTAACATCAAATAATCTTTGATAGCTATTTTAGAATAATATATTTGAAGAGAACTTGAAGAAAGTTACTTCTTCAAAATCCTATTTTCTGGAAAAACATTTGAAACCTGCTCTCGTTGATACTATGAATTTTTAACTGTAAAACTTTTTATTCTAATTTCTTCGTTTTTATACATGTTAGCGTATGAGAATTTTTGATATTGTAGAATTTTTCGTAAGGAAAAATTCTGTTGAATGCTTAATTTTGAAGGATTTTCACTCTAGACAACGTTACGTACGTTTTTAAGCCAACTGGTGTCTATATATCCTCAATATCTACAACTACTTCATCTAATGTTAAACCTTGGGATTTATGAATTGTAACAGCAAAAGCTAACTGCAGAAGAAATTTTTTCCTTGAGCAATTCATGCTTTCATTTTTCCAGAATTTAATTATTGGGGGAATTGGTACGCACCAATTCTTATAAGTTAAATTATTGTAGTTTTCAAATTTATCCATGATTATTCGCGATATCTGGTCTGGTGGTTTGTGATTTTCTGTAATACGTGCTAATAAGTCTAAAGTCCCGTTCAATAAACCTTTTTCGGTCCATAAATAAGAACTTAACATTACTTTAAATCCAAATGATAATGTAAGAAATGGTTAGAGTCCATTTGTCGTTTCTGAATCGGCCAACTTTGCTTTAGTACATTTATAAAGAGCTTGAATCGAGGCAACAACTTCAAGCAGTTCTTTTAATTTTTCATTTATATAGGAGATTTATCAATTAATTTTATTTGTTTACAATTCTTTTGTTGCCATTTTACAAAAAAAAAAAAAAAAAACCGTAATACAATTTTTTTTTAAATGTTTAAGTGTAATCTGTGCAAACGATTTTGCTGAATGATGAAAACATATTTTATTTATTATGTTAATCATGATTCTATCTATAATTACTTACTCCATGATTTATATGTTTTTTTCTGAAAATATACGCGTTTCATTTTTTATTTATTTGCTAAAATGCGTCCGCTTTGGAAATGCATGTAAAATACATTAATTAAAATAATAATTTTTTTAACATTTTAATGTAAAAAAAAAATATATTGTGCAAATCTACAGATCATAATATATTTTTGTGTTTAATTTGAAGTCAAAATATTGAATAGTTTTTTTGTAAAGTGTACGACAAAATGTAATTTGAGTGGCCTAGTAGAGGATTCGCTTCGCTCATCCTAATGACTGAAGTATAACTGGCAAGTATAACTGAAGTAAAATATGACTAACTAGGTTTCTTATCTCTATATCTTATCTCTATCCTAAATTCTCTCTTATCTCTATTTTAAATGTTTTATTATTTAGTCTTTGCATTATTACAACATGACTGAAGTATAACTGAAGTAAAATATGACTAACTAGGTTTCTTATCTCTATATCTTTAAACAAGAATATCACAAGAAATCTTATTACAAAATAATAAGTATGGCACAACTTGTTCAGCTATTTAATTTAATTTAAAAAATTGGAACTTCTATTGGTTTAAGATCTGGTAACTTTTTTTTTTCCTTAAAAAAATTGAATTTTTTTTTTTTTTTTTTTTTTTTTTTTTTTGCTTGGAAAATGGCAATTACTCACTTATCATATTGTTAATACATACTGTATAGAACTTGAGCACATCAAGCCATGGATAAAATTGTTGTTTCAGCTAAATTTTATTGAATAATTTGTGAATACATCCATAAACACACTTTATGAAACATGTAAAAATACAAATGTACTACCTCATTTAATATAAAATCATTTTTAACTAATTTAACATAAAAGAAAATGGTAGTAAATTAGATAGGTAAATTAACAGAAATAAGTTATACAATTTTTAGCACAAGGTAATAAAATATATTAGGATTTAAATATCCAACAAACCATTTAAAATGACATTTATTCCATCTCAAAGATAAAAAACATACATTTTTCTTACAACAGTTAAAACATTTCATAAGTTTATAATTTAAAAAAAAATGAAAGAAAAGAAAGGATTAACAAAATTATAAATTTTGAAGATGAGTCATCAACATTCTCTCTATATGCATAATTGTGTAATTATCATCTTATTACTATATGCCATGTTATATCCCATAGTTCAACATATTTTTCTTTCAGAACCAAACCAACATTATTTGAATTGTACAAAATCTCATCCAAATAAGCTGGGGATTTACCATATACAAGTAATTGAAAAAGGCAACACAAATTTATTAGTTACTTAAATAATTTCCCTTTTGAACAAGATAAAAAGCAAACTACATAGCCCTTCTTACATACCGTATATACTCGCGTATAAGTCGACCCCCTAACTTACTTTGTTAAAAATAAGAAAAAATTCAAAACCCACGTATAAGTCGACCCCCCTCCAAAAGGGGGGACCGATTGACTTTCCCTCGAAAAGGAACGATTAACCGGACTCGTTCCGAAATGAAATGTCTCCGAAGAGGACTGATTCCTCGGACTTGTTCCAAAATGAAACAACTCCAAAAAGGACCAATTCCTCAGACTCGTTCCAAAATGAAACGACTCCGAAAAGGAACGATTCCGCAGAATCGTTCCGAAAAATTATGCTTAATGTCATAAATTGGAATCAGAGAATGACGTAGAAAAATCGGATTCATTCTGTTTTTTCTTGGAGTCGTTTCTTTTTTCTCAAATTCGTCTATTTTCTCGTAATTGTTCCTTTTTTCTCGAATATGTTCCATTTTTCTTGGATTCGTCCTATTTTCGAAACAACTTCTATTGACTCATTCCTTTTGGTGAACGATTCATATTCGAGCGATTCCTTAAAATGGATGATTTTGAGCATCTCTATTTTTTAGTATTGAAAATGTGCTTTTGACGTAAATCACACACTTTTTTGTTCTTTGCAACAGGATAGGGTAGATTATTTTTTGAAAAATAAACTAAAAATGATCGTAAATTCAGAATCGTCGAGATTGGAAAGGTTCCGGATTTTGGACTCTACAAACAATGGGGTGCTGTAGCACAGATTTGCTAGCAAACTGTTTTCCGATATTTTATTTATAGATTTTTTTTAGGTCTCGCGTATAAGTCAGCTCCCCCACTTATTTTTTTTGTCTAAAATTTCTCGACTTATACGCGAGTATGTACGGTACTACCCTGCAAAAAATGTTAAAGCATAAATTATTTTACTAGAATATTAATTATTTTCCATTTAGTGTAAATAAAAGTTTATTTCAAATTATTTGCAATTAAATTTGCTTTTTATTTACAAAGAGCAAATAAAAAGTTATTTTATTTATAAATAATAATATGCATGGTAATCTATTTTAAGATATCAGAAGTTCTTGTGGATGTTTAACCTGTTAAGCAAGCAATTTATTTAATGGAAATCTTGTAAAAGTTCAAATGTGCAAATTATTCGCTTAACAGGTTAAAATTAAATAACTCGCCCCTTGTTAACCTTTCAAAGCAAGCATTTTATTTTTAAAAATTTATTATTGGATGCATTTTAAATCGACAATTTATATATGTCAAACTTGCTAACTCTTTGAGGGGCAGTGGGATATATTATATTCCTCCTATGTTTTTTTAAGATTTACACCAGAAAAATTTATATAATTTTTAAAATTTTGGGGGAAATGAGTTAAAAATAGTTTTTCCTTATTTTGAGATAAAAATTTTCAATGGGAATTAAACATTACACAAATGCAAGTCTCTCAAAAGGTTAACAGGTTAAGTGTATAGTGAACTTTAAATGCTAAAATGATAGTGTTATGTTTTTAAACTTTAAGACTGAATATTAAAGAAAGAAGAAACTTTTAGGCTGTTAAAGTCCATTCAATATTTTCTTAAAATGTAAAAAGCAACATACTTATTATTATTTTTAAATTTGAATGACAGTGTGAAAGAAAATTAAAATTCAGGTTGCTTATAAGAAAAAAAAAAAGATTAAATAAGTTACATAAACTTTATTTTTGAAAAATTGGTTAAGCACTTTTGAAGAGCTTGATATTTTTTTAAAAAGAAAATGAAAAACTCAAGGTTATGAAGAAATAATAACATATACTGTATTCTTAAGAGCATAAAAATTTTAAAATCTGTTCATTCTTTCAAAAATTTATAACAACATAGAAAATAAACTCACTTTATAAGTTTCTTTTTATATGAAAAATCTCTTACATTTGCATATAAGTGTTAATGTACTGAAAGTTTAATCAAAATTCAACAAACTTTTCAAACCTGGCACATTTAACTGCTAAACAGATTTAGACACAACAAAATGATACATAATAAACAATCTATTGCAACATAAAGGAAAAAAATTACAAAACCATGACTGTTTAAAACAAGTTTAAAAATTAGAGTGGATGTTGATCAAATTTTTTTTTAATTATCATTTTTTATCAACTTAATTACAAGCAAAAATAGTTATGTATATAAGCAAAAAATTATATTCTTGTATATAATATATGCAAAATAAAAAAAATATATATATTAGGATCATTTTCAAATACAGTAAAACCCCGCTAATTCGGACCCCGTTATTCCGGATTGGTCTAAACGATTTTTATTTTTTTTTTCTAAGTTTGAGATGCAATAGAAAAAATTTCATAACATAAACTTATTTCATTCTCGTATTCTTAATAAAAAAAGTCTTTTTTTTTTATATCTTTTCGGAAGAATACTTTGAGCTTTCTTATTTAAATTCTTTGATGTTATCTATCAAATGACCAGCTATGTATCGTTTAACCCTTTCTGGCACGGGCAAAATCTTTAGTAAAATGAGAAATTATCGACTGACACCGGAATTCACAAACAAATTTTTTTAGATATTTTGAATTCCTTAATTTAAGCTTTTATTGTAAAAGCAAAATTTTATTAAAATATTATTGGTGCCAAATGCAAGTTTGGAATTAAATTTAGGTATCCTAGACCAGGCACAGTGCCGGAAAGGGTTAAGTGTGAAAATTCCATTTTTCGCAGTTTTCTATTTGATCCATTTAGAAATGTCATCAAAAGCTCATTGTACAATAAAGTTTTACTTAAAGCATTGCAAGAAAGCAAGATAAAATAGTCCATATAGATACACTGACTGATAAGGATTGCTTTCTGATCATTGTCAGCCAGTCTGTAGTTCTCTGGAGGCTGTTTTCTTGTCTTTGTGGCAAAACGCTTCTACAAATCACTTGAAGAAAATTGAAATAGAAGGAGGAATAAAGAAGAATGCAAAAGAAATTACACCTGAAGATTTTGTTAGCATGTTCAAAAAAATTAATGGTTGCTCAGATGTTGATAACAGTGACATTAGAAGTTTATGCCTCAATTACAGATAACGAAATAATCCTTTTGTGATTATCTGAAAAAAAAATGTAAATAAGATGATACAGACGAAAATACCATTACTAATAACGGTCAACCAAAAGTTATTAGCCATAATGAAGCAACGTCCCATTCAGAACAATAAAAAGTTTACTTTAAACATCATGTGGAGACTACACCCAACAAACTACTTATGCTCAAATGGATTTGTGATCATGCAGCCCGCAAAACTGCCACTGTACGAGATTAATAACTTTATACAGTAGACTCCCTCAAATTCACACTGCTTGGGACAAGAGGTTGTGCGGATTTTAGAATTTTGCAGATTTCTGGTTATTGCTTTATTTACTTTTTTTAAGCAGTAATTTGAGTGCAGTTAATAGTGCAATCGGAACTATAATGAATGCTTACATAATACATGCCTGTTTGTAACACTTGATTAAATCCCCTGAAAAAATAACTCTTCATTTTTTAAAAAAAAGTTACAATAGTATATAAATCATAATCATCGATTAACTTCATAAGTATCCAATGAGCCATTACATAGAATTGTTTTTAACTTTCAAATATTTTATTCTTTAGTGGATTTTACTCCTATAACATTTATAAACTATAAAATCATCAAAAAAAGTTACCTTTTTTCACCCCTTGCACATTTATTCCTATCCACCAAAAAAGAATTTTGTTAAAAGATCGCGAAAAAACGACAAATTTTGTTAAAAGATCACGAAAAAAACGGCATATTTTGCTAAAAGATCGCGAAAAAACAGCAAATTTTTCTTAAAAAATGGCAAATTTTGTTAAAAAATCATGAAAAACGACAAATTCTTTAAAAAGATCGTAAAAAACAGAAAATTTTGTTATAAGATCATGAAAAAAAGACAGATTTTGTAAAAAGATTGTAAACAAAACCCAGCAAATTTTGCTAAAAATCACGAAAAACGACAAATTTTATTAAAAGATCGCAAAAATGGTAAATTTTGTAAAAAGATCGTAAAAAAACGGCAAGTTTTGTGACAAGATCGCGAAAAAACGGTAAAATTCGTTAAACGTTCACAAAAAGACGCAAATTTCAAAATAGGGGCGCAAAAAAAAAAAAAAAAAAGCACATAACTTTGTACCGGAAATGGAATTGCTCCCCCCTTTCTCCTACTTCTGTTGTAACCTTTCAGAAAATTTGCTGTGAATTTCATATTTTTTCACCTCTGTGATTCTAATCAGATTTTCCACAAAATCAAGAAAAATTGAGTCAGTGATTTCAGAAAAAAAAAAAAAAAAATCAATCTAAACTCCGAAAATTTGAATATTAAACGTATCGCAAATTTTGACAAATTATTTGGAGGGGGGGGGGGGATGCAAATTTTGTTATAGAATCGCCTGAAATAAACGAATTCTGACATAGAATCGTGAAAAGATACAAATTTCGTTCAGGGATTTCGATAAAAAAAAAAAAAAAACGTGAATTTCGCAGAGTCGCAAAAAAAAAGTTTCTTCCACAGCCCTTTCATATAAAATTTGCATTTTTACGAGGTGTTTTGATGAAATTCGCGCTTTTTGTCTCTATACTTAGATAAAATTTGCGTTTTTTCAACGGCCTTTTGAAAAATAGCATTTTTTCTGCGGTCATTTGACGAAGTTAGTCTTTTGTCTGCAATCATTTAACAAAATTCGCGTTTTTCCGTGGCTCTCTAACAAAATTTCGATTTTACACTCGATACTCTGACAAAATTGGCATTCTTTCGATGGCTCCTTGACGAACTTCGAAGTTTTTTTTTCCGATTCTTCAAAATTCACACTTTTGTCTGCTGTATTTTGATGAAATTAACGCTTTTTCGGCAATCCTTAGTCGAAGTTAGTGTTTTTCTTGCAATTCTAAAACGAAATACTCTTTCCCCCACGATTCTTTGATGAAATTCGCGTTTTTTTTTTTTTTTTTCCTTTCTTTTCATTTTTTTTTCTTTTGTGTGTGTGTGAACGATTGACAAAAATTTTCGGCAATCATTTGTTGAAATTCGCGATACTTTTTATGCCTCAATTTTCTGATCCATGATATATAAAAAAAAAAAGAACAGTTTGTTTAGTTCTTGGAAATTTCGGAACAAAGTCTTATAAAAAAAATTTGACCTGTCAAAGATTTGTCTACTGCAATGCACGCTTTGAGAACGCGCGGTCATAAATGTATGAATGAGAAGACAACTAGCAGGCGCGCATTCAATTCGGACGCAACAGCAGTAAGGGCGTTTTTTCAAATGAGGGGAAAGAAGGGCGATATTTTTTGAATGAGTGGCAAGAGGGGCACTAGATTTTTAATGAGGAGCAAGTGGGGCGCTATTTTTTAAACAAAAGGGCGATTTGTTACTTTCGAATCAAGCTTTCCAGCTACTAACGCCCAGATGAAAGGAAAACTTCATAGAAAAGTAAAAAAAGCATGCCGATTTGTTGTAATTAACTCCGGAATTTCCGGGGCATTTTTAGTAAAATCCCCGGAATTCCGGGGATTCCCCAGAACACAAACAGGCATGATAATAATAAAATATTAAAATAGCTAATAAATGAAAAATAATAACTATTTAGATAATTTTTAAAATGATTAGAGTATTAATAGCAAAGGTCAAGTTAATAATCAATAGTGTATGATTAAATATTCATTATAAAGATTAAATGCATTTTCTAAAATTATTCAACAAAACTTGCCTCATAAAAGTACATTACTAATTCACATCATAATCATAAAATAAGAATTTTTTTTTCAAGTTTAGCTAGGCTTAATAACCAAAAGATTTTGATTAAAGCATAAATATGTTTGGTAAGAAGGTTGTGATTACCAGTGATATCAGAAATATCTTGAATTTTTTCCAAAAATATTTATTCTTCCTTCATGAAAAAAAAAACATGAATAGAGTATTATTAAGAAAATTACAAATTAAAAAATATATGGAATTGATACAAAATTTTAAAAATGAAATTTTGTCCCAATATCCGAACAGAAAGTTTCATTGTTTACATCCATAAAATATGTGCGGATTTTAGAGAGTTGCGGATTTCTGGTTTGCGGATTTGAGGGAGTCTACTGTAGTTACAAAGAAAACATTTTCACTATTTGTAAATATTGAATATGTTTTATTTAAAGGTGATTTTCTGTAAGTATGTTTTATTTTATTTCATTTACTTTCATTCTCCAGATAATCTGGATTTTCGATAACCCGGATTGGGTCTGGTCCCAATTAATTTGAATTATTGGGGTTTTACTGTAATATTAATTTGTTGAAAATAAACACACAGAAAACTTAAAAGCAAAATAATAATAGTAATAATGACAACCAATATGCATAGTGAATGAATGATGATGATGTTTTATTTTGGACATTTTTATGAAAAGTCACACATTTTGAAAAACACTTTCATTATAAATCAATAGAAACTAACATACAATTAGTTTGTTGAAGGATTAGCTTTTAAAAACATCAAAAAACTGTACAAAAGATAAAAGATCTTAATTGAAGTAACTTTTCTTTGGGATACTTTTTTGTTATAGGGGCCTTACTTAACATGATAAAAAAAAACAAAGAAGTTGAACTTGGAAAGTAAAGCAAAACTTTTCCTGCAACCTTTATTTACACTTTAAAATCTCATCAGATTATTAAAAAAAAAAAAAAAAAAAAAAAAAAAAAACTATCGTATAATTTTTTATTGCTGTTTAAATTAAAAATGTAAACAGTTTGAAATTAAAGATTAGCAGAGACAAATTTCTTGTGTTGAAGCTAACGTGCAAGCTATGCACAGATTTATAATTTTAAAAAAATTGATAGATGTTTTACTTTTGTTATTTTATAATATTCAATGTGAATACATTTTTAACAACAAATCATATCAAGTTCCCTATAACAAATAAGTACCTCTTTCTTTTTTCCATAGAGGTTACAAGTTTCTATTAGTTAACATTAATTCTTTTTATTTCTCCCTTGTAACTTTTAGAAATATGAGCTATAAATGGTGACAATGAATTGTACATTCAGGTATAACTAAAAGTAAATGGTGAGTAAAGATTAGTATATTACCATGATTTCACATGCACACATTACAAAAAAAAAAAAAAAAAAAAAAAAAAAAAATCTTACCCTTTCTAAATTTTTTAATAAAAAACACTCAAGTTTGTATGATGACTATATCTCATTTTAAAATAAAATTTTAAATACACATGTTATGAAGCATGACTCCACATTGTATCAAATCAAAAAGGAGGAGGATGCAGTGTTTTGTTTACTATCTACTATACTAATCATCTAAATGCTAACATATGAGACGTATATATATCTAATAAAAAGAAAAGAGAAAAATAAAGGTGACAAAGAGGAGAAAATACATTAAAGAAAAGAGAAGTATGAATAAAAAATGTTTTAAAATAAGCTAAACTGATAAGCACATAAAATTCTGCTTTGGCAAGATGCATTGTCACTAGGGTTCTTGCTGCCAGTCACCACTCTAACAAAATATAAGGAAAGGGCATGTTTACAAACAAACGCTTCTTTCAACCAATTTACCAATTAAATTTTTGCTTTAGTGATCATTACAGGAATCATCATGGTGACGTAGACCAATCATACAGCAGAGCTTTTAATCGCAGACAAAACAGACCAATCAGATCGCTTTGACTTCTTGTGTACAGTAGGAGTCTTAAAGAGGGCTGGAAATTACTGTGGATCCATAGTAATTTTGACCACAGTGACGTCAGCAGCCCTTTTCTTATTTCATTTGGTGAGCAAAGAGACTGGAATAAACAAATTGAGAGTTGATTTTTCTTTTTTCCCTTTGGCAACACTCTGAATAGTGATATTGAATGACAAAGTTTTCTGTGTAACTTATTGCTTTTGTTTTACTATTTTTCAGAACTTATTCACATGTACACCTTTTTAATTACAGTAGAACCCTGATAATTCGGACCCTGCAAATCCGGATCAGTTTGGTCAGTTTTTTTTTTTTTTTTTTCAAGTTTTAGAAGCGATTTGGCTAATTTCCATAACATTAACTTGTTTCATCGTCGTATTCTGAATTAAAAGAAATTTTTTTCTGAAATCCTTTCAGACAAATACCTTAAGCTTTCTTATTTAAACTCTTTGATGTTATCTTTCAAAGAAACAAAAATGTAACCTATGTTCAAGCGGATGCGTGACTGTACGGATCGCAAAAGGTATAAAAAACTGGCACAGCAAAGAATTACAAACTTTTTTATTACAAAGTAAACACTATTACTGCCTGTAAATATTCAATGTGTTTAACATAAAGGCGATTTTCTGTAAGTATGTCTTATTTTATTTCATTTTTTTCTAATTCTCCACATAATCCAGATTTTTGAAAATCCGGATTGGGTCCGGTCCCAATTAATCCGAATTATCGGGGTTTTACTGTGTTTGTTTTCGTTTAATCATTTAGCCCGAATTCGGAGTTTTATTTGATAAAAATATTTAGAAATAAATATAATTTTTTTTCTTGGCTTTGCAAAATTAGTCTAATAATATACACTTTTATTAGTTTTCATAGTCAACATTTTAGTTTAAATTAATAAAGGTTTAAAAAAAAAGAAAAAAAGTATGTTAAAGATTAAGAGTGATTTTAAAATCTATATTTTACAACAAATCTGTCAATATTATTTTATTTTGGAAATAAACTTTTTAGCCAAAAGCATACGATTGTTATTTTCCTTTCTATAATACGTATATTACGTATTAAGGAATATGGACACTACTTGGTTATCTTATTGATCAATTCCACCAAATTATACTAATGAAAGAATGTTGCCATTATAAAATTTTAACTTAGTAAAATTAATTGTGATGATGTTCACTTATGATATAATATACTAAATATGAAACTTGATTTATTCAGATAATTTCGGACAAAAAAATATTAAGAATTGTCTACATATTTAAATGCAGAATTATTAAACTATAAACAGATGGGTATTTTTAATATATTACATTTGTGAATAAATTATAAGTATTTTAAATGTAATAATCAAATTTTTCACAGGATGATGATTGTAAGGAACTTAATGCTCTTTATTTAGTCAAAACACATAGACTGATATAACTATAAAATGTATAAATATTGGATACATGTTTAAAGTGAAAAACAAATTTAATAGTACACATTCTCTAATCCACACATTTTGGGACAAGAGGTTGAGCAGATTTTAGAATTTTTCAGATTTCTGGTTATTACTTTGTTTACTTTTTTCAATAAATTCAATGTAATAAATAATGCAATTGAGATAATCATTGATATAATAAAATATTATAATAATTAAGCAAAATAATAAACTAAAATAAAAATTTGGAACAGAAAAATAAATGAATAAATAGAAATACAGAAATTCAAAATCGGCAAAGGAAATAAAATGACAGATTCCGGGCAAATACTACATGATAGCCAATTTTTTTTTTTTTTTTTTTTCTTTAAATGATTAAAATACTAAAAGCAAAAGATCAAGTAAATAATCAACGTATAGTTAAATATTCATTATAAAGATGAGATGCATTTTTCCTAAATTATTCAATGAAACAAATGTCTCATGAAGATGCACTTCTAAATTACATAAAAATCATAAAATAAGAAAGTATTATTTCAGGTTTAGTCAGACTTAATAATCAAAGGCTTGATTAATACATAAATATATTTGGTAAGAAGATTGTGATTGCCAGTTCTATCAGCAATACCTTGAACTTTTTCAGAAATAAATTTATTCTTCCTTCATGAAAAAACATGAATTCACTAATATTAATAAAAACTACAAATTTAAATAAATATAGAGTTCATATAAAACTGAAAAAGTCTAATTTTATCCCTAAATCTGAACTAAATGTTTCATTGTTTACATCTGTAAATTATGTGTGGATTTTAGAGAGTTGCATATTTTAAATTGCGGATTTGAGGGAGTCTATTGTATCTGAAGTTCTGGCAGATGTTTAACCTGTTAAGCAAGCAATTTATTTAATGTAAGTCATGTAAAAGTTTAAATGTGCACCCAGTAATAATTTTTTTTAAATAAATGTTTTGTTTAACAGGTTTAATAATAAGAGATTTTAGTTTCTTTTATTTATTACTTTAAAAAATAAATAAAATAAAAAGACATTCTTGACTAAAATCAATCATGTTAAATAAATGAAGAATCATTTACAACTTAATTCAGTACAGTACAATTGCGTAAAAAACCCCCCAAAAAACATTAAGATATTTTATAAAGTTCTTTTGATTACAATGCAAGGCAAAAATGCCATTTTTCTTTTCAACTGTAATCAAAATTCACACAAATAAAGTTGTTAACTCTTGTTTAAATCCCAAATACGATTCTAATTTAAGGTTTTAAATATTTATTTATTTTAGGCCAATATGAAAACTCTTGAGAGGTACAGCAAAAATTAATATAAATATTTATTATACTAAAAAATAAACTAAAAAACAATACTCAAAAATAAAGTCAATACACATTATTTAAATTAAGCCTTTATTATCAAAAATTTGTCTCATCATAATCTTGAGTATTACTAATGCTACTTTGCAAACAAATAACCATAAACATCAAATATACTGCAAAACTACGAATTAAACACAGTGTGAAAATGATGCAATAGCATTAATACCATTAAAATTACAATGTTAGGGAATAATAGTTATAGATATTTAATTTGATTTAAAAACGAATTATTCCACTTGTGTTTTTTCCTTTAACATTATGAATAAAGAAACATACTTCTGTGAATAAAAAATAATACAATCATAATTCATATACACTTTTTTTACTATCACTGTCATAATTTTTTTTTTTTTTTTTTTTGAAAATTAAAAATACATCACTGAGTTCTCACAAATTAGTGGTCTTCAATTTGTGTCCCATGCATTATAGGTGCTTGCCTAGAATATTTTAGTAGTCCATGTCATTTCTAATATAAAGCAACAAAAAATTTTCGGTATACTTTCAGTCTTAAGATAAACCCCTTCTTTAAATAGAACAAAACAACAACAACAACAAAAAAAAAAAAGGCAGCTCTAGGTGTCCAGTTTTTTTCTACACTACAAATGCCTGCAATGTGAATTTTCAATTTTGTCATACAAAACTTAACAGCTTCAAACATCAATATGGTAATGTATTAAACAGTATTCCTAGCATTGTTCACCGCCTTTAGTGTTATTGGAAATTTTTCTATTGATAATTGCTACTAAACAAGTTAACAGTGCTTAGAATTTCTGATGATAAAATTAAATATTACCTGTAAATGCAAATATATATAAGAATCAAGATGAAAATGAGTACTGTCAAATTCTGCATTGCATATACAAAACCATTCTTGGTTCTTTAACCTAAAGCCAGATATGTGTAATACATTTCATATGAAGGTGTTACTAAATTATAGGCTATCAGCATAACTAAGAATTTTATTAATGGAGCCTTCAAGTGTAAAAGGTTAAAGACCCCTGCTGTAGAAAAATTACAAACAGATAGCATGATAATTTTAGTTAACTGCCTAGTTCCAATTTTACCATGAATTTATTCAAAATCACTTTTTAAACACTCATGTGCCTTGCAGTAAAATGTTTTTAGAAAAAACATTGCTACAATAGTTTTGGAGTTTATAGTCAAATTCAAATATAGGTTAAATTTTCTATGAAGTTTCTAATTGAACAATTAGAAATCCTGGATGAATAATCAAAGCTTATAATTCTTGGTATACATTTATATATATATATATATATATAAAACTTAAAATAAAGGTGAAATGAGAAAAATGAAAATAATGATTTGCAGATAATTACAATGAAATATTCTTTTATTTTTTGGTAAATGCATATATTAAGATAATTGCTGAAAAATAAATGTCCGAGGAAAGTCAGTATTTTTAAAATTATCATTTTCTTAAATTTATTGATGAGAAATAATGAGATTCAAGATATCTTACAACAAGTAAACAGAGTTTGAAATAATTTGAAGAAAAGAAAAATAAAGACAAAACCTAAGTATGAATTTAATTTACAATAAAAAATCTGACAAGTTAAGCCATTGAAGCAATAACAAAATGTTACAGAAACCATTATACATTAAATGCCCACCTAAAAATATAATTTTTCTTTTTACTCCAATGTGTTTCAAAATTTTTTTACATTTGCTCAATTTAATTTTGTAGGTGAATCAGTCATGCTCATCAATACAAATAACCTATCTATAAAACTTGCATAACTAGTTTTAGGGGAAAAAAAAAAAAAAATGAAAGTATATTTAAAATGTTAAGAAGCAAATTGAAAAGTATTAAGAAAAATTGATAAATCTATATCTACCAGACAAAGACACACCGGGATTATGATCATTTACAAATTATATGCAGCCAATGCATTGTTATAAAGGGTTTTAAATTTATAGTATAAAATTATATTTCAAAGCTAATTGCCTTTAGCAAACAGATGAGGCTTCCCTAATTCATTGTGAAGCTGCCTGCATCTTAATAAGCATTAATTGCCTTTTAGATGCAAGAATTAAATGTAAGATGAATGTTCTTTAAGAAAAGATGCTTATATTTAATACACAGGAGTAGATAATTACATTCATTACTAACATCAATCCTTTTTACAAAACATTTCATAAGTTAAACATCTCGTGAAATCATTCAGCCACATGTTACAGGAAAAGCATTTTAGGAAGAAGGGAGAGATGAAAATTCAACTATTCCAACAAAGTCAATCTTTAGCAACTTCTTCGAAACATGATTTCTTGCAAACTGCAAAATCTTAGAATAAAAGCAAGAATTTTATTCAGATTCACCTCCACCCCTCTCCTACAAGAATAACACCGATTGCACAAGGTGGTTTCACTTTACAATGCTATCAAACGTACCCCTATAGACAAATAGCAGATTTCAGATGGACTTCAGTTAGCGACCAGCCGTGGTAGTGACAACTTGTGATGATGAGGCTGCTGCATTTGCAGCTGCTTTTTGTTTAAGCATGGTCCAATCAAACAGATAGTCATACAGATGATTCAAGGTTCGGAACAAAATCCTGAATAATTGTCGCAAATAAGTGTAATCTGGTTTCTCTTCGAAGCGTAGTCCTCTGCAATAGTTCAGGTACATAGCAAATTCAGCAGGAAAGCCTTTACACAAAACTTCTACATTAGTAGACATTTTTTTCTCACTAATCTTTTCATATTTTTGTTTCTTATTGGCAGCTTTCAGACCTTGCCAGGGCAAACTACCTCGGTTAAAATACATTAAAACATAGCCCAATGATTCCATATCATCTCTCCTACTCTGTTCAATACCTAGATGAGCATTAATGCTGGCATAACGTGCAGTGCCAGTGAGGTTCTTGTCTTCTCTATAAGGAATGTGCTGGCGTGTTCTGTTGTCCCAATATTTTTTTGCCAAACCAAAATCAATCAAAAACAATTTATTACAATGACGACCAATACCCATCAAGAAATTGTCTGGCTTTATATCCCTATGGATAAAATTTTTGTTGTGAACATATTCAATGCGATTTATCATCTGTTCGGCTAACATCAATACAGTTTTCATAGTAAATCTTCTCGAACAAAAATTAAATAAATCTTCAAGGCTGGGTCCCAACAAATCCATGACGAGTACATTATATTCTCTCTCTTGGCCAAACCATCTAATATGGGGTATTCCACCTCCACCTTGAAGAATTTTATAGAGTTTGCTTTCATACAACAGCTGTGGATGGCGAGCTTTAGTGGATTCCAATTTAACAGCTACTTCCTCACCATTAGTAATATTAAGGCCCAAATATATATCGCCAAATGATCCACTTCCTATTTTCCGCACTAATCGATATTTACCACCAACAGTAAACTCAGATCTTACTGAACTACTTGCACTAGCCATTTTGCTTGATAATTTTGATGTTTAACAGTAATTACAAATGCAAAAAATAAAATTTTCTTTATGTTATTTCCTTAAAACTTGTAGGCAAACAACCTACGCATAGAACAACATTTTGCAAAATGATGTGACGTCACGCGCACTTGATGAAAAGAAATCTTGAAGATTTAACAGGATACCTTAAAAAACTAAAGAAGTAGAGGGCGTTAAATCAGAAATCACTGGGTTCGCAGCTAGATTGTTGATGATTGTGATTACAAAAAAAATTCAAAGTTATTTTTTACTAATTTATGAATAACATTCTTTAAAGGTTTAACAATTAAGAGAAAATCAGTAATATAACGTTAGATAGACGATAGATGGATAAATTAATTCCATTCAACACAACACTCGTTTTCCTTCAATTTTTAAAAGAATGAAAGCACTTAACTGAATATCTAAGTCAAACAATTAAACAAAAATGTTTAGGATATCAATTATTATACATTTATTTTGACATTTTCAGATAAAACAAAAAAGTTTAAATTGAAATCGATTTCAAAATGTTTTCATATCGATAAACTAAATCGATAAAGTAAAGGTAATCGATCATTTTCCACCACCTGTACTTGTTTTTATAACTGTGGTTTCAATTCTTTGAATTGGGTGTGGTAAAAATTTATTAATCTTACTCTTATATTATTCTATTTTGATTGCACTATTGAAGATCTGAGCTACAGATTACCATCCCTTATGAAATTTTTTGTTATTAGTATATTTGCCAATGCTTTGTTGACTTAAAACAGTAGCACAATACATTTGTTGACGTTCAACATTTAAATATCCGTTGAAGATGTTTTCAGATCTGTGAGTTTTGTTATTCTTTTTGTTATGCCACACATCAAAATGAAAAAAGGAAAATTCAACAATGTAATGCTTTTAGCATGTGCTACTTTTGGCTTGAGTGTCATTTGTATTATTATAGCTTTTACAACCCCTTATTGGTTAGTATCTGATGGTTTAGCTCCATCCGAAAAATTTCAGAGACTTGGACTTTGGGAAGCTTGTTTTACATCATTTGTTGATATTTATTATCGGTATGATCGAGAATTCCGAGGTTGCAAATGGATTTTTGATGAAGACTATAATTTTATGCAGTCTTTCCTATCGCCACGTAAGTGTATGAATTTAATCAGTCTTCATTTATATTAAATTTTTATGTTAAAAATAAATATTAAATGTTGCTAATGTGTTCAAAGTTATTCCTAATAAAACATTTATGTTTTAAATTTAAATCGGAAATAACATATTGCCTTGGAGCAGTAGTGGGTTAAGACAAGAATATGAGATTATGTTATTAATGTATTGTATATCAAGCAGAAACGAATTTTCGAGCTTGCTTTTATAATATTTTAACAGCTGTTATGACTATTGTAATATGTAATTGTTAATATGCAGATAATTTGCATATTGTAGTTGTTAATATGCAAATAAATATAGTGTATATATTTAAAAAATCCATCAAAAAACATACGAGTCAGAAAATTTAGATTATATGGGGAGGAATGGGATACTTTGTTTTTGGAACATAAATTCATTTAGTGACCTTGGAATCTTTTCAGGGAGAGGGGGGGCAGCTGAGTCGCCCGTAGCACTTCCTTAGCTACGGCTCTGATTAAAATGCAATGCATAATTGAACACAGGGCTATAATTAGAAGTGAAGAATAGGGGAAGAGGGGAGTGTTGACGCCCCCCCTCCCTCCCATGTGTTGAACTGCAGAAATATTTTAAAAATTAAATATACCTTAAATCCTTATCCCCCCCCCCCCCCTTATGTAAATGGAGAATCCAGCTTCACACAGATATGTCCTTGAAAATGGGAGTAAAATTAATTTTGCTCTGTCTGACAAGATTTTGTAGTCATCTGTCAAATGATACCAAAATTTAGTGATATGCTTGCTTTGAAAAGAAATTATAGGATCACTTTGAGATGTTAAATCAATGATAGTTTCGTATTCCTCAGAGCTTAAGCTTTGTTGTTTTGTTTTTACACTGAATGGCAATGGATTTAGTACCCATTTAAAATTGTCCAGCATCTTATTCTGAGCAACAGGAAAGTAATGCTCAAATGAATCTATCAGAGCTTCGAGATGATCTTGAATACTTTTCTGATTTTTTTTTCAAACTTGATGTTATGGTCATTTAACAACATTTTAGTAGGAAAGCAACTGATATCAGCCTTTTTTACATATTCAGACCAGAAAGTAAGTTTCCTTTTAAATGACGACACTTTGGAATTTGTATGAAACACTTTCTCCTTGCAACGATAAATTCATTTCGTTCATTTTACTAAAAATGTCCGCAAATATGACAATTTCCAATTTGCATGACCAATCTTCATCATTTAAAATTGTTACTAATTGGGGGTTGTGATCTGTCAAAAAGGTGTCAACCTCTGCACGCTGCTCCAGCAAATGTGTCAACGCTTTTCTTCGGGATAACCATCTTACTTCAATACTTTCTTGTAGTACCATCTTATTTCAAGATTAATGTGACTACAAATTTTAACTCTGAATTAAAATTAAAAACCCAAGCAATTATGAAAATGAAAATAAATATTTATTTCTTAATTGCAGCGTTAAAATTTAAAGAAGGTTTAAATTTTAAACTGAAATAGAACATGGAATTTGAGATTAATTCAAATTTTGAGTCCATCATTGAAACAATCAAAGCCTATCTAACACATTTCTCAGAATATACAGTAGACTCCCTTAAATCCACACTCCTAAAATCCGCACATATTTTACAGATGTAAACAATGAAACATTCAGTTTGGATATAGAGTCAAAATTTGACTTTTTAAGTTTTATATCAATTCCATACATTTTTTAATTTGTACTTTTTGTTAAGGTTATTGAATTCATGTTTTTTCATAAAGAAAGAATAGTTTATTTCAGAAAAAATAATGATATTGCTGATATCATTGGTAATCACAATCTTACCAAATATATTTATGTATTAATCAAGCTTTTTTAGTTATTAAGTCTGGCTAAACCTGCTTCATAATTTTATGATCCTGAAGTGGATTAGTAATGTACCTTTATGAGGAAAGTTTCACTGAATAATTTAGGAAAAATACATTACATCTTTATAATGAATATTTAATTGTACATTATTGATTATTAACTTGACTTTTGCTTTTAGTATTTTAATCATTTTAAAAATCATCTAAATTTTTATTATTTTAATTTATGATTTATTTTAATATTTTAGTATATTGTAAGCATTCATTTTACCTTTGATTTCATTATTAATTACATTCAAATCATTGTTTTAAAAATGTAAACAAAGCAATGATCAGAAATCCGCAAAATTCTAAAATCCGCAAAACCTCTGGTCCCAAGCTGTGCGGATTTGAGGGAGTCTACTGTATAGCAAGTAATGTAGTATAAAATACCTCATTTTAAAGAGTGAAGAGAAAGAATATAAACAATGTGAGACAATTTTATCTCATTAGGACGTTAGAACCTTCTTACTAAGCAAAAAAGAATTACGTTTAAACATATCAATAGACAGAGCTTCAAAGAACACTGTTCTCCTTTTTCTTCGCACTGGCGGATCTTTTCTGTTTCGTTTAAAAAAATGTATTAAAATATTTAATTGCTAAAAAGGACGTCAAATGCTAATAAAATACCAGGGCTTGAATTTCAGGGCGGGATGGCGGGATTCGCGCCCAAAATTTTGAAATCCCGCCCAAAAGAATAACGTGGACGGGAGGCTCCCGCCCAAATAATTTTGCATTTTGAAACTATGATCAACTCCCACGACCGTTTTGCGAATTTTGTGATATTTTCGTGCGAATAATCATTTTGCGAGTTTTTTTACAGCAAAAAAGCATTGAAATTCACGATTTTTTCCGCGACTGATTGACAGATTTCGCATTTTTTTCTGCAGTCGATTGACGAGTTTCGTTTTATTTTCCGTGGCGAAATAGAGGTGATTCTATCGGGATTTTCCCCTTCCCCCCCCTCGCCCCACAAAAAAAAAAAATTAAAAAAATTAAAAAAAAAATAACGCATTCAATTCCAAAAATTATGAAACAATGATGCCGCGGACGCGCTATTGCACGTAAATAACACTAAAGATCGGAGATGACACACAAAAGAAACAGCTATTACACGTTTCACAAGAAGCGTGAGTTCGTAAAAGTTTGCTAAAAAACGGCAAATATTGTTAAAAGATCGCGAAAACACGACAATTTTTCGGCAAATTTCATCAAAAGGTTCACGAAAGAATGCCAATTTCGTCACAGAATTCTGTAAAACGGCAGTTTTCGTCAAAAACTTCGCAAAAAAAAACGTCAAATTTCGTCCAAAAATCACGACAAATGGCAATTTTCGTAAAAAAAATCGCGATGAAACATCAGATTTCATCTAAAATCGCGAAAAAACGGCAAATTTCCTCAGAATATTCACAAGCAAACGTCAAATTTCGTCCAAAAATCGCAAAAAACGACAAATTTCTCCAAAATATCACGAAAAACGGAAATTTTCGTAAAAAAATCGCGATAAAACATCAGATTTCATCAAAAGATTGCAAAATAACGGTAAATTTCCTCAGAAAATTCACGAAAAAAAACGTCAGATTTCGTCCAAAAATCGCGAAAAACGACAAATTTCGACAAAAGATTCACTATAAACAACAAATATCGCGAGAAACGGAAATTTTCGTAAAAAAATTGCGATAAAACATCAGATTTCATAAAAAAAATCGCCAAAAAACGCAAATTTCCTCAGAAAATTCACGAAAAAACATCAGATTTTGTCCAAAAATCGCGAAAAACGACAAAAGATTCATTATAAACAACAAACTTCCCAAAAATATCGCGAAAAACGGCAATTTTCGTAAAAAAAAATCTCGATAAAACATCAAATTTCATCAAAAAAATCGCGAAAAACGGCAAATTTCCTCAGAAAATTCACGAAAAAACGTCAGGTTTCGTCCAAAAATCGCGAAAAACGACAAATTTCGACAAAAAACTCATTATAAACAACAAATTTCCCGAAAAAATCGCGAAAAATGGCTATTTTCGTAAAAAAAAATCGCGATAAAACATCAGATTTCGTCAAAAAAAAATCCTGAAAAAACGGCAGATTTCGTGAAAAAATCGTAAAAAAAAAGACAGATTTCATCAAAAGATAGCGAAAAAATGCAACTTTTGTCAAAGGGAACCTCCCCCCCTTCCTCCCCCCAAAAATAATATTAAGAAAGTTCATTATTCTGTTCAACATATTTTCCTGCTTCAATATTTTTTTTTCTTTGCTGCTTTAAAATCAGTTTCTGGCAGCTCCAAATCTTTCCGAGTGAGTTCAATTTCTGAAAACAGCCATTCATTAAACGAAAAGTATCCCTTTACTCAAGTAAGTATTCATTTTTTAAGAAAGTCTTTTTCAATGAATTTGACTTGCCCCTTTTTTAAAGAAATGTAAACAATAGTGATACTTCTTATTTTCTACACTCAAATAAGTATTATTTTATGATTAAATTTGTATCTTGCATATTTAATATACAGATAAATAACATTGGTTATAACAATTAATTATAAATTATAAATATAAATTTATTAAATTAATTAGAAGTTTTATTAATTATTATTAAAACAATAATTAGACCTGTGACAAAAATAATTAGCACCAAGAGGGAATTTACCACCAATAAAAACTAGACAGTATAAAAGTTTTTTTACACATTTTGCATAATTATTCTGAATTGTTGATAAAAATTGCTTCAGTGATATTTTTTTGTGTCTGTATTCTGGTAATCCTTTAAATAGCACATAAAATAATGGCGCGTTTTAAACATTTTTTCTCTCTCCCAAACAGCCAAACTCCCCTCCATTTATAAATGTTGGTAGGGAGA
The DNA here is from genome assembly GCA_964019185.1 of Maratus speculifer. Lineage (NCBI taxonomy): Eukaryota > Metazoa > Arthropoda > Arachnida > Araneae > Salticidae > Maratus > Maratus speculifer. Next base: position 281,192,087 of record OZ025298.1, on the reverse strand, counting down.
CTCCCCTCCTTCGAAAAATTGAATTTCAAGCCCTGAATACATTAAAAGATCTTAATAATTTGACATGTTTTGATTGAATTTACTCAAACATCATCAAAAAACAAAATATACAAATAAACACAAAGATGGAAAATGACAAATGAAATGAATGAATGATGGGAAATGACTGTTTGGGTCGTGGGTAGGGGTCGCTGACGAAAATTGGCTGTTCACTGTGGCGGTTGACCCAACCGCTGTCCAAGACACATATGTTCGGGATGAAGGTAGGGAAAATCGATAGCTTCAGAGCCCCGCCTGCCCCTAACCGTATTTCAATATCTTTAATTTGTCTAATTTTTCTGTTAAATTTGTCCGGTTTCATTTTTTCTTATTCTTTTTTCCTTTTCTATTTAGAGTCCAAGGCTATTCGGGTCATAAATAAAGGATTTTGGTGCTATCTGTTGTCATTTTCCATCTTTGTGTTTATTTGTATATTTTGTTTTTCTGATGATGATTGAGTAAATTCAATCGAAACATGTCAAATTATTAAGATCTTTTAATGTATTTTATTAGCATTTGACGTCCTTTTTAGCAATTAAATATTTTAATATATATTTTTGAAATGTTTTTAATGGATGCATAAGAAAACTTCTATTTATAACTAATGTTTTCTGTTTTGATTCACATTGTGAATTCGATTCAGAATACCATTTCTTTTAGCTTATTTTAAACCAAATTTTTAAAACACACTAAATACAGAATTTTAAATAAAGCAATTCAAACTAAATGTATTATACAGAAAATAGGTACATGTGTAATGCAGATGAACAAACAACATTTAGACGTGTATTTTTGTATTTTTCAATCCAGTTATATAGATATTATTTATGCTTGACGCACACACTCACACAAAAATTCTTACACACTTTTAAAAATCTTTCACTTGCAATATGCTAATTTCTTTCATATTTTGTTTATTTTCAAGAAACGCCGCAGAGCCCCTGGAAAGTTCAGGTGGAACCCCAAGAGCTCCGTAGAGCACACTTTGGGAACCTCTGTCTTAGAGAATACCCATTAATTAGAAACGAATAATGTGTAGTTTGCAACAGCTCTAAATAATAAAAAAGATTGAACTTGAAGTAAAAACCCTTCTAAATTTGGACAATATGGGTGAATTTCCTCCTCCTCTTTTCCTTCCTCTCATATACCTCCTAAAATTCAATTACAAATTTCAAACTCTGAATTTTAATTATAGATTATATACATTAAAATATGTGTTAATTTTCCTTTATATTGTTAGAGTTTTGGATGTATGGTTTGGGCTGTCAGATTTCAAATTGATAGAATTATTTTTTGATCCAGTCTGACCTGCTCAGGAATGAGTCTCGAGTCTGCAGCTACCAAAAATAAAGCTGAAATTCTAAAACTTTGCATGTTTCTTTTATGAAAATAAAGCTAATAGCCTTAGAAAAATTACTTGTAAATGTGAATTCTGAGTCATGTTAAAAGACTAGTTAATTCTATCAACAATATTCAAGAAAATTTTTTACGTGAAAATCAATTTTTATATTTATTGTAGAATTAATTATTCTTTTATGTACGACATAGTTGAGTATTTGCACATGTGAACATGAACACACACTTGCAAAGATAGGTAGTCTCTTATTTTGAATTCTTAAGAATGTACAGGCATGCACATTCAATTTTTGAGGATTCTATGCCTTAAAAACATTAACTAATTTCCATCTTAAAGAATTGGCATGCTACTACTTAATAATACTGAACACTTGACAGATCTGAATAACCCCCAATAAAAAATTGATTGTGCTAAGTTTTTCTTTCAAGATGAATAGATATTGATGAGTACCGTATTTTCGGGAATACCCGCCGCACCCACCGTAAGCGCCGCACCAATGACAATCTGTTAAAAAAAAAAAGTACATCGACGTAAGCGCCGCACCATCGTAAGCGCCGCACCCAAGCTGCTGATATTTATACAGTATAAATCTCTAAATTCCGAAATCGTTCGTAGACGCGGCTTTTAGTTATTTCCGAATTTTAGTGATCTTCAAAAAACAACTTTAAAATGTAAGTAAAAATTATTGAAAATCATCATTAAAAAAGAAAAAAAATCACATATTTATAAAAAAAAAATCATAAATGGCACATTAAGTTATTTAACAGCAAAGCCAAGCATTTAATCTTATTAAAATTAAATATACACAGAGCATTTTCACGATTACGATTTTATTTATATGTTAGTATTTAGTTGCTTTAATTTAGGCCTACTGGTCATTACTTTTTCCCCAATTACAATGATATTAGCTCAATCTCTGTAATAAAATTCCTTTGTTCCAGGCCTAATATTTTATATAAACTGTTTATGAATTTTTCTGTTGATATTTCTTTGTTTTCTTATTTTACTATATCAAGATAAATAAACTTGGAAATGAATTAGAAGAAATGATTGGTACGGCCATCTGTCGGCAAAATGCAGAATATAATCTAGATTATACTAAAAAGTTAAATACATTTTTGGTGCTGCCATCTGTCGATAAGATAGGATAACTGAACTATATAAATATAAAACATTTGATGATCATTTATGCTATCTGTATTTGAGGTTTCCAGATTTTAGAGACTGTTACAGTATATAAAATATTTTCACTTGAACAGTTAAAAAAAAAATTTTTTTTTCACTTAAGTGCCTAAAAAATATATTTAAAATGTAAAGAAATATCGTATAGAGACACTGACGAAAAAAATAAAATAAATAAAATAAGCTGTTGAAGAAAAAAATCATTGGACGAAAGACACTTAGATTTAATGTATGCAAATGCCTTAAAAACTGTAGTAAAAATATTACTGAAAAATGTGATGTAATAAAGCGTATTGCTATAAGAAAATATTTTTTAAATGCATACTAGTTTATGTTAACTCCTCAGATTACTGCAAAAAAGCAACATTTTGTCACTGGATCAATAACAAACAGAGAAAAATATAATAAATATCAGAAACTTATTTATAATATTATAATCTTACCTGTAAATATTGCAGAATCATTTTTCCCTTGACTGTTGATTTATTATTATTATGTATTTGTTTTTCAATTTAATAACGTTTCCTATCACTGATCCGTTATAAATAGCAGGTATGTAATTTTAATATTAAGATTTCAATTTTTTGTAATATTTATAAAATTTTCTAAAAAAATATTGGATTACATATAATAAGAGAACACTACTTCAAAATATCTTTAAAATATGAAAAATTATTATTGGAATGAAGTGAAAATATAGAAAAAAATATATACAAGATTTTATCAACATGTTTAAAAATCTTCAAATCCATCAAAATCGGAATTTTCACTGTCGGAATTAAATAGTTCTAAAAATTGTTTATCAGTTAATACGTCACAATTTTCATCTTCACTATCATCAGATTCAGATGAATCATCACTAACTGTATTTTCCATGATATTGGCTGCTTTGAAGCCCGACATAATAGTTTTAGCACTAATGTCTTTCCATGCCGATGAAACCCACGACGCTACTTCTTCGTAAGTGGCTTTGCGCATTTTTCCAGAATTTGTAAATGAATGTAGCCCTTCCATCATCCATTTTTCCCACAGTTTTCTTACTTTGGACTTGAAAGATTTATTCACAGCCAAGTCAAGAGGCTGTAAAACTTTAGTTAATCCGCCAGGGATTATTGCTGGCTCGGCTGAGACTTTTTTCAAAGCAGTTTTTACGGAATCACCTTTGTGGGCACTCATTGAGTCCATAATAAGAAGCCCACTAGGCTGAAAAAAAGAATTTTTTCTTTTCCTCCACACTTCCGCCAGCCACTCATACATGATTTCCTCCGACATCCATCCCTTTTCGTTACACCGTATTACGACGTCGGAAGGAAAATTTGCCTTAGGCATAGTTTTGCGCTTGAAAATAATTAGTGGTTTTAATTTGTCTCCATTCGCAGCGCAAGCTAAAACACAGGTAAATGAGGTTCGCTCATTACCAGTTGTTACGATGCCGATTGTTTTTTCCCCAATGGTGTTAACAGTTCTACTGGGGGGGCAATCAAAAGTTAATGGAACTTCATCCATATTAATAATCTGTGCTGTTGAAAAGTTGTTTTCCTTGATTTTTTCAGCGACATACTTTAAAAAAGATGCTTTTGTCTTTTCCCAATCTGCAGGCAGTTCTTGTCCCACAGTTGTCCTGGTTCTTACAGACAAATTATTTCTCGACATGAACCTAAAGCACCAGTTGGGACTACCTTTAAAATTTGTAAATCCCATGTTCGATGCCATAATCCTCGCTTGAAACCGTATCTGAACAGTTGAAACGGGCATTCCTTTTTCCCTTTGCTCCTTTACCCACTTGGCTAAATTTCTCTCCAGATTTGGCCAAACAACAACGCCACTTCTTCGTGTCCTCTTAGATTTTGGCATTTCCTTCAAAATAGATTTTTCAGCTCTCCATCTCCTTACGCAACGCTCATCAACTCCATATTCTCGTCCTGCAGCACGATTACCTATTAGCTCTGCCTTATCAACCACAGCAAGCTTGAAAGCGGCGGTGTAACTTTTTAACTTTTTGGGAGCCATTTTCACTTGAAAAAAAAAAATAAATTGCTTAAATAAGAGCGTCAGACAAAAAGAGCAGAACAGTACCGTAAAATAATTCTCAGCTAAAAAGAAAAAAAAAACGTGTTTGTAGTACGCAATTGAAATCCAATCGGAAATAGGCGCAATTACTTGCGCCAATGAGAGGAGCGCAGCAGGATGCTAGCTTCCTCCCTAGCATCTTTTCCTAGTAGCGTTCAATTCTAAGTGCTCTTTCCACAGACTTCTAGTTCTTTCCACAAAGTTCTAAACTTTTCTTCGAATCTTGGTCATCCTTGTGTAAATGCGGTTTAGGTTCCCTTAGAAAGACCCCCCACGGAGGGCACTTATCCTAGGGCCTATATCCCTCCTGCAGATAATCGGCCGTCATAAATAACACTATTAACACCACAAAATTCTAGTTCTTTCCAGCAAAAATCCGTCAGATTTTCGATCAAAGATTTTTTCAAATTAATTTTAGTGTAGGATTTTTTTTTTTTTTTTTTTTTTTTTTTTTTTTTAAGTTAAGATATTATTTCAGTCACACACAAAGACCTCCTTAATGCTAATCCTATGGATGAAATTTATAAAGATATCGTGTTTGCATTTCAATATTTTTAAATGATTTTTGGGCATTGGATAGTTCAAGTCCATCTATATGCAGATCGTTTTATACTTTTTCGATTTTGAAGATTGTTTTCACTTTCGAAACCGACTCCCAAAATGAAAGTGCCCTCATTGAAAAATACCTGTAAGCAAAAAGCGAAAAATGTTCTTTCTACAAATCTATCAGAGTTAATCAATGCAAAAATCATTTAAAAATATTTAAATTCAAACGAAATATCTTTATAAATGTTTCCCATAGGATTAGCATTAACGAGCGGGTCGCTTGACTGAAGTAGCCTCTTAACGAAAATATGATACAGTTGAACCTCAACATTTTAGAATCAGCGGGATCACGGCGATACCGTATTTTCGAGATCTGTTAAAAAATAATTTTAAAACAATATCATGCCCCCCCCCCCAAAAAAAAGCAACTTTTTCCTCAGTGTAAAGAAATGACGATCAAGTAAATTGGTGAAGTAAATAATAAAATACGAATTACATTGAAACACAGCACATATGCTAAAATTAAATTACACATGTTAAACCACAATTGATTAATAAATATATATATAACCATTGTATAATACTACAAATCATTATCCACAGCGAATACAATCCACAATTGTTTATCATGCCTGCGGCAAAAAATCGATTCTTAAATAGCTTACAGCACTACAATTTCCTTTATATAAATATATACCTGCATATCTTTATTTAATATTTTAACTATTGATAATTGATTTAATGATTCCTTTTGTGGTAGATTAGTTTATTTTTTATTTGGTACATACGCATCTATCCTTGTTCATTTACAAAAATTTTGTAAGTTTAAATATTTCTTGCTCAAATTTAGACTTTATATTCATCTTAAGTTATTTCGATGATTATATTATGAAGATATAAATTAAGAAAAGAAAAAAAAATCCACAAATCCACTTAGCGTAAAAAAAAACTATTTTCGTTCTTTTTTTTTCTACTGTATTCAAAGAAACAAAACAGAAGCAATGCGATATTAGCCGACTTACGCATCAAGGTCAAAGGGCAACATGTCCGCACATTGAGTCATGAAGAGGATGAGGAGAAAAGGTGACTTTAAATAACCAGTGTCTCTCTCTCTTTTTTTTTTTTATTAGCAGAAACAAGAGATAACAAAATTGCACGTTTGCTTTATAGCAGGGTTGGCGAGTTTTTGCCAAAGGTGGAAAAAACCGCGGAAAAAACCTGGTAAAAACCGTCCTGGCAAAAATAGGTTTTTGCCAAAGAGGTGGCAAAAATAGGCAAAAATATCCATTTAATTTTTTTTCCCCAAAAAGAGATAAAATATTTCACAAAAGAAAAAAACTGCATATTTAATAAAAAATTAATATTATTCTAAATTTATTTTAATTTTTAAGTTAAATAAGTATAATTATGCATTTTATGACAGAATACTAATTCTTATAACAAGGTTATAAATGAAAAAAATACCAATTTTATATAAATAAATAGAAACTTCTTTTATTCATGTTTATACAATTATTAATAATTCATATAATAGAACAGTTGAGACTAAGTAAAGAATTTATGTTTATAGTTTAACAGGGTTGGGTTTCTGGCATCAGAAACTGCTTTTTGACATGACAAGTGTCAAAAACTGGTTTAAACCGTCAAAAAGTAGCTTAAACCATCAAAAACGTGTCATGCGCTTTAAACATTTTAAGAACAAGGGAGAAACATTGAGTAATTTTTTATTTAAAATTAATTATACTGTAATTTAATAATTACAAAAAAATTAAATTACTTTTTAATTGTAATAAAACATTGTTTTTTAGAATGTTCAAACAGAAAAAAATGATTTTGTACAGTTAATAATCTGGATCAATTTTACCCCACAGCATCCTATAGCACTTACCAGTTTAGCACATTTATTTACACCCAAATGGTTTATGAGTTTAGAGTGTATGAAGCCAAAGTTACAAAATACTCTCTCAATTGGTGCTGAGCTAGCAGGGCTTGATAGCAGAAGCATTGTTAGTTGAGCAAGTTTGGAGGCAGGCCAAATTTTCAGATTTATGACAATTTTTTTTTCTTCCAGAAATGATAATATACAATACAGTAAAAGTGAATTTTTAATATTACATCTAATATTGTATATTTGTGACAGATGTTTAATGTGAAATTTTACAGATCAGTGTAGTATTTGAGGTTTCTGACGAGGTTTTTGACAAGAGGTTTTAGCCATGACGGTTTAAACCACAGTTTCAACCGGATAAAACCGCACACTGTCAAAAACTTGCCAACCCTGATAGTTTATATATGTTAGAATAGAAATTCGAAGAAACAGTTATAGTAACCTAAATTTAATTTAATATAAAATTATATTTAAAGCAGAAAACTATTAAATTTCAAACATTTCAGCAATATCTTCCTCACATCGTAAATTTTGCTGCTTTAGCATGGCATAACAATAAAGTTTTGAAAGAGTATTTGTTGATAGTTTATTTCGAATCTTAGTTTGCACAAATGAAAAACTTGAAGAAAATCTTTCAATAGCAGCACTACTTGCTGGACATATTTGATGGTGTGCTTAAATGATTAAATTTGTGAAAAGTTCAATTTGAAGATGAAATGTCTATTTGAGAGACAAATAATTTTATGAAGGGTCCTGTTTGAGATTAAAGAATTTTGTGAAGGGTCCTGTTTTAAGACAAATTATTTTATGAAGGGTCCTTTAAAGAACCTAAAATTTTCCTAAACATATCCCTGACTTAAGATAAAATAATTAGGTATGTAATTTTTTATTTTGTTCTTAAATTCCTAAGGAAGACTGAATCCCACTTAGATTTAAAATATTTAATATTAATTAATTAGCAAATTAAATTAAAATATTAAATAGTACACTGTTAAATTTAATGTTTATAACATTACTATCCTTATTAGCGTGCAGATTTTATTACATATATAAAGACAAATAGGTTTTTTCCATTTTTGCCGGTTTTTTCCATTTTTCCCTGGTTTTTTCCAGTTTTTGCCACTGTCCTGGCAAAAATACCTTTTTGCCGGCAAAAATGCCAACCCTGCTTTATAGTTATAAATACTTACTTGAGTGCTTTTATTAGGCACTTCTTTAAAAATAAACATAGTAAAAGGAAAAAAAAAGGATAAAATAAGTAGTTTTGTTCAGAACTTTTCGTACGAAACAATTTTTAACCATATCATAGTAAAAATTAATCTATTGAAAAAATTCACTTGGATGATGCGGATATTTTAAATTTTCCGGGTGCCGGATTGTTATTTTTATTTATTAATTATTATTATTATTTTATATGGGCCGGACCGAACTGATCCCCCCCCCCCCCCCCCCCCTATAGATCGGACTGCTTCACTCAAGTAAAAACATCTACTCGCTAATGTTAATCCTATGGATTTTTTATTTTTTATTTATTTTTTTTTTTCAAATGCGTTTGCATTTCAATATGCTTAAATGATTTCTTTGTATTTTATATCTGAGATGTTGATCCCTAAGAAGACACCTTTTCGATTTCGTTTACAGATGTTTTTAGTGGTATACTTTGACTTTTAGAACCAGTTTCGAAAGTGAAAGTATACTAATAAAAAAACCTGTAAACAAAATCGAAAAAGTAAAGACTCTTTGTGGAGATTGACTTCCGTTATCCAAAGCAAAAAATATCATTTAAAAATAATGGAATGAGAATGACACTTTTTTTTTCTTTGAGATTAACATTAGTTAGCCGATGTTTGCACGTGGGTGAAATAGCCCTTAAAGTTGCCAAGTTAACATCGACTCGTGTAGCACATTTAAACTTATTCTTGCAAAGTCATATGCATTGAAAATTGTTTATATTCTATTGGCTTCTTTTAAATGTTTATCACGGAAGTCGGCCTTTTATTATTTTTTTATTATTCGCCAGGCCCGTTTTTGTTGTTTATCACCTGAATTAACTCATTTGGGGGAAAAAAAACTTGCTGATTCGACCGGTTTCAAAGTTTGGATTATTTTTGCCGGATAAAAAAAGAGTGAGTTATTGAAAAAAATAAAGAAAAATCTTGCTCTCTAAAGTTTTTACTATGTATAGGAAGTCTATTTCAAAAGAGTTCTATACCGGGATTTGAGCTCTCTTTGGGCAGTTTTATTTTCTAACTGGAAGGAGGATCATTAGAAGAAAAAAATGTGACAGCTGTACATTCCAATATCCTACAGGTAAAATCATTAATAGATGAGGGGAAAATATAATAATTTTTAACATGAGAACCGGTGAGACCAACATTATTTTTGAATAATGTTGATTGTTTAAAAATAAACAACTAACGCATCACGGACACCTGCGGTTGAGAGACGTTTTCAAATGTTTTGATACCAATTTGAGAGCATATAATTGTTGATTAAACGAAAAAAAAGTGTCAAAATCATTTGACAAAATAAATAAAAAAAAAAAAAAAAAAAAAAAAAAATCATCGTACCCGCCGCCCCGGCGTAAGAGCCGCACCTACAATATTTTATACTTTTAAACTCGTATGCGCCGCGGCTCATACGCCCGAAAATACGGTATGTGTGTGGATAAATGGGTGCTTATTTTTCTCAAAAAGTGTGTTTACAGGAGCTTATTTTTTGAACTAAAATGTTGCTACTCACTCTGTGAACTGAATGTTTCATTGTTTACATCCATAAATTATGTGCAGATTTTAGACTTTTAGAGAGTTGTGGATTTTAGGGTTGCAGATTTGAGAAAGTCTGCTGCAAAATCCAAACTGCATATAATTCTATAGACCTGAAAAAAACTTATTGCAGCTTTCTCAACATCACATAATTGCCAGATGATAAAATTAATATTTAAATTAAGCAAAAAAAGTAAGTTATGACCTAATAAAAAATATTTTTGATTTGGAAAATATTAAATAGAGATTTATGATTATAAAAAATGGATAAATAGCGAGTCACAATGTTTGCTATAAAAATCCTTTGCACAGACAAAATTGAAATAAGTGTTGCATATGCATTTTAGCATGCATTGTATAACAGGAAATTATAGCAGATTTGACTTTTAACTTGTGTGATTGTTAGGGCTGGGCGATATACCATAATATCGTTATATATCGATATTTCTTTAAGACCGCGGTAACGATATTGAGATTTCAAGTCTTCCGATACATCGTTTCAAACGGTATTTCATTCTACTTTTGGAATTAATTACGGAGTTATTGGAATTTCGAATCTACCTCTATCCAGGGTAGAGGTCTGCACGGGCCCGGGCCTGCGGAATCGTTTCGGATTTTCTAACGGGCCGGGCCGGCAGATTTAGAATAGTTTTTTCAACGGGCCGGGCCGGCAAAAAAATTGAACGGGCGAGACGGGCCGGGCCGATAAAAAAAAATTTCGGGCCTGCCGGCCCGTTCTGAAGATTTAAGCAGAAACGATAAAATATGAGCTATTTTCAACGAAAATGGTTTTAACGAGAATAAGTATAAATGTGGCCATACTAGTTTGACAGCGTCAGTATAAAAATGCACAGTGTATCGGCATCGGAGAATTACATTATGTGTAACCCGTTTTAACATTTTTTTAGCTGACTCATGCCGGTCCGAGATCACGCTTGCATTATTTTTCTACAAATAGACGGCCGAACCGGTGCTAGACTTAATTATTGGCAGAAAATATGATTTGTAAAATTATTAACAGCCATAAAGAACTTATGTTAGCTTAGTCTTCGGATATATACTTCTTGATGATTTTTAAATTAATTTCTCAATAATGCGAAAGTTTGACACATTTTCTGATTAATTTTAAATTGTAAAAGTATAAAAGTGACAAGCCTAACTATTGAAGGGATTTGGAATCGAATAGCGTTTTTCATTTTTGGTAAATAAAATACTTGTATAACCTTGTTGAGATATAATAGTTTCTCAAATGATTGCAGGTTTTTCTCCCTTCCCTTGCTATTGCTTCCGGAAATTCTATTCAAAACGCTAATTAAGACAGTATTTTACTTGTTTACAGTATTCTTCAATTGTTTGTATCAAAAATTGGATAACGCCATTCGATTATATAGTTTCTGAATAAAGATATCTGCTAATCTTATGCGTTTCTGAGGGAAAAAAATGAATTTAGAAATGTATCAGAAAGGAGCTTCTTTGAATTTAAGAGTGAATTTGGATTTGAAATCTATAATAAAATAATATAGAAATATATTTATAAATCTTCTTTAATTAAACAGCTTCAAAATTAACGATGTTTTTAGCTTTCTTTCTTTTTTCTTTTATTCTAAGCCATATTAATTTTTTAATGAATCTTTCTTTATTCGAATGTTGAAAGCCTAAGAATCTAAGTAATCATTAATGTTGTTAATGTGTATTTGCTGTAAAATATACTGTAAAATCATTCCATAGATATGTATGCAGTATTCTTTAAAGAAATCTTTGTTATATGATAAAAATCTGAATTTTTTAGAAATCGTAGAAATTGTAACGGGCCGGGCCGGGCCCGGGCCGAACTTTTGAGTTTTACAACGGGCCGAAATAACTTTCCTACGGGCCGGGCCTGAAAATTCCGGCCCGTGCAGACCTCTAATCCAGGGTTGGCAAGTTTCTTCCGCAGTGGAAAAAACCGGCCGGAAGAAATAGGTTTCTTCCAAGTGGAAGAAATGGAAGAAACTGTTTTTCTTCTAGAATTTACCATATATTTTTGATTTTGTAAGATATAATAAATATCTTCTATTATATCTTATATGAATTAATTCCATTGGACCAAAACAAATTAAATTAAATATATATGCTAAATTAATAAGTACATCAGTTTTTTTAGCCAAGATCACAGACAATGCCTGTCTAAAGATCTTCAACCATTGGCTAAATGAAAAGAAATTTTATCCAAAATTAAAATACACAAAATTAATTGAATGTTATTCATTTCAATTTAACCAACATATTTTTTTAATTATTTAAATTTCTGAAACTAGTAGTAAATAGTAGGGATTCTTTGCCGATGATAGAATAAAACCCATTTAAATAAAAGCTTTTATTTACATCAATTTTATTAATGTAAGTAATATACAATAATTACTGTAATATTAAAAGCTTAATATTAAATTTGTAATATTATTGTATTAAACAGAAATCGATCGAAAATATGGTTTCATTTTTGGCCCAAAATCCGAGTTTTGCCAAAAACATGGCTGAAAATTCAGCTTGACAAACTCTCAGTATTTCAAAATTCTTGTTTCTTCCTTCGGAAATTTTCAACATTACTCATTGATTTGAACTGTATCAGCTCTTATGTGTGTATTGCAATGAACTTCGTTGTTTATTAATCAGTCATGAATTAGCAATCATCTTATAGAAAATTTTTAGTTTAAACTGCATTAGTTTTCCAAGTATTCTTTGAGAAAGTTCTAGAATAATAAATGATCATTTACAAAAATCATTACAGAAGAAAAATCAAGATGTGTATACTTAGAACTAAACTATTTTTTAATTAAATGAAATTCATATAATTAGAAAATCTTCTTGTGCAGAGGTGAGGAATTTTTCAAAAATCTTACCAGCCAAGAATTTATTTCACCAGCCAGCAAGATGCAACCCACATGCAGTTGAAAATATTTATGACAAAACCGCACTCTATTACAGGCGAAATTACTACAATGCATTTTCGTAATTCTTTTTTTCTATAACATTGAGAAATATATGCAACTTAATATAAGATAGAACTCAGTACCATATTTACACTGTAATAATTTTGAAAGTTAAAATATCTAGATTAAAAAAGTGTCTCTGATAATGTTTCTATCATCTACAGTTTTTCAAAAACTAAAAATGCACTCGCCTTGCCAGAAAATCTACTCGCCACTGGCGGGGAAAATGGTGTATTTCCCCATCCCTGTTCTTGTGTCATTGATGAATTAGTTATATTTTATTGTATATGAAAATAAAGTTTTTAGATAATTAACAATTGTGCATAGTTAAATACTATACATTTAATTAATTTACATTTATGTATATGTCTGTGTTAATTTCTTTGAAACATACAATTTAATTACTTAAATTTTTTTTTTATGTTTTCATTTTTGGCTGAAAATTTGTTTTTGCCTTAGAAACCTGTATCAGTCGATCCTAGTATTAAAAAAAATATATAATTAAAATTCTAATTTTTCTTAGTACAATGTAGCAGCAAAAGTTTTTTAGCAGTAGGATGCTGCAATCAGTTTCTCAACTTAAATTTGATGAATGCAAAAAATAAAGATTTTTTTTTTTTTTTTTTCATGTCCTACACTTCAAGATAGTTTAAAAGCATTTTGACATACCCATAGATATTTTTAGAACACTACAGCATTGAGTTATTCATGCTAGATGTTAGTATAAAAATTACAAATTTATTTATTTACTTTGGTGCACAGTTCAAAATAAAACATTTTTATATAAAAATAATATATTTTTATATGAAAAGTAAACAATTTGTAGGTTTTTTTCTCTCCGTTTACATAAATAGCATAATTAATAATAATAAATAAAATTTTCCAATTCAGATTTCATGTAATTATATTTTAATTCTTTTATATAGTTAATATTCGTAAACTTTGAGCATTTGTTTTGGTTTCTGGTAGTTTGTTCCAGTTTTTTCCATTTCTTCCAGTTTCTGCCACTGTCCTGGAAGAAATAGGTTTCTTCCGGAAGAAACCCAACCCTGCCTCTATCGGCGCAAAAGTGGGTTACTTTTGCAAATATTCGCATTGAAATTGGCATTTCCGTGATATTTGTGGTTTTGTGCCGAGGTCGTGCACATACCGGAATATGGGCAAACAGTCTACTGTTCTGATATATCGCTTTATTCATCAGAGTTCGTTCGAGAATCGAAGTTGAAATACTTGTTCGAGGATCGGGCATTTCCGATACTATCACTCATTGACTCCATATCGGTGGCTGACTATTGTTTTCCTGTGAGCTTGTGTACAGTTATTCCTGACGGAATACATTAACATATTTTCAAGAAGATGAGTACAATTTATAGATATTATGTTGGTTTTTCATTTATTAATAGCATTAATAAGTAATTATATTACAACATATTATTTTACCTTTTTTATTAATAATATTAATAAGTTACATGATAATATTATATGCATGATTATTAACATCATAACAATATTATATGACAGTTCTATTATGTCATTTGTTTTAACCAGAAATTTTACTTAAAGCGAAAGTTATTATTATTTTTTTTCATTGTGATTCACTTTCGTTTTAGAGTTTATTGGATAATAGTATTTTTATCCGTTTTTCGTACTGTTTTTTGAAAAAATCACGAAAAAAAAAAATCAAATTTCTTTTAAATTAGGAAGGAAAATACTTTTCGTTTCGAAAGATCGTTAAAAATCTATGCATGGTTTCTTTCTGCATAGCAAAAAATATTTTATCATCCACAGCAGATTACAATATGATTGTATAAACATATGAGTTTCGGTTTCGCTGAGTTCGATAAACAAAAACAAACGATGGATAGTTTCCTACTTTTTCTTTGAGGTTCTTCTACACTGGACATTTGTAAAAGATGCTCTGATTTTGGAATAACTTATTATATTTTAATAAAAATTTGTCACACAGCCTAATTTACTGTTATTGCAAATTGCTGAAAATTTGAAAAAAATCTGTAAATTAATTTAGAAGTTATGGATTTTTTTTTTTTATATAGTGAAGAATAAAAAAAGGCTTTGTTTTTCTTCTTCTTATGTTGGGAATAAATTTATATGTTAACTTACACATAAAGCATTTATAATGGTTCAAAATTACTTTTTTTTAATAGTCCTAGAATTCTGATAAAGGAAATTTGTTTTTAATCCATCTTCTTTCTGGTTGATTGAGAATTATGTAATTCTTTATATACCTTCCTCCAAGGATGCAGAATATGTCTGATCTGGCAATCTAGGATCGGGAGGGAAATTTTGCAGAAACATATACTAATGATTATCTTCATGTATTCCACGAAATGTCAAAACAAGAAGTGGGAGAGCATAGATGAAACAAGTTCTTAATTTACTATTCAATATTTAGTTTCATGTATTCTGAAGCTTTGTGTATACCATTTCGAAATAATATTCTTCATGCAAACTTTTGTAGATTATATTTAAATCGAAATATACAGTATATACAATATTTACATAGTAATATCATAAGTGAATACATTTAGTTGCTTGATTAGAAATCAGGATTCTAAATTACAAGGAATATCCTAGCAACTTTTTCATGTTAATACCGAAACAATATTTTATTTCCTTCTACTTTTGGAAGGCCACGAAAATACGCAGTTTTCTACTGCATCCAAGCACAAAACATAAAACCAACTAAAACTAAAAGAAACAAAAAGAATGTTTTTAATATCAGTTCTCTAGTGAATCACGTGACCCAGGCGCCAGCGCGTCTAGCTAAGCGGCGCAGGGTTTTTCGAAATTTTCCACATATACACTTGTTTTCGATTTTAACAACAAATTTTATAAATCCCGTGACAGAAATATTTCAATACAAATAAATAGATCCGTATGACAAACTTTACAAAATCAATCTCAGAATAATGTGTAACATATACAGGGTGTCCGAAAAGTCTGGAAACGGCCAAATAACTCGAGAAATACATATGAGATTGAAAAACGTAAATATACGTGTTAAATATTTTTAAATAAGCTACTCTGTGATACCAAATTTGACCTTCGAAACTGACCCCCTGGGGGTCAGAGGGGGTCCAACTTTGAAATCTTAAATTATAACCCCCATTTTTTATTGCAGATTCGGATTCTACAGACAAAAATACGTAACTTTTGTATTTGATGTTTATTTCAAATCTTCGTTTATCACGGTGTAATCGAGCATATTAAATCGATACATATTCCCGCTTTTCCAACGGGATTTTCCCTAATCGAAACTGATTGTGCAGAATTTTTGATGTCAAATTCCTCGTCTTTTGTAGGAATAGCGTTTCCTGAAAATCACCCGTGGGGATTATTTCAATAGTGCTACACTGTTAAAAATTTGACCCATTTGCTGCAGCGTCACTCCAAAGCTATTATAGAATATCTCTTTTGTGACCAATGAGAATGCTCCATATCACAGTAAAGTAATCATTTTCTATAAAAGTGGTGGAGTGACGATGCAGCAAAAGGGTCAATTTTTTTACAGTGTACTTTACTGTGTTATGGAACATTCTCATTGGTCATGAAAGAGATATTCTATAAAAGCTGTGGAGTGACGCTACAGCAAATGGATCAAATTTTTAACTGTGTAGCACTACCGAAATAATCGGCATGGGTGATTTTCAGGAAACGCTATTATTGTAAAAGACGAGGAATTTGATGTCTCAAATTCTCCCCAATTAGTTTCGATTAGGGAAAATCCCGTTGGAAAAGCCGAAATATGTATCGATTTAATATGCTCAATTACACCGTGATAAACAAGGATTCGAAATAAACATCAAATACAAAAGTTACGTATTTTTGTCCGTAGAATCCGAATCTGCAATAAAAAATGGGGGTTATAATTTAAGATTTCAAATTTGGTATCACTGAGTAGCTTATTTAAAAATATTTAACATGTATATTTACGTTTTTCAGTCTCATATGTATTTCTCGAGTTATTCGACCATTTCCAGACTTTTCGGACACCTTGTATATGTCAGGGGTGATTCTGTTAAAAAAAATTAAGACATTCAGTTCTGAAAATTAAAAAATTTCTGTCATCAACATGAAAATTCAGGCATAAAAATACTGCAAATTTTGTCGAAAGATTATGGAACAATCACAATTTTCGTCACAAAATAAAAAAAAATAATATCAATTTTGTCAAAGTATGCAAAAAAACAAGAATTTCATTAAAAGATGGCAAACTGAAAACAAATTTTGTCAAAAAATTGTAAAATAAATGATCATTTCGTTAAAAAAAATCCCCAAAAAACACAAATTTAGTTAAAAGATCAAGAAAGAGTCAAAAATTTTGCCAGTAGATTGCAGAATAACAAACTTCGTCAAAAATCATGAAACAACTGCAAATTACATCAAAACAGGACAAAATAACTGTTAATTTTGTCAAAGAAATGCAAAAAAAAACCCACAAATTTTATTTTAATAAATCTCAAAACTGCAAATTTCATAAAAAGATCGCAAAAAAACCCACAAATTTCGTCAAATAACTGCAGCACATTTGCAAAATTAATCAAAAGAAGACAAAACAACTGCAAATTTCATCAAAAGAAGAAAAAAGAAACTATTTTCATCAAGAGGGCAAAATAATGATGAATTTCATCAAAAGAAAGGCGAAATAACCAAAAAACTCATCAAAAGATAATTAAAAAAAACGCAAATATCATCAAAATATCTCTAAAAACTGCAAATTTTGTAAAAAGTCTGCAAAAAAAACATGGTGATGGGAATGGACTTTACTTATGAAAACAGCATTTACTTATAGCATGCCGTAAAATTTTGGGGAAATTTCCATGTAGATTGGGAGAAATGTTGGGAGTAGAAACATTTTCTGCACCCCTGCCTATTTCTTCAAGCAATATGTCTATCAATTAACCAGATTTTCAACAATTTCAGCAAAGTACAATGCCCTTCTGCCCTCTATCATTTAAAAGTGATTTTCCTTATTATTTATTAATAAATATTCAGCATTGAATTTGCAGTTTATTATTATTGAAAATTTTTTATTTATTTCAGCATTTTTTGTTGCTGTTCAAGTGTTATTCACACTAGGATTAGTGTTCCTGATTTTAGCTTGTTTAGTACTGATGGTGTTTACTATTTGCCTGATTGCTGACAAAGATGTTTTGATTTTGAAATTATTAGCATCGCTTGTTTTATCTGCAGGTATGTACACATATATTATTTTATAAACTGAATTAACAATATTTGGTGAAACATTTTTATGCACTTGATAGATCTAATAGACCTAATTTGTTTTATCTGTGATGCCAAAAGAAGTTTACTACTTTATTTTTATAAAGTTAAAACAGAAACACAATTGAAGATACAGTATACAGTAGTGCATAAATCATCCTGAATCACAGTGCAGTTCACATGTAAAACAGGATTGAAAATTTTGCTAAAAAGAAAGACGGGAAGTTTTACGCAAATTTCTTTTGTATGGAAAAAGCGCAAATATGATTTTTTCAAATTTGGCATTGACAGTGAGCTGCAGCCAAGAAGGGACCCCTTGTCCTTTCTCATGTTCAATTAGAAGCACTTGTCAAACACTTTTTCATACTTAAAAACATATTAACCTTTTTTGCTGTTCACCAGAGCATTTTTTAATACTTGTCATTTAAATTTTTTGATAAAAACAGAAGATTTTTTATATCTTGAAAAGAAAAATATTTGCTGCAGTCAAAATTTTATTCTTGTATTAGAATAATTAAAAAAGTTATTGCATTGCCATATAAAATGCATGATGTCTGAAAAATAAACCAAGGAGTTGAGCGAAAAGAATTACAGTGCACTCACAACTTTATTCAAAGAACTGAAACTGAATGTTTCACAGTAAAAACAAATAATCATGTTTATCACGTGATTTATTTAATTTGAATAAATTGTTACATATATTAAAAAATATATATTTATTTAAACTTGGTGGCAATGAATAAAAAAAAAGCTACAACAGCAATAACAAGAAACAGTGTTTAACTGGAGCTTTAAGACACATTCGATTTTCTCAGAGATCGTCAAACATTTAAAGATGAAAAAAATCTATTTTAAATTTTACCAAAAGGATTATAATAAACTAAAAATAGAGATAATCCATCCACAGGTTTGTTAGCTATCGCTTGTTGAATTTTACGTCTTCATTTTTTCGTTAAAAGTTAAATAAAAAACGACTGTAAACTACGATAATTTTTTTAATGCTATCATTTTTTTCATCTCGTCAAGTTCTATCTTTTGAAAAAAAAAAAAAAAAAAAAAAAAAAAAAAAAAAAACACTGTCATACGTTGACTGATTTGCCAGAAATTTCAAAAAGAAGTTTGCATTTTCCATTTCTTAAACATATTATACCAAACGCTGCCACGTTTGCTATGATACTTAAGTTAAATATTCATATATAAATTCATTTAAAAAAATAAGCATATTTGTTGTCTCTTCAGTAATTTTACTTTTCTTTATTTAATGATGCATATTTATAATTATCTAATCTTTTTTCTCAGGAATATTGAGTGTCATCGCTGTTATTGTGTTTGGAGCCCTTGGTGATGGGCGGAATTGGATGCCTGATCCAGATCATAACAATTTATCTTGGTCCTTTGCATTGGGCGTTATTGGAGCTTTACTTGAGCTAGGATCTGGTACTTTATTTATTGTTGAAGCATTTCGTGCAAAACGTCGCACACAAGACAGGAATCAACAAGTTTTTACTTTAAACCAAGTCTCAAAGGCTTAAAACTATTTTGTACATTTTATCTGTGGTTTTCAAATGTGTCTTTGTTATTTTTATCTAACTTTTTATGTTAGAAATATCTTTTGATGAGAAATCACAAATGAAAGAAAATAAGATTTTGCTGAACTACAAATTGCCACAATTCTTTTCTTGCAAAGTATATTACTGAAATAATTCTAAATCCTTAAAAGCTACAATTTTATAAGATTGTCATATTTTTTAAAAATATCTAAATCATATATATATATATATATTTCCTCTGGGTTTTTATTCAGTATATATATTTTGTTATATAAAATTGTTTTAAATGTGAATAATATGATAAAAGATGCTACCATTTATTGAATCAGAATTTATGAATTACCTTCAAAAGAAATTAGAAAATAATAAAATTATTCTATTTCAAAGTTTTAATTTGGAATACATTGGAATTTTGTTATATCTTCTGTAAATTACATTTTGCTTGTTATTGTAAAGTATTTTGTTTAATATAAGTTATATAATATTATGTATGTTAAACTGATGTAGTAAATGATCTATCAATCTATGTATAAGTTCAGAGCTGCCATTTGCTACAAAAGATTTTAATAAACTATTTTCAGCACCAGGCAGCTATGGCTATTATTTCACCCCAAAACTCTTCAAAAGTGACTAAGAGCCAACTTTCTTGCCAATTGGGGAAAAATCAGAAAAAAAAACTTTTTCCCCAAATTAAATTATTGTATTTTTGTTCTGTCTTACTTATTTAGATGCTTTAACACATTTATGGATATAAAAGTGGGCTTTATTTACAACAATTTTGCTATTTTATGCAGTAAATCACTGAAATCCACACAGCTTGGGACCAAAAGTTCTACAGATTATAGGTCATTATTTAGATTTTTTTTTTTCTCCTGTAAATTTACAGTACATTATTAATGCATAAATTTATTTGTATTAATCAAATATATTGTAACATTGGGTTAATTATTTAATTAAAAAATGTATTTAAAAAAACTACTAATTTCATTTTATAACTTATTTCTTTTTATAATTTTCAAATACAGTATCAATAGTCATTTGTTTGAGAACTTTTGACTTTTGGTCTTGTATTTTTCTTGCAATCTATGTATAAGTACTATTTCTTGTTCTGGAACAGAACTTTGTTTCAGTAGAAAATAACCCATATTTATAATCCATAGCCAAATCCTGCTCAAGAGTTACTTTGTCACCTTCATTATTAAATTCAGTGTTAGAATTATCCTGATTAAGTACTACTCTATTGAATTATGTAAATAAAATGTCATAATCTCTGAAAATCTCTGTAACTGGAGCTTCATCTTGGTGACCTTCCATTCAATTATATTTTCTCCATTCAAGAAATAATTTCTCAATCAGGCACAGCATTTGGTGAATATTTTGCAAAACACAAAACTTCTGCAAAATTATATTTTACACTATCTTCTCCCCCCCCCCCCCTAATAAGAATAATAATAAGTTTCCTTATTTTAACTTTTTTTTTTCTTTCATTTGAAAAATAAAGTTTTACTTTGATTGAAATGCTAAAATTTAGGAAGGGGTGGGCAGCTGAATACCAATCGTAGATCAAATTGATGCCATTTTGAATTTTGCAAAGTTAACAATAACCAAATTTTTGCTGCTTATATCTGGAGTGTGTGGATTATATAGACAGGGATGAGATTCTTCCGCGGATCCGCGGTTTTCAGCTTTTTTGTTATTTTTAAATTTCAAATTTTCTGATTTACCAAAAAAAACAAGACGCGTAATTTCGTCAAAAAATCGCGAAAAAACGGCAAATTTCCGTAAAAGATCGCCAAAAAACGACTAATTCCCGGCCCATTTTTGTCAAAAGATTCGCGAAAGGATGGTTAATTTTGTCACAAAATACCGAAAAAACGGCAGATTTTGTCAAAAATCGCGATAAAACGACAATTTTCGTCCAAAAATCGCGATAAAACGGCGAATTTCGACAAATGTTTTGCGAAAAATCACAACTTTTTTCAAAAAATCAGGATAAATCGGTAGATATCGTCAAACGATCGCATTAAACCGGTTGATTTCGTCAAACGATCGCGAAAAAACGGCAGATTTCGTCAAAATATTCGCAAAAATTGGCAAATTTTTGAAAAAAAAAAAAAAAAAAAAAAACTTTAAATTTTGCCAAAAGATTCCAACAAATGACAGATTTCATGAAGAGAGTGATAAAACTAAAAATTTCATCAAAGGGACTCTGAAAAAAACTAACCCAAAAATTAATTTTCAAAATTATTTTTTTGCCACTCCAAATGCAAACTCCAAAATCCATTTTTGGCACCTCTAAATCTTTTTGAATGAATGTGACTTCTGAAAGCACCCATTCATTGAACAAAAAATACTCTTATATTCAACAAAAGTATCCTTTTTTTCAACAAAAATGTTTTTTTCAATAAATCCGTCTTGCCCTTTTTAAAAAGAAATGCAAACAATAGTGATACATGTTATCCTCTACACTCAAATAAGCATTAATTTATAATTAAATTTGTATCTTGCACATTTATTTTTTTTTAAATAAGTAAAATTTTTCTCAGTAGTTTTAAAAAATATTGATTTTAATTATGCATTAATTACTGTTAAAACAAAAATTATTGCATTTCAGTCTTCTCTTCCAAATGAACAAGTTCAATTTTTGCATCTAAAAATGACTTATCAGTTAGGACCCCAGGGTTGTTATGATTTTGCCCAGGCCAAAAAACCCGGGTGGGTTTTTTCTGAAAAAACCCACTTGAAAAAACCCAAGTGGGTTTTTTCAAAATTTCAACTTTAAATTACATATATAATGTATTTATATTACATATATAATGTATTGTAATACATTTCTCAATATAAGTACACAACTCACAAAATTTATAACCATCACCCCCTTACCCCAAAGAAAAGAAATGTCCTAATTATATCATCACAATTTTTAAAAGAAATAATTGTTAGTTAATCTCTGTAGCATGTGTAAGAAACACAAACAATTTTTTTCCCATTAAAAAAATACTTTGATGTGTAATGTGTTCTATGTTATGCAGTAGAAACTCATAACAAAATACCATATATCCCTAGAATCCTAATTGAATCATGTAGACATGTAGAATCACTTGGCTTATTCTATTATTTAGTAATAACAAAAAAATAATTTATAAAGTATTACTAATAATCAATTTATCTAAAAGCAAAGCATAATTTTGATTACTGTCATTGATTTATATATATTTGTAATCAATTAGCTACTTTAAATTTAATAATAAGTACATTTTTTTTCAAGCATTCTGAACCACCTCCCATAACCCCCAAAAAACCTCGAAAAGCCCTGAAAAAACCCGAAAAAACCCTGATAAAACCCGAAAAAACCCCAAAAACCCTGAAAAAACCCAGTGGGTTGGGTTTTTTCTGAAAAAACCCGGGTATTTAACAACCCTGTAGGACCCATTTTTGTAAAAAAGAGACCCAGAATTTAAGTTCTGGGTCCTGGAGACCCAGGATTTTTAAAGTCCAGCGAATCACTAGATATCTTTAATGTGTAATATCCAAGAAAAAAGCAGGAGAAAGAAATTTACCTCGTGCAAGAGCCAAGCTAAAAAACAAAGAAAATTTCTATTGATTTTTCCCTAATACTCAACCAAAAGTGTCTTACTGTTAGAAAATTTCATTAAAAGAAATATTCATGCCAATAACAGAATTTTATTAATGTACTGTATCTTGATAAACTAAATTTTCATTAGAGTAAGTATAAATTATTTCTGCAATTCACGTTAATAATTTCCTTTTAATTTAATTTACCAAAAGCTAAATTGTATGTTATATATTAATACAATTATATTTGTTGCGATTGACATTCCTGTCATTGCTCAAAAGTCGTTCGCGCAGTTTTCAGCTTTTTTGCTTATTGGTCAATCTCATCCCTGTATAGAGTCAGATTTGTGGAGATTGATTGTATTGCAAGTATTTCATATGAAGAATAGACAGGGTTGCCATACCACCTGGAAAACCGGAAAAACACAGGGAATTTTAAATCTCCTCCTGAAACAGGTGAAAATCCAGGGAATTTTTTAAAAAATCTGGAAAACACAGGGAATTTGGTAATGGCAAATTATAACATTTCTAATTAGCTTTCATACACACATATATTTTTTTGCACTCAACATGGAATAAACGCGTTGCAGTACAGGGAAAATACAGGGAATTTTTTTTCAAGATTAGAGTGGCCACCCTAATGGCAACTTATGCATTCAAAAGTTGCAGGTGTCTTTTTTAACCAAATGTGCCATTTTCTGAGAAAAAAAAATCATAGACAGATTTCCTACTTTAATTCTTTTATTTTTACAAAATAGAATTTGCTGTAGCTAATTATACATAAAAAATAAATAAATAAATAAAATAAAAAAAAATCATTTTTGCTGTTAAAAATACCTGACAGTATCCCAACTGAAAGTCATATTCAATTTAGTCTAAAAAAAAAAACAGATTATGATCATCTATTCCAGATGTTAATTTTGAAATTTCCTAAATTTTTAAAAACAATTAGTGTGCACTTTCTATGATAATACTAAAAATAGCAAAATTGTATGGTAGATAAGATATGGTTTTTCGTGAAATAACTTTATTTTATTTTTATGACAAATAAACATACACACACATTTTTTTTTATATAACCATGCACTTATTTTGGCTGCTATTTCCCCCCCCCCCCTTTTAGGCACTAAAGCATTTATTTTTTATAGCATTTAACAATGACAACATTGTAAATTATATTTTTAAAAGTATTTTTTGTAATTCATTATTTATACATCAGTATCTCAGCATAAAATATTGTGCAAAGAGTGCATTTCTTATTATTGTTTGCTGATTTTTTTTTTTAAATATGTCCATTAGGTTAAGATTCCAGTATTATATTTAAGTGTATTAGAGTTATGGCATTATATATTTTTGTAAACATGTTTTTAAAAAATTGCCAATAGAATTTTTTTCCCCAGTCTATTGACTCTTTTAAAAGTTAATTAATTTTAAAGTTTTTTTGGAGGGGAGGGAATGCTTTAAATATTTTGCTCTAGAAAGCATGATTGTTAATGAAATAGTATGAATGTTATATATTTTTTATTTATTGGGAAAAAAATTGCATTAGGTTATGCATTACAAATATGTTCATATTTTAAAGAAAAAACTAGCATACTGTTTGTGAAAATTAAATGGATTTTTTAAGTGTAATTTTTAATATTTTATGCATTATGAAAACTATCTATTTAACTGAATTATGACTTTTTTAAAATGAAGTTGTAAAATCTTGCTATTTTAATTATTTTACTGATTTAAACATGAATAAATAATTTTATTACACCCAGCTTTATCTTTTTTACTACAGTTTATCATAAAATTCATGGCTATGTTCTAAAATATTGACTGTGATACTAGTACATTTTTTCTGTCCAGCTTCTCTCTTATAAAAAGCATCAATGTATATTTTTATTATGGTTTTCAATTTTATTATTATTATAATAGGATTGTTTTCAATGTTGTAAAAGTAAATTTTGAATGATTTACTTTGAATCACTTAAATATTTTAAAGCATATATTTTCTGTAGAATTAAATTGGTTGATTATTCATTAAATTGTTGCTTGTCACACTGTTTGTAGCAAAATAATTTTTTTTTTTTTTTTTTTTTTTTTTTTTTTTTTTCATGACATTTATGTTAATAGGATTAAATCTCATTTTAGTTGTCTTAAAATATTAAGAAATCTTATTTAGGTAAATAAGTTTGAGGCAACAACCATAATAATAATTAATACCTTTTCATCTTATATCATAACTTAAATAGTACAGTATGCCCTGATTATCTGTGACACATTTTCATAACCTCCTCATTATATAAGTTGTCTGTAGATTCCAGTTTATCCTTCTAATTATCGAAAAAATAGTATACAAGAATTATCAAGTAATAAATATATATTATTTATATGTAAAATTTGTGTATTATTAATTTATATGTAAATATATAGGAATATCAAAGTATAACAAAAATGAAAAAACTATTGTTCTATGAGTAACAGCAGAATTTGTACAAAACAGAAATTAAAAATTATATTGTAATCATAGTGTTTTATTTATTTATTTATTTATTTTTTAATTATAATTCCAATTACTGTGTACAAAAAAGGTTGATTTCATGTCCAGTGAACTTTTCTAGCTTTCATATGCATAAATTGAAAAAGCATAATAAATATTTTGTAATAAACCAATAACTGTATATATATTATTCCCATTCTCACATTTAATAATTGATACTGTTCTAATAAGAGATTAAATGCATATTATTACAAAAGGAACTCACAAATTTGTCAAAACACATTTTCTGTTAATCCTTTCAATAGAATTTATTATTTCCATATGCCTTTGCCTTTGTTTTGGAGTATGTTGCTTCAAATATAACAAAGACATAAAACATAATATTGGCAAGTTAATATTAAGGTTTTAAAATATCTTATTTTTGTAAATTAGAAGTTTTCTGTTACAACAATATTCTGTTTAATATACTCTTTCTTCAAAAACATTATTTCTCTCTGAATTTTATATTTCATGCTTATAGTTTTTATATTGATTTTTTATTTTGCTACAACTTGTTTGTTACGATTCAGATTTAAGATTTTATTGATCATAGTTTATCATAATAAATAACTTTTTTTTAAAAAACTAGGGGGGCCCCGCCCCCCTGCTCGCTATGCTCGCCAACCCCCCGCGTAATCGCTTCGCGATTCCAAATTATTGGCTACCCCTGCTTGCTGCGCTCGCCAATACCCCATGGTATGAATAAGCAGTTGCAGACCTTTCAAATGATGTGTCACACGACTGGAGTTGTAAAAAAATTAAAAATGTGCCCCCCTGGGGGGCAGAGTGGGAGGCGACACAAAAGACATCCATAATATGAATAAGCAGCTGCAGACCTCTCAAATGATATGTCACACAATTGGTGTTGTAAAAAAAATTAAAAATGTGACCCCTGGGGGGGCAGAGTGGGGGATGACACACAACACATCCATAATATGAATAAGCAGTTGCAGACCTTTCAAATGATGTGTCACACAACTGGTGTTGTAAAGAAATTAAAAATGTGACCCCCCCACTGGGGAGAGCAGAGTGTGGGGGTAACACACAAGACATCCATAATATGAATAAGCAGTTGCAGACCTTTCAAATCTTGTGTAACACGACTGGTGTTGTAAAGAAATTAAAAATGTGTCCCCACTGGGGAGCAGAATGGGGGATAACACACAAGACATCCATTACATGAATAAGCAGTTGCAAACCTCTCAAATGATGTATCAAATGACTGGTGTTGTAAAGAAATTAAAAATTTGGCGAAATATTACAGTTATCGCCAAGTTGGCGTCACTTTTGACAACTAATTTTGGTCGCCAAATTTGGCGATATATCGCCAAGTTGGCGACAAACTTGGCGATTGTTGGCGATGGTAACCTTTCCTCTCTTTATGGTAACCCATACGGCGATGCACAGACGGAGCCCTTTCCTGATTGATCTATTCGACTCGTGGAAGGAGTGGACAACCTGGATTCGTTAGTTCCGGAAATCTTCCACATCAGCATCATTCCAGGAGTCATTCCTTTTAAGGCTAGTTTTTTTTTACTATAGAAGGATATGAACTAATAGTGTCCAAGAATGGCATGATGCACATTCACTAAAGTAAAAATATTTTCACTCAGGTTAGGGAAAAGCACAGAGAAGTCTACTGAAGTGTATAAAAATGTTTATATTATATGAACCTTGTTAAATGTTCAAGTTTTTAAGCAGCTCTTTATTAATTTAAAGATTATATAAATTACATCTGTAAGTGACCATAAATAAAACAAGACAGCACCTAAGTTGGCCTTTGTTTTTTAAGAATAATTTCACAATAACAATACATTTTGTAGCAATGTTAACTTATTTTTATTTGATTCTTGCTGTTATTGTGCATTGCCTATTTAAAAAAAAAAAAAAAAAAAAAAAAAAAAGTTTAATGATCAAATATTTGCT
The DNA here is from genome assembly GCA_964019185.1 of Maratus speculifer. Classification (NCBI taxonomy): domain Eukaryota; kingdom Metazoa; phylum Arthropoda; class Arachnida; order Araneae; family Salticidae; genus Maratus; species Maratus speculifer. The sequence continues at coordinate 281,164,448 of OZ025298.1, read as the reverse complement.
TAATGTGCATGCCAAATGCTATTATATATGTTAATATATCGAAATAGTGTAATATAAAGTTGATAATGTATGTGTTGCTGTATGAAAAAATATATAAAAAAAAAAACCCTGAATGTTATCTAATTTTACAATTTTGAGCCTATGAAGATGGTTCTTTTTTTCCTCCCACGTGTTTTAGTTATCTTTAACATTATTAGTGAAAGGTGAAAGTATTATTTGGTTTTATATCGAGATTGTATTTTATTTACCTCATAATTGAAGATGTTTTCTTGTAGTCTGTATTTTATTAAATTGTTACATTTTAATGTACTTTTTATCAAGCAAAGCAGTTTTCCCTATTGTATTTATTATTTCTGTGATGCATTTTGAATATTAAATACCATATTATTTGTTAATGTATTTTTTAGCTTTTTATAAAAATTTGTTATTGTCGAATACGGGAAAAAATACTTCTATTTTAAGATATCTTTCTCTGTTAATTGCACCGCACAAAGACATTTTCAATTGGTGGATTATTGTATGTATTGTATTAAAATGTGTTTGAGAAAATGTAAACCTTATTATGTTCTTCATTTTTAGTAAGCATATAAGTGTAATACTTAACTTCCCTTTAGAAGCACTTATATTAAAAATAATTTAAATTAGAAAGATTATATTAAAAGCATATACAGTTGGCTCTCGTTGATTCGAAATCGGATAAATCGAATCTTCGCTTAATTCAAACTAAATATGAAGTACCAAAAATTTCAATAGAAGAATAACGTTAAAATTTTTCATTTATTCAAACTCATTTTCTCTTGACTTCGTTTAATTCAAACTAATAAGATTCTGATTTTTTTTTTTTTTTTTTTTTTTTTTTTTCGCGGACTTCAGATCCTTGAAATAATTTTATTTCTTTCATTTTTGTCTGAATTCTTCTGAATAAGTATGCACATAGTCTCATGCATTTAATATCCTCTTTTTTAGTGCCCCGTCTGTCCATCAATGACACCTCCACTCCATCTTCCTTTGTGCTTGTTCCTAATCATTTAATTAGTTTATATATTTATATCTTTTAGTTTAATAGTAAGTCTTATTCTAATGATAACAGCCGAAATATATTTAAAAAATACTATAACATAAATTTCTTTGTAATAGTACCCCTTTAAGCATATTTTCTGTCATGCTTTCCATAATTCGAACTCTGGATAATTCGAACATTTCTTGCGATCCAGACAAGTTCGAATTAACAAGAGCCAACTGTATATTAAAACAGGAAAAAAAAAAAAAAACCTGACAATTTCTGAATTATTTTAATGGTATAAAACTATTTTACTTTGTATGAACATGCTAATAATATTTTACATGTAATTGAAACTTTGCATTTTCATTAACAATTTAAAAGACAATACTATATTGTATCAACCACTTAATTTTAATTTCAAACTGTTAGAAAATTTAAATAAAATTTTTCTTTTATAAAATTACAAAGAACTTTTTTTTTCAAATCAGTTTATATAATATTTGGTGACAATTATATATTATAGCTACAGAAATTACTTTGTCCTTGAAAAAGCTAAACAACATCCTTCATTATTCAGCCTTTCATCTTCGGATATTTCCATCCACGACTTATCCTACATTAAGCAAAATTCCAGAATTGCAGAATAGATAAATAAATAAATTATTAAAAAAAAAAAAAAAAAAAAAAAACTTGCACATTTTTTTAATATTTATATCTTTTCGGATAAGCTTATTATTTCTAGCATCTAAATTATTTATAAAAATCTTTTTTCCCTTACATGAATCCAATTTTGAAGGTATGACTTACATTATCAGAATTAAAATCATTTTTTAATTTTTTTAAACTCAACTTTTTTCTGATTGCTTTACCAATGAAAAATTTTTAATTAGCATAATTGCTCTCAAGAGTTCTGAATTGCAGGGAAAATATAGCGAAAGACTTCATTAGTTTTTATTTTTTCTTAATAAAATTTATATTGTGTGAGCAATGTTGCAACTTAATGTGACTTGCACTAATTATTATATATATCAATTACTTATTTTATTCTAGAAATGCAATTTTCTTCCAAATCTTTGGCTAAAATCACACTGTCAAGCTATATGGATAAAATAGCACCTTACAAAATCGTGGTGTTGCCACAACATGAATAATAAAATATCGTCAAAATTATTCACAAAATGCCTTTAGGATAAGAGTTACATGGTATTATCCCTTAATGTTTTTATTGATGATTTTATGTCATTCAATATTGAAAAATAATTGTACTTAATTTTCTCTATTATATTTGAAATAGTTGGTAATTAAAATCAACAAAATTTTTATAATTTTTATAAAAAATTGTAATGTGTGTATATATATATATAAGCATTCTTTTGAAAGTGATTTCTAACATTCCATTTGTTATTGTCTAGTCTAGTCTCTTGAATGTCTACAATATGAAGGTGGTTGGTGCTTGTTAAACTGTTGAATTTTCCACCTTTCTTTATTTCTTTTAGAATATTTTTCACTCCCCATATATATGGTGCATGTGGGTATAATATTATTTATGTCATATATTTTAGTATAGTATTTGAACTGTTGTATGTGAACTGAACATAACAGAGAAAGTGCATATATATATTTTAATGATTCTGATAAATTCTTGAGTATAACAGTTTTAATTGTTATAAAATAGTTTTATGTGGACAAGTTCTTTATATTGATAATAAAGCACACAAATATTCACTGCATATTTGTTTGTTAAGGATATTTAATTAGAAAATATAAATGAGAACTTCGATTTTCTATGTATACTTTTTTTTAATTTTAATTTACTGCTTTTATGCCAGATGAAGAGCATTATATTTTTGATTTAGTTTCATCTTTTCAATTGTATTTTAATATTTTCATTTATAAAACTTCAATGACATGTTTTTATTTTAATCAACACATTTGCACATAACACTTGTTGCACCACCCCCCCCCCCTTTTTTTTTAACAAGTTTGCATCTAAACTTATGTTTCAATTTTTAATAATATATTGATTGTCGTATTTCGTTTCCCAGTGTGAAAATGTTACAAATTTTTTTAGCTATGCAAATGAATGGTACTTGACAAAACAGTTAGCTAGCTTTCATTTCTGATTCACAAATATTTTACAAGTGTGTATTTCTTGCCTCTTCCTTATTGAAATACACAGAATTGTCTTTCAGTATAAGGCCTAAAAAATCATTGAATCGTTGTGTGATATGCTGAAATGTACTAGATTGTCAACTATAAAGTTCATCGAACTATTATGTGATACATTAGAATATATGAGGTTGTCCAATATAAAATTTATTGAATTACTGTGGGATACATTTAACACTAAAGATTGTCCAGCATTATGTTCATCAAAATTGTTACCTTAAAGTAGCTTTTCACATTCTCTATTTGTCAATTGCCAATTTTTTGATTGTCCAGGATTGTCCAGTGTTCATCAAAATTTTGTTATTTTAAAGTGACTGCTCACATTCTCTATTTGCCATTTACCAATTTTTCAACATTATCCAGCATAATGTTCATCAAAATTGCTGCCTTAACATTTAGAAAGACTATGAGGGGTTATTTTGGGCCATACCAAATTAATGTATTTCATTTCAAACCTTTTTTTTTTTTTATCAAGTTTAAAAGACACACACACACAAAAGTAATTATCTAATTTAAAGAGTTTCAAATAAAAATTCTGCTTAAAAATATTTTCATGAAACTTTTGATAATTTCCTGTCTTTCTAGTGTCAAAGTGGCTGCTCACATTCCCTATTTGCAAATTTCTGAATATTTATCTTCTCATCATGGTCTTTGTGTTCATTATATTGAGATATGGAAGATACACATATCTGAGGATTGATTTGTAATGGTTAATCGTAAATAGTTTCCAAGTATAATCAGCTAGTGTGTTTCTTATTATATATGCAAGCTCTTAATATTGCCATTAATCCCTTCGGATGAGCAATCAGTATATGTGCCACCTAAAATGCTCCGAATCCTTTATTATTCTCACCAGTTATTTTTTAATTATAAAGTTTATTTTAATTAGAGCATTTTTATAATTCAAGTACAAAAAAAAATTCTATTTTGAAAAACCTGTGGTAATAAATTAAAAATCTAGCAAAGGACTCTCATTGTGAAAGAGTTAATGAATCTTTCTTTGTTTTTTATGCTTATTACAGAGTACTTTTACCTTTTGTATTCATCTCATGCATCAAAAACCTTAATCCAATCTATGGTTCAAAAGAGACACATTTTAAGTTATGTAGTGAATTCCTTTTCAATTATCTTTTTCAGGATCAGAGCCCTGGTTGGATAACAAAATAGCCAGTTAAACAAAACAACAAGAAAAATCTTCTACTGACAATTATTTTACCATAAATAATATTTCACCAGCAAAGGTTTAATAACAACAATTTTCAAGTTTCAAATTACTAAATATAATTCAAAACTAAATAATAATACAAGACTGAAATAATACTGAACATACTGCCTGAAAAAAGCATAAATATATTAATGTCTACCATGTAAAATATTATATCCAGTATTTTATACTCTCTTAAATTGAAACATTTTCATCATTAAATGCCAGAGTGAAAACTCACAACTGCTTGAAATTAGAAACACTATTAATCACTGAGTTATCAAATTAGACTCACTGTAGCTTTTTTTCTCTCTCTCTCAATAGAATTTACAACTCTAATACTGCCCTGTTAGACCAATCCTGTACAAAAAGAACAATTGTGTAAAAAACAATGTAATATCAATTGCTTTATGTGGAATAAAAAACTTTAGAAGTAGTTTTTTTGGAGATGGGGGGGGGGGGGGGGGGTGCATATCTCCCGATACAAATTTCTGTGTAGTTCGTTTTGTATTTTCAACAAATGAGAAAATGATCAGTCACTTTGTAACCCTTTAGAAGTGTTTTATGTTCTAATCTCTGTTGTATTAAGCATTATCCACATACTGTTTCAGGTACAGAATATGATTCAGATAGTTCATACTAAATGAAAAGTGCCTTGAGTGAATTGTAAAAGGTCATCACTCAAAAACAGAAAATTTTATTGATAAAGCTTTTTTGCAGTAAGCCTTTCAGTATTTAAAAAGTTCTAAGTATATTAAAGGTAACAATAACACAGTAATGTGTGTACATTTATTTTGAAACATTGATTACAAGCATACTGCCAAAACTGTCACATGTTCTATAATTTATCTGGCAGATATTTTTGACACCTTAAATATAAAAAATAATCGATTTGAAATGAAAATTACTGAACATTGTAGAAAAATGTTTGTCTGTGACTTGGGAAATAGCAAACATGTAGAGCTGGCTTTATTTAGTTGTTAAATATGACACCCTACAGATATCTGTATTATTTGTAAAGTGCTTTTTGACCCAATTTTATTCTAACATCTTAAAATCTTATTTAATAAAAACTATTTCCAAATACTACATTGCAACGAAATAACTGCTGTACCTATTTACTGAACAATGATTAAAATCTGTTGATAGTTATCCGGAAATCAAAGAAGTTTTTCTATTCAGAAAGATATTGTGATATTTGTATGTATTCTAAATAACTCGCAAAAACTTTATTGTTGTTGCTCATCATGTGTGCAAAAAGTCCTCTGAAGTGCTCAATGTTTTGAATGAATATTTACAACTGCAAATCTTTTATCTACATTTATTTGAAAAAGTTCAGTAGCATATTTGAAACACTTTTTTGTTCACCATTATCAGCCAGTTGTTTAACTCCTTCACTGGCAATAAGTATAAGAAAAAGGTGCTTTTATTCCTAACTTATCTTGAGGTAGACATTGAAGTGGTTAATAAGGGGAGTAGGTTTAAAGTTTGAATTGATTTTGTGCTTTTTCTAGCAATTTAAAGTTCCCCAAAGATTAATGTTTATGATATGACAAAATCATTTATTTAATAAGAGAAATTGTAGTTATTCAAGCTTAATTTCCCAGTTATAAATATTGACTACAAACTTTTTATTACATATTAAATTATTATAATTTTATTAATATGTATTAATTTTGTTTGTTTGAATATAAAATTTTTTATTTGGCATAATAATCTTCAATACTTTTATGTTAGCTAGGTGCAGATGATAAATGACCAGTATTGTTTCCATTGTCACAATTTGTATTTCATTTAAAATATAAAAGTTTCACCCACCTTGTTTGAAATACATATATTTAAAATAATGCCTTTTTAACTTATTTTATTTTAATTAATAGAACAGAGGAAAAAATATCCTATAAATCAAAACATTTTATTTCAACTTCAAAACATTATTCCTAATTTGCGCATGCAAAAACTGCTGTTGTGGAATTTACACCTGCCTAATATAAAAGTACCCAATATTTCTAATGTCTTTCATCCTCTTTCCCTGCAACCATTTATTACATAGTATCAAATATTTAAAAATGTTGTATGTCATGGAAGTAGTAAGGCATTAGAAATTGATTCTATAAAATTATATTTTTTACTTTTTTATTGCAATATTTTTAAAGTATAGATTTTCCTTTCTTTTCTACAAGATAGCTATAAAATATGTATGTAGAAAGTATTATATGATTTTTTTAATTTTTTCTCCTCCAACATAAACAGTTAAAATTCACATGCATTTGTTTTGTTTTTAATTTACAATAATCACTAGTTTTAAAATTACATATCGGTTAAATAAGCAATTTTTATGAGTTTAATTATTTAGGACATTATTTTTCTATGTGTTGGAATTAGCTAGTTTATTCGGTCAAACTTTTTGTAGATAAACTTTATTAACTTAAAAGTCAGTTGTTATTGTTAATGTTTAGAATATAAATATTCTGAAATTATTATCACATGAGCAGTAATTCTCAACCTGTGAGATATGATCAACAAATAAATGCTGTATATTTGCACATTAACATTATTTTACTGATATGTTTGTTTTGATAATTGGAAAAATAATTGCCATTCTTTATTCTAATTTTAAGAATAACAGTGTTCAACTCAATATAAAGAAAGAGGGGAGGGGGAGATAAATATAAAAGCTTGAGAATTGCTGACATAATGTGTTTATGAATCTGAAATATTACAGGTGTCTTTTAAAACATTCACAATTTTATTTTATTATGACAATTTTTTTGAAAATATGTATAAAATTTGACTAATCCAATTATTTCTCTATTTTTTCATTTATTATTGTATTTTTTGCAACAAATATAACAGGTATGTTTAATCAGTAAGCAATTGTATTTCTAAAATTGAATATTATGGTTGTTTTGTCATGTAATTTTTTAAAATTTGTTTAAACAGAATGTCATTTCGGGCATTTTCTTTCATGTATATATATATGTCTTTATTGTTTTACAAAAACATTTATTACAACATGTACAGATTATTGTCTTAATAAAGGAATGATTTTTATACTTTTTTGTTTTGTTCATGTGATATTTACATACACTACCATTAAATAATAATTGAAAAAAAAATTTTAATGTAGTATTTTATAACAAGAGTCCATATTCATTGGAACCTGGGAATATCTTGGTGAAAAAATTTTGATCATAAAGTATCAGTGAGAATGTTCAATATGTGAAAACAATCAACTACTCTGGGAAATGCAAACAGTTGCTATTATTCACATGCATTATGATGATGTAATGAAATCACAAAGAAAGCAAGTACAGTAAATAATCAATTAATGAACCCTTTTACAAGTGATTTTTATGATCAGATAATGGACACCTTGCTAAACAAACCAGTGATGTGTTTCAGATCAGCCAATCTATTTATTGCATCTATTGTCAACTTACATAATTTTAACAGTTGTATACTTCCAGTCTGATTAATTCATGAGCTACCAGAGGTTTGGACCATACATTAGCCCCCAAATTAGAATGAATTGATTATAAACAGTAATTTTTATACTTTGAGTTCCTTTTAAAGGAATATTTTTAATTGAAAATTACTTTGAGTGAAATTTAGTTCATAGATTGTTAACAGGCTCAAGGCTCCACTTCAGCTTTATTGGAACCAGCAGTAAACACAATTTTATAGAGAACTAAGGTGTTTTCAAAAGGTCAAAGTGACAAATTGATGTGATTTAATATCAATGTTAATGAATGCAATCCTAAAAGTTTTATTACAGGCATGCCATTTATTTTTTTAAATATGCCACAACACGGAGCCATCAAAATATGATCTGTCCATCTATTTATATAAAATCCAAGTCTTGTGTGTCCTTCACAATCCTGGTTAGACTGCCTCATTGAAATGAGTAATTGTTAAAAAGTACAAATGAAAGGGTTACCACAATGCTGCTAAATTTTGACAAACTTGGCAAAATATCGTTAAATTTGGTGACAAAAAAAATCATATGAAGTTAATTTAAACACAGCTGGCTAATTTGTCAAAATTCTAATTTAAAACCATTAATCTTCTATAATTGATCTCACTGCCTTTTAAACTCAGAGATTGAATTTAAACTCCATGCATTTAAGTTTTTTCTTTTAATCTATTGGTCAGATTTTAAAGTGTAATATACGAAAATGTATGCCTTTACATTGCCATTGTAATGCTACTAATAATGTAACTATCATTAGATGGAGCTATTCTATTTGAATTTCTAAATGCCTGATTTTAATGTACTACTTTAGGTACCTGATTTTAGGGGACCTTGAGTGAAACTTGAGGTTAATCAAAGGCATTTCACCTTAACTTGAAAAAGAGTCTAAATGGCCATGATGAACGATATTTGTCTGTCCAAATCATATACACCTTGCATAAAATAATAAAAATGTTACCTTGTGATTCTAGATTAAATGATGAGATAATACATACTTGGAATCCTTGTTTTTGCAAATGGACGACTTGGTGGCTAGACTTCATGGCTGTCTCTGATGCAGAGGAGATGTTCTGACAAGAAGCATTTTTAAATTCTTAAAAAATAAGAACTGTTCTTTAAATATACAGTAGAGCATTGATTATCCGGACTAATCAGGACCAAGGCCAATCCGGTTAATGAAAAATCTGGATAGCTAGACAACTTAAATGGTTACGGCAATGCTTTTTAGATAACTTCTATTTCCAGGCTTAAAGTTATTAATTGTAGTAGTGCACATTTTAGCATATCATAAATGGCATATTTAGAAGTTATTTTGTATAACTTTTAAAAAATTTTCTACAAAATTGGTACAAAGTTATATATAGAAGTGCACATACAAATAATTACATGTATATATAAACATACACTGTACAAACAAACACAAGCGGAGAGAGGGGAAGGATCCGTCTTTCCAAGAACACCTAAGAATAAAAGAAGCAATTTTTTTACCCTTTTCAGAGAAATTACAAAGATAAATAAGGATTTTCCTGGGAGAATATATATATGTTGCAGCCAAAACCCGAAATTGGCCAATTCCCGAATTGGCCAGTAACGTTAAAAAATGACTGGCCAATTCCCAAACTGGCTAGATGCAATTGGCCAATTCGCGAACTGGCCAGATTCGATTGGCCAATTCGGGAAATAATTATAGGGACTCGGCTTAATCCTTTCTAACATAGTTGAAAGTGTCTATGAATTCAAATAGTCTAGCCGTCAGCCTGTTCGTGCCCTAACTCATGTAAAGGTTCCGGTTAGCTTGTAATTGTCACCTTATTTGGTTTATCAATTAATTTCGATATTGAAAGGGAATTGTGTACTATTTTTGGTTAACTTAGTTGGGTACACAATAGTCGTTTCAATGTAATCAATGAGAATCTTTTTTACTGTGCATTTTAATATTATATTATCTTAATTACAAAAAATTGGTACCTATGCATCATAGTTCGGATGTTGGCCAAGGCTTCTAGGCCAGTTTGCGAATTGGCCGGCCAAAACCTGAAATACGCTATTCATTTCATGTATTTTGGGTTTTGGCCAGGAAGCTTGGCCAGTTCGGGTATTGGCCGGCCAGTTCTAGAATTGGCCAGGCTCCGGGTATTGGCCGCAACATATATATATGCAGGATTCTTGCATGTTATAAATGAAACTTCATAGGTTTTAGGTTGATTTTATGCAATTTTCACTTTGATTTCCTTTATGATTTCATTATTTCAGGAATAGGAAAAGGTTATTTAATGTTTAACTTCTGAAACATCTAGTCGAATTTATCCAACTGCTCCTAAAAAAGTTTCATTTCAAAAAGTTTGGAGAAGATGTGAAAAAATTGAATGGTTCTTGATCGATCTGGTTAATCAGTGTCTGGAAAATTGGCATTCTACTGTATTAAAGATTAATAATTTTCTAAAAATAATACGTAGCTGTTGGTCCTATTAAATAAAACCTCCATGTGACCTGTAACAGCTGAACGTCAGGCATAAAAGCCTGTAGTAACATGGCAGAGTGGCTATGTATTAGCAAACTATAGCATCAAAGGAATCAGATGCAACTAGCAACAGCAAGATTCATAATGGCAAGACTAAGATGTACCACACACCACTTAACAAAAAAACTAATGACACAAGATATTTTCACTTTTAACTAAGAAAAACCAATTTGAGCAATAGAATTTGTCTCTGTCTCATGATTTTTGCCACATGTTTCCCTGTTGTGTAGCGTGCCTTGGATTGTTATAAACATCAAGAGCAATTAAACAAGGAATTCTATTTTTTTTTTAAAGTCTTGGCGGATTATCTAGGATGCCAGCTTAGACGATATTTACTGTACTAGTGAGTAACATTTTTGTAGCATGCATCTTTTTCTTTTCTATTTTTATAGGAATTTCGGGTAATGTAAATTTTTCGTAATCCAAATAGACACCAGTCCCAATTAGTTTGGATTAGTGGGGTTCTACTGCATATATATTTGAGATTTTAGATGTATAACACAATGTTTTTGCATAACAGCATTTATCTACTCTTATAAATTCATAATCAACTTGAAATTTTCTTAAAATAAATATTGTCATCCTAAGAATCTTAGTCATAACAATATAGTTAAATATTGCTCATCTGCAAAAAAAAAGTGATTAAGCTCAGAAAAAATTCTTTTATGCATGTTATTCCAGTAATAGGTGTGTCATGCTACATGAAAGACTTTATAACTGTTTGATAAACCTCTGTATTACACTATAAGTCACTTTTCTACCACAGAAAATGCAAAGTGATGAAAACTATACATCTCAAAAGGCAGTTTTTCTCAAGAGAAAATATCTAAGTTTAATAATCATGAAAATTGCAGAATGACTCATGGAAATTTCACTATTTGGTGAAATATTGCACTGGTGTAATTGCATTTTACAGTGATATTGATTATTACAAATGGATATGATTACTAATGGTTTAAGTTGAATGTTATTATACAAATTAAGATCTGTAAAAAAGCGATAGAAATATTTGGAAATTTTCCACCAAACAACCCATTTATAACTCCTGCAATTTCCATAATGTTAACATGTTTGGAATTTTCTACTATGAGAAAATTCTAAGCTGTTTTAATTATCAATAATATAGAATTAATTTGATTTGTTTTGAAATTCGTGAATCTCAATTATGTCCTACATAATATATAGAAAAATATTGATACTGATGAATGTATAGTATTGATGGTTTTCTTTTATATATGTACATAATATAGTTGCAAATTATTCAAAGAATATTCTTTAAATAACTTGCATACAATATTGTATTTATTTATTCTCATATGCTCAAATTTAAATCCTGGTATTAAAAAACAAGTATTTAGATTGAAAATTAAGTGTTATCTTAAGTTGCCTTTAATATTTGAATTTGCATAAAATATGTTACCAGTTACATTTCAATTAAAAAACATTGAAATTGTAAAATTTACTCATTTAAAAGCAAGGCTGAAATTGAAATCATAACCATCACAAGTGTTTTACTATTTTTTCACAAACATTGTTGGAACATAATGTTTATTAAATTATATGGAACATTAGCTTTTATGTTAAAAGTTAGTTTTTCATTTTATTCTGAAAAACCTATTGAGGTTATGCCATTACATTTGATTGATGTTTTAGTGTATACATAGATTCTTCAACGTTATTTTTTATAGTTTTTTGAGAACGTGCTTTAAAGAGATATTCCATGTGTAAGAAGAAATTCAATGGTGTAGCATGTTAAATATATATATATATATATATATATATATATATATATATATATACTTTTTTTGTGCATTGTGATATATATATATATATATATATATCACAATGCACAATGTGAATTAAAACAATAATTTCTGTTTGTATGACAAGAGTCTTTGGAATCGGGACTCTTTCTTCCCCCTCACCAACTCTTCAGAATTTACTTTATCTTTCAACTGTGAAAGTTGCTCTTGAACTGACTAATGCAATGTTGTGTATTTCTTAGATAAATTATGACATATATTAATTAATATGGCAAAATAAATTATGAATATTTTTACATAGTTACTATGTGCAGTCTGTGAAAGAACTTGACCAAAATATGAATGAAAGACTGCATTAACACATAAAATACTGTTTCTGTACAAAACTTTACGTACAGGACTATTATAATTAAAATGTACTTTTTCAGAAATCTTTAGCAGTATTACTAGGACTCCAAACAAAATAAATTTCACTAGTGACTATAGTTAAAGTTAATTTTTGAGGATTGAAAAAAAGCAGCAGTTTATGAGACTGCTTTCAGAATTTAAAAATTAATATAAATATGTGAAGACTCTATGAATCTGTAGTTGATTCTTATTTTGATGCAAACTAATTGTTTTTAACTTTTAACCACTAATAACTTTTTGTTAGTGGTTTATAATAAATTAAAGTTAGAAAGTTATGATTAAGCTGAATGCAAATTTTTACATGCATTATTTTGAAAAGGTCTGATATTTGACAAATTCTACTGAAAAATATACAAAATGGTCACAACTCAAAAGGGATTACATTTTTTTGGCGATAAATTTACTCAATCCTGTCTCTTTAACATCTAGATTGTCGCATTTTTATGTACGCTTTTACAGCTACATGCAGTTACATGCTATAATTTCATATGTATATATATTTGTCTTTAAAGGAAACTTCTTTTGTCTTTGCTATAAAATTTACATTTTTCTTGCGAGTGAGCTGTTTCAAATTTTTTCACATTGCAAGTTTTTTTTTTTTTTTTTTTTTTTTTTTTTTTTGTATGTCACAGAAATACAAAAATAAATGACTATAATGCTGAAAGATAACAATTTAGCTTTATTTTCACTTAGTTTGAATGCATAAAATTTTTAAGATAAAACAGCACAATTTAAACAAAGACAATATATATAAATAGATGTAAAACTTTTTGCATACATCCACTGTTAGAATTCAATGATTATTATTATTATTTTTATACAATGATAATTATCAAAATGGAGGCTGATTTTAATGATTTATTTCTATTAATTCTACAAATAAATTATATTTTAAGTACTTAACCTTATAATAATAATAATAAAATTAGAGTGAAACAAATTATGTTATATGTTTGTACATTTAAAGAAAATTTATAACTATTTTGAAGTCTATAAACAGGTATTTTCAGTTGATATTCATAATGACAATTTAGAAAATCATTAGAGTTACATTTATTGTGTTACATTAAATTTAGTTTTTAATCAAACAGATTCTCAATAGCATAGCCATTTGATATGATGATCATAATTACAGCAGTTACCAAAAAGTTATTCCTTTTAATTTATTATTTTAAATTTAAATGATCATCACATGATGACTATTATGAAGTCATAGTGACTGACTGTATCGTCATTTGTAACTTACTACAAAATGGTATACATTGGTTTTTCAGTGATTTAGATATAATTAATTTTCTCATTCATACAAAGCCAGTTCTAATGATAAGAGTTGCATTTTGGTCACAGTAGGGACATGATGCTATTAGAGGTATAACATACTGCTTGAGATGAACATAATTTAATTAAATGCAAAAGTTTTCGTGAAAAAATGCTATGTATTTTTTTTTATGCATTATTGCATGAATGTGGATTAAAAATCTATTTTAAAATATTATTACACATTTTATTAATGACAAACAAAGGTTATTGGTACAATAAAATGGAAAATTTCATGTTTAAATAGTTTTTTTTTTTTTTTTTTTTTTTTTGTTACCTATAATTACCCTCGTTCTTCTACATTCACTTTGGATAAAAGACTAGAGAATGTAAGGACAATATTAAGTAAGGGGACAGGGTGCAGTTTGCTGTCAGATCAAATAAGTAAACATCTGAAGAAAAATATGTATAAACATGCACACAAACAATATATGTGAATTTTTACTTAAGTGTTATTTGTAAAATTTTAGCTTTGTCTATAAGCAATAAGCAGTTTTTATACTGTAAAAATAAAAAATAGGATTGTAAAACATATACATATATTTTTTTAGATAGTTTTCCTTTTTAGGAGGTATGATTGTATTTTATTTTACACGGAAATTTAAGGCAGGATTCTATTACATACAGATTGCAGGTTTTGTTGTATATATATTTTAAAAAAAATCAACAAATTTTATATTAGACAGCATGAAATAGTTTTCTTTCAATCAATGAATGATTTTAAGCATTCAGGGATTGGAAAAAAGACTGTCTCTTTTAACATTTTGAAAAACTGGAACAAAATTTAAAATCAATACTCTCCTAATGGTGTTATCACCAAAAATATCAATGTATATAAAAAAGATTATGTATAGAGCATGGTAATAAAAAATTATTTCAATTCAAAATAAAATTTTGAATTTATAAGAAGAATATTCTACAATATTAAAATGTTTTTTGTGAAACACTTAGGGAAAAATTATGCTGCATTAGATATTAAATTGCTTCAGATTTTAAGATTTAACTTTATTTGCAGCATGAAAATTTATGATGTTAGATGAAATTAAAGATGCTCACAGAGAATAATTAAGATTATATTATTTATATGTGAAATTTTTACCAAATGCATTAATTTAATGATTGAATTTATTAATTGATTTTTAAAAGTTTTAAGTTATTAACAATGTTATATTTAAAAAAGCAATAGTCTTACATTCAAATAAAAATCAGCAAAAAATTTTGCTGTCAGCATGTCTAAATTATCTTAATTTTCAGCAAAAAATGATATGATACTTTTTTTTACATAAAATTTGCAATTAAATTTTGTGCAGTGAGAATCAATAATATCACAACAATTAATGTAGCAATATCTTATTAACATTCTTGACTAAATCTAGTTTACACTTGTCACAACTTCACCAGTAATACAGCTTGTCTATTAAATCTACATAACAACATCTTCAAAACAAATTTTAAAAATCCAAAAGCATATCACAATTTCAAAAACGTGTATACATGTATGCACACCAAGTCTCCTGATTTTAAAAAATATTATAATCATACAGTTTAATGTACAATACATAAACATGAAATGTGCTCTCTTTAAAAAGAAAATATCTGTGCACATCACATCATACAACAATTTTCACGTCTAACAATTTCAACATCAATAAAATTACATTGAATCCATTAACTGTGACAAACTGCATAGAAAACATACATACATCTCATATCAATCACAATACCACATAAATTTTCATTTACAGTTATCATATTTCATTTAAATGCTTATAGTTGCATGTCTGATAATATCCACCATGATTATATTAACCTTTCAGCAAGTGCACTCTTTTTTTTTTTTTTTTTTTTTTTTTTTTTTTAATTAAGTAGACACATAACTGTATTTTTTATGCACAGAAGTTAAATTATTACAAATGATGGATCATATTAATAATAAGAGACAAGATAAATGAACATTTATATAAACTATTAGTAAAAATTAAATTTTAATTTTGGTGGCACATACGAGAATGAAGTATGTTTGTGATAATATTTCTGAGTATATATTCAATGAAAATTTACACTACACAACTAATTTCTTGACTGCTAGGCTTAAATTCCCCGGTGAAGGAACCTCTAGCGACATTCTTGCAGTACAATCAAGATCATTATGCTCACTTTCAACCAATACCATGTTATATCAGTTGCATATTATAGACCAAACCAGATCAAATATGCAATATTACTGCGTAGTGAATGACATACAGAATGTACGTCATGGTCATTTGTTACTGAAATGAGAGGATGTAAGCAGAGTATGACCAGTCAAGGGGTTAAGAGGAATATACAATTCTCAAGAATACATTAAAAATTTGTTTTTAAATCAAAACTTGTTTACTTTCTGAAAAAATCATGAAATCATTTTCAGTCATGCATGCATAAAAATGTCTTTTAGATTCTAAAAATTCAAAAAGATTTTCTTTCTTTCTCTCTTAAAAAAAAAAAAATAAATAAAAATAAAAAAAATAAAGCATCTTTGAATTTTTTTAAATCAAATTCGATGCTTTAAATCAATTTTTGGAAAAGCGAAATTATACAACAGTGGTCATTATTTAGAAATGTACAATAATAAAAGATAGGTTACATATACAGTAAAGTAAAACTAATCAGATATGGCAATCCTAAAATTTTCTTCCATCTCATACAAGCTAACACTTCTTGAAAAATGTAGCAAGCAGCCCAGGGTGTTTTACAGAGGTACCCAGAGTGTTAGTTAAATGATTTACACCAAAATCTAATCACAATCAACTTATAGCTGCATCTAAAGTTTGATGAAAATCCATTCATTAATTATTGTGGAAATCACAAAATACTTCACCATAACGATACTACCTGTTAGGCGATATACACACAAAACTAATCAAAACCAATTTTTATCAGGACTAACTAAATCTGAAATTTGATGAGAATTCATGCATTAGTTCTTGAGATACAACTATAGAACTATTCTAGAAATTGTAAAAAATGCAACATAGCAGTGCCACCTACAGGGCGATTTACAGCAAAAACTAAACAGCACTAATCCATATCAGGGACTAACTGAATCTAAAATGTGCTGAAAATTCATACAGTAGTTCTTGAGATACAGCTATTGCGATAATGATAAATAATGCAGCATAACAGCACCACCCATTGAATGATTTACACCGAAAAATAATCAACACCAAATTATATCAAGGATTAACTGAAGCAGAAGTTCTATGAAAATTTGTGTATTAGTTTTTGAGATAGAGCTATTGTAGAAATTAAGAATAATGCAGTATAGCAGCACCACCTGTTAAGCGATATACATGAAAAACTAATCAGCACCATTTTATATCAAGGTCTAACTGAATCTAAAATTTTGTGAAATTCCATGCATTAGTTCTTGAGATAGAGCGCCAACAAAATTTTTATTGCTTATAGACACACAGTTTTCTGAAAACGTCTGTCTGTAACTCCATCAAATTATGTTCAGGATCTTCTAAAATGTATCAATCCATCAAAAACTAGAAGTAGAAAATTTTCACAAATCCAATACTTTCTTCTTGTAAAGATAGAAAAAAGTAATGAAGTTATTTAATTCTGTGAGTGTTGAAATTAGAACATTTGAAAATGTCATGATAAAAATGATTTTATGATTCTACCAGAATACATTGAAAACAGTGTTATTCAGAAGAAGGAAAATGAAAGATTTTTATAACAATCTCAAGTACAAACAGACATTCTCAGACAAAATTTTACAAATAATTAAAATGACAAAAAAAAAAAAAAAAACTTTTGTTAGATATTTGCTATCAAATGGGAAACAATATGATAATGTTTATTTTAAAAAGATCCTGATAGAGTCACAGTTTTAAGAGAAAGTCAATAAAAAAAAAAAAAAAAAAAAAAAAACACTTATGTATACATTGGGGTGTTCCTTCTTATAACTGACCAACAGCTAATTCCTAAGCCATTAACTTCAGAGCTACACTTGCAATTGTGAAAATGTTTCAAATGTTGTTTTCCTTGAAGACTATTTATATTTTTTATGCCAAAAAGCACTAAATATCTATTAAATTTAAAATACCATAATCCATTACATTTTTGTTAAAAAAAATTATACATACATACATACATACATATATATATATATATATGTACAGTGGCAAACAAAAGTTTTCAGCCTTAGTTTGTTTTTAGTTGTTTGTCAGAACTATTCAGCAAAGAAGAAGCACATTTGCTTCAAAAGTTAGAAATATGTAAATGACCTCTGACCATGTGATCATTTTGATTGAGTACTGAAGACACTTGATGCAAAGGAGAAGAATTCAAAATTCATGTGTGCAAAAATTCATGGCCATTTGTCATACTTTTTTTGCTATCAAAAAGTATTTTTTGGGCCATATTTGTTCATTAATCAACATGTGTAGTATAGTAGAAATTAAAAATTGAAAATATGAACAATTATTGTATATAAACAAGTGATATGTTTATCGCTAAAGGACCAACCCTCTTGTGAGATTGCGGCAAAGTTATCGATCAGAAAATCTACTGTGAATGTACAGATCAATTTTCAAATGTACAGATAGCCATGACCTCCAGGGCTTATCATGGTCTGGTTAGATATCGGAAAACAACCATTCGCACGGACAGAAAAAGACTTGAGAACCAGAATATAAATACCACTGCAACAACCCACAATTTACTGAATAAAAATATTTCTGAAATAAATTGGTCTATCGTGTCAAAACGCTTACACAATATAGAACATTATGGAAGAGTTGGTATTAAAAAACCTTTCATAAGTAACAAAAATAATCAGCAGGCTCGACTGGCGTTTGCCAAGGAATACAAAGATTAGTATGTGAAAATTGGATAAAAAAGTATTATTTACCAATGAATTAAAGTTCAATCTTTTCAAAAGTTAATGCAAGCACTATGTTCGATGACCTAAAAATAAAAAGCATGATTCCAGATATATTATACCTACAATGAGGCATGTCAGAGGGTACGCTATTATATGAGAAGCATTTTCTGAAAAATGTCTCTTTGATATTCCTTTTCATATGGGTATACTTATAAATTAACGAAAAATTTTATGCTGGTTAGAAACTTTTGACTGCCACTGTATATATATTTCTTTTACTACTTAGAGCATGAAAACTGCCTTTAATAAATAAATAAATGAATGAAATAAAACTTACCATATCCAGGGACTATATAAGAATTAAAATTTCATAACTTTTACAAAAATAAGTATTTTTCCATAGATGGCTTATAATATGGTGGAGAACAACATTTTAAACAGATTTGCAATTGGCAGTATATCTACAAAACTAATGGTTAAAGAATTGGCTATTGGTCAGCATTAAAAGGAGACACCTAATACATAAAAAAATATTGTTTGTTAGCTTATTTATCTTTATTTAATTCTGTTTTTATTTAAACTTGTTAACTCAGATCTGAATTAAATATTTATATAAATATTAACTTTATTTCTAAAAATGTATAGTTATTTTTTATATTGAAGACTTTATAGTATAAGAGTATAATCTATTTTTAAATAATATTATATGTTATATGTAAGGTATTTTAAAATGCAATTTTTATTAAAGACTAGCTGAAGTATTTAAAATATCATTTTATATTATTTTAATGATTTGTTTAAAATTTTTACAAAGGCTAAATTTTCACAAGCGCCAAAAATTATTAGAGACACATTCTTTCTTTCTTTCTTTCTTTAATAGATTTCTGTGATAACTTTAAATGCTAATTTTCCTTTAAAAAGTAATTTTCAATTTATTTTGAAAAAAGATTTTAAGAGCATCTGAATTTTTACTGTTATCAGGAAAAAAAAAAAAAAGTTTATTTGAAAATTAATCATTGTACATATTGAGATTCTATAGATATATTTACGAATTAACTGGCAATGTTATGAGATTCACATAATATTGACATAGAATTGTTTAACACAATTTGTAAAAACAAAAATTTTTCCAATTTTTTTTCAAATAAAGTTAATTAATATAACAGAAACAAAATATACATAAAATTAAACAAACAATAAAGAATAATTCATCGGGTCTTGACATTGTTTTATTAGCATTTTTTTAGAACGCAACATCATAAAAAATATGATTTTATATTACAATATATATTACCCTGTTCAATATATAGAATGTGATAAAAGCAAAGTGCAAGCAGAAAGTTAACAATTTTTTATTACCACATTATTAAACATTTTTGCTCCTAAACTAACCATATTTTTACAGAGGGTTTAATTCTGTTCACATTATGTACACTTTATATAACAATTTTCAACAAAATGCAAACATTCCAAATGTAAAATGTAAGATGCAAAAATAAGTTATATACACCAAACTCAATAAAATTTTTATACAATAATAATAAAAGAATTTTTTTTATTATTAACAACAAACAATTTTCTAAAGATATACATAACAAAAATACTCTGAATATATATATGCAATAAGATGAATATAAAATGAACTTCGAAAAAAAAAAAAAAAAAAAAAAAGTGAATTCATATGCATGTGTATGGTCCAATTAATTATAAGCCTAGAAAGTATTTATTATATGCAGGGTTGGCCTGGCAATACATCACATGGGGCCCTGCACTGTAGTTAATGGGGCCCAACATATATTGCAATACTAGTCTAATAAAATTTATTTTTAAATGATATATATATATCATCGAGCAATATATAATAAAAAATACCACTTCCACATTTGCATATTTTTCTTTTTAATAAAAAAACATTCAGAGAAAATGTTAATTTGAAATCTATAAGGAAGACTTGGGGCCCCCCTAACAATAAAACAATTGATACAGAGCCCTGGGCAGCTGCTCTATTTTACTGATGATTGCATTGGCCCTGATTGTAAGCCATATGTTATAGCATGGATTGTCTCCATAATTTGACAGTTAAGTTGTGGAAGAACACAACCAAACAAAGTTAGCCAATGTGAATTCTTCTTTATTTATTTATTTATTTATTTATTTATTTTTTCTTTTTTTTAAAAAAATAAACTAGATATTTTATTCAACAAAAAGTATAATTTTACAACAGCTTTCTTGATGAATAAATCTTAATATGATATACATAAATGAAGTCATGACACTTTTTAGACGGCTACAAAAAAAAAAAAAAATGAATATTTGGAAAATGACACCAAAATTTTAGACTTATAATTAAATAATATATTAAAAAATAATAATAATAAACATCATTTTTATGATGATCAAAATGTGTTTTATGTAATAATAGAGTCATATATTATGTACGTCATGGATTTACCTTAATATTCCTGGACCAATCATAAACAAACTTTAAATGAAATTTCAGTTTTGTAATTTTCAGCACTGCAAATTTCTAAACTTCTATTTCCCATTTTTACACCATTGCATAGAGAAAAAAAAATGTACTTTTATATGCAATTTGTTTGAAAGCTGTATCTCAGTTTGTTTTAGATTTTAGTTTTAATTTTTTTGTGGTTTTTAATACTTTTTTTTTTTTTTTTTTTGTAATCGTGGCAACAGAAGTATTTTATTACTGGACATTAAACATGGACCAATCAGAAGATGAATAAAAATCAGACACCACAAGGATTCCAATATGGTTCAGATATTTCTAGACCAAAAGAAATAAACATTTTTCAAACGATTAAAAAGGCAAGTGATTCACTTTTAGAACTATTTTTGTAAATTTACTAGGTACTTACACTCATGTAGAAAAAATATTAAAATATGTATTTATGTGAAAATGTATACTAAATTTAATTATTTTTTAATTTAGCTAGGAAATTTTCCTAAATCAAATCACAAATAGTAGTCATTTAAGAAAACTTTTATTTTTAACCCATTACAGCTGCCACAACATGCTGTTTTTAGCATTATCACACTATTCAGATTAGATAGAAACTAAAGAGTAAGCTTAAAAAAGATTTTTTGAATGAAAATGCTATGGATAAACATATATATATATGATATATCTCTTAAGCATATTGTGTGCTTCAAATATATGTTCTGTGGTAAATAAGTAGATAAATTGAAATATACAATTCATTATATGCTTTTAATTTAGTACTGTAG
Source organism: Maratus speculifer (assembly GCA_964019185.1). Lineage (NCBI taxonomy): Eukaryota > Metazoa > Arthropoda > Arachnida > Araneae > Salticidae > Maratus > Maratus speculifer. Next base: position 281,142,472 of record OZ025298.1, on the reverse strand, counting down.
TGATTTTTGTGATCATACAATGCTTTATTATTATGCCCTTTAGTTTTAATGTCTGTGTACAACTGTGATCAAGAAGTACTTTATAATTTTAAGTTTAAAAAGGAAATCATAAGATCAAAAAGTTTAAAAAATAATGATCTATACTAATGTAAATTTTATATAAAAGTCTTACCAAATTCATGGAAAAAAAAATAGGTGTTATTTCGTTATGTGTATGTAAGCAGTATTGGCTCCAGGCTATAACATATTAAGCACAATTTAGGGGTATTATGCAAGGGTTCTAACAAAGCAACTTTTAGCTTTTCATATACAAAAAATGTAGAAATTGAAGAATGACTTAAGAATATCATCTGTTCTCAAGTCGTATTGACTGCAATATACAGACTCATTATAATTATTAATAAACAATCACATTAAAATGTAACAGTATAATAAAAACATCAGAAAAACAAAGATCAAATCTTATGTAAAATTTTAAATAAATTAGAAAACAGCCAGTGAAAAATAAAATATGATAAACAGAAAGTTCCACTACTAATTTAAAATGAACAAAGTTGTAATTATATTCTGACATTCAAACATCAAATGATTTTCTCCATTAAAAACTATAAATTTACACATAAAATGACATTTTAAATTTAGAAAGCTTTGGCAATGTATTTTAATTTAAATTCAAGATTATGAATAGTTCTAGAAGAAAAGATCATTCAAGTCTTTCTTGACCGAGGGAAAAAAAGTGCCATGTCTTATCTATTCTTTGATATTTGAAACTGTATATTGATAGCCTTTCAAAAATACAAATTTGTCCTGATTTGTCCTAAATTTTGATTTTCTTGCCCTGAAACAGTGCTATCTCTCCAAAAAACTAACTGTGTAATTTTTGTCTGAGCTTTCTAAAAATTTTCTATAATTGATCTGATTTAAGTCTAATAAAATTTATTTTTAAATAATATATATATATCATCGAGCAATATATAATAAAAAATACCACTTCCACATTTGCATATTTTTCTTTTTAATAAAAAAACATTCAGAGAAAATGTTGATTTGAAATCTATAAGGAAGACTTGGGGCCCCCCTAACAATAAAACAATTGATACAGAGCCCTGGGCAGCTGCTCTATTTTACTGATGATTGCATTGGCCCTGATTGTAAGCCATATGTTATAGCATGGATTGTCTCCATAATTTGACAGTTAAGTTGTGGAAGAACACAACCAAACAAAGTTAGCCAATGTGAATTCTTCTTTATTTATTTATTTATTTATTTATTTATTTATTTATTTTTTCTTTTTTTAAAAAAAATAAACTAGATATTTTATTCAACAAAAAGTATAATTTTACAACAGCTTTCTTGATGAATAAATCTTAATATGATATACATAAATGAAGTCATGACACTTTTTAGACGGCTACAAAAAAAAAAAAAAAAAAAAAAATGGATATTTGGAAAATGACACCAAAATTTTAGACTTATAATTAAATAATATATTAAAAAATAATAATAATAAACATCATTTTTATGATGATCAAAATGTGTTTTATGTAATAATAGAGTCATATATTATGTACGTCATGGATTTACCTTAATATTCCTGGACCAATCATAAACAAACTTTAAATGAAATTTCAGTTTTGTAATTTTCAGCACTGCAAATTTCTAAACTTCTATTTCCCATTTTTACACCATTGCATAGAGAAAAAAAAATGTACTTTTATATGCAATTTGTTTGAAAGCTGTATCTCAGTTTGTTTTAGATTTTAGTTTTAATTTTTTTGTGGTTTTTAATACTTTTTTTTTTTTTTTTTTTGTAATCGTGGCAACAGAAGTATTTTATTACTGGACATTAAACATGGACCAATCAGAAGATGAATAAAAATCAGACACCACAAGGATTCCAATATGGTTCAGATATTTCTAGACCAAAAGAAATAAACATTTTTCAAACGATTAAAAAGGCAAGTGATTCACTTTTAGAACTATTTTTGTAAATTTACTAGGTACTTACACTCATGTAGAAAAAATATTAAAATATGTATTTATGTGAAAATGTATACTAAATTTAATTATTTTTTAATTTAGCTAGGAAATTTTCCTAAATCAAATCACAAATAGTAGTCATTTAAGAAAACTTCTATTTTTAACCCATTACAGCTGCCACAACATGCTGTTTTTAGCATTATCACACTATTCAGATTAGATAGAAACTAAAGAGTAAGCTTAAAAAAGATTTTTTGAATGAAAATGCTATGGATAAACATATATATATATGATATATCTCTTAAGCATATTGTGTGCTTCAAATATATGTTCTGTGGTAAATAAGTAGATAAATTGAAATATACAATTCATTATATGCTTTTAATTTAGTACTGTAGTGATTTTTGTGATCATACAATGCTTTATTATTATGCCCTTTAGTTTTAATGTCTGTGTACAACTGTGATCAAGAAGTACTTTATAATTTTAAGTTTAAAAAGGAAATCATAAGATCAAAAAGTTTAAAAAATAATGATCTATACTAATGTAAATTTTATATAAAAGTCTTACCAAATTCATGGAAAAAAAATAGGTGTTATTTCGTTATGTGTATGTAAGCAGTATTGGCTCCAGGCTATAACATATTAAGCACAATTTAGGGGTATTATGCAAGGGTTCTAACAAAGCAACTTTTAGCTTTTCATATACAAAAAATGTAGAAATTGAAGAATGACTTAAGAATATCATCTGTTCTCAAGTCGTATTGACTGCAATATACAGACTCATTATAATTATTAATAAACAATCACATTAAAATGTAACAGTATAATAAAAACATCAGAAAAACAAAGATCAAATCTTATGTAAAATTTTAAATAAATTAGAAAACAGCCAGTGAAAAATAAAATATGATAAACAGAAAGTTCCACTACTAATTTAAAATGAACAAAGTTGTAATTATATTCTGACATTCAAACATCAAATGATTTTCTCCATTAAAAACTATAAATTTACACATAAAATGACATTTTAAATTTAGAAAGCTTTGGCAATGTATTTTAATTTAAATTCAAGATTATGAATAGTTCTAGAAGAAAAGATCATTCAAGTCTTTCTTGACCGAGGGAAAAAAAGTGCCATGTCTTATCTATTCTTTGATATTTGAAACTGTATATTGATAGCCTTTCAAAAATACAAATTTGTCCTGATTTGTCCTAAATTTTGATTTTCTTGCCCTGAAACAGTGCTATCTCTCCAAAAAACTAACTGTGTAATTTTTGTCTGAGCTTTCTAAAAATTTTCTATAATTGATCTGAGTTTTCTTAGTAATACTCAAGATTTAATTACCTTCATAGATAGAAGGAAACATGTGAAATCAGCCGTCACTCCCTCTACTTGTTGAAAGGGAATTTTCAACAACTTTTGTGAATTACAATTTGAAAAAATGAAATGACTTTGATGAAATGAATTAGGAATTGAGATTACATAAGTAAAGAAAGGTTCTCCAAGGGGAAAAAATTATTTAAAAACCTTTAAAGTGTTTTAAATATGTCTTCAAAACAATTTTTAGTTCCACCCAGTTAGTTTTGAAAAAACAAGTAATGTCAAAAATTGACCTCAAACTTCAAAATGACACCATTTTGTAAGATTTGATTTATCTCATCATGACGAACAATATAAGACTGTTATAATGGCTGACTAAAGAGTCTACTGGAATTTAAACATTTTTCTTGAAAGAAGTTTTTTGAATTGGTGTTGGTTTTTAAGTTAAACTATTCAAATTATTGACATTTTCTTTTTTAAATTTAAATTACACTTTTTTATGAAGAGAATAAACATCATAAAAAAGGAAATTTTATAATAATCTCAACATTTTAAATAATTTTGAAAATAACAAGTAGTGCCAAAAATTGATTCAAAACTTAAAAAGAACACCATTTTGTGAGAATTTCATTTATCTCATAATTTTTTGGTTTGATAACAAACTAATTTAGGGTTCATACTCATTTTCCTTAAAATAAATAAATAAATAAATAAAAATAAAAATAAATAAATTAAAAAAATGTCTGAGAAATTTTTTTGTTTTTTATGAAAAATAATTTTTTTATATCAACAACTAACATCATTTTTTAAACCAGTATCATGAACTCTCTCAAAATAAATAAAATAAAACAAGACAATATCAAAAATAATGTTTATTAGGACTGATTTTCAACAGATTTGATAAATCCAAATTGGCAGAACCATTCAAAGAACATCTTGAAGGAAGGAAAATAATATTTAGTTTTGTGATATCAAGAAGTCAGAAAATATGTCTAGCATCTTAATGGACGTCTCCAGATATTAGAAAGAGCACAGATTAAATATAACATGTTATATGTAATCTACGAGAAGGAGTGACTAATTTCCAATTACAGGTCTTCCAATGTTAGAAAGTGTGTTTTAGATTTCATTATGACATCACTAAAAAACATATAAATAACAGCAATATTCCTCATTGTCCAGAGAGGTTAATCGTTTTGTCAAATTTTCAAAACACACTTTCTAAATTTTATGGTGTTTCAAGAAGTTTTTTTTTTTTTTTTTTTTTTTTTTTTTGTGTTTAACGTGTTACAATTTTTTTTTTAAATTAATTAATTAATTTATTTATTTATTTATTTATTGTCCTTATAGCTTGATTTTTATGACTGAAATTTATTGTCCGATTTTCCCTTGAATCTTATAATCCTCAAAGTATTAACCCTGTAATTTAATATATTTTAAGAATTTTTCAATTGATTATTAAGAGAGTAATTACCTATACCAGTTTTATAGTGCAGACCATTTATATTGATTAAAATAATAGTATTTTTATATGAAAATATTCACATGCTTTGGCGAAAGTATAATAAATTAAATGCCCAAAAACATATTGTTCAATGTACATAAAAAAAGAAGAATACTGAAAATGTTTTAAAATCAATCATATTAAGAAAACCACCATCCCTTAAATGAGATGTAATTAAGGAGTAACACCACACCAATGTTCTAAAAATAAAGACTTTTTTCAGGAATTTTTTCAAAAGGAATGTAAAGTGTTTATATATATAAAAAAAAAAAAAAAAAAAAAAAAAAAAAAAAAAAAACATTTACTCTAAACTATCATGTATAAATTAAAATAAAAAACTATTTTTTTTTAACTAATAATAACACATTGCTCAGTGGTGCACAAAACAGGAATTTTAATATACATTTGTACATATTAAAATAAAATAAAACTTTCAACGTTTCGCGCCGTCTTCTGCGGGCATCTTCAGGAAAATATGATAATGGAAGGACTATATACTCATATTTTCCTGAAGATGCCCGCCCGCAGAAGACGGCGCGAAACGTTGAAAGTTTTATTTTATTTTAATATGTACAAATGTATATTAAAATTCCTGTTTTGTGCACCACTGAGCAATGTGTTATTAATAGTTAAATTTTATGGTGCAACTGTCCTATATATATCTATTTTTTTTAGTTGATAGATTAAATAAGCAGATAAAATGGAGTATTTTAGGAAAAAAAAAAAAAAAAAAGAGTATCAAATGGTGCACAAGATAATTTATCACAGAGCAATAAGACTAAAGCACTTTTTTGTAAAATGACATCAATTCAAAATGTAAAATTTTAACTCATCTTTTACATTCTGAAAATGGCATACTGCTTATAAATTGGGGTTACAGTGGTGTTACCTCTTCCATTTACATTCAAAGCGTCATTACTCCTTAAAATTAGAAACTTCTTTTGCTTTCAATATTTTTTACTTCACAAACAGTTGTTTAAAAAATAAATATAATCCATTTTAACATTTTCTTTTTTAAATTATAAATTTTCTACTTTTATTTTTTATTTTTTTTAATTTTCATTTTATTTATTTATTTTTTCTTTAATTAATCATGCCGCAATTAATTTCTGAATGCAATTTAGGAAAGACTTTTTTTCATAAGAAATGTTATACTTTTCTTTTTACTGCTTCAGATATTCATAAAGAGAAGAAATCTTATAGCTTATCAATTTTGAATTATTATAAAAAATTCTGAAATTAAATAGTTCACATATTTTTTCATATATTTATGAAAATATATTGAGTAACAAACTAATGTTATAAATAATTATAATATATATTAACAGATACCTCAGAGGAAAAAAAAACAATAACAACATACAGATGAATCATACCAGCAGTTTGCTTAGCAATATTTGCTCCTAAATCTATTTGCCAAAGCTGTTCTACTCATAGTAAAAGACATACTTTAACTTAATTTCTGGCACTTAAATCATTTATAAAATCCCATTCCATGTCATTTTCATCAGAGGGCTTACTGAGTTCTTGTATTCTATTTTTAGAGCGCCAAACTTTTAGAGTAAAATCATCACTTGCAGTGACTAACATTTCAGGATCTCGAGGATTAAATGCAACAGAGTTCACCACATCTGCATGAGGTAACTTTGCCAGGCAGTTGCCATAGTGTCGATCCCAAAGATAACCATGTTTGTCTTCGGCGCCACTGTAATTGATAAAGACAATAAACCATATAGTTATATAAAAAGTAATGCATTAACATGCATAAGATAAAAGATAATTTTGCCTTTTCTAATTTTTTTTCAGAAATATAATTCAGTAAAGCTTTTCAAAATAGAATATTAGAATATGTGTTTAAATACATAGACATTTTCAGGTTCTGACTAATAGAAAATGATGAAAATTATAAGGGACAATTTATATGATAAGATAGAAAGCTGTCTAAAACTATTTATCTTCAGTACCTTGCAATTCCATCTAAGAATAATTTATTGTACTCACTGAAATGCTAAGTCTGGATACACCACTGGCTGACAATACACATTATATCACTGGTTGAACACTTTCAGCGCTTTTTGAGATAGTATCACATTTCACCTTAGTAGATCTGCTTAAAAATTAATTACAATATTTTCACTGCAGAAGTTCATAGTAAGGCACAATAAAGTATCAAGCACAAAAAACTTTTTTTCATAGAAGAGGAAAAATAGAGGAATCTAAGGATCCATGTCTGCTGGAAGTGAAGTGGTGCATAAACCAAAAATTAATACTGTTATGAATTTTGTAAATAGTTAGTGTTTGTACTGTAAAATAATGTAAATAATTTTATTAAGCTCCATTCCTTTACTAATATTAGTTTTTGTTACATTGTCTCTGTTATCAAGCAAACTTGTCCATTATTTTCAGTATATGTCTACGGCAGATTGGCGAAATAATAAAGATATCGCCAAGTTGGCGTCACTTTTGGCGACTAATTTTGGTCGCCAAATTTGGCGATATATCGCCAAGTTGGCGACAGACTTGGCGATTGTTGGCGATGGTAACCCTTCCCTCTCAATGGTAACCCCCCTTTAGATATAGTGATACATTGAATGTTGTTCCGTGGTTTTCCGAATTTTTCTAGAAGATTGTAGAAATTTCCACCGCATGCGGCGAGACTATATATAGGAGAGCCGGATGCGAGCTGTGTTGTTATTATTTACCAGTCAGTCATTGAGTGAACAAGGCGTTTGTAAAGCAAGTTTGCTTGAGTTGTTTTGAATGTTATTAAGTGTTGAGACATTGTATAAAGAGTCTCTGGGATCTAAAGCTGTACCTGTACGATAGATTGGAGCAGTTATTTTTGAATATCTAGTAATATTTGTGAGTTTCGAAGACTTTGTTGTTCTGAAGATCTGTAAATAAATTATTTTCTACTTTTCTGACAAGAGTTTGAAGTTGTCTAACCATAAGATCAAAAGAACCCCATATACGCTGCAACAATACCACCAATGATTGACTCATAGGTTTATCATTGCATTTGTCCTACAACCAAAAGTATGAAAACATAGAGAATTGGGAGCAGGAAAACACGGGAAACAAATCAACCACTGGTGGTATTAATTTTTGGCTTATGCACCACTTCACTTCCAGCAGACATGGATGATTAGATTTCCTTATTTCAATTGTTCCATAAAAATAATGTTTTTTCTTGTGCTTGATACTCTTAAGATTTGGTACTGTTGGCTCGTGGACTATATAAAAAAGAAAACATTTAATAACTTGTTAACTAAGTTTGTGTATTGGCCAAGAATAAATAAATTTATCAACTGTGAATGGATGGTGGAAGAAAACTTTCTCCTATTTGTATTTTTGCTGTTTATTGCCTGTCCCATCTAGTACAAATATCAATTAAATCAGACCTGGCCCGGCTCAATTCCTACAAAAAAGAATTCAGTATGGAAAGAATTCTTGAGATTTATTAAATTTTTTGGATTATACAGAGATTTTTATAGCTAAGCAGCTTAGAGGTCCTATGAAATGGGTGAAGAGGTTCAATTTTAACTTAGAATTTACAACTTTAAAATTTACAATTTGCGAAAAATCTTGACATGATTATTAAAAATGAAAATCATTTTTGAATTCAGAGGTAAAAAATACATAAAAATCAATCAAAGCTAAAAAACATGACCTAACCCTAAAATATGCATCATTATTTAATGAATTGATGCTGTTAATTTTCATAATTTTATTTAACAAAAATTCTGTTTTTTTTTTTTTTTTTTTTTTTTCCCTTATATGTTTATGACAAATTGTATATTTTATATTAATATTTTAGAATGATTAAATATTTTTTTATTTTTATTGCAATTTTAATTTTACTTTCAACCATTTTTTTAATATTTCTGATGAAGTTACATCAAATTTGTGAACAACCGCTAACTTGCAGCAAAAAATATGCTCCAATTTTAAACAGCTATTACTTGATCTATTTTAATTATAGGATAATGAGACTTTTCCTGCTTTACTTGGAAAATTTTACTAAATATAACTTATAAGACCTGAAAACCATATAAAAATTTAAATTTCACATTTTTTTAAGAAAAGTTTTTATTGACCACAATCACTTTTAAAATATTGCTTTACCTTATTTAAGACTTTTTATAATTGGAACTATATGTCTATGACTAGCGATTAAGAAATTAGCCATTTGCCACTGTTGAGAGTGGACAGACACCCTGTATATTTTTGGAAAATATTACTTTAATTAAGTATGTTTCTAAAGATTCTGACAACAAAAGTTCATTATAACTATCATTTTTACAGGAAAAATAATAATAATAAAAAGGGTAGCCCATCACATCATGGGTACGATTAAGTCCAGGTAAAATCCAGACCGTATATATAGAAAACAAATTTAAGTCTGGCCAGGCCTAGATCAGATGAAGAAATTATGCTGTTTTAGAAATAATGTTTGATGCATATCTTTATGTTGAACATGTTAAAGTTATGCATTGATATTGTCAAACTAACATCAATTTGTGCAGAACATTTATAAGTTTTTTCCAGCCTTGTTAGGTCCACATTCAAAATAGATCATTTTTTTTATTTTTTTATTTATATTAACTTTTTTTAAATTTGCTATGATAGGCTGGTTAGTTCATTCATTTATTTTTTTTTTATGCCAGTCAACTCACTTAAGTTATTTATCAATTAAGCTGGCATTTTTTTATTTTTGACTTGTTGTAAAAACAATCTTTATTCTGGTATCCAGTTAGAAAAATTTTCTTTATTCTGCTGGCCAGTCCAGTTAAAATCTGTCCCCATTTCGATGTGCCGGGATGGGTACTTGGGATTGGCCTGTGCAGATTTCTACACATTGTAGATTCATTTTAACAAAAATGATTTGATATCATAAACAGTGAATTCTCTCAGACACTAATAATCATGGATTGATAAGAAGTAATAATACTTTTTATCAAATTATTAGCCATTAAATATAATTAAAGACTACTAGTTTTTAGACAACAAAGTTGTTTATTGCTTCCAAATGCTGAGAAAAAAAAAGGAGTATAATTAAACTATTATTTTCTTAGGTTGGAAATAAAAGAAACAAATGGCTATAAAATTCATAGCACAGTGTAAATAAGATGTTATAAGAGTAGTGGTTCAAGATTTTGTTTATTCTTCTACTGTAAAATCCACTCTAGAACTCTTAGCAACATCATGAAGTACTAAAAATATGTTAAAAAGTGTTGAATTCTTCAATTAATCTAAATTAAAAGCTAAGCCAAAACTTTAAAAAGCATCACATGATGCAAGACTAAAATTCACATCTTTCAGTGTCTTAAAATTCAATCTATGGCACAAATTGGTTTTTAATAATGAAAAAATATTCACTCTAAGTCATGCAGATGATTTAAGGTATTATTGGTATCCTTTATGAAGTGAGACATACCTGCTTTCAAAACGTGTATAGGTGGTAGCTCAGTCATAATTTGGATAGGCTTGAATGCACAAAAAAAAAAAAAAAAAAAAAAAAACCTGATTGTCTTTTACCGAGACAGCCATGACATAAATTCTATAGAAAATATGTGGAGAATCTTGGTTTGCCAAATTTGAGCTAAAAGAATGCAGTTTGATTTGATTCTTGAACTATAAGGATCAATTTTGGAAATATCAAAACAAATAGTCATTTCCAAATGTAAACACCTGACCAAATCCATCTCCAAGTGTCTTTTGGAAGTCATTGGTGTTAAAGGGAAACAAAGTACTACAAATTAATGTACAGATCATTTATATGTATATTTTATACTTTAACCATATTGATCCTAAACTTTTCTTCCAAAAAATATTGTTAAGTATAAATAATGTTTTTCTTATTTAAAAAAAAAAAAAGTATAATATTATAATTTAAAACAACTATTAAAACTTGTATAACAGTATGTGCACAATTTTGCAAAGAAATTGTTTTTTTTTTTCTTTTTTTAAATAAGAGTTTTACTGTTTTTGTTGGTGGTCCTAAACTTTTTTTCTAGCACTGTATTAAACAGAATGTTGTATTACACTAAAAGCTGTTAAACATATATATGGTAAATAAAAAAATATTTTTAATAGTTTACAGCAATAAAATTAAAGATATTAACAATCTGAGTGCCACGTAAGTCACAGATGACTGACACTAACTTTTTGTTTATTTAATAATATAATCCTGTAATAAATAAAAGTTAAGTAAATTTTAAATAAATTTTCAATTATTATTTAAAACAATATACATACTTTTAATTTTATATCATATTTTACACTGTCAGTCACTGGCAACAGACTTGGCCAAAACAAAAAGTTCAGTGTTAGTTACTGGTGACTGACATGGCACTTAAAGTGTTAAAAATTTCAATACAAAAAACATGAAGTCCTTAGTACCTATTTATCTACATTTTATCAAACTTCATTGCAAATTAAGTCAACAAATAGTGAAAATAAATCTATACCTTGCAACATACTGATCACAGACATCTAAAAATATGAAAAAACATTCATCATTAGGAGTATATGCCTTATGAGATCTCAACATTGTACCAACTTCTTTTAAAGTACACAAATCAATAACATGGATATCTATTTCTTGTGCAATTGGTGGAGGAGTCAATGGGTTCTCAATTACATAACCTTGAGGCCAAGGTCTACTGTTGACATACAAATATCTAAACAGAGGAAAAATCTGTATTAATAAAACTTGCTACAGCATCCCTTATAACAATATATTCACAAAATGCCAACATAAATTTATTGCATTTAATGGAACTTCCTTTCCATAGTGGCCTTGAAACTTTGATGTGATTTAACTTTCAGAAAGTGAGATTTGTTTCCAAATGAAATCATATTGCTTTATTATGTAATTATTAAAATGTTTTTCCCTCTATTTATATATATATATAGTGCGATTATTTTTAGTTTTAAGTATGAAATAAAGTATGTAAACATTCAGTAAACTGTTTATAAATATGAAACAGTACATAGATAGCCAAAAATTTCTTACATATATATTTTTTTTTTCAATTTCTAAGTTAGTTTTTTCTATATGGTATTGATGCAGAATTTTTCATGTCTCTAAGTCAGTGTATAAGATGAAAGGCTGAATGTGAAGATTTTTTATTCTTTACAAACTCCTATTCTTTATCATGCCAAATCAGTTATAAAAAGAAAGTACCATTAATAAAACAAACTAATAAAAAATTGTTGATAAAAGAAGAAAAAATTAGAACAATAAAAAATAACAGTTGTAAATTTCCAAGTGTGTGAAAAAAGTCTGGTCCAGGATTAGAACTAGACTGAAGCCGACTATAGTCTTCCAACTGTGCCATCCCAAATGAATAATGGAGCACTGATTTGCCCAACTAACCTCCTGAATTAATCTTCCAGTTAGAGTATTTGCCCAGGATGGCTCAGTTGGAATAGAATTGGCAGCTTCAGTCAATACATCCCTTCTTCGAATCCTGGCCCAGATGTTTTTCACCCACTTGGAAATTTACTACTGTTATGATTTATTTATTAATTGAATAATTGTGTTAAAAATTAATTTTTTATAATAAAAATAATTTTACATATCTTAAGGGAAAGGTATTTTTAGAGAAATAAGAGCTTAAGACCTAAGTGAAAATGGAAAAATATACAGCTATTAAGGATTTAAGTTAACTTTTGCCCTAAAAATATCTTAGTTAATATTGATTCATGTAATATTTCTTCCTTTATTCTATGTTTTTTATCAATGTTATTATAAATTATACAAATGTTTTACATCTCAATTTTAAATAGAGGTGATCTTACCTCACTTTAAAGATCTATGATTTACAAATAAAAATATAGATAAAAAAATGATCTATTATTGCTGAGCATTTATGCATATGCAAGTGCTTTTATTGTTTTCTGTAAAACTTTCAATTTCACTGAGAGTTTTTTCCTGTTTTTAATAAATATATGTATATTTTTATTTTATTGTTCTTTTATCACCAAATAATAATAAGTAGTAAAGCAGTAAATTTTTTTCACTTTTTACACATAACTTCAGTATTTCTATGGGATAAGTATTAAATGTTTAATATTTCCATTCCTTTTTTGAGCTTTGGATTGTTTATTCCTATTGATAATTTCATCTTTATTTTTTATGCTTTCCTTTTTTAATTCTACTTATGTAAAAGAAAAGAAAATTCTATGGTAGGCTTGCATTCTACTCTTTAGTTATATTATTATTATGTATAATATATATATATATATATATATATATATATATATATATATAATTTTATCATCTACATTACTTGTTATAACTGTAACCTTTAACCTGTAACTGAGACACATGTAATTTAAATCTGCCTTAGCTCTTAACTGAAATAATTCATTTGAATTATAGATCATTCTAGATATAGGTTTGGTAAATATTTTAATATATATATATATATTTTAATAAATATTTTATTATTGTTATTATTTAATATTTTTTTCTCAATAAATTCCTTTTTTTCCTAATTTGTAACAGTAAATAAAGTCCGACCAGTCGGGTGTATTGTGGGTTGAATTTCTTAGCTTTTAGCATGACCTATAACAGAAACTGGTTGGATGCTTTTGCTTTTTTATTAAACCATGCACCCCTGATGAGTAGTTTAATAAAAAAGCCTTCCACTGTCCACTTATCCATTTGCCTTTCATAATTTTGGTAATCTGTCTTCTATATCACTTCAAACTTCAAGTGATTTTAATAGGATGATTGTAAAAATACTGGTTTCATTGGTTTATTTTTTGTATGGTAATATCTGAATTACTTTGGTTATATTTATAAATGTATTTATATATATATAATGCTTTGAAGCACAGCAATATAAAAACAGTGCATTTCTTGCTAAACTTTAAAATGCCCAATTTCACACAGTTTGTTTTAAAATTCTAAAAATACCAAAAGCTATGAAATCTGCAATATAATTGACGCTGGAAATAAATATTTTTGTTCATTATTGCTATTTTTTAATAGCTATAGTGTAAAGGATAACTATATAAAAAACATATCAGGTACAAGGGGGGAAAATTAAATAGTAGAAATAAGAGAATTTAATGGTCAAGATGTCTTGAAGACAAAGTGTAGCCTTAGCCAATAATTAATACCACTTTCAATGTACTTTTTTTTTATTATCCTCTGTCATCAAAATGTGGTTAACATTATCTCCAATTCGCGCTGTAATCAGAGTTTTGGTAAAATGCACCAAAAATCCATTTTCAATACAAAATACATTGTTTTTACAATTTAAAATACAAAACACTTTCTAAATACAAAATATATATATTTTAAAAATGCATTTAAATAAAAAATACATAAAAAAATAAAATTATTATGCATTAATTTGCACTACTCAAATGCAAAGCTAATTTTCAAAATTAATTAAATTTTTAGAAATTATAAATTTCCAAATAAAGAAGCAAATTTAATTAAAACTCAAGGAAAGATAATAAAAACAAAATTGAAAGATTGTAGCAACAATGTGCTTAAAAGTGTATGAAAGTTAGAAAAAAGAATAACTGATAGTGAATAAACTACTCTTTAAATGTAGTTACCAACTAGGATAACTAACTGCCTAACTGCATCATTTGATTATGGATCCAATAAGGAATCTCCTTCGATGAAACTTAGAAAAAGAATAACTAATAGTGAATAACCTACTCTTTAAATGTAGTTACCAACTAAGAATAACTAACTGCATCATTTGATTACAGATCCAATAAGGAATCTCCTTCAGGAGGCATAGGATAGCATTGCCTGCTACTAAGTAGCCAAAGTTGTAGAAGTCAAAATTGAGACAGTATTCATTTTTCATAAAAAGTTCAGTTCAATTCTATTCAACAGGTGCAGCCATATAAAAAATCTTCAGAAATCTTTGCACAGAAAAAAATAATATGTAGAACAATATACACTAAAATGTCATCCATACGAATTGATTATGATGAAGATTAATGAAGTTCTGTGCTTTAGCTCTTGAGATATAGCTCTCACAGCACACCTGCTAGTTTGAGATTTAGATAATAATTAAATAAATAAAATTAAGTAAATGCATTATAAATCAGAAAATTTATTTTAGAAAGGTACCTTTTATCTACATGGTACTTATTTCATTTCATTTGATATACAAATATAATAAATTTGACTTGGGGGGAGAAAAAAAAGTAGAGTTTTACATACATGTTACGGTAATAATAAAAATACAGCATAACAACAGCACCTTAAGTGGTGCACCCCAAATTTTATCAGCATTAATTTATCTGAAGACCTAAAATAATATGAAATTGGATTAATTTTTTTCCATTAGCTCTTTAGGTATCATGGGATAGGGGAAATCATGAAAAACACAGCAAGTAGTACCACCTATTGAGTGATATACACAAAAAGCTAATTTGCAAATATTTCTGTTCAGATTTATATGCAGTTTCCTAAAATTCTGTTTATTGGTTCTTACAATATACCGATCATGGAATAAAATAATTAAGCATAGCAGTGCTATCTGTTGGGCGATATAAACCCAAAGCTATGTAATACCTAAGTCTGAAATTTGATGATTATTAAACTCCATGCATTAACCCTTGAGATAGAAGGTCGATAAAAAACGTGTCTCACACAAATTAAGAGACAGACACACATTCCCCCAAAATAATTAAATTGCATTCAAGATAGTCTGAAATGTGTAAATCAAGCAAGAAAAAAAAAAAAAAAAAAAGTTATTTTTGTAACTAATCAACAAGAATTACATTTGCTATAGCTAAACAACATATTCATTAACCTCCTTATCTTAGCAATATCAAAAAGTGTGTTTACATTAACTTCTAGAACAAAATGAAAACTAATCAAAACAGACACTTATGTATTTCCTTTTAGTGAATCGTAGTTTTTCTCAATGCAGTTTAAAATTAAAATAATAATAATAATAATAATAATAATAATAATATTAATAATAATGAGTATTTTAAAAATACATTATAAAACTATCAGAAAATACATTATAAAAATACTTTGCTCTTATCAGTTTAAAATACAAAAGTATTTCAAATGCATGTATTTTTTATATTGACCAACTCTGACTGTAATAATATTCTAGCCACCTTTGTAGCAAATTTGTCTGAGCCTGCAACAGGCTAAATTTAATTTTTATTTAAACCTATGTTATCAAATACAATAATAATTTGTGCATTGAAATGCATTTAAATAATATAAATTTGTCATTTTGTGGATTATCAAGGTCTGTCGTCATTCAACTGTGGCCAACCTTTAGCCAGGGTTATTTATAAAATGTGTTCATCTTTTAGCATCAATTTTATCAAAGAAAATGGCATCATTTGGGTACTTTGTTGTCAAAGATATAGAAGTATTGCACATCATCATAGGTAAAAATTGCTAAAAGTGATAAACACTTAGCACTTAAGATCATTTAACTGTATTTATCACTTTCAGCTATTTTGAGCTTACTATAAGTGATTATATCATATATACTTTTATATCAACACCTGTGTCAAGAAAATGGATGCTACATCTCTTAAATGATGTCATTTTTGTTAATGAAATCAATATAAAAAGAAATGCATGCACATTTTGAAAATATGACTGGCTAAGAATTCGTTACAGGTGTATGATGACATACCTTAGTAATCCATTAAAATACTATTTTAAAATATAAACAATTGATTGGATAGCATGGGTAAATTAAAAAGATAATTAAAATAAAATTTACCATGCCTAGGTTTTCAGCTACAATTATGACAATAGACGCTAGGACACAACACTGATACAAGTTAAGGCAATATTTTCAACATTTTATCGTTCTGATACAGCATAATATAGGATAAGCATTAAAAAAATAAAAAATAAAAAACACATTTGATTAATTTCTGTTTTAGATGACACTTTGCACTTGGTAAATCTGAACCAGCAGTTTTTCTTATACTTTATAACAAAAAAGTTTCATGTAAATTGAAAATTTCCAATGGGGTGAGAAAGTGTCAAGACTAGTTGAATCAAGAATATCTGTTTTAAATTGCCAACAGCATATTAATACAGATACCAGGAAGATACTTGACCAAGACAATTTACCAAGAAAAGTTTTCAATAATAACAATTGAATGACAAAAAAGTTATTGGCTGGCCTACATAATGTCTGAGTGAATTATATTGGTCAGGTATTATCAATGTAGTTCCATTGGTAATTTAAGCCAAAAGTTCTGAATTCAACTCCTGCTCTGAATATTTTCTCCTTCTGTTGAAATTTTTTTATCTGGTATGATTTTTTACACAGTCAGTATGATTGAATTACAATAACAAATCTTCATAACATCACTGCTTTGCCTCTTGTGAAAGTTATGAACAATTTAGAAAATTTCTTAAAATAATACTATAATATAGTTAAAATGCTAAAAATTAACATAATACCTGTGATCAGGTGAAAGTCCCATTCCAATTATATGTCCATGTAAATCGATTATATGATCAATCTTATCAAAATAATGCATAACACTTTCCTCGTCATGCCAGTTTGGAGAAATTGTAGGAGTGTGATTTCTCTCTTGTCTTTCTGCTAGCCTTTGCATCAAAGATGGTGTTTCTGTAACTCTTTCAGCAAATCTAAACACAGCATAGAATTTTTACAGCATATAATAAATCTCAATCTCAGTATTAAAAAAATGTAAAAACTGAAATGTAATAGCTTTATTAGTAAAAATGAGTTATTTTAAATCATGATGTCATTTTCTGTTCAAAAGTTTTAAAAAGTCATTATATATTAATCACAGGGGTCGATTTAGAAAAAGAAAGTTGCATAGCACTTAGACACTTTTGTATAGCAAGTAAAAAATAGCTAACGTAACTTTTAAATCTTGAAAATTTACAAAAAAAAAAAAAAAAATTAAAGCAATATTTAATCAAAAGCATAAATGAAAGTAAATAAAATTATACAAAGAATAAAAAATAAATGATAACTCACCTACCCAATATAAATTACTTAGGAAATCAGAAACTGGTTCTTAAATGACTTATAGGTCAGTTTACCTTCGCCACAGGTCAATTAAATATATGTACCAATTCTTAAAAAAATATATTTGTTGTGAGGGTCAATATTTTTTAATAAACCATAAACTCAGAAATACAATTTTTGTAATTTTGGCGAGTAACAATGATTCAGTAATCAATCACAGCGTCAGGACGGGAACAAATCATGTCTTTACTGGGAAAACTGCGCTCACAAGGAAGGTCTCCATACGGGCATACTCAGAAAAATCTGAAAAAATTACAGAATGTTCTTCTCATATAATTATATATGTTTATAAAAAAAATTTCGGCGGAACCACCTTATAACGTCCGTAAAAAAATAATAAAAATTTCGTTTATTTGGCAATTTGTCTCCGGTTGGCGAAAAAACGAAATTTTGAAAAATACGCTTTTACGCTTCGAATACTTTTTAAACAAAAACTTTCTATGTTCAATTTATTTAAATAAGTTTAGTTTAAGTAATTTTAGTTTTGCATTTTTACTTTACTTTAAGTGTAATTTTGTCATATACGTTTATATGTACTTATAACAAAATGAAATTAATATATTTTATCATTTAAAACACAATTTAAATTGATTAAAATTGTTCCAAATTGAAAAATACACTGTTAAAGATCTGCTGCATTTTGTTGCAACGCACTCCCTTTCTTGTATAGAAAACGGTTACTTGGCCGTGAAATGGAGCTTTCTCATTGGTTGGAATAGAGATATTATATACAAGCGGTGGAGTGCGTTGCAACAAAATACAGCAGATTTTTAACAGTGTATGACGCGGTCAATTCACCGTGTTATGGAGCATTCTCATTGGTCAAAAGAGATATTCTATAAAAGAATTTGAGTGACGTTGCAGTAAATGCTGCAGATTTTTAAGAGTGTAATCAATTAAAATCAATTTTCAGATTCGTTAAAATCGTCTGCTTTTGGCGAGGAAATGCACTGCTCGCCAAATCCCGCGTCGCTTTCAGCTTTTCACGCCAATTATTCCAAACTATTTTATTTTTTTACATATCTAATAATGTAATTCCGCCGCTAATTTTCACTGATCCTTTATTACCTACATGAGTAGTTTAATTCGTATTTTTTTCAAAAAATTCTGAGTATGCCCCCAATGGAGACCTTCCTTGTCAGCAATGGCATCTCGCTGTACATCCATTCTAAATAAATACTTGGGGAGAGTGAAAACACAACATATGTTGTGTAAAAAATCTTTAAATTTTAACTTTAAGTGTACATGACATAACAAAGGGTGTGGGAAATATGCATCGCAATGATTGCGATTTAATGCATTTCTTGGATCGCATTTTAGTTAAATTTGAATCGCAAATTGTGATGCGATACCGCTTAAATCGAACCCTGATTAATCATAATATGAAAATGGCATTTAACCTTTTCGCTTCAGCAATGAAAGAAACCCAATTGCCACAATGGGAAGAAATTCCATAAAACAACTGTTAAAATTAAAATTTAAATATAAAAGTGGAATTGTTTATAAAAGTAGCAAGTACGGGCATAAAATAAAATGCTTTCTGCAAATAAAGTGCTTTCATTTCAAAAAACAATTACCAAAATCGGTTCATTAGAAGTCTCAGTTCAGATAACTATAAAAACAGTCTGCTCTTTTAAATATATAGATAAAATAATGATACATAATAGCATTATTGAGAAACATTTGTAATAATCAGCAATGCCTCTTCAGTCACAGACAAAATCTTGCAAAAAGTATTTTTTCCTTTCTTTAAAAAATAGGAAAAGAACTAACAAATTTTTCTGCTTTAAATATATATGGAGGAGATCCAAATACCGGTTACTAGGTGTTCTAAGAACTGAGCACAGTGTAATCTACCAGTGATTGGTAGAGAATGTACCTTTAATTGAAAGAAGAAAGTTATGAGAAATACGTCGCTGAAACCTGTCTCATTTATAAACAGTAAAAGCAAAAGTGTCGAAATGACGAAATTTGTGACATCAAAAGTTTTTCTCCCTTTAAAAAAAAATACTGATCGTAAGTTATTTTCTAGACATATTTAGTTCTCAATTGCCACATACACATTGTTTGTATTTTACTATATGAATGAGTAATACCTGTTTTAACTTAAACATAGCAGTGGTCCAAATACTGGCTATCTAGAATGATCTAAATACCGGCTACCCAATATTTAGACCTCTCTGGGTTTAATCTGTTTGAAATGAAGGAAATTAAATTAATTTACATAGTTCTATAATTAATAAATTTATTTATATGTTTTAGAAATAGTTGCAGTCTTATTTCGCAATAAAAAAAGAAGTAACTGTGGCCAGAAGTCTTTAAGAGTGACACTGGTATTACTTCACGAAAAAAGCGCTGTTGAACACTTCAAAATTGTCTGCAATAAACATGAAGTAAAAGAATAAAAATTATAAAGTAAGTAAAAGAAAAAAATAGACGAAAGGGACAGAAATTTGATTTTTCAAAAGTGAAATGAAGCAGTTTATGTTTTCTGAGAGGATGCTTTCTCTAAGGACAAGAATGTGGGAGGTGACTCTTGGTCTAATATTAAAAATGCAATATGTGGGCCCATAGTGACTGCACCTATGTAGAGAGTGATTATTAAGTTTGCGATTTTGTTCAGATAAAATAGTTATCATTTAGAACAGCGAGTTTTTTTTCTTCTTTTTAATATTAAAAGACAAAACTAGAAATGTAATGGAAAGATTATTTTTAGAGATAGTTGTTAAGAATTTTAGTTTGAAAATTATAGTTAATTAATAATTAGAAGTTAATTATACTAATTAGAAGTTTGACAAAAGCACTTGATAATTAAAAATTACATATTTTTTTTCTGTATAAGAAATGTTATTAATCAATAAAATTTATTTATATAATGTTTTTATTGCTAAATATTTGAAATTAGCAGTATTTGCGTGATTCTTTTGAAAAAAATTCAAGTAGTCAGTGTTTAAACCTCATTTTCAAAATTCAGAATTTGAAGACTTTCTGAATTTTGCATTTTATAAACAGAAAGTGTCTTTTAAATTGATTTTTTTCCTTCTCTAAACAGGTATAAGACACTCAAGGTACCTTGCTGTAACTTTTTCTTTTTCTAATTTTGAAAATTGTAGGATCTAGATTGAAAACAAAATGGTAACTGGTATTTGGAACTTTTCCTCTATATATATTCACATAAAATATAATAAATGTAGAAATGAAAACAGAATTTTGTTAATTTCAATTTTGAAGGGGATACAAAAAGATAAAGCTATACTTAATTGACTACTCCAAGTCTTAAACATTGGTGCAGATCCAAATTATAAAAGGGGTTCAATTTTCAATTTTAATATAGTATGTTCCATGTGGTGAATATGGTATTGACTATTAGTAATATTAATTACTAATGTAATCATTTTAAAATAGTGTATTTAATGTAATGATTTTTTTTTTCATTTTTTACAAAGCAAATAATAAATGTGGTTTACCATATTTTTATATTTTTTAAAGGGAGATGTGAAGGAAAATCTAAATTATTTGAATGGAGTATATTTTGGTCAATATGAAGTCATTTTACATGGACTGGTAACTTCCAACTGTGAAAAGATGATGATAATTCAAGGAGTCATTGAAAAAGATTGAAATACTTTCTGGATTAGTCATATTTTCCATGATTTTGTGATTTTATCCAGATTACCACAATTGGTAAATAATAATAATAATATGACTTTTCCCATTATCAACATATTTCCATAACAATTATAGATTGTTAGAATGCCTTGAAAAATTTTCACATTTTCTAGGTCTGTGACCATCCTGCTATAAATTTGAAGTTTCTGTAATTGTAAAATAATCTTTTCCCCCCTTTTTATCAAATAACTAACTAACACACACACATACAGAAATCCTCTTTAATAAAAAGCTACATGTTGATGAAGACTAGCTTTTTCGCTAATCATTGCCACAGATCAGTGGCGTAGCTACATATTCAGCACCCTGGAGCAAGTAAAATTTTTGCGCCCTTTTGTCACATAAAAATGTTCTGCCTAATTTTGTTTTGAAGTTTAAAATTTACATACTAGTCTTAATTAGATTTAAAACCTTACTCCTATTTGAAAGGTCTAAGTATTTTCACATATTAAATACAAATATTTTAAACTAGTAAAAAAAATTTTCGTTCGGTGTTTGCGTATGTGTCTGTCTATCTGTTTACAATGCCAATGGCTAGCAAAACCTACAGCATGCACGAGTTTTAAAAAATTGCGACGAATATTGAAGGCCTCTGCTTATGTTTCTGAACATGTGAATTTTTAATTTTTAATAATTAGTTGAGAAATTGGTTAAAAATTTCAAAATAAATGGATGGAAAATTATTCATAATTCAACAAAAAACAAAGTTTTTTTTAAAATCATACCTATACTACAGACAATTTCTTTGAAAACTGGAAGAGAGGAAGAAGGGTTAATAGAACTAACAGTGCTGCTGGGGCGATAAATGTACCAGCCCTTAAAAAAAGGGCTATATCTTAAATTTTACGGGCCAAAAAACTCAAATTTCACAGTCTGTCAAAAAATAATTGCTTTTTCAAAAACTCTAAAAATTATTCCTACACTCCTATATAAAACTGAGAAATCCCTTACAATCCATTTGTAAATCTCTTTATTTGCGTTCAAATAAACAGATTTTTGAAAAATCATTCATAGTTAGAGCCAGGGCCGGGGAGTCGTAGTCGGACCAGTTTTTAAGTAAAAGAGCCGGATTGGTTAAAAAAACAAGCTGACCTCGATTTTTTTTTTTCTTAAACACTTTAAAATGGAATTAAACCAAACATATGTATTTTTAATCCATATATAATCCATATTAATTTAAATACATACATATTGTTATTTTTTTATTATATCAAGCTATCCAAGTTAAAGATTTTCAATATACTGCCCGGCATACATAGTAGATGAAAACCGTTTTGAATTAAAAAGTCTAGTAGATCCCGAATTAACTAATAAAGTTTTCCTCTTTACCTTTTTTTTTTTTCCCTTTCCGTCGAATTTTTTCTGTCCTGGAAGACATGAATTGACATCAAAATTGTAAAATATTCCCTCTTTCAAGTCTACAGATCCGAAATAGTAAAATTTCTGTTTCGTTTTGTTCTTTAAAATTCGATAGTTGGATTTTTTAAGCTGTGATATGCAAAATACTAAAACGGAAAATTTCTCATTCCTTTTTTAATTTCAAAGTTCTAAGGTTTGAATTAGTACCGAAATAGTGAAAATTTTGCCTTACATTTTTGCGTTGCCTCATAATTTTAACTAATAACAACGCCAGTGTATTAGATAGCCCGGAGTCGGAGTCGAAGCTGTTAAAATTTTCGGAGTCAGTCGGATTCGTAATCGGACATTTTCTTCACAGACTGGTCAGAGTCGGTTTCAAAGGCAGATCACTGTCGCCAGTAGGTAGTAGCGTTTATAGACAACCTGTATTCTTTTTATTCAATTATTCCTGTATTCAATTTATAAATTTAATTTTAATGCATCCAGATGTAGAATTTTTTGTTGAGTTCAGATATATAAATTTCTTTTACAATGCTAGATATTAATAATTATTTCTTTAATTGGATGATTCCTTTTAAACTCTTATTTTAAAAGCTACCGAAACTACAAATGATTTGTATACTAGATTCTTTAGAATAGGTCACTTCTCTATTTTCACATTAGATAGAGAATACAACACATAAATTTCTAGTTTTTTTTTTTTTTTTTTTTTTTATGCTTTGTTAAAACACAAATGTGTTATAATTAAGAAAACTGATGAACTGATCGATTTGTAACTTTCAGATAATTTATAACGCATCATAAATTTTTTTTTTTAAGTAGGAGGCATCAAATTTCGTGGACAAAAGAAGAGGGCGATAAAAATTATTTAAGGAGCGCGATCAAATATTCAAAACCTTACTGCTATGAGTTTTGCTACACGGTACAGCAGGCAGCGAAGACCCGGCTTAAGATTGGGTCTATTTATGAGATTTTGCAGTCACGGGCAGACTAAATTTCTTGGAAAATACGTCATTAGAAAAATAGTTAAGATTTATGGAGGAAAATATTCATTTTCTTTAAAATGCGAGGTCTTTATCACCAGCTGAAATATATCCACCTTTGTATAAAATTAGGATCTAAAGTTTTTTTCATTGTTATACTTTTTGAATACAATTTTTTTTGTAAACCGTTCGTAAAGTGCAATGGAGTAAATCAAGATTTTTTTTCCTTTTATAATTCGAAAACTCATTGATTACTAATGTGTGGTATCGGATGTTGTTAAGGGGGGGGGGGGGCAGAGCCTGATTACGGCATAAGCAAACTCGTGTTATTTTTTTCAAAATATATGTTTTCCCTTATTTAATCCTAAAATTCTGTTACGAAATAAGACATTATGTGGGAAAATGTATAATATACATTTTTTTTCGAAATTTTTTTTTTTCGATATTTTCGAAAAATGTCGTGTAAATTTGCGTAGGCGATAATCAGGTTCTAAGGTAACTGAATTTGATACTTAAATTTTTCAGTAAAAAGGCTTATCAATTCTGCATTTGAGATTTGTCATATTCTCAAAATACGCACAAAGTTTAATTTTCCGCTTTCAATTTATCTTCCACTACATTTATTCCGACTCTATTGTTTTGTAATGTGTATTGATATATTTTTTCTACAAGGAAAAAAAAATTTCAAGATTGACGTTTTTGTTTGTTTGTAAAGTGGTCAATAATTTTCTTAAACTTGTCAAGCTATTATTTTAATGGTTAAAAAAATCTAAATAGCTAAGACATTACGGTTACACCTTAAAAATAGGTTTCTCAGTGATGATTTCTTTGGTTATGATTATTTCCGATTATTATTATTAGATAATTTTTTAAAACGTTTTCAAGAAAATTCTTGTTTGGTAATTGTGGTGGCCAATAAAGTGATCGATTGGAATTCTGTAAACAAGTTTTTATTACCTCAAGATTGGAAAATCCTCAACTGGCGTCTACAGAAAATTTACAGGGGAAAAAATCAGGCATGCTAAAACGGTATTAGAGAAGTTATTTGAAGTTGCAAGATGGTAGGAATTAAATTAAAACTTTGTAAATAGAAATGATTGCTTTTAACTGAGTATAAAAATGTATTTTAAACGAAATAGTTGAAGTTAAACACAAGATAAAATGTCGTAGGATATTTTGATTGTAACAAGTATTTGATTAATAAGGTTAAAATATGCAAATATATATTAAAAAAATATTTTGCTCTTTCAAATTTTGTGCCCTCTGGATTCGTGCGCCTGGAGCAGTTTGCTCCAATTGCTCCACGGTAGCTACGCCCCTGCCACAGATTAATCTAAAAAAATGAAACATTTGAAGTTATTGAAACTAGTCGTTGGGGGCCACCGTAATACTTACCCATCATATATATGCATATATAATACACAAAAATAAAACATTTGTAAACTATTTATAAAATGCATTGCAATTCCAAAACAAAATTTAAATGCATATTTAAATACTTTTATTATGCATAGTAATGCTCTATTAATGAGTTGCTGATGAATCTATTTCGAGAAATTATACAACACGCCAAACTACTCATGTAGTATTGAATTGCAAAAAAGAAACACCCTTATAACTCCAAAAATAATAATCTTATTAACTAACAATTTATTGCATTGGATGAAGCGTCTCATTTCCAATTAAAATATATTTTTGAATCGAAATTTGAATGAAATACAGGGTCAGGAAAAATCGAAGAATGTGGAAAACAGGATTACAGATATCTCTGCAACCAATAATCCGATCAACTTCGTTCTTTATGCAAAATTTGTATTATTTTATTGCCTTTTATAATCACTCCTTAAAATAAAAAAATTCGAAACATTTTAAATACCGTTCATTAGAACAAATTTTTCGAGAGTCCGAAAAAAAATTGTTCCGGATAATTGAGGTTATTGATATTAAATAGGCTTCGTCCCATTCTTACATACTTACTAAGTACATACAAAATTTCAAGCCTTTATCTCAATTTGTTCGGGAGATAGAGCGTTTACAGACAAACAGACAAAGAGACGGACGGCAAATTTTTTTTTCTAAAAATATGTTTTTTGAAATCTTCAGTGTCCAAAGCGTGTAAATCCGTCAAAAAAAAATTTCAATTTAAAAAATGATTGCAAGACTTACCCTATACTACGTATGATGGGTAAGTAGAAACTGATAGCTCAAAAAGTATTTGTCAGAAAATTTTTAGACAAACTACATAAGAAAGGCAAAAAAATAATATTTTTAAAATATAAATTTCAAATCTAATGATTAAGCCCTTTTTCAAATATTGAATTTCGAAAATTAACAAATTTCACAATGAAGTATCATAACAAAATCTTCACACATAAAAGATAATAACAGCAATGTGTCCTGACGTGTTTACTGGCTATAGCACAAATACCAAATTGGCTATTTATCATATCGCCAAGCTAACATAAAAATACTCTTTTTTTCTTTTTTTTAGTATTAATGTAATAAACATAGTCTTTAGTTTGTTTGTTCCAGGTTTGTGTTTTAAATTATTTTTGAAAAATTGCTTTGATGAATGATCAATCCATTTTCCTTCCCTCTTTTTTTATTGCAAACTTAAATCTCAACATAGCTTAGCTTAAATTTTACACCGTTCAACAGGGAGAGTGTACTTTCAAATGTAAAGTATTTGAAAACTATATTTCACTTTACTGACTTTTTATGATTTTTAAACCAAATAGCTCGATTACAGAACAACAATATTTTAATATTTTTATCAATTATTTAAAATTTTAAGGGAAAACCATGATTCCTACCAAGTGTCCTAAGGCAGACATTTACACTAGTAAATAAACAAATAAATACATTGAGAAGCTTTATACTTAAATTAGCAACAAAAAACTGAAAGGACAAAAAGATAAAAAAAAAATTATGAGTAGTTTAACATAATAACAAAAAGTAACAATAATTAGCAAAATATAAAGTTGAAGATTGATTTGTATCACAGAATTAATAATAATAATTAAAAATATATATATTGGCAAGAAAAAAAATGCAATATCAATTAATTCTTATAGGATGCATAATACAAACTACAGTTTTAAAAATACTATTTGCAATAGTGGATTACAAGCATAATATTTGATAAATCTAATACTTGAATGTACACTAATTAAAATTTAAGTTCAGCTTATAGATATTAATATAGCCAATCATGGATTGAACATCATCTGCTTATAATGCTACTTTGTATATAGTGTCAAATTTCTATGATTCTAATTATGGAAAAAAGCAATTTAATGTAACTTACAGTGATCCATGTATGATGTCAAAATGTATTACTAGTCACAGTAATGCTATATGAAAAATTGACTGTATAAATCTTATAAATTTGTTTTTTCTCAATTATAAAGAGTTTATACTTAATAAACCCAAACACTTAAAGTAAATCCATAAGTTTAAATCAGGAGGACCATTTTCATAGTTTATAATGATGGATCAGATGATTATCGCAAAAGAAAATGATAGCAAGAAGAAAAATAATAATAACAACTTAAAATTACTAAAACAATAAAATTTTAAAATACTATATTTTCTCTTATAGAAGCAAAAATAATTTTAATGAATGTAGTAAAGGTAAATAAAATGGAAATTAAAATGATTGGTAAATATGCATACTTAAATGGTTTTATTCTTTTAAAGCCAATTTGATGAGGTGTATATGTTAAGGAGCCTGTAGTAAATATTAAAAACTTCTCACGGGGATCAAGAATTTTTTCGATGCTAGTATCTTCTTCTTGACTATCACATCCATCTAAATCACTTTCTTCTTCAGAATGAGTCACAGGAACTGTTTCTTCTTCATGTATCTTCCGATTTTTATGTTTTCGGGAGCGCTTACTAACTCTGATTTGATTATTTTCGTCTTCTGAAAAATTATAAATAGCAAAAATTACATGGCAAATCTCTAACATAAACATTTATCCATTTTTTATTTAAGATAAATAATAGTAAATTTTAATGAGTAAGTAATTGAATCAGAAAAATATTGCACTACACTTTATTTGAAATCATTAATAATATTATATTTAACTTAAAACTAGTATTTTAATTAATTAAATCTATTCTTTCTTACATATTTTTATGTATTTATTATTCTTTCTAACATACTGAAAACAAATTAAGTATGGAAATATTTTAATGGCTTATTTATTTTTTACTTTAAAAATATCTGAATACTCTTTCAAAACAAGACACAGGAAGGAAACATTCGATGTTTTTGCTTAAGAAACTTTAATGTTGTTAAATATTTTAATGAAACAAATCAATATTTCATTTTTATTTCTAATATAATATACGAAACTTTAAAGTACATCATAATGAAATTTCAGACCCCCTAAAATATGACAATTGAATTAAATTTTAAATGAAATGTTTTATATGTTCATTAAATTAATTTGCAAAATCTCTTATTCTAAAAATTCACAAATAAATTTCATATATACTCTAGTCAAACAATTCGGATCCTATGTTAATATAGTGAAGAGATATTATGGTATAACTGGATCAGATAAAGCTATCTGAAAGCTAATTAAAGATTATATTTTACATTTTCATCAGATATATATATTATCAAAGATATAGTTGTATGGTTAGTTTGTTGTAAATAGTTAAAATATTATATATTGTCTAGTAATCTTGGGTATGAATTATATATTATGTAACAATCTTATCTAAATCTAATAATAAGGCTTGGGGACGATCCACTTTTAGCACTATGTTTTTTTTCCATGGTGCTTTGACAAAATTTGAGCATTTCTGCAAACTTTTAACAAAAATTGCATTTTTTAGCAATTATTTGAAGAAAAATGTAATTGGTTATTTTGTTCTTTTGTGGTTATTTGACTTCTTTTTGACGAAATTCACCTTTTTTGATGACATTTACATTTTTTTGCGAACAGCTTGTAATGAAATTTGCGGTTATTTTGCACCTTTTGACAAAATGCGCCATTGTTTCACAATCTTTTGACGAAATTTTTTGCTGTTTCACGATTTTTTGACAAAATTTGTGGTTTTCATTCGCGTTCTTTTGACAAAATTCTCAGTTATTTTGCCATGATTTAAACAAAAATCACTGTTATTTTGAAACTTTTGGAAAATTTCGCAATCGCTTGACAAGATATTTTGTTGTTTTGCAAAATTTTGGTAATTTTTGCTGTTTTTTCATGGTTTTTTGACAATGTTTGCGATTTTTTTGAGAAATTTGCAATTTTTTTGCATTGTTTTGACTAGAAGTGCCAGCCTTTTGCGATCTTTATGCGAAATTTGTGTTCATTTCGCCATCTTATGACGAAACTTGTGGTACTTTTGTGATCTTTTGATGGAATTTGCTGTTCCTTTGCAATATTTTGACAAAACTCACTTTTTCGCGATCATTTGATGAAATTTGCAGCTATTTTTCAATTCTTTGACGAAATTCATGGTTTTTTTTCATGAAATTTGCATTTTTTCTTAACTCTTGGACAAATTCGTGGCATTTTTAAGTTCAACTTTCGTAACTGAACGTCTTAAATTTTAAGAAAATTCGGAACAGAATCACCCTTGATATACAGTACATATTCTCAGATTGATTTTGTGAAGGTTGGTATACGGATCTTTTTATGTGTAGCAAAATTTTTCTATCTCAGGGTATTATAGAATTCTTTGTTGAAATCAAAATCAATTGTAGATTTTTTTGCAAAGTTCCCTAGGTGGTTAAAATTTGCCCCGATCTTAGATTGCCAGATCAAACATATTCTGCCCCCCTGGAGATAATTTGGTTGGATGAAACAACCTTTTTTTTTTACATTATTCTGCTATAATTTACTACTGAAAATATTACATGAATATGAATAAACTCTGTAAAATTTGTCAAATGTTAAAGCATTAATTCGAATATATGCAATACTGTTTGAAGCAATGTACATTGGCTCCTTTTGATTTACTTTATTTATTCTTTTAATATTATGTAAAACGTTTTTATTGAAACATTAAAGAAGAACTAAATTATGTATAGTTGTATGAATAAAATAACTTTTTAGAAAAAAAAGGCAACGTAAAACAGCAAATAGATTCTAATTTCTGCAATCACCAAATGGGCACTCATTTGACACTTCTTAATGCATACTTAAATTACTAATGCAATTCAGGAAGGAGTTAATATTTGGAGAAAATACTGTTCATGAAAAAAGCTTAAACTTTTGTAATTTCTAAAAGTAAATTGGCAATTCTCACTTTTTTTCTTTATTAATTGGCTGCATATGCATTCACCTTTTGTTACTCAGTCTGTCAGTATAGTACAATAAAACTTTGTACCAATGAATTTATTTCACTTACAGCTAAAATTACTTCTTAACGGATTCAAATTAGCTTAATTTTGATAAATAAACTAATATAAACTGTGGAAAACTGGCTAGGTTGCCAATGAACTAAATGGCATGTAAATTCTCTCAGGCATTATACAATACGAACTTCCATACTACACGTAATGCATGTGAGAGATAACCAAAGGTGTGTAAAGAGATAATTGTGCCCGGGACAAAGCTCCAATTTCGCATTCCCTTCCCTCAACTTTTTCTTGTAAGAAGCCAAAAATGACATTGGTAGTATAAATTTGGCGCCCTTAAATTTTCATGCTTGTGGCGACCACCTTCTTTGCCCCCCCCCCCCTTTTGTACAGCACTAGAGACAAAGGTTAAAATACAAATACAACCTTTGTCTTTTACTACATTTATATTAATATTCCTCTAGTATTTGTTTGAATGCTATCTGTTTCTGGTATATACTGTGCAGCATATATTTCATTTTTTCTATTAAACAAAATTTCTGGAACAAAACATATTTATTTAATCTCATCATAAGGTATCAAAGTATTAATTTAGGAAACTGCATGCAATACATTTTCATATTTTTAAGCTATCTTCTACAGAAACAAGTATTCATTACAACTGGAAGACATTATTTTCAAATTGGCTAGAATTTTTTAAAACAATAGTATAGTTCCATATTATCAGTATATTATATACATCTACCATTAACTTATTAATAATTAAACTCCATATTTGCTTTGGCATTTATGTTGCTAAGTACTATAGTACAAATAATATGTACTGTAATTAGTAAGAAAATTTATTTTAAGTAACCACTTATCTATTTTTTAAAAATTGTATTCATTTGTTATAACAATCAAATAATAGCATTGTAGATGTAGGTAGCTTTGTCTTTCGGCAAGCTATATTTTCAGACTCAGCTTCGTCAATGAACACAATTTTATCCTACAGTTCGAAAGAAAACATGATGAAAAGCATGACAAATAAAATTATAGCATTTATATACCACTTAAACCACTCCATTCTTCATCCCAGGGTAATAATGGATCTTCAAAATCTGAACTGGTATTTTCATCTTCTTCACTAGAGTATGTAGCTATTTCTGCTCTTTCAGCTTTACGATATTCTTGACTGTAGCGTATTGGACTATCCATTGTACAGGCCTCTTTACTTTCAGCAGTAAAATCAACCTGAGAAATTATTAAATTTTAAAATTAAAATTTTAATCTAGAACCACAGGCTGTTTCAAAAGTTATTTTGTCCTGAATTGATAAAAACTTTTAAAAATGCACAACCATACAGTGTGTCATAAGTTTATGAACAATGAAAAAAAAAATCCATAATTTAACACTCACACATAACATTATTTATTTATTGTATTTCTCTGGTTTCAGATAACTCAATACACAGTGAAACTCATTAAAGATATGCCTGTTTAATATGTGATTTCAATTAAAACATGAATGATCTGCAATCCCTTGGAAAAGAAACTTGTGTGTAAAATTACCTGGATAAGATACGATCCTGCTTAAGATATGAAATTTCCTCGATTCCTTGATTCATATCTTAAACAAGTTTCCCTGTATAAACCTGTTTAAATTGAATCACTCAAGTTTCTGCAATGTTACAGATAGCAAATAATATTATGTATTCTCTATGATGACATAAAGTTCGTCAGCAGGATCATATGACTTTCTGTTCTTTTAAATTTTACAAGATATCCCAAATATTCTCAATTATGTTTTCACCCAGGTTTAAACTTAGGCAATCTAAATACTGGAAATATTATATGAAAAGACACCATTTTATATGTTATGAGTTGTGGAATGAAACATTATTGCCATGAAATTTTCATTGAATATCTTATTAAAAATTTGCTAAACAGAAACAAATACACTACACAAAACAATTAGAAGAGCACATAATTTAAATAAAACTACTCAAATACTTACACAGATAAGTAACATAAAATAAATCACCAATAATTTAAAGCCTAACAGGAAACAGAAGAAGAAAACTTCATATGCAAATCAAAGTTCATGACATCAAAAACAGAAAAAGACAAAAAGGGTAGAATTTAGGATGTTGCAGGAACATATGTTTCAATGCCTTAACTGCAAAATTTTATTGCTTTTTTTTTTTTTTTTTTTTTTTTTTGTGAAAAAGGATGACTTGGAAATGTTTCAACAACATGATTTACTAGAATCCATGGCATGGCAAAGTTGTAATATAAGTTAATTCTTATTGTAATGCAATATTTTCTAAACATCTCCAAAAATTCTTTCTTGGCCTATTGTCATATGAATATTAATTCAATAATATGCAAAAAGCAACATTTGTTATCCTTATCTTTCAGACAATGAAATATTCATTAAACTCTAATTTATCTATGTGGAAAGCTAGTGTCAATGTTATTAATGTAAAAGTGAATTTTTCTAAAAATTGAAAAAAAAAAAAAAAGGAACCGAAAGGGTTAAAACTATCCAATCTTAATTATTTCCAATTTTGAATGAATTTGTAAAAATATGTGTAATATCTGAAGACACATCATTCACTTTAATATTTTAAAGTAACAAAGGTAATGTTGCGAATATACCGTATTTACTCGTGTATAGGACGCACGCGTGTATAAGGCGCACCCCTACTTTACAAGTAAAAATGGCGATTTCTTAAAATCTCGTATATAAGGCGCACCATAAATTTGATACGCTAATGAAGAATGACCAAATGAATTTCAGAAAAAAAAAAGTCGAAAAAAACATTACACCAGACCAGAAAACAAGACAAAAATGCATTTTTAGACTTCGGGTTGAAAGAGAATGACGGGAAATAGGAATGAGTGACAGTAAAGAGAATTGCTAATTAGCGTTTAGATAATGTCATTAGCTCTGTTGTACAAAAAACTGCAAGGAATGAAATAAATATGCAGTAATACTTCAATTAAGTAACATTTTCTGAGTTTTACTATCTTCTTTGAATAATTTCTTGTTTCATATGTATATGGTTCGACTGCATCCACCAGTAAAAAATTATTCCATGTATAAGGTGCACCTAGGAGCTTTGCCCTAATTTTTTGGAAAAAAAGTGCGCCTTATACACAAGTAAATACGGTAACTGTAATATTAAGAAATTACCACTTAGTGCTTACATTAACGAACTGCTTTTGTTATTTTAAGTCAACTGATAAATAATAAATAGTAATTAGTTGAAAGAAAATAATTGCAGGGTATCCAGTAATAAAATTATGAAATTACAAGAAAAAGGAATTAATTATGCATATGCAAAACTACTGATACGTTATTAACATTAGGCAATCCAATACAGGTTAACCCTTTCGCGATGAGAGCCTTTTACAAAATTTTTAATGTTTTGTCACTGGTTTTTAAAAACAGAAAATTGTGCCTTGTTAAATCAAGTAAAGGCTTAGATTAAAAAAGGCAAATTTTGCATTAAAATTTTACTGGTGCAGATAAACAAGGAATTTAAGCCTTTTTGAGTCACGTACACTAGGGTGGAGTGAAAAATCGAAAGTTGGAATTTTGATTTTGGATAGCAGCCAAAAGTTGCCTTTTACTACCTCTAATACACGTGCAAAATTTCATGAATTTTGAAAAACGTCTTCAGTCCCCTACCAGGACATTTATATTTTCATTGATTTACAACGATAGATTCTTACCATAAATTGTACATCAGTAGAAAATTTTGATAATCTCGTTTGAGATTTTTATATTTAAAATGTTTAGTGTAATTCCTTTCATCAGTTTCAAACTTTAAATTTTTATTTTTAAATATTTGAAACGGTTTATTGAGTTTTAAAAATTGTATGTTGTCATTTTTACAGTCAAATGAGTGCGTGTGTAAGCAAACCGAGGTTTACCATTACCAGAAGTTGGCGATTCTTCAAAATTAAATAAAGCTGTTTTGCCAATGAAAGCAGAATGTTATAAAATATTATTATTATACAAAACAATAAATAAAACACAGCAGTAATTGTAAAGTTTCACCAAAATCAGAGGTAAAAAAAATCTTAAGAAAAAACATCGAAGGCATCAATTATTGTAGTTTCCCAAAGAGGTATTGATCAAATGATAGGCAACAATTTTTCTGAATATCAGAAGCTTATTCAATTCCCCAAAATCAAAAGAAATGATGGAAAATTGGAGATAGATTATATGAAAGAACTATAAGTGAAAAACATAGCCTTTGATTTTAATAGTCAAATTAATTGTATTTGGGATACATTACACCATCTTTTGAAGCAGGACAGATGCTTGCAGGAATTATTAAAATATTGGGTTCTACTATGTCATCCCGACGACCCAAAAAGTAACTCCAAACTATAAGATTAAATGCCAATAATGGATGATCGTGAATGTCACATTAAAAGATATTAAATACAATTGACTTGCTTAAAATGTCATTAAGTGATTTTTATTTCGACTTTTTATTTGTATATTTTTTAATATTCTACTAATCATTTGTTTTTTTCATTATTTAAAATAAAAATTATGTCAATATGTATAATTTGTCTATTAGTTTGGCGATTTGTATAATTTGGTGAAACTTGTCAACGGGATAACAGAGTAGTACCAAATATTGCACTGAAAAACATTTAAACTTTGATAAATTTATGACAATAGATTGTGACGGAACAAATGTAAACAGTAAGGCAAAAAATCATGCTAATAGATTTTTGAAACTAACATTTAATCGTCCGTTGTAGTGAATTAATATGTCAGCTCTCTACAAACGAACTTGATAAACAAAATAAAGGCTCACAAGCTTTTCCTGTCATAATTGGAAAGTCGTTGGATCAAAGTGAACCATAGACAGGTATGGAAATTAAAAAATATTTGCTCCTATCACCAAGAAATGAACTCTGGAGAGTTAAGTGCAAACCAAAATTATTTTTATGAGATGTGTCAAACATTTGCATCTGGTTAATGCTCCTCAAAATGGTAAATCGTAATCCAGCAAGAATGTCGCACTCTAAATGATCGACTATTGCCAAATGACTACTTGGTTTGCAGATTGGAGGTCAGAATTCATCCCAAATCTTAAGATTATGGCTGAATTTGTAATGAAAGTACATTCGTCTATGTTGTTTCATTTCAAGAAAGATTCTTCTTGCAAAAATAGAGCTCAAAATGTTTTTTTAAACAATTAATTTGTTTCGTTATTTGAGGGAATATTTAAGGAAAATTGTCGATCCCGTTATTCAACAAAACGTATACTTCTGTCATTGAGATAAAAATTTACAGGAACTGATAAAAAAAATCATGCTTGAGAATTTGAAATCCGAAGAATATTGAAGATGAAGTATATTGTATGTTCTACAATAAGACAGTTTCATATTCCAATACTAAAATTCAGTGTTACAAACTATATAAACATTATTGATTGGCAAGAATGTGAAATCACCCCACATACTGAATAGTGTAACAAGAGAGAAGCTGGAAATTCATAGAAAAAGTTCGGAAATCCCATCTTTTCAATTGAAAAATTTTCCTGTTAGATTCAAGTATTCGAAAGATGTGTAAACTTAATTACTGAAGCACCATTAGCGGCTGTAGTAGTAGAAGCAAGGAACGGATATATATAAGCGAAAATCAAATCACTAAAGGTAATACATAATTTTGATAACAAAGACCAATATAAATTAGGGTGAAATAAAAGATCGTTTTACAATACATCATATATATTCTTTTCATTACATTACTATATATTCAGAAAATTGTGTTTCCTTTATATTTAGAGAACTATCTTTCATGTGCATTCGAAAAATAAAAGTGAATTGCGTGTCTAATTATTATGCTTTTTCTTCTCTGCGACAATATGATCCCCATTTTAGGCTTTTATTCGCGATACAAAGAGTTAAAACACAACGACACACAAGATCGTTCACAAGTAATTCTTTAAGAAGTCATTTTTTGAGGATCATTTTACTGAAATCAGAAATTTAGTTTAAAAAAAAGTTTAATAATATACACTACATTGGTTTTCACATATAATGGGCATAATCTTTAAGAGCTGGTAGGGAACTAAATATATATTAAATGAAATTTTAACCTTATATTCAGTGTGCCAAAAAGCAATATTTTAGATCTATCCAAAGAAAACAAAATTATCATTTACATTCCATAGTGAAATCTTGATTTTCACATGTAAAGAGCGTAATCTTTAAGAGCTGGTAGGGGACTAAAGATGAATTCCAAACTAAGTGAAATTTTAACCTTATATTCAATGTGCCAAAAGGCAACTTTTTAGACCTATCCAAAGAAAAAATTCCGAAATTTTTTTTGGTTATTTTCACTCCACCCTAACGTACACGTGTCATTTGTTCCCAAGGTATTAAAGATGTGAATATACTGCTCATTATATAGTGCAGATAAAAATAATTTTTAATTGAAAACTAATAGATATTTAAAATTTAGAATACCTTTTAGACGTACAGTAAAAAGAATGCTATGTTTGTTAATTATTATAGATTTTACTATTCATAGAGTAATTGTAATTTTGATTATTTCAATGTTTAATTGTATAGTTTGATTACATACGTATTAATTTTCTTGTTTATTTATTTGTAAAATTTTAATTTCATTTGGCAAATTAGTTATGTAATACATACAGACATAAATAAATGGTGAATTACATACATTATTTTAAGTGCAAATTGATTTATCTTCCATAATTTAGTTGTACATAGATTTAGAAATATTCATGCTTAAACATTATTAAAAAAAAAAAAATAAATAAATAAAAATAAAAAAAAATCAGTAAATAGGGGTGCAATTTTCAGACAAATTGTATTTAACCCCTTGCGGCACGGTGGTTTCATAGATATACCACTTAATTTTAATTCCCAAATACCACATTGGCACCGGAATTTTGTTTAAAAAAATTACGGTTTATTGAATGCGTGAAATATAGCGTTTTCTTATTATAACAAATAAAGTTGTTTTCAAATTCCGGTGTCAGTCATTAATTTCAACATTTAAGCAATGAATTTGTCCTGCACCGCAAAGGGTTAAAAGCATATATATATATATATATTTAAAGGTATAAATAAGGAAAATTGAGCAAAATTTAGAAGTAAAAAAAAAATGCAGTAAAAACAAGAAAGACAGAATTTTTTAAAGCTTTCTGTGACAAGTGAAATTCACAACAAAAATTTTCTGCATTGTAATATTTCTTAATTAAAGAAATGAATGCAAAATTATGCATAACACAATTAGAAAACACCTGTCGACTTGGCCTACAGGCGGAGGTAGATTTCGAAGTGCTCATTTCAACAAAAAATACAATATGATAAGAGATAAACCTAGTTTAACAATTTTATTTTGACGCTTTTAAACAATTTTTAATTTCATTTTTCTATAAGAGCTAGTTTTATCAGAATTATCTTAAGTGAAATTCGGCTCAAAATGTCCACTTTGACAGCATTTTGTGAATTATATTCTGACTTTATGAAAAAATCGACCAATAAGGCACATTATATAGTTTCTAAATAAGAGAAACTGTCAATTGAATGTGTTTGAGAGCAAAATTGAATTTAAAAATCAGTTAGAAAATAAGCAATTTGTTATTTGAATAAGTTCTTAATTCTTCAATCATGTTCGCTTTGGTAAACTCTGTTCAAAATGCCTACTTTGAAAGCATTTAAAAAAATATATATTCTGGATTTATCAAAAAACTAGCCAATACGTCACATTATACAATTCCCAAGTAAAAGAACCGGGTACTTACCGGGGGTTTGGATGTGTTTAAAATCAAAAATGAATTTAAAAGTGAATCAGAAAATAAGCAATTTGTTATTTGAATACTTTCTCGATTTTTCTATCACGATCGCTTCGGGAAATTCTGTCCAAAATGCCCATTTTGAAAGCATTTTTAAAATATATTCTACTTTTATTAAAAAACTGGCCAATACATCACATTATATGGTTTCCAAATAAGAGAGCCTGACATTTGAATGCATTTAAAATCAAAAATGAATTTAAAAATGAATCAGAAAATAAGCAATTTGTTATTTGAATACTTCCTCAATTTTTCAATTGCGATCGCTTTGGGAAATTCTGTTCAAAATACCCATTTTCAAAGCATTTTTTGAACTATATTCTGCTTTTATCAAACAACTGGTCAATACATCACATTATATCATTCCCAAATAAGAGAACCTGTCATTTGGATGTGTTTAAAATCAAAAATGAATTTAAAAATTAGTCAGTAAAAAAAGGAATTTGTTACGTGAATACTTCCTCAATTTTTCAATCAGGATCACTTCAAGAAATCCTGTTCAAATTGCCCATTTTGAAAGCATTTTTAAAAATATATCCTGCCTTTATTAAAAAAAACTGGGCAATACATTACATTATATAGTTTCCAAATAAGAGAACCTGTCATTTGGATGCGTTTAAAATCAAAAATGAATTTAAAAATGAGTCAAAATATAAGCAGTTTGGATTTGAGATTTTTTTTTTCAACTCCTATTTTTGCTTAATTTACTTTTGCTATAAGCTATAAGGATTGGTCCTATAAAAAACTTGTCAATGTAAAAGCTATTATAGTAGATATTATTGAGAAAATGTAAAATAAATTTAATCGTATTTGATTTAAAAATTGACAAAGTTATAGATTTTTTTTTTCCACCCCTTCTTTTTAATTTTTTTTTAAAATAAAAATTGTTCTTATCGAAAATTTGTAAGTACAAAAGTTTTAGATAATATTAAGAACATTTATAAAAAATTTAATTGGATTTGATATCTTAAGAATTGACGAAGTAAGGAATTTTTTTTTTCAAAAAACCCTATTTTTATTATAGAGATAGATAAACTTTTTTTATTGATGGTAGTTTTGGGATC
Source organism: Maratus speculifer (assembly GCA_964019185.1). Taxonomy (NCBI): domain Eukaryota; kingdom Metazoa; phylum Arthropoda; class Arachnida; order Araneae; family Salticidae; genus Maratus; species Maratus speculifer. The sequence goes on along the minus strand of OZ025298.1, from coordinate 281,103,388 downwards.
TAGAGGTCATAATCAGCATAGATCTGCAAAAACTTTCCAGAAATTTCAACATAGCAATAGGTACGACCGCAATAGATACTATTTCTACAAAATCTACCTAAAATAGACACTGAAGAACTAAAATATCGTAAATTAGGTATTAAATGTTTTTTATGTATCATGATCTTAACTATTTTCAAGCTGCATTTTTACATAAAATTGACAAATCAGAATTCGATGAACAATTTAGAAAATTTACTGTAATTTAAATTAAATAATTTTTCCCTTTTTTCCTATTAATACTTTTTGACTGATTGAAAGATTAAATTCCTGCAATTTGTAGCAATGCAGATTTAAATATTATAATTGGATTAATTTATTGTGTTGGGGAGAAGGAGACTAGAGAAAAACATAGTACCCATATGCTTAATTGTTACAAATATGTAAAATATAAATTAATATGTATACATATGCATTTAATTTTTTTTTCTTGCTAGAAATTGGGGATAAAGTTGTTCTTATTGTTGATATAAATAAAAATAATAAACTTATTTCTTTTAACTCAGTTAAATAAATCCACATTTTTAATAGCATGTATCATGTTTTCTGCATAACTAAATAAAGAATTTAATTGAATAAAAAATGAAGTCTTATACAAACTTCTACTCAAACTTTTTTAACTCTAATCCTTATTCGACACTAGCTTTATACATGATTTTGTATTTATATTATACTTGCACCACTAAATTTTAAAAATATATTTTGTTGCATATTTCGCTGGAGCACATTGTCAAAGTACAATAAAAAACATTTTATAAAAAAAATCTAGAGGATAAAACACATAAAAGAGATGGAGGTTTTAATATCCCGTGGAAATAGAAATAGGACCAGTAAGGTTTAACACTTTTTATTTGAAATGAAATTAACAATTCTAAAACATAATATTCCTATCAGCAACGTTTAACAGTTCGTTTCTGCAAGATTCTGTCTTTTTACTGCGACAATGTCACCATGTTGGCGCGTTTCTGCCATGGGGAACAACACTTATTGGTTAGATCATTGCCATCAATGGGCATAGATGTCTCAGATGCACATAGGGTTGGTGTGATGTTTTCTTTTTGAAAACATTTTGGCAAGAAAATCCCATTTTTGGGTATACATTAAGCCTAGCTTGCAAAAACAACATGTTAGCCTTACTTATTATGAAACCATTTATATTTTTTAAAAAACACACGCACAATTTTTATTATAAATGCATACAAACTATTTTTTTTTTATAAAACACAATCAGTCTGTTATACCAAGTACTATATGAAGGAAAATATTACCTAAATTGCTGAGTTGGCAAGGTGTAAAACCATCTTTTTGGTGCGAAAAGGATACCCTGGTTATATGAGACATATGTGCCAAAAATTGTTGCGATTAATTTTAACGATTTTTTTCAAGACATATTTGGATATATTTATAAGATAAATTTAATCATTTTAAAATTATCTATTTTTGGTAAAAATTTATAATTGTTATAATCCCAAGCTGTGAAGTATAAGGATTTTGCTCCACAGCTTGGGAGATAATAAATATCTAATACTCGCTGAATAAATATCTAATCATTCTCAATCAAAATTAAATTTGAACTAAAAGATCTCAATCATAGAAAAATATATTCCTTGAAAATTAGCAATTGATACATTTTACCTTTATATCTTGAGGTAAAGATCCAGAAGCTAATTCTAAAGTTCGACTTTTTCTTGATGGCCATGGATTTGCAGCGACTGCATCTCGAGATACAGGATTTCCATGAACCACCGGCTGTACAACAGAATGAGAAGCATGAGCTTCTGAAGAACTCTCTATTTTTGACTCAGGTGTACAACAATTGGCAACAGTTATAGTACGGATAGAACTTGCATTACGGTTGTAAAACTTGAATAAACGTTTTATGATAGGCTTCTTTTCAGATTCTGATTCTTGCCATGCTTTATTAAGCCATAATGCTGAGCAGGATACTAAATGTCCTAAAAAGTGAAGCCTTCCAGAGAGCAAGTAATCATCTGTATACCATGTTCCAAAGATGTCATATGGTTTGTTCAGAACTCTGCACTGAAGAGTGAAATTACCTATGATAAACAATTGCAGAGTAAAAAAAAAAAAAAAAATTAGGATTTATGTAATAATATTATTATCATTATCTTAATGATAAACTATAGAGAAATAATTAGCTTAATAGGTGTTTCACTAAAAACCTACACACATTTAAATGGTACCACAGCTGTTCTTGTCACAGCTTTGAAAAATTATTTTATAACAATAATCAAGTTTTATATTTAATTTTAAAGTTAGAAATCTCTTCTATCAGATCCTACAAAAGGTACTAATAACAACTTTATCTAAAAAAAAAAAAAAGTATAAAAAAATAAAATAATAATAATAATAATAATATTTTGAAGCATTTTCTTTGTTATATCAAAAAGAAATCAGTTCCATATGGAGGAGTATTTAATATTTGGCATGTAAAATATTTTGTTTAATTAAAAAATTGTTAGATCATTGTAATTTCTATAAATAACAACATGAGATGAAAATGTTACAAGTAAAAACATAAAAATAATAATTTATTGCTTGAAATTTTTTAGTAATAACTTTTGTATTCTCCCATATGCAATAAGTTACAGAGTTTTATTTATTTATTTTTTAAAAATATTTATAAAACCAATGACAGTTTTCTATTTTCTCTTAGTCTGTAAATAAATCTGTGTACAAGTATAATGAAACATTTAATAGTTGTTTTAAATCTTTTAATTTATGAGCTAATTAATTAAAATGAGTTACAATATATAAAATACAAAACCTAATTTAAAAAACTTCATACAAATTCATTTTTAGTTTATGTTATGATATTCTACACATACACAATATACAAAAAACTAAATATTAAAAAAAAAAAAAAAAAAAAAAACCTTATACATTTTATGAAATTATAGCCTCATAGAGATTTTGCAGATAATTATTTACTTAGAGGTACCAAGGAGAAATAAAGGGTTGCACATTGGAGCTCTACACAAAGTACTTTATTTGCAAGCATTTTATATTATACAAATGGCAAGATTTTAGAATTAAAACATGTTAATTATCTTATCATCTCTGTTAAGATAAATCGGACAAAGGAATTTTAATATAAGTTGGAAGGTCTATATACTCATATTTACCACTAAATGCTAACTGTTTGATGTGTACAATACAAGCAAAGGACTTCAGCAGTTAGTAATACCCCCCCCCCCCAAAAAAAAAAAGCTCTTATTTTATCAGAATCTACATCTCTCCAAATTCTTATTTTGTAAGAGGCAGCATTTGCATTCAAGTTAAAAAAAAAAAAAAAAAAAAAAAAACTATGGGATGTTTTAGCATTGGTGAAGATGCATATAGACTTGAGGTAGCAGCACAAAAAAATCATCTAATCAAGTTCATGGATTAAATTTCAGAATGAGTTAAAACTTGATTCACATATTAACATGCAATCAGTCTGCCAAGTCATACCTTGGTGGAAAACACATGAAAATCCGATTTTAGAAGCTGACTTGTAGATTTGCTATTGTGTTTTCCTGCATCTAATGATATGAAAACATGAAGGACTGGGAGCAGGAAAAAACAATGGTAAACTTACGAGTCAACCACTAAAATCAGTTTTTCAGGTAGTCTACATCAAGACATGACTTGGCAGACCAATTTCATTTTAATATATGAATCAAGTTTTAACTAATTCTGGAATTTCAGCCATGAACTTGATGAAGGGATTGTGTGTTCTGCCGCCAGGAATGTAGTGGAGGGTATACAGGAGTATATGCCATATATCTTCCAGATTTTTTAAAGGAACACAGTATACCATCTGTTTCTAAAGAAAGCTATTAGTATACATACTCTAGCGAGTAACCTCTGCTTATAACTTATATCCTCTGTTATTTTTACAAGTACACCAATGACTGCCGTCTCTCAGTCTAATATAGTGTTAACAATTTTATCATCCAACTAATTAAATATGCCAACCCCCAAACTTTATTCTATTTCATGTATCTCAATATTTCAAAAATGCAGTTATACATATTAATATTGCAATATTATTAGTTCCATTCTGTACCAACTTTGATATTCCTATTAAATTTCTGCTTCAGTCAACTAACCAGAGTAAAAAAAAGAATCTTGCTTATGACACTTATTAAAATAAATAGATTTTTGTTATTCTGTTATATATCAATTGTATGCGTGACGTGAGTTCCTGTCGCTGCATGAGGCACCGATGGACAGCAGAGCTACAAAAAACTGAGAAAATGATTCAAAAATCATTATTATAGCAACGTTTACTTACAGAATATTTTCGTATTCAATGTGGACCTGCTAACCATAGTCAAAAACATGCACACAAAGTTTGATTCAATTCTACTCATAACTTCATACACTTTTCAAAGATAAAATAAAGAAAATGGCACAAAAATTGCTATTACAGCAACCACTTCCAGCAGAATATTTTCAAATTCAAAGAGAAACTGCTGGCCACAGTCAAATACATACACAAAAATATTAGTTCAATTCTATGCATAATTTCATATTGTTGGTACAATAATGAAAATGACACAGAATCGCTATTACAGCACCCTCTTTGGCTGGAATATTTCCAAATTGAAGGAGGACGTGGTGTCCATAGCAAAAAACACGAAGAAAATATTTGGTTCAATACTATGTATAACTTCATGCACTTTTTGATGGTATAATAATGAAAATGGCACAAAAATCACTATTACAGGGCATTTTTTTCCAATTCAGGGAGGACCAACTGGGCATAGCCAAAATCATACATAAAAAATTTGGTTCAATTCTATGCATAACTTCATAAACTTTTCGATGGTACAATAATAAAAATGGCACAGACATTGCCATTACAGTGCTCCCTTACAGCAGATTTTATTCAGATTGAGAGAGGACCAACTAGCCATAGCGAAAAACACAAAAAAGTTGGTTCAATACTATGCATAATTTCGTACATTTTTCAATGATACAATAATGAAAATGGCACAAAAATTACTATTACAGCGCCCCCTTATAGCAGAAAAATTTTCTAAACTGAAGGAAGATTTCTTGCCACAGCCAAATATTTGATATAGTTCTATACATAACTTCATACTCTTTTCGATGGTATAGAGGCAACACATGGATGGACAGACAGACACTTTATAAAAACATGTTTTTTAGAATCTCTGTAAATCTGTCAAAAACCAGAAGTTGTAGAAAAAAAAATTTCTATTACAAAATTTTCTTCTATTGAAAACAGAAGAAAGTAAAAACAAATTGAAAAATTCTAATACTGCAGTCAAACTATCAGTTGAGTGGGTTGGCTCAGGTGTTCCTCTGACAATGTTACACAGTTGACAGCTAGTAACAGCTTGCATGGAACTTCTCGTTAATTTTGTAGAATGTTTTATATGTAAAATTGCTGTTTATTTATGTAATCTGATTCTGGATTATGAAAAGTAACATTCTGAATCTTAATCAGATTCTCCTTTGCATATTAAAAAAAGAAAAAAAAAAAAAGGCAATTGCAAGTCTTTTTGTGTCTTATGAAGACTTTTTTTTCCGCAGTAAAAATGATTAAAAGTCCATATCTAACAAGGAATGTCTCCATTGGGGGCATACTCAGAATTTTTTGAAAAAAATATGAATTAAACTACTCATGTAGGTAATAAAGGATCAGTGAAAATTAGCGGCGGAATTACATTATTAGATATGTAAAAAAATAAAATAGTTTGGAATAATTGGCGCAAAAAGCTGAAAGCGACGCAGGATTTGGCAAGCAGTGCATTTCCTCGCCAAAAGCAGACGATTTTAATGAATCTGAAAATTGATTTTTATTGACTTCACTGTTAAAAATCTGCAGCATTTACTGCAATGGCACTCCATTACTTTTATAGAATATCTCTCTTCTGACCAATGAGAATGCTCCATAGCACGGTGAATTGACTGTGTCATACACTGTTAAAAATCTGCTGCATTTTGTTGCAACGCACTCCACCGCTTGTATATAATATCTCTATTCCAACCAATGAGAAAGCTCCATTTTCACGGCCAAGTAACCATTTTCTATACAAGCAAGGGAGTGCGTTGCAACAAAATGCAACAGATTTTTAACAGTGTATTTTTCAATTTGGAACAATTTTAATCAATTTAAATTGCGTTTTAAATGATAAAATATATTAATTTCATTTTGTTATAAGTACATATAAACGTATATGACAAAATTACACTTAAAGTAAAGTAAAAATACAAAACTAAATTACTTAAACTAAACTTATTTAAATAAATTGAACATAGAATTTTTTTTTTTTTAAAGTATTCGAAGTGTAAAAGTGTATTTTTCAAAATTTCGTTTTTTCACCAACCGGAGATAAATTGCCAAATAAACGAAATTTTTATTATTTTTTTACGGACGTTATAAGGAGGTTCCGCCGAAATTTTTTTTATAAACATATATAACTATATGAGAAAAACATTCTGTAATTTTTTCAGATTTTTCTGCGTATGCCCGTACAGAGACCTTCCTTGTAAGCACAATCTTCAGAGCATCTTTGTAAAGCAAATTTCAACCTATAATCACCTACAAAAATTTCAAAATGTTCGTATGAGCAGAAATATTTGTTATAAAATAAAATGTGCGAACATTTCAATATAAACACTAAAAACCAGGTAAGTTTTGGCACAATTTTGTTTGCTTTCAGCTTAAGTTTTCATTGTGAAATACGTATACAGTAGACTCCCTCAAATCCGCACAACTTGGGACCAGGGGTTGTGCAGATTTTAGAATTTTGCGGATTTATGGTCATTGCTTTGTTTATATATTTTTTAAAGTAATATAAATGTAATTAATAATGAAATCAAAAGTATTATGAATGCTTACAATGTACTAAAATTATAAAATAAATAATAAACTAAAATAATAAAAATTTAGATAATTTTTAAAATGGTTAAAATATTAAAAGCAAAGGTCAAAGTAATAATCAATAATGTACAATTAAATATTCATTATAAAGATGAAATGTGTTTTTCCTAAATTATTCAATGAGACTTGCCTCATAAAGCTACATTACTAAATCACATGAGTATAATAAAAGAACGAAGCTTTATTTCAGGTTCAGCCAGATTTAATAACTATAAAAGTTTGATTGATGCATAAATATATTTGGTAAGATTGTGATTACCAATGATATCAGCAATATCTTGATATTTTTCAGAAATAAATTATTTTTTCATCATGAAAAGACATGAATTCAATAACATTAACAGAAATTACAAATTAAAAAATGTATGGAATTGATATAAAACTAAAAAAGTCAAATTTTGCACCTACATCTGAAATGAATATTTCACTGTTTACATCTGGAAATTATGTGCGGATTTTAGAGAGTTGCAGATTTTAGGAGTGCGGATTTAAGGGAGTCTACTGTATTTCTAAAAACATTTTAAAGAATGAAATTTTAATATTTATAACACATTAAAATTTCAGAGAATTCAGACAATAAGAATTTTCTTTTTTGCTATTGCACAAAACCAAGGCAAAATCAGAAAAACTATATAGACTAGAAAAACTATATACCATAAAAACTATATTACTAATACTTTGTTCTATCTCAGATGTATATCTTAATATTTCAAATCGTGATTACATATCTTAGTACTTCAATATAATTAGTTCAATACTATACCGATTTTGATTTTCATCTTAAATTTTTGTGCTTCAATCAATTAATCAAAGCAAAAAAAAAAAAAAGTTAATGTAGATAATTATATTTATTAAAATCAATAGTTTTTTCTCATTCTATTGTCATCAGCAGGGGCGTGTGAAGAGAAAACTGTGCCCAGGGCAAATTCTCACTTTGGTGCACCCCTCCCAATTTTTTTCTTGTGACAGGCTAAAAATGACATTTGTAGTATAAATTTTGCACCCCCTTAATTTCCGTAAACACCCCCCCCCCATTTCACATGGTGCTGGTCATCAGCTGTTCACAAATAGCTGGATTAGCAGGACATGAGTTCCCATCCCTGTACAAGCTGATGGATAATAAAACTAGGAAGAATTGAGAAAATGATACAAACTTTGTTATCACAGTGCTCCTTTCTGTCAGAATATTTCCAAATTCACTGAAGATCTATTGGTCATAAATAAAAACATGCAAAAAAAAAAAAAAAAGTTTGGCTCTATTCTATGCATAACTTCATATACTTTTTGATGGCACAATAATGAAAATGTCACAAACATTGCTGTTACATTGCCCTCTTAAGGTGATTTTTTTTTTTTCAAATTCAGAGAGGAGCTTCTAGCCATAGCCAAACACACAATATATATTTTTTAATTCTATGCATAACTTCATACACTTTTTGATGGTACAACAATGAAAACAGCACAGACATGGTTGTTGCAGTGCCCCCTTCCGACAGATTTTTTTTAATTCAGGGAGGACCCATTAGCCATTGCCAAACACTTACATAAAAAATTTGGTCCAATTCTATGCATAAGTTCATACACTTTTCGTTGGTACAATATTGAAAATGGCACAAAATTTGCTATTTCAGTGACCCCTTCAGACAAATTTTTCTTAATTCAGAGCTTACTAGCCATTGCCAAACCCTTACACACTGTATTCTGGCAGAATATTTCAAAATATAGGAAAACCTGCTTGCCACAGCCAAAAACATACACAAAAAATTTTGTTAAATTATTTGCATACCTTTTAAAAGTTACAATAGTGATACATGGACAGACGGACTGACAGACATTTTGTATAAATATGTTTCTTGGAATGTTTGGCTGCTAAAACATGTAAATCCGTCAAAAACCGGAAGTCAAGAAAAACTTCAATTACAATACTTTCTTCTGTTGAAGATAGAAGAAAGCAAAAAGCAAGAAAAAAAAATTTTTTTTAATCAGGTATGAATATTTTTTCCAGATTTTTTTCCCAAGGTGCATAATTATCATATTTATAACTTTTGAAAATCTCAAAAAGTTTGAAAATCAATAACATTTTTTAATTATTAAAATGGACCAAATAAGAAAAGTTTTCCTACATTTTACTGCTAAAAATTTCAAAGAATTTAGACAATAAAGATTATTTAACAAATAGAAAAAAAATCATTTAAAATACCAGAATTTCCTTCCCACCCCTCCTGCTTTTGGATATTTCAAAATTCCAGAGCTATTAGGGTTCTACTAAGGTTCCAACCACTTGAATCCATTTAAGATTATTATCTTAGCTTCAATAGATGAAGTGTATTTTTTTAATAATGCACATGTGAATCACATTTTTCAGAGATAATTCGTGCTCTTTTCAATTCATAAATTTTAACGTTTTTACAACATTGTGTAAAATTCTTATTCACTTGTTGTTAATGTGCTTTTTTTCAACTTAAGTGAATTTGCTTAATTCTTCAGTAAAGCTGATACTTATACCCTGTTCACACTACGGATATTTAAGATATCTCAGGCCTGGAACTCTCTCAGAGAGTTCTACAAACTCTCTCAGAGAGTTTCAACTCTCTCGAGCTAGATACAGGAACAACCACCTATTCTCATTGGCTACAAAGCTTTGCTTTTACTGATTGGCTGTTGTGGCCGTCTTTATTTCAAGCGCATGCGCATACGCTACATTTGTTCAGTTCAGAGATACAGTGACATTCGCTGAGATATCTTAAGGTAAATTTTTCAATGTGAACAGGCATCGAATTCCGGGAGGGTCCACTTCAAACACGGCGATCTTAAGATATCTTAAGTTTGTGGTGTGAACAGGGTATTACAAGGGCACCACCAAACATGGTGCTCACAGATTTTGATGATTTCCAAGTATGTTGTAGGGGTCATACCACTAATTATTCTGGTGAAAAGGTTTCTTCAAATGGGCCTTGGTTTTTGAGAAATTGGGGTCAAAGTTCAGCGTATATGTCAAATACTTCTTAGTACAATCTCCGCATGCGAATCAGTGGTGCTGTGGTAACATGCGAACTTGCGAGTCGAAAGGTTGCGGGTTCGAATCAGCCTTCGGCTTTTTACTTATTTTTATATTTTTACACTTCGCAAATTATAAGCAGAATTGTAAATTCTACAGCTTTTAACCTTTTGATATTTTCTGAAGAGGACAGTTTACTTTGTCAACATTTTATTATTATTATTTTTTAAAAATATGGTGAACTGACTGCACTTCAGGGTTCAACTAAAAGTACATTTTGCAACAAATAAATAAATAAAAATTCATATTTAATTAAAATTTTGAAAAAGTATAAGAAAATTTCAATATTTTAAAATCTCCACTACTTTAAATATTAATATTTTTAGATTAATCAGTCACTTTTTTTCTTTTCAAATGTGTATTACACAATATTGTGCATGGATTTTTAGATAATTTAATACTACATTTAATATAATTTATATTACTTAAATACTTAATTCGTGATAAATATGTTTAAAAATATTTTAAAAGTAAAAAAAAAGTTTAATCATCATTTGTACAAGTACAAATATAAGATCAATAAAAAGAAATCTTCATTTATTCTGATATTACAGATTAAAGCAGACGATTTAAAAAAAAAAGTATTTTTATATGTATTGTAAATATTATCTCATTAACAGACGATTTCAGTTGAATGTAATAGAAATAGATGTAATCTGTCATTTCTTATTTGTGCAAACGATAACTTATGTTGAAGTTGAACTATGGAGATAAATGTATTTACAGAAAATTGGAAAATGAAAATTTGGATTAACTGGTAACAACTTGCATTTTAACATTACTGCATTAATATTTTATTATTCTTCCGAAGATACGCATTACTTGAATAATCTAATCCTAAAGATGTTTAAAAAATTGCACCCGAAAATTATTTTGCCTTATTTATAGAAAAAAGGGCAAGTTTTCATTTAAAATGCTATAAAATAAAAAAAGATAGGAAAAAGAAAAATCATTATTTCAGGATTGTGCTTAAAATAAAGAACGCAAATAATAAGTAATAAATAAAACAGTTTTAGGCGTAAATTAGTTTTGCAGTTTTGTCAATAGAAATATTAGTTTAAAAATTGCAGAAAAAAATAAATTTTCATGAGAAAATTTAAAAATGTAAATGTAATTTATTATGAAAATATCAAAAGCTGAAGCAATTCTATAGTAAAAATATTCGAAATTTGTAACGTGTAAAAATACAAAAATAAATAAAAAAACAAACAAAGGCCATGGACGGATTTGAACCAGCAACCTTTTGACTCGCAAGCACGCGTGCTACCACGGCACCACGGATTCACATGCGGACCTCGTACTAATAAGTATTTGACATATACGCTGAACTTTGACCCCCAATTTCTCAAAAACCAAGGCCCATTTGAAGAGACCTTTTGACCAGAATAATTAGAGGTATGGCCCCCTACAACATACTTGGAAATCATTAAAATCTGTGTGCACCATGTTTGGTGGTGCCCTTGTTAGTTATATTAATGAACGTTTTGATAGCTAATGCAATCAAAAATCTCATGCGTAACAATATGCCCCATACTGTATGAACCAATGAAAGATATTTGCAATTAATGCAGGAAATTTAAAAAGGATTTTAAATATTTTAGGTAAATGTAATTTATTTTTTAATAAACTGCATTTAATTATTAAAATGTTCTAAAATTTTAGAAAACATAAAATAATACTTAAAAAAACATTGTGGCATCTCATATGCAATAAAATTACTTTTGTTTTATTTTTTATTCTAATGCTGATCCAATAAAAATTAAATTTTGATTAATGTAAGTCAAAAATGCAACATGTTAAAATATTTCATAATTTTTTTAGTCGAAAACAATATCAATTATATTGTAACAATAATGCAAATTGCTCCATGTGTAAATACTATGAAATCAAACATTTATAATTTTTGGAATGTGTAAAAGAAACAGTAGGATTTTAATTCATGAGAATAAGTTAAATTTTTGATTCAAAACTAGATTTGGAGATAACAAAAAATTATTAATCACAATCAGTTTTGTAATTTAGTATTCAAAAGTTCAAACAGAATATAACATCAGAGTTGAAAGATTTTTTTAAAGTTTGAAATAGAATCTTGCCCCTGACAAAATAATTTTTGTCAACCCAAACTTAACACATCTGTAACAAACAAACAAAAAACTAATCCATACTTTAATGTATTTTTTGGAAAAATAGCTGATAATTATATCTGTAATTTTTTTTTTCATTGTAGAAAAAATGAACATATATTTACTCAATTCTATTTAAATACATGAACCCAAAACTGTTAGAGTTGGCTTGACTTGAATTCAACTCGCATTGAATTCACTCACATCACAAAAAATAGAAAACCCCAGATCCAATTTGTAGATCAGATGTGGATAAAACTGGGTTACACAATTCAATGCAGGGCACTAGGTTGAACAAATGATGTTCAAAAGTATTCTAGTGATCACATAAGAACAATAAAATCTTTCCATTTACATTTCCTGGAAAAAGTGTTGAAATTAGTTTTAAACTTCTGTAAACACTTAATTTTACTAATAAATTAAGTGCCTACCTATGACATCTCTTTTCATGCCAAAAAAGTGATAAGTAATATCCACTTTCCAGCAGAATTTTTCTTTTCATTTACTCATTTAGATGCAACGTCATGTTTTTAATTTGCCATTAAATTTTCAATTTAAAGAAAACAGTTTCATTTTGAATAAAGAATACATCTTTAAGAAAAAAAAATTACCTTGAAGATTAAATACTGCGATTTCTCCAGAGGCTGTATGAGCACCGAAGTGTACTCCAGATACTAGAAGAAGTGTGTCAGATTCATTAAACTGAGAAAATTGTGTATAATTCCAACTAAATGACTTCATATCTGTACTATAACATACTTCTGCAGGATAAGTAGCCTTCCATACCTATAATATATATATATTTTTAGTTTTAATAAGAAGAATAGCTATTGATTACATAAATCTATGATTAACATAATAATCAGTTTCATAAATTAAAACCATTTAATATAAAATTAGAATTTCTTATTTTCTAGAATTAGTAGATTTAATGAATTTATTTTTTGTGAGAAAACATGATAATTAAGTGACTTCATTTGTATATTAAGGGCATGATTAAAACACAGAACATGTATATAAAAGACAGTTGGATGTACCAATCCCAAAACTTTCTTCTATCTCATACATACATTTTAATATTTAGAAAAATAGTTACACATGTTAATAATTTAATATTATTAATTCAATATTATACCAATTTTGATTTTCATCTAAAATTTCTGCTTCAGTCAATTAATGGGAGTTAATGTGGATCATGAAATTTATTAAAATCAATAGTTTTTCCTTATTCTATCATCATCAGCTATTTTGTAATAGCTGGAAACTGCATGAGCCAATGGACAATGTATAAATTTATATTGCATGTATAATGCGTTTATGTGTTAATACATACTATAAAAATAATAAATAAATAAATAAAGGCCTAGGAGTTCACTTCTATTGCCAAATAAAAAATTTTAAAATGTGTGTTAGTGTCCTAAGTCTTATGGGCTTGTGGTAGTATAGAGATGGGCAGTATCCAAAATACATGTATTTGAAAAACATTTTCAAAATACATTTGTATTTTGTATTTTAACCTGACTAAACGAAAGTATTTTGGTAATGTATTTTGAAATGATTTTTTCAAGTATTTTGTATTTTGAAAACACATTTCATATTCAAAATACATTTTTGCAGGTTTCCAGCTGCTTTGTTAAATACGCAGATGTAAAATTCATAAAAGAATAATACGAGCTTGTCTATTTTGTTTTGTCTTATAGGGTTCGCTTCTGAAAGTTAATGTAAACATTATTTTACAACTACTGATACAATAGGGATTCAAATAAATGTTTCTGTTTCACTTAGGCATTTTTGGTGAACTGTTACAATTCTAAAGTTCTAGATTTTATAATTATAATGTTTCTTAGAGAACGACAAAAACTACTGTGTGATAAAGAGTAAGAATTATTTAAAATTTTGCTGTGTCTAGTGCTTTTTAAAGAACCATAGAAGAAAAGTAATGTAGTAGTAGTAATGTAGAAATGTAATTTAATGTTTGTCTCAAGAAAGAATGCCGGATATTTTTTCCAGCTTCAAATGGTAATGTATCAAAAGAATTACAGTAGACTCCCTCAAATCCGCACAGCTTGAGACCAGAGGTTTTGCGGATTTTAGAATTTTGTAAATTTCTGGTCATTGCTTTGTTTACATTTTTTAAAAAGTAATTTGAATGTAATTTATAATGAAATCAAAAGTATAATGAATGCTTACAATATGCTAAAATATTAAAATAAGTAATAAACTAAAATAATAAAAATTTAGATAGTTTTTGAAATGATAAAAATACTAAAAGCTAAGGTCAAATTAATAATCAATAATGTACAATTAAATATTCATTATAAAGATAAAATGTGTTTTTCCTATATTATTCAATGAAACTTGCCTCATAAATGTACATTACTAATTTACATCAAGATCATGAAATAATGAAGCTTTATTTCAGGTTTAGCCAGACTTAATAACTAAAAAAGCTTGATTAATACATAAATATATTTGGTAATAATGTGATTACCAATGATATCAGCAATATAGTTCTTTTTTTAGAAATAAATTATTCTTTCTTTATGAAAAAACATGAATTCAATAACCTTAACAAAAATTACAAATTAAAAAATATATGGAATTGATAAAAATCTAAAAAAGTCAAATTTTGCACCTACATCTGAATTGAATGTTTCATTGTTTACATCCGTAAAATATGTACGGATTTTAGAGAGTTGTGGATTTTAGGAGTGCGGATTTGAGGGAGTCTACTGTACTGAATTGCGACAGAACACGTTGTGCTGTACTGTATGGGAATTTTTTAAAAAATAATAATTTCTGATGGTAATAATGGCAGTTGTTAAAACAGCATGACAAATGTGTAAAACAAGATCTATCATTACAAATGGAACTTTTGAAGCAACAACCAATGGTAAGATTTTCAATTTTATACCTTTATACATTGATCGAAACATTATTTTTCTAGTTTTTTGTACCTATTTTATCAAAGTTCGGGTAAGTTTTAAGTTACTCGTGATATTAATTTGTGAGTGCATTTTATTATACAAGTAGTTCTATTTATTGATATACAGTTCAGATTTTCATTAATTGTATTTACTATTGAGTATATCAAATACATTGGATTTTTGATTATAGACCTGCCCTTACTGGAGATACATGTTTTATCTAGCTTGACTTCGCAATTAATTTTTTTTTACTCATTTTATGTTTTATTTTATATTGTTTAAAATAAAAAAACACAATGAAAATATAAACTAGTATCGGACCAAAACGAAAATTGCTGTATGAAACCAAAGTTTGATTCTTTTTTGAGTTTCGATTGTTAACGGAAGTTTTATAGATGAAAGTTTCAATATCAATAAGATTGTTAATTTGGTTATTTACAAAGTTATACCCCCTTTAGAAGAATATTTATGAAATTCAATATGCGAGCATGTGCATATATTTGTTTAGACTAAAATTTACAAAAGATTAATGAAACATTATTTTGTTTTTTTCTACAGATTTATAAGCATAGAAATTTATGATCGCTAATTGTGAAGTTTTTATGTATCCTGAGTAACCCGAGATTATGTATCAACCGAGATCAACTTTCATTGCATAGAGATTTTCAAAATGTTTAACATTTAACTTGCAAATTAATAAAAAAAATGTCAATAAATGATTCTTTCAGAGAAAGCAATGTATTCATGTTTAAAAAAAATTACAATTTTACTTACCCATCATACGTAGTATAGGGTAAGTCTTGCAATCGTTTTGAAAATCAAAAAAAATTTTTTGATGGATTTACACGTTTTAGATAGTGGAGATTCCGAAAAACATATTTTTAGAAAAAAAATTTTGCCGTCCGTCTGTCTGTCTGTAAACGCTCTATCTCCCGAACAAATTGAGATAGAGACTTGAAATTTTGTATGTAGTTAGTATGTAAGAATGGGACGAACCCTATTTAATATCAGCAACCTCGATTATCCGGAACTATTATTTTCAGACTCTCGAAAAATTCGTTCTGATGAAAGGTATATAAAAATTTTCGAATTTTTTTGTTATAAGGAATGGACGTAAAAGGCAATAAAATAACACACATTTTGCATATAGAACAAAGTCGATCGAATTATTAGTTGCCGAGATATTTGTAATCTTTTTTTCCACATTCTTCGATTTTTCATGACCCTGTTTTTCATTCAAATTTCAAATCAAAAGTATATTTTAATTGGAAATGAGACGCTTAATCCGACGCAATTAATTGTTAGTTAATAGAATTATTATTTTTGGAGTTATAAGGATGTTTCTTTTACGCAGTTCGGTACTACTTGAGTAGTTTGGCGTTTTATATAATTTGTCAAAATTGGTACACCAGCAGTTCTTTAATATAGCATTACTATGTATATTAACAATATTTAAATTTTGTTTATGAATTGCAATGCATTGTATAAATAGTTTCACATGTTTTATTTTCATATACATATCCATGATGGGTAAGTATTACGGTGGCCCCCAGCGACTAGTTTAATTTGTAATCATTATTACAAATATAGCATGCTTATGTTTAAATACATCTTTACAATAAAACTGACATAAAATTACGTTATGAGTATTTAAAGTACTTTTTAAAACTGCCGTCAGAAATGAAGGCCAAGGGGGCGGTCGCCCCAGGCATGGAAATTGAGGGGGGCAAAATTTATATTACCAATGTTATTTTTGGCCTATTACAAGAAGTTGGGTAGGGGAGGGGGGTGCGCCAAATCTAAACTTTGCCTCGGGCCCAGTTTTTTCTACTCATGCCCCTGATTTTTAATGTACTGACTCATACAAGATTGAAAGGTTTTTAAACGAGACCATGACGAAGAATGATGCATTGATAGAAAACATTTATTAAATACAAAAATCGTGACTTTAAAAAAAGATAACTTAAAAAACTTATTTGGTATCATGATATCCCAAACGTTGTATTTCTACACATTATGTTATTCCCAGGATTTAAACGATAAATATTTAACAAGTTTATTTAATATTCCTTTTTAAATTATTTCTTATTTATTATGCATGAGAAGCATACTTGCATTTGCGTAGTAGTATTCGTGGTATTAACGAATTATATTTTTAACAAATCGAATTATGTGTTTATTATTATATATTTAACTAACTTCCAATGAAGGAGGCTGTACAATTCTTTTACATGTATGTGTTTATGTATACGCCCAAGAATAACTGTTGAACTGCCGCTTTGAATTTTAATCACTCACTCTTTTTACTTTTCTGTATCTTTACAACAGAAAAGTATTGGATTCGTGAAAAAATTCGACTTCAGGTTTTCGATGGATTTATAATTTTGAAGATGCTGAACACTGACAGTTTTTAGGAAACATCTATTTGAGAGTTTATGAGCGTATGATGCAAATTTTGTGGGCGCTCTATCTTAAGAATTAATGCACAGAATTTAATAAAACTTTAGATTCAGTTAGACATTTACATAAGTTATTTTAGATATTAGGTAATGGTGTAATATTTCCAAAAGGTGGCACTGATATGCTGTGTCTTTCACAATTTTTGCAAAAACTGTATCTCAAGAACTAATGCACGGATTTTCACCAAATTTCAGACTCAGTTAGACATTGACATAAGTTGTTACCGATTAAGTTTTGGTGTCAATTGCGCAGCAGATGGGTGAAGCTGCTATGCTACATTTTTCATGCTTTCTGCACAAGCTCTATCACAAGTAGTAATGAATGGATTTTCAACGAATTTCAGATTTAGTTTGATGTTAATATAAATCGTCACTAATTAAGCGTTGGTGCAAATCGTCCAACAGGTGGTGCTGTTGTGGTGCATTTTTCAAGATTTACAGGGTTTTAACAAGAACTAATGCACTAAATGTCATCAAACTTCATATTCTTTTATGTATTATTATTAAGTATAACTACTAATCACTGAAATTCGGTTTCGGCCTTAAAAACCTGCTTTGTCTATCCTTAATTATAAATTTTCCAAAAAGATATTTATTAAGTAATTTTCAATTTGAGAATTTTTTTTCCTCTTTTGAAGGCTAATTGTAATTTTCAAACATAATTTTGATTTGTCGATTGTTTTGATAACACTTTATACTTATGCTTAAAATGAAGCCAAATTATACCCAAGGAAGATTTTATTTTTTTGTATACATTTTAATATTTTATCTGTAAGTATTCTTCGTTTATTTTATAAATAATATTCTGAAATAGATTGATTTGTTTTCTTTATCTATATTTCCTTTTGCTTCTTTACTTCGATAATTTGTAATTTCAAAGAATTTAATCGGTGTTGCAAAAATACCCAACAGTTGCTTTGTGCAAACATAAATAAGAGGTCTACACCGGCCGAAATTATTATGTTCAGTTTAAACAGAACAAAGACCTTTTTTGTCCGGCCCATACCGACTCAAAACAAAAATTATTGTCCCAGACCAGTATAAAGTATTGATCCACAGAAAAGAAATATTAACATAGTCCGATACAAAAAGTAAAATCTCGGAATTACTAAAAGCTAAAAGTTCGGCCATGCCCTGTTCGTACAAAAATTTGATTAGCCCGGACCAATTAAATTTCCAGAAAACATAAATTTCTGTGTCGATGTGGTTAAAAATCATCTTGTACGAGGAATTCTGATCAAACATACTTATTTTTTTCATGTTTATAGTCTTTCTTTTTAAAAAGCACTTTCGACTGCGATGTTTAATTTTAAATGAATCTTTATTTTTATGTAAATGTTTTTGTTATAATTAAGGCTGTTCTTAGTCAAAAAGGACAACTTTATGACAGATGTTTAAATTTATTTTTGTTTGGAATGCTTGAAACTAGCAGGTGTAGAAATTATTTAATCGCTATCATTTTCCCATAATTTGCAAATACAATAGATTTTTCAGAAAATGGTGTCAAAGTGGGTGTTTTGAATCGAATTTCCTCGCGAAAGAAGAATAACTACTCAAACTGGGGTGAAAATCGTGCTTGTCATGTGATAGAGATCACTTATAACTTAACAGATAATTTATTGATAAAAAAATGGAAAATTTAGTTCGATTCCAAATCGCTTCCATAATCAGGCCTTCCAATTTTATATCTTTCTGTTAAAAAATGCATTAGTCAAAACATTTTGCACTTGTTGAGCAGAACAGATGAGAGCAGCCTTAATGTCATTTTATGCCTTGGAAACTCAAAAGTCGAAAAATGCTATGCAGTAAAATCTTCTTAGAAGGATTCGCACAGGATAGGAGAAAAAATGCATTATAGACAGGATTATTTCTTAGCAGGAACATAGCTTGTTCTAAATGTATCATATTCTTTTTTCTTGTTATTAAATTTATTTTGCATGAATCAATAAATTTCCCGTTTAAGACAGGATTTATAGACAGATTCATTTTCAGAGTTACTTTTGCTGTGCTTTAATTTTATTATCCAGAAATATACTTACTATTCATAAAATAACAATAATAATTTTAATGGTAATATTGTAGCAATTTAAAAATACGTACTTTTTTTGAAAAAAAAATTGTTGGGTCGGGCCAGATTTTACTGATTTTTTCCATAGGCCGACTGAGACAGAATAAACCAATGATTTCCATATGGGCTGGATCGGGACCTATACTAATATTTTTGACTAGTTCAATTAGTGCTCTAGGAAGAGTGAAGCCCAATCCAGGTCCGATATGGAAGGAATAAGTCAGGCCCAGCCCTATTCTGCAAAAAAACGTAAAGCCCGGGATACGAAAGAATGATGACGAGGCCTATCTGAGTCCATCTTTCTGAAAAAAAGAATCCAGATACCCAACCCGGACAGGCCCAGAAAGACTGGAGAACAGGTCCAGTCACGCCAGCGCTGAAACTAACCTTTTTTTGCACCCAGGGGTAAACATGGATTTTTTCACCCCCCCAACCCCCACATATATATACATTCTTTCTAACAAATACACCATAGAAAATCTTAATTTGGCGCCCCCTTCACCTTCACCTTCTGTTCTGTTGGCGCCCGGGGCACGTGCCCCCTCTGCTCCCCTCTAGTTTCGGCCCTGGGTCATACCCGACACGAGTGTCGTAGATTAAAATTGTCCAGCTAACTGTGATGTGCATGGCCCGTGCAAACCTCTTATCTCATAGACATTTTTTTTTAAATTTTCAAATGCATTTTGCATTTTGAATGTATTTTGAAAATACATGTATTTTGTATTTGGAACTTTCTCAATTTGAAAAGTATTTTATATTTTGTATCAAAAATGATTTTTCGATGTATTTTGCCCAACTCTGGTAGTATATCAGCTGGTATCAGGGCCGAATTTGGTGCCCCACAAAAAATGAATTGCAATGCATGATGAAAATCTTATTAATATATTGAATAATTGAATATCTGAATGAATAATTTTTCATTCATCTTTTGTAAATTTTAGTCTAAACAAATACATGCACATGCTCGCATATTGAATTTCATAAATATTCTTCTAAAGGGGGGATAACTTTGTAAATAACCAAATTAACAATCTTATTGATATTGAAACTTTCATCTATAAAACTTCCGTTAACAATTGAAACTCAAAAAAGAATCAAACTCTGGTTTCGTACAGCAATTTTCGTTTTGGTCCGATACTAGTTTATATTTTCATTGTGTTTTTTTATTTTAAACAATATAAAATAAAACATAAAATCATTCACAGTCCAGCAAATTGTGCATCACGACATATTAAGAAGCCTCACACACCTCCGGCGCCACTTGTCCGTCCTATGTGTTGTGTTATAAAAACAGGCTTAGGAATTTATTCCTCGCCACAAAAAGATTTATATAATTTTTACAAGAAACATTCTACTGTCTGACCGAGATAAGAAAAACCCTTAGTAGGTTTCCTACTTTCGAAGGTTCCAAAACTTGTAGGGAGGGAACTTCATACATAAGACAAAAAAAGACTGCATATTCGCAGAATGATCAGTTGAATGGGAGAAAAGGAAATGCCGGACTTCCCTAAAATAAAGTCAACTGACCAGTTACCATAGCAACAGAACGGACCTGAGACCGGTTCTAGAGTCTTTCTTATAGGAGCCAGACAGTATCTTACATTTTTTTAAACAAAAGCAGCAATAAAAAAACTCGAAGTTTTACTAAATATAACATTAATTATTTGTGCAGTTTAAAATGATATATATTAATAAGATTTCCCAATGTGTTAATCTAAGTGTTTGTTTTGCAAGAAACAGAATACTATGTTCTTGTATGTTAGTAGTGTATATTCACAGAAAGCACTATATGAAGAATAAAAAAGTCACTAGGCATTAATTCAGTAGAAATGAACATTGCCATTGTAAAAGAAATTATAATATTGCTCTCAGTAGCAATAATAATAACAGAAAGAAAGAAAAAGGTACAATTTTAAGAAAAATAGCTACAACTTTGGTTCTACTTGATTATCTCGTTGACCCATTTTAACAAATTATACAAACTATTCACCAAATTAAACTGACATAATTTTTATTTTAAATAACGAAAGAACAAATAAATTTGTAAAATACTACTAAAAATTAACAATCACTTGATGATGTAACAAATGTGTGTACTATTGTGTCTTAATTTCAAGTGAATGTGACATTTGCAATCATCTGTTATTGACATTTAATCTTAGAGTTTGATGATAGTTTTTTGGTCGATGGGATAACCAAATAGAACAGTACAAAGTCTAAAGTTCAGAATATTCTTCACTTTGCCAAGTGCGAACTTCAAAAATTTCTAAATTTTGGGTCATTAAAACTATTGTTTTTGCAATAAAAACTAAAATAAATGCAAGATATGACATTCATCTATTAAAAATACATAAAAAAACTATTATATTAAAATATCGTTAACCCCCCCCCCCACCAAACGTGATGAAAAATCATAAAATAATCAGAGGGGAAGCATACATGGGATTTTTTTGCTATCTTTTCACAAACTTTGCATTTTTGAGAGCCAATTGCGGGATTTTTTTGCGATATTTGATGAAATTTACAGGGTTTTATAGCGATATTTGACAAAGTTGCAGATTTTTTTCATGATAGTTGACAAAATTTGCAATTTTTATGCAATTCTTTGAGGAGATGTGCAGTTCTTTCACGATTTTTTGATGAAATGTGTGTTTTTTTAAGATTTTTCAATGGAATTTGTGTTTTTTTTTTTTTTTTTTACAAATTTTACTTTTTTTGACAGAATTATGTTTTTCTCACAATTTTTTTACTGTTTGTTTATAAATATGACATATTTGCATTTTTTCTTACAATTTTTTGACAATCCTTTGAGAAATTCCCGATTTTTTAACATACTTTGTGTTTTTTAGGGGTTTTTTGACATAATTCGCATTTTTTAAATGATCCTTTGTTTGAATTTTTTAAGATCTGACATAATTCATGTTTTTACTGCAATCTTTCGACAAAATGTGGATTTTTTTGGCAATCCTTTGGCAAAATTCATGATTTTTTCGCAATCCTTTGAAGAAATTTGTGGTTGTATTTCATGATTCTTTGGCAAAATTAGCATTTTTTAAGCGATCATTAGATATTTTTTTTTTTTTCATGATATTTTGACGTAATTTCTGTTTTTTCTTTTTGTGAAGGGGGTAGGGGCAATTTCTCAGGGTTTATTGAAATTTTAAAATTTTTTAAAAAGTGGGGAGGGGGCATTTGATCTGGAAGGGCAGATTAATGGTATGTACGATACTATTAAACGAAACAACCATTTTTGTCAAATAAATTATAACAAAATAAAAAAAATAAAACAAAAACATTTATTTAAGAGAACATACAATTTAAGAGCAAATTATAATTTACTTAACTATTCAACACTTCAGTTAATGTACACTGTTTTATTAATTTAGAGTTTTCATTAAAGAAGTTCTATTTTATTCTGTAGATAGACCTGAGTTTTGATCAAATAGATAATACAGTTTCCCCCAGAGGGTTTCAGGGGGGCGCTCCACCTCTCCTGCCCTTTAGTTTAAAAACTAGCACCCCTCTTGCCCCTCATCCAAAAACTAGCGCCCCTCTGGTCATACATTAAAAAAAAATATTGCCCTTCTTGCCCCACATTTGAAAAAAAAAAGCAGCTCTTCAGCGATAATACGAACGCGCTATAGCCCAAAAAATCGGCGATGGAACGCAAAAAAAAAATTCTTATGTGTCCCAGGAGACATGTAATTTCATCAACAAATCGCGAAAAAATGGCAAGTTTCGTAAAAAATCACGAAATAACGACTAATTTTTGGCAAGATTGGCGAAAAAATAGCTAATTTTGTACAAGATCCTAAAAAAGTGGCAGATATCCTCAAAAGATCGTGAAAAAACGATATATTTCATCGATAATCGTGATAAAAAGGAAAATTTTGTAATACGATTCGCGAAAGACAGAAAATTGCGTCAAAAGTTCACGAAACGGCAAATTTCGGCCACAAATTGCAATAAAACGGAAAATTCTGTCATAAAAATCACAAAAATGGCAAATTTTGCAAAAAAAAAAATGCAAAATTCGTCAAAATATCCCGAAAAAATGGCAGATTTTGTCAAAAGATCGCAGAAAACGCAAATTTTGTCAAAGTAGCACAAAAAAAAGTTAATTCCAGAAGTGAACATTTTTTGTTCTAAAAACTCATTTTCCTGCTTCAAAATTGTGTTTTTCTTGCTCCAAAAGCGCATTTTCTTATAATTCAAAATCATTTTCGGGGGAAAAGAAAATTGCACTTGGGCACAATCAGAATTTGAGCCCCCCCCCCCCCCCAACCAACTTTTTTCTTGTGACAGCCTAAAAATGATGTTTGTAGTATAAATTTGGCACCTCCTAAATTCCCCCCCCCCCCCCGCACGTTTCTGTTCGTTCGTAATTCGTCATAAATTTGCCATTTTTTCGTGATCGTTTCACGAACTTCGTCTTATTCGCACGTTTTTTAGCAGAATCTGCCGTTTTTTCGTGATCTTTTAACAAAACCTGCTGTTTTTTAGTGATATTTTAACAAAATCGGCTGCTTTTTTCCGATCTTTTAACAATGTTTGCCTTTTTTTCGCGATCTTTTAACAAAATTTACCTTTTTTTTTTCAATTTTTAACGAAAATTTTGGATTTTTTTTCTGGATTCTTTGACAAAATATCTGTATTTCCACGATTTTTTGAACTGCTAGATTCTAGATTCAACGCTATAGAAGTGCCCCTAAAAATCAAAAAAGTGCCCTGAAGAATGTAAAAAGTGCCCTTTTCAGAACAGTAGTGCCCTGCCCCTTTTTAAACCTGGGGGAAACTCTGGATAATAAAACTGTTTTTCTCTGTACCTTTTTTTGTTTGTTTAAAAAATTAAACATAAAAAACATAATTAATATGACAAAAGAAAAGTAAATTAGATTTTTATATGCCCCAATCAAGGTTCTACAAATAAAAAGGGAAAAAAAAAAATCTAGTCACCAGCAAAAATTCTTAGTTGTCAGTGACAAAATATTTCAACAGATGTTTAAAAAAGGTTAAGTATAAAATAATTTAAAAAAGTAATAAATAGTCGTCAGTCAAAATATTATGGTAGCTAGAGACAATTTGAATGAGCCCTGGTCACAAATGGGAAGTTAAAATCCTGCTCTTATCACCCAACACTCATCTCCAGTATTTTATTTAAAAGATCTGGCATCACTATTCATGATCTTTGATCCCATCACAAAAAATTATTGTCCAAAATTGCATTGCTGCATAGATATTAGAAATGCAAACCTTTTTCATTAAAAAAAAAACAATAATAACAAGTATTTTTTTTCATTAAATGAAAACTTTTTACATTTTAATACAGATTTTATCCTGATTTCAAACTGTTTGAAATTTTTCGAAGAACAGATTTTTATTAAATTAAAAAAAACTGCTTTGATTTGAGGCTAGATTTTTTTTATATATATAACAATTATGAAAGAAAAGATGCAGAACCATAATTAGAAGAATTTTCCTAATATTGGCTTAAAATAGGCAGCCTAAATATTAAAAACAAAAATAATACTTTTTTTTTAATGTAAAATTTTTTGCAAAAATAACACAAAAACATGCCTTAATGTATCCATCCTTAGAACTACTTGCAAACATTTCTCCATTATGGGCAAAGCTTACATGAAGTACTTGATGAGTATGATCAACTAAAACTTCCGTTTCCTGAGTAGGAGTATGATATTTTAATCTTTTGTATTCACTGAGCCAAGAGTTTTTTCCAGGAGCAATAGGAATGCTTCTATCAATTTTGAAGTCAACGTGAAATAAGCGCTTCCATAAAAATTCATCACTTCCCAGTCGTAACCAAGTTTTGCAACTTTTTCTGACATTCATGAGATCTTTTGCATTTAGACGAGCGAATACATCTAACATAACAGGATCAGGCATAAGGCTCCAATCAGGATCATCCATTTTGATAATTATCACCCGCAAATTATTTTTTTAAAGTACTGTAGGTGACGAACTATTTATAAATGAATACGATTTACTAAATACGAAGTGATATAAAAATCATGATAGACATATGTATATATGCATGAATACAATAAACATATTTTAACTAATATTTAAAAAAATATGTATATCGAAAAATAAATACGCCGCATAATCAAAAATATTAATGCAGATAAATTAACAATAAATATAAAGTCAAATTTAACTGTTTTCATTAAATTTCATCCATGTTAAATAGATAAAATACAGTTTATAAAGTAAATTTCAAACATGTAACCAGAATTTGAACTATTTTACGAGTATATGAGTAATTTGATTATGCTAAATGCGGCAATATGTTTCTTAACGCTATTCGGATTTGTTTTCATTTCTCCATTTTCTCCTCTTAACGTAAACAGATGAAAAGCAGCTGATTCCTAAGAGTTTAGCGGTTGAAAAAGAGGGATTGACCCCAAAACCAAGCATAATACCCAAACAGGTTTTCTAAAACTTGAACTTTTTGGATTAAATCAGCTTATTATATGCAAGATTTAAAGACAATCAAAACGTTCAGTTGAGGATTTTTTTTTCAAAAAAAAAAAAAAAAAAATCTATATTATTAGGCTGTTTTAAAGAAAAAATAAAACAATAGTAATGGCAACACATGATGAGACTTCATTTATCTTTTGCGAAGTGAAGTGATGTTATTGAACCAAATTTTAGTTGGTGTGTGTTGTGGTGGAGTGTGAGCGGCGAACTAATTGTTCTCTGTAATCTTCGATTGTTTTTATTAATTGCACATTTAAATAGCATCATGTATGCTGAAGACGGTATGTTTTTGACGAAATCACTGTTTTCAATTACGATTACATTACATTATATGATGGACAAAAATATTTGTGCACCGTTTATATTATGTTTATATTAATTCTTACAAAAAAATAAATAAATAAATCAAAACTTATTTTAGTTCATCTCAATGTATATTTATTTACATATAACTTTTCACTGGTGAATTTATTCTTTAAATGTATTAATTGGTTGGCAAAGTTAAGTCTGCTGTAGTCATTTTTACTGGGGATATGAATTCATTTTTATAACATGGCATGTACTGACATTGACATATATAATTTTGAAAATTAAACCGAAGTACAAATTTAGTATTTAAAAGGATAATTTATCGTATCACCTCTTCTTCGCCTTGTAATTTTTTTTACCATCAAGTACAAACAGTAATCTCGCAGTAAGGGCTTTATGGGGGGGGGGGGGGTAAATGTACTGAAAAAAAAAAAAGTTAATGCAAAGGAAATACATAGTTTTAAGAAAATGGACTATGTTTAAAATGCTGCACCATTATTAAAAAAATAGAAAAGTTGCCAATGAGATTCAATATAATGTTTTACTCATATGTCATACTCTTTTTATTTTACCCCCTATTTGTTCTATAAGAAGAGTAATTAAAAAAATGTGACAGGAATTTAAAACAAGTAATATACAGGGTTTGGAATGTACCAGATCAAACTGGAGCAATGTTATATTCGTGAAATTATTAAAACATTGTTACATTTCAAGAAAAAAACAATATTTCCCTTCAGATTCTTCATCTGAAAAAAAAAATAGATGTTTAGAACGTCCAAAGATGCATTTGTACTAATTTTACTGGGATAAGTAACAACACAAACCCTCTGACTAAGCTCTTTTCTCTCACCAATGACCAGATTCCTACCTGCCAGGTTGCTCTAGCTGAACGAATTTGATACCTGGAACAGGGTTACAAGCAGTAAACTTGACACATTGCCTAGATTGTCATTCTGTTTGCAGTGTCTACTGAATGTGTTCAGTGCCACACTTGCAGCTGTGAAGTAGTATTGAATTCAGATACTTTTCTTCAGGAAGGAGGATTTATGTGGCTATGAAGAGAGGATGTTAGAGTTCCAAGGCTGATAGTTACACTTTTTGAGCATTGAAAAGCATCCAGTGTGTTTGCAACCCCAGTAGCAGAAAGTGTGCAATGCGCGTCACAGATTCATTCTTGCCCTTGCAGATAATCACGGCTGCTGGCTTTTAGTCAGGCCAGTTTAAACCGGCCGGCTCTTCCTGATTTAAACTGCCTGCAAAAAGCCGGCTTTTACTAAAACTTTTTTTTTCTTTTACAAAAACTATTCTTAAAATGAAATATATTAATTAGTCTGTTTAATTACTGTTGTCATAAAAATGAACTGTCTAATAAATTGTCAATTAAAATATAAGTGAATTGATAGTAGAAATGTTCTTGCGATCAGCAGACGGAAAAAATGCTTATTAGAAAATTTGTGCAATAAAATTTTTTTTAAGTAGTTCAAATGATTTTTACCAGATATAATACCAATCATTTGACTTACATTTTAAATATCAGTACTACACTGATCTTGTACCAAACAAAACCATTTGTTGAAATTTTATTTTTAAATTCCCTCTCCCATATCTATACTCCTTTAGCGTAACTGCTTTAGTTCCTGAAATCTTGTTAATCCAGTAACCTATTAGACTAAACACTAAAAAACCTCTCCTAATACGAAGAATTTGCGGATGGGAAAGTTTTCTAATTGACCCAAATCAATTTCTTTTGTTTTAATGTGTGGAAAGATTTGTGAAGGAATAAAAACAATATTTAGTCAATACCCTGTGGCAGAATTTTTTAACTGTGTCTGCGACAAGCCTCATTAATATCAAATTCTGTCTGCAACCGCAACGCAATATTTTCTTCTAACTGTATACACATTTACATATCATATGTTTAGAAAAAAAAAAGGCACTGTAAAATGAATATATCACAAATCAGGTATTCTACATATTTTATGTAAAATATTCTTAACTACTTCATAAATGCATATATAAAAAAAGGTCAAAAAACAAAAATTAATAAATCAGCATTGGAAAAATTGTCTAGCATATTTATTATAATATATAATAAATAGTCCCAAAATTCTGTTTAGACATTTGATAATTGAGTATGAAGGTAAATTGCTACAATTTGTAGCAATATATCACAGATTTAAAACTATAATTAGGTCAAAGTATTGGGTGTAAGGGGGGGGGGGAGAATTGTACACATATGCTTAAATATTTCTAAAACCGTATTTTTAGGAGTATGCGCCGCACCCACCGTAAGCGCCCCACCTCCGAAAATACATTAAAATAAAACAAATATTCGTCAGAAGCGCCGCACCAGCGTAAGCGCCGCACTTACGAAAATACATCAAAATGTTGAAAATTGCGTTATATTCCGTGTTTTTTCGCGATTTTTTTTTTACATTTGTGAAATGAATCCAATTTCAAATTGTTTTTACAATATAGTATATTTTGTATATTTTTTACGATAAAATTTGATTTGAATTTATGCAACCATTTTTTGTGAATTTTTCAATACGATTTTTATAGTTTTTCTTCCATTTCACGGATATTTTCCGAAATTAGAAACACAAATCCTGTTTAAAGAATAAATCTAGAACAGTAATTATGTTCTCTGCAATTTTCGATTTTAGTTTTAGTTTTTTTTATTGATTACGTTTTAATTCCCTCCCCCGCACCACCAAATAATAATAATAAAAAAAATTATTTCACAATTTGCAGTGATTTTTTATATTTATGAAATGCGTTAATACTAATAATAAAAATTACTATAACTAAATTATTATCTTATCCCAATATAGCAAATTTTGTCCTTTTTTCAAAAGTTTCTCACGTTCATCGGCGATTTTAGACGTGTTTCGTGGTAATTTTTAATATTTGTAAAAGGAATTCAATTTAATTTTTTTAACCTAACATTTTGTTCTGCGATTTTTGAATTTTGACACTTAAAATTCGCGAATTTTTTTGCAATTTAAAAAAGTTTTGTTGTGATTCCCGAATATTTAAATTTAAGATAATATTTATTGAAAAAAAATTACACTCTTTTTAATTCCAAATCGTTTGCGTACTTGTGCGAATTGTGTTCTTTTAAAAGTAAAAGGAGATCCCAATAAGTCAAAAAGTTGTTGGAAAAAAAAAAATCGAGCAGCAAACAGAAAAAATGAACTGAAAATGAATTTCTGTTCTACTTACTTTAAAAAACGAAAAAAATATTTTATTTTCGTTATGAATTGACAGATTTCATTCAAATTTTCAGCAATTCTCAATAATAATAAATTAGGCTGTATACCAAACTTTTATTAAAATATAATAAATTTTATGAAAATTATACATATCCATGAAAAAGTCCACTCTTAGATTCACTAGATAAAAAAGTCTCATTATCATGACATGGTTGTTTATTTAGCTGCGAGAACTCGGACCTGGCTGCAAAAACACACACGATACTTTTTACGGTTAGAAGTCGGCGTGTTTTATGTTCGCTCGCAGGTGGCGTGTTTAATGTATAATAATTTTTCCAGTTCAACTTCAATCACACTGTAGGACTCTTAAGTAAGGTTGAGATAGTTATCTCCTGTACCATTGTAATACGCCCGTATCTTATTGTCAATAAATCGCAGAAGAAAGGATTTCCTGGAATTCAGTTGAATTTGAGCAAAATACACGTGTGCTCGGAGACGCCGTGAAAATCAGATAAGCTTCGTTCTATTAATAAATGTTTTGCTATGAAAAAAAGAAACAGTTTAAAGCAAAATATTTCGTGAAGCAAAATAGAAAACTATTTAAAACAAACTTTTTTTTCACAATAATACTTTATTTTTCATTAAATTTTCATTCAAATTTTCTTTTAATGTTCGTTTTCGTTATAATGAAAGAATAACTTTAAAGAATGAAATCCTGAGGAATTTAAACATTTGTCATTCTCGGGTGATTTTCCAATTGAAAATACAATCGGTATCAGTTATTTATATGAGAACCTCTGCATGCAATATAATGGAAAACATTAAAAAATATTTATCTAGCTGGCACTTCAATATTATACTTCAATTTTGTTCATTTTATTTATATTTGCATTAGCTAGCGGAGATCGATTTTTACAAAGGCCGTTTTTTACTTATTCGATTCCCTTGACAGGGATACTTTCACTTTCGAAACCGTCCAAAAATAAAAGTTTTTAAATAAATAATTTAAAAAAATCCTGTAAACAAAATTGAAAAATTCTATGTAGAAATTCCCGTTTTTTCCCCTCGATCTTTTGACGAAATACGCATTTTTCCACGGTCCTTTGAGGAAATTCTCATTTTTTTTATGTGATCCTCTAACAAAATTTTCTTTTTTTTTTCCCCTCTCTTCCCCATGATCCATTGATGAAATACTTTCCCCTCGGTCTTAAGACTAGATACTTTCTTTTCATAGGATCCTTTAAAAAATTTCGTTTTTTTTTTTTTTTTTTCTTTTGAGCGTTTTAAAGTTTTGGACACTTTTTTTAAAATTTTCGTTAGTGCAGCAAAAAGTGTCCGACAATTGCAGACAAAAGTGTCCGAAAGTTGCGGACAATTTTTTTTAATTGATTTCATTAGTACAGACAAAAAATGTACGCCATTCTAAGCACATGTTCTACGGAATGACAGTTGATCTTAGCCGCCGCACCGCAGAACGCAGAGCTCGTATGCTCTCGGAATGCGCAGATGAATGAATTTAGAGGCGGGAATTTGGCGTCCAGATCAGGAGAACAGATGCGTAAGGCGGCGTGCGTACTGCCGGGGGAAAAAGTTGTCCGCAAGTTTTGAACATTTTTTAAAAATTTTTCGTTAGTGCAGATAAAAAGTGTCCGACAATTGCGGACAAAAGTGTCCGAAAGTTGCGGACAAATTTTTTTAATTGATTTCATTAGTACAGACAAAAACTGTCCGCAACACATTTTCTGTGTCTGCGACTATGTCGCCGTGTCGCCGTGTTTCTGCCACGGGGAGTCAATATATATAGAAGAAAAGAGCATGTTTACAAACATTTCCATCAACCAATTTGCCACACCATTTTCATCATAGTGATCATTGCAGGAACATTTATGGCAATATAGGCCAATCATTTGACCTGTCATCATATCATAGACCTGTTAAACAGAGATCAATCAGATTGGCCGAGGTCATGTGTATGGCAGGAG
Source organism: Maratus speculifer (assembly GCA_964019185.1). Classification (NCBI taxonomy): domain Eukaryota; kingdom Metazoa; phylum Arthropoda; class Arachnida; order Araneae; family Salticidae; genus Maratus; species Maratus speculifer. The sequence continues at coordinate 281,071,788 of OZ025298.1, read as the reverse complement.
ATATAAAGAACAGACAGGTGTCACCATTGCCATCCTGCAGTTATTCAACCCACACTATGTCAGCAGGTCTTTCCTTATAAGAAAAAACAAATAAAGAAAAAGGGATGTGTGGTAAGCTTTGTATAAGTTGGAATCAGTCAGGACCGAGAAAATTGTTCACAGTAAATGATATTCTGTCTTAGACAAATTTTACACTGTCTATGGATTCATAAGGACTTGAAAAACCTTTTCAAGCTAGACAAATTTCCATCTTACACAGTCTAGCTTACAGAGACTTTACTGTACTAAGAAAGATAAATAAATATAAAAGCAAAAGCTATGACAAAATTATTTATATTTTTTTTATTTTTAAAGTGGAATGCTGTCTTGTAAATTTCTTACATAAACAACTATTTTTATTCATAATACTAGCACATTTATATATGCCAGAAGCAATTGTTCAAGTGAAGTATTTTATAAACAGTATCATTTTGTATATTATTTATTTGAATATAATTCTTACCAATAACATGAAAATAACGGACAGGATCAGGAGTGCCATTGGATCTGTAGTATAGATATCTGTTTGGCTATTTATGAGGTTTTTGTGATACAGTGAAACCTCCAAATAAGGGACACCTCTATTTAAGGTACAAAAGTTCCGGTCCCTTTTGGAAGTTTCAATGTAATAAAAACTCCGAATAAGGGACACCTCTATTTAAGGGACAAATTTTCTGGTCCCATAAGTGTCCCTTATTCGGAGGTTTCACTGTATATTATAAACTGGTTATAATATAAAAGAGGATATCTTAAACATGATTTTAAATGAATTTCATAAGATTTTAGTTTTAATTTACATAAAATAACCATTAGTAAGGTAAATTACCAAAAGTAGTTGCTAAAAATAAATAGTAATATCTGCACTAGAAAAAAGCCAATAAAAGCCGGCCGACCTGGCCTTAGAAAAAGCCGGCTTTTTTGCAGCCCTGCAGATAACTTGCCAATTTGGAAAAGAAAAAAATATTCTCTTATTTGAAAAAAAAAAAACATGGATAGGACAAGAAAAAACAACAAATTTTGTCCAAAGATCGCAAGGAGAAATGACAAATTTCATCAAAAGGAAGCAAAAAATGAGATTTAATTAAAAGATCACGAAAAGACAACAGATTTTGTCAAAAAATCATTAAAAAAACAGTAAATTTTGTTAAAAAATCACAAAAAAAGCTATAAATTTTGCCAAAAAGTTGAGGAACAATGGAATTTTCTTCAAAAAAATAGCAAACGAAATCTTTCGTTAAAAGATTGGCAAGTTGTCAAAAGATCGTGAAAAAACGACAGATTTCGTTAAAAGATTGGGAAAAGAATCCAAAAAGCAGATATACAGCTTTGTTATAGAAATTAATCATGCTTGCTGAAAAACTTTTCTTTCAGAAATTATAAATTCAGTATGTTTTACTTAAATTTTTTTAGAATGTTCAAGTATTTAAATTTATCAATAATGGAATAGAACACTTTCCCTTGAGCACTCAATCTTATTCTGACACCAGTACTACCCAGTAATCCCACATATGTTTCTTCTTGTCCTTTAGATCTAATTTCTCTGCTATTCTTCAAGTTATCCTGTCATTGCAAAATAAAAAAATTGAATTTGCTTTTTTCTCCGACACAAATTTAATTCCAATAATGCAACACTATAGTCTGACCGAGGTAAGAAAAACCCTGAGTAGGTTTCTCGCTTTCGAGCGTTCCAAAACTTGTAGGATAGGGAGGGAACTTCATCCATAGTACAAAAAAAAAAAAAAAAAAAAAAAACTGCTTATTCCCGGAATGATTGGTTGAATGGGAGAAAGGGAAATGCCGGACTTCCCTAAAATAAAGTCGACTGACCAGTTACCTTGGCAACAGAACGGACCTGAGACTGGTTCTAGAGTCTTTCTTACAGAAGCCAGACAATAGCTAAAATTTGTTTTTTAAATTTAGAATATTTTGTTAAATTTTTCTGTTTTATTGATTGCATTTTTCTTGGTGTTAATTTTATCTAGAAAATTTTGAAGATGATGAAGCAGAAGAGATTACTGCTGATTTGTGGCAAGAAGCTTGTTGGATTGTTATTAGTGCATATTTTGATGAAAAAGGCTTAGTTCGTCAACAATTGGATTCTTTTGATGAATTTATACAGATGTCTGTCCAACGTATTGTGGAAGATACACCTCAGATTGACTTACAGGCTGAAGCTCAACATGCTACTGGTGAAGTTGAAACTCCTGTGAGTTATTTGTTAAAGATTAATTTATTTTGTAAATGTAACTTCAACGTCATGATCCATAATTAATATATTTAAAGGATTCATATTATTGACAGGGGTGTAGTTGTAAAAATAACACAGAATATATATGCTCTAAGCAAAAAATATATGCTCAAAGCAGAGGTAGAGCTGTTCCGAGTACTTGGTCTACTCAGCCAATTTGCCGAGTACTCGGTACTCAGCCAATCAATACTGAGTAGATGTAAGAATTTCATTTTTTAAGCATATGAATTTATAATTGATCTGTAAAAAGTTATTCTAATATCAATGTATAATATATGCAGTAATTCATAGAACTATTTACTCAGTATTTAAAAAATATGTCTGCAAAATATAGAAATAGTTAGGAACAAAAACCCTCATAAAATAACTCCAGATTAAAATTTAGTTACACATTTTTACAAATAAAAATAAATACTTTTTTGGGTACTTACGTATTAACGCCACCGCAGCAGAAGTTGTGCTAATGTGGCAATAAAAAGCAATCTTGTTGTTGCACGCACACAGAAAAATGGCGTCAAAAATCAGCAAACAACAAGGCAGCAAAGAATCCAAAAGACAACTGCGGTGCACTTGCGAACAACAAGAGTGCTCTTTTGATGCATTAGGGTCGTTTTCAAAATAAGATACATTTTCAGCAATTTTTTTTTTTTTTTTTCGAAATTTTAAAGTATGATTTTTTCTACAAAATATTTTATTATGTTGGAACAGGTGCTTTAGCGTTCGGCCCCGTAAATTTGGCGATTTTTTTTCGCGCCAAAAAGCCGTTTCCAAAAATGATCGCCAAACTGAAATTGCCGGAGAAACCCGTTTTCAAATATAGCGATCACTTTCAAAACTCCTGAAAAAATGCATTTTTGCAAATATTTAAAAAAAAAAATGAATAATTTACACTTAATCAGGGGGGCTCCGCCCCCCAAAAATGTTATGTGAGTCTACTCACATAACTAGTGCTAAATTAAATCAAAGCACTTATTCTAATACTTCCTAATATGGAGCAAAGTAAAATTGCAACAGCAGAAGCAAAGACCCTAAAGTGTGTAAAAGAGAAATAATGTTTCAATTTGTAATTAAGCAGTAGGTGTAAAAATTAGACAGAATGATGACAAGTGAATTAATTTAAAACTCAACTTTTATTTAAAATCTTTTTCATATTTAAAAATAACGATGTCTAAAAATATCATTCAAATAAATAACTTATCAATATAATTCTATAACTAAAAACAATAATTGGCTTAACAAATAAATAATTAAAAACCTCCCTCCAGTGCTCATTTCAGAATAATTAACTTTAAATAAAGAAAGTACTTGAAAGACGTAAGTTGAAGAAAAAGTAAACAAAGTTAAAAATCATCTTCACCGTATTTACTGCATTCCCCTTCAGACCTCATAATGTATTAAAAACAAACGGACGACCATCATATTAACTCCTTATCACTAGCAAAAGCATAACTACACGAGCTTCCGACAAGATAAACAGACACAGCAAATCAATCATCTATCCACCTCCAAGCAAACACCACCGTCTCTTATTTATACTCCCTCGCAGATCAGCCGGACTGGACCGCACCTTAGACCGGAAGTGGGAAACTCCCACCTTCTCCAATGCACGTGCCGAGATCATTAGCATAGGCGCGTGCCGATCTCAAAGCAAGCTCCGCGGAGAAAAACATCAGTCACGCCGCCTGTCGATGATTCATGCTACCGTGCAGTCTAAACAAATTTACGGCGAACTCTGCGTGGAAAACAACAATGAGATCCGATAGGAACGAAACACGATGGTTTAAAATAAATAATTCTCCCTCTGCAAATTAAATAAAATGAAACAGCTGCATCGATGGAAAAGGTAAGTAATAAATAAAAACTTAGTGGATATTGTATTTGATTAAATGAAAATATATATTGAATACAATTGATAAGAAAAATATGGGTATGTGGCTAACAAATGCCCCCCCTCTTATCAATTGTTAAAAATACCAAAAAGGTAAAGTCCAAAATAAAATTTACCAAAAGAAAACCAGCAAAAATGAAATTAACGACTACTCAAAACTATACGAACGTAACTACTTAAATAATGAGCACCAGAGTGATTGTACAATCCAAATAATCTATATACTGTAAAACAAAATTTCTACATCATTCAACAAAATAACTAAAAGAATTTTAAACATTCATTCAAGAACTACAATTCGCAAAAGTGAATTCATTTAAATATACAATTCAATAACAATCTTAGAACTTCAAACTTTAAAACAATTTAACATTTCAATTCATGAAAAATAACATCAAACCTTCAAAATCAAATTTCCTCAAAAATTTTACATTAAACATTTTAAAACTTTCAATACATTTCAGCTTTGCCTCATGGCACTAAATCTTTCAAAAATTTCAGCAACAAATCAAAAATATCAAGAACAGCATCATCAGTTCATTTTCAAAAGAAATATCAAATTCAAAAGCAAATTAGGATAATTAAATTACATTTAAATTCAAAAGAAGTTTCAACAATTTCAGAAATAGAACATTCTTCCACATGTCCGTACGACATTATGTGAGCTGTAATACAACAAGAGAAAACTATTGCAAATATAACATACATTTTAATCTTCCACATGTCTGCAAGACATTTCGTGAGTTTATAATGTTACAAAGTACCTACATAAAAAGTTAGTTAGACAATACAATACATGACATATTCAAACATTCAACCTTACATACAACCTTACGTGGCGCCACGATTTCATCAATTCATTCACTCACATAGAGACAAGGAACTTGTAACAATAGAAAACTATTTAAATTTCAAAATATTCAAATTTTAATTTAAACTGTTATACTTGAAGTAAACCACTTTAAATGTAAAGAATTCCCATACAAAAACCTCTTCACCTGGGTGCCCGGGACACCCAAGCAAAAAAAAATCTCAAAAATTCAAATTTCCTTATACATTTTCAAATGAACTTTAACTTTATGCTAATTAAGAAAAACCTTTAAAGAAATATATTGGTTGCAACCCAACAAAAGATAACAATAAAAATATATAACAAAAGGTCATTTGCAAGGTAGAAGGGAGTTAAGTGGCAGTTCCATATATTAACATAATAAAATAGGACTTACAGAATTAAAAAATAACCTGCCCGCGATAGGACCCTCCTGTGGCAATGGTCAACTCGAAAATCCACCCCCAGATGACACTCTGACAGATTACATTGGCACCCCTGCGAGCCGCTTCCTGGGGCCGTTCGGACATCCAGAAATGGACATCGAGAAGTATCACCACATTCAGGTGGGATTTTAAATATCTACCAAGCAAAAACCATAAAAAAAAAATATCTTAAATATTTCAATACAAATTTCCACATAAATTTAACTTCAACAAATATACATTTGATACTGATACTAATACAAAAACATAATACAATATTAAACTTCATTAATTATACAAAAATACATTTTTCAAAATTACTTAAATATATATTCAATAAACTTTGTTAATTCAAATTTTGTGAGTAGCTTAGTGAAGACATCAGCAAGGTTATCCTTGCTACGGACAAAAAGTAAGTCAAAAGTATTTTTATCAACTAAATCTCTGACAAAAAACAGCTTAACATCAATATGACGACTCCTATGGTTTTCTATGGGCGACTTTACAAAATCTATAGTAGCTCTATTATCCACATACAAAACAGATTTAACCCTTTCCCCAGTGACAATTTTCTTACTGTAACACTCATCTAAAATTCTGTCAAACCAAAGAAGTTCCTTCGTGGCCTCAGTCATGGCTATAAACTCAGCTTCCATTGTAGACAAACTTACACTTTTCTCCTTAAATGTTCGCCAAGAGATGGGAGAGTTGCCTAGAAAAACAATTTGACCGCCCAACGAAGTTCTATCATCTCGGTTTGCAGCGAAGTCTGCGTCAGAAAAAGTTATCAACTGGGGTTTTTCACAAGACAACTTAAGGGTAATTTTAACTGTATGTTTTACATATCCCAATAACCTCAGCAAGCCATACCAATGTGTCATCCCTGGATCCGATTGAAACTGACTAAGTATATTTACTGCATATGAAATATCTGGACGGGTTCTATTTGCAATAAAAGACAAACAACCGAGAATACTTCTATATGGTAATTGAGACATTTCTCTACGTTCATCCTCAGATTTAGGACAATCGGACTTAGAATAGACAGAACCTTTACTCATTGGTAGGGAAGAAATGGGAAACCTGTACGATTCAAACCTTTTACAAACATCCTCAATGTAGGATTGTTGGTGAATTCGCAGGCCCTCCTCACTTTCTTCAAACTCTACACCTAGCAATTTCTTAGTCTTTCCCAAGACTTTTAAATCAAAATACTTGCTCAAAAGTTCTAAAGCTCTATCTATAATCCTTTTATGTTTCCCAAATAAAACAATGTCGTCAACATATAATAATAAAACTAAATCTGAATCTAAAATGTACACGCAATTACTCCATTCTAATTTTACAAAACCTATTTCTAAAAGTACTCTATTTATCTCAAAGAACCAAACCCGACCAGACTGATGCAACCCATATATAGCCTTATCCAACTTACAAAATAAATTTTCCTTACCAACTTCAACAAAACCTGGGGGTTGTGACATAAAAATATTTTCTGTCAGAGGGGCATAGAGATAAGCACATTTAACATCACACTGGGTGTGTAGCCAACCTTTGAGGGACACAAGTAATGAAAAGAAAAAGCGGATGACACTAAAATTGACAACCGGACTGAATGTTTCTTCATACGATTCTCCCCTGATTTGCTTAAAGCCTTGGGCTACCAACCGGGCTTTATACCTGGCTATGTTACCTTTGTCATCTCTTTTTACTGTGTACACCCATCTGCAACCTACAGGATTAACCCCTGAGGGCAATTCTTCTAAATGCCATACACCCCTTTCGTGCATGATGTCAATTTCTTCCCTCATTGCCTTATGCCATTCATTACGTTGGTCAGATTTTAAAGTTTGATTATAGGTTTTAGGAATAATCAGATCATATAGTCAGGATTTAGTTTGGCAAATGTCTGCACTTGGGTCAACAATGTTGGGGTCAGAAACTATTCCTTCATAAGTGTTACTTCCTGTAAAATCAAACAAATTGGGCTTAAAAATTATGTCATTTTTCCTACAATAATTCTCTACCTCCCTATTAGACCTTAAACGTTCTGAACCGTTATCCACATCAAAATAGTAAATGTCATTTCGAGAACGACCAGTCTTTCTAGGTACAATTTTTCTTTTCCAGTGAGTATCGCGTAAAGTGGTGTGAGGTATATTAGGGGAATCACTACTAGTGTGAACTTCCTGACCTGCACTCTCTGTACCAGAAGATGATTCGAGGGAGTCATTGGAGCTGTCAGTGGTGGCTCTGACCTCCTCAACAACGTCTTCTTCCTCGATATCACTCCCAGCAACAGGAACCCACTGATACTCCCCTGGTATGTCGCCCAGCACAGCTCCTTTAAGCGCGTCTCTGTAACTGGTGTGTTCATCGAATGATACATTTATGGTTTCTACGATTCTGTCGTTTTCAGGTAAATACACCCTGTATCCCTTAGTTCGAAAAGCGTAACCAACTAGGAATCCTTTTGTAGCTTTAGGATCTAATTTAGACCGTTTTTGACGAGGGATTCCAACATACGCCACACAACCAAAAGGTTTCAGGTGTCTAACAGAGGGTTTGGTACCGCCAAATAATTCAAATGGAGTTTTTGTTTGATTTTTATGACAGACGCGGTTCCATGTGTAGGTAAAATGAAGAACAGCCTCTGGCCAAAATTTTAAATCCATACCACTTTCTTCTAACATGGTTCTAGCCCCATTTACTACAGTTTGATTATAACGTTCAACAGTACCGTTTTGTTCCGGAGTAAAGGTATTGGTCAACTCATGATTAATTCCTCTTTCAACACAAAATTCCTCAAACTTATTATTTTCATATTCTCCCCCATTGTCGGACCTAATGGCTTTCACTTGTCTGTCCAAAAACCTTTCAGACCTTATAATGTGTTGCCTTAAAATTTCAAAAACTTCCGACTTTTCTCTCATGGGGTATAATGAAACTTTACGCGAGAAATCATCAATTATAGAGACAAAATACCTCTCTCCTTTTCTACCCTCAACCTGACTTGGACCCCAGACATCAGTATACAAAAGCTCTAAAGGAAATTTTGATCTTATGTAATTTCTAGATTTAAAAGATGTTCTCCTGAATTTATTAATTTTACAAGACTCGCATTTAAATTCCCCTTCCTTTAAATTTGGTAAACCCCTAGCTCCTGCATTTCTACATGTATGTGCTATCAAATAAGGACTGACATGGGCCAGTCTCCTATGCCAAACATACATGTCGTCACGTTTATCAGCAGAAGATGCTTCAAAACTGACTTTCTTACTAATTTTACTAGGAACTTTGGGGTACAAATAGTAAACGCCATTTTTAAGTGTGGCTTTAAAAAGGGGTTGTCCGTTGCATGATATCTTCACCTCGCCATTCCCACCAGAAAAACATGCCCCATTTACATCCAATCGAGGCCCCGATATTAAATTACGTCTTAATTTAGGAGAAAACATAACATCTTTAAATACTAAAATTCTTTGCCCAAATTTCAATTTAATGGTTCCACATCCAACAATAGGAAAAGTTACACCCTCTATGGCTACTGCCATATGTTCATCATTTAATGGTGTATAATCAATAAAAAGATCTCGATCTTTACAAAAATGATGGGAAGCTGCTGTGTCAAAGACCCAGTCAGCTTCTCCATCGACCAAGTTAGCCTGAGACAGGAAAAAGGATGTAAAAGACTTACGTTCAGGACTGAACGATGAAGAGGACTTATAGTCAGGACTTCTTGCACGAGTGTCTCTAGATCTGCCTCCTTTACGTCTATCATCAGGTCTACAGGAACCAAACTTTTGATGTCGAACTGGGGATTTGGAACGTCTGAGTGGAAACCTCTTATCTCCAGGGCTAGAAGATCCGACAGGTGAGGAGCCTCGGCACGACGAAAACTGGGCTGATGGGGACTTGTCCCTGCTATATGAAGGCATATTTTGCAAAAATAGATGACACTGACTCTTGATGTGATTTGGCTTTTTACAAAAATGACACACTATTTTCCTTCTTGATTTCTTCTGATACTGGATTGACTGTGCTTCTGGATACACTTTTCTATGATCATGCTCTCGAACTTGGATTCTAGTTTCCTCCGCGACAAGTGCTGTCACTACATCTTTAAAAATAAACTCATCGTCTTTCCATCTAAGTATTGTCTGTACTATAGAATCAAATTTAGGAGGTAAAAACCTCAATAATTGAAAAGTGACGTACGTATCATCAAAATCTTTATTAATGGATTTTAACTGATTTGCTACTCTTAGTAATCGAGACGCATACAAATTTATGCTCTCACTATTGGCCATTTTGCATTCACACAGCTCGGTAAAGACCTGTATGTGTCTACTTCTAGTATCAGGGTAGAAATGAGTGCGTAAACAGCACCAGGCAGAAACAGGATCATCACAATTTTCTATTATTTTTCGAAAATTAGGCTCGACATTTAAATATATCATTGAAAGAGCCAATTTCTGACGAACTTTAAATTCTTTTACCTCTTTATCAGTGACACATCCAGTACTTGTTGTACTTTTCTCACTTAGAGCACAGCTACTTTCATTGAGCACAGGAGGTTTCTCAATTTCTGCCACTATGTCCCAAACATTTCTTTCCATTAACAAATATTTCATATCGGACTGCCAATTAGCATAATTACTAGAATTTAATTTCTGAATTTGATTTTGCATCATTTTGATAAAATTAAATATAAAAACCTAAAAATTTAAAAAAAAATTGGGCCAGCCAAAATTTTATGTAATTAAAAACGTATTTTATTAAAAATTTTCAAAAAAAATTTATCTTTTATAATATAAATTACTTCAAAAACAAAATCTGTCATCATTTTAAAAACTAACGCCCCCCCCCCCCCTAATAAAACTATCTCTTAATTCTTATTGGGCCGTAGTTAAAAACACCTTACTGCATTAATGGCATTGCCAAAAATTAAATTACATGGGTCTTAGAGCCCATAACCAAAAATGTTATGTGAGTCTACTCACATAACTAGTGCTAAATTAAATCAAAGCACTTATTCTAATACTTCCTAATATGGAGCAAAGTAAAATTGCAACAGCAGAAGCAAAGACCCTAAAGTGTGTAAAAGAGAAATAATGTTTCAATTTGTAATTAAGCAGTAGGTGTAAAAATTAGACAGAATGATGACAAGTGAATTAATTTAAAACTCAACTTTTATTTAAAATCTTTTTCATATTTAAAAATAACGATGTCTAAAAATATCATTCAAATAAATAACTTATCAATATAATTCTATAACTAAAAACAATAATTGGCTTAACAAATAAATAATTAAAAACCTCCCTCCAGTGCTCATTTCAGAATAATTAACTTTAAATAAAGAAAGTACTTGAAAGACGTAAGTTGAAGAAAAAGTAAACAAAGTTAAAAATCATCTTCACCGTATTTACTGCATTCCCCTTCAGACCTCATAATGTATTAAAAACAAACGGACGACCATCATATTAACTCCTTATCACTAGCAAAAGCATAACTACACGAGCTTCCGACAAGATAAACAGACACAGCAAATCAATCATCTATCCACCTCCAAGCAAACACCACCGTCTCTTATTTATACTCCCTCGCAGATCAGCCGGACTGGACCGCACCTTAGACCGGAAGTGGGAAACTCCCACCTTCTCCAATGCACGTGCCGAGATCATTAGCATAGGCGCGTGCCGATCTCAAAGCAAGCTCCGCGGAGAAAAACATCAGTCACGCCGCCTGTCGATGATTCACGCTACCGTGCAGTCTAAACAAATTTACGGCGAACTCTGCGTGGAAAACAACAATGAGATCCGATAGGAACGAAACACGATGGTTTAAAATAAATAATTCTCCCTCTGCAAATTAAATAAAATGAAACAGCTGCATCGATGGAAAAGGTAAGTAATAAATAAAAACTTAGTGGATATTGTATTTGATTAAATGAAAATATATATTGAATACAATTGATAAGAAAAATATGGGTATGTGGCTAACATGAACCCCCCGGTTTTTTTCAGGAGAAAAAATTTAAAATGTTTAGGTGATCGCCATATTTAAAAACGAATTTTATTGCTAATTCAGAAACACGATCATTTTGAAACGGACTTTTTAGCACGAAAATGCTCAAAAAAAAAAAAAAAAAAAAAAATAGTACTTGCATTTTGTATATTTATTTTTATTTATGAAAAAACAGAGGGCTACAAATGAAAAAAAAATACATATAAATAAAACGAGCGAAATAATTTAAATTCCAAAGAAAATTTTAAAAAATCTATATACAGGGTGCATGTAAAAATTACAAAAATTGCCGATTCAAAATCGTGATCATTTTAAAAACGATTTCTTTGCATATTTATGAAAAAACAAAAAGAGGGCTACAAATGAAAAAAAAATACATATAAATAAAACGAGCGAAATAGTTTAAATTCCAAAGAAAATTTTAAAAAATCTATATACACGGTGCATGTAAAAATTACAAAAATTGCCGATTCAAAATCGTGATCATTTTAAAAACGATTTCTTTGCATATTTATGAAAAAACAAAAAGAGGGCTACAAATGAAAAAAAAATACATATAAATAAAACGAGCGAAATAGTTTAAATTCCAAAGAAAATTTTAAAAAATCTATATACACGGTGCATGTAAAAATTACAAAAATTGCCGATTCAAAATAGTGATCATTTTAAAAACGATTTCTTTGCACGAATAAACAGAAAATAAAATTAAAATAATGACAAAAATAGTACTTACATTTTGTAGATTTCTTGAAATTTTCAAATATTAAAAGATGAGAAAACGGGTTACGACATAATATTTACATATAAATGAAACGAGCAAAATAATTTAAATTCAAAAGAAAACAATTTAAAAAATATATGTATACAAGATGCAAGTGAAGATTACAAAAATAAAAATACGCTATTACAAAAAAGATAATTAAAAATTTTAAACCAAAACATCGATCTTTACTGAAAAACCACTTTCGTTTCAGATTAATAATTCTCATGTCCGATTTGCAGTTTCGGCAGTTTCGTTCAAAATGAATTATCGAAAAAATGAAAAAAGAAGCCATGCACCCCAATAAAAAAATTTTAAAAATGCCCTTTGTGCAAAATATAACGTCCTAATCTATCCTTAAAAAGATCACTCGTAGTTGTTACTCACTGTCGACGGAAAGCGAAAAAGAAGCAGTAAAACACCGTTAGGTAGTTCAAAAATTTGAATTTCAGAACATAAATTGCGCAGATGTAAAATACAAAACAAAACCTGCGCAGCTCGTAATCAAATTACATCACAGGCTCAAAGAGAAAAATCTCCCCCCTCCCTCACCTCAACCTCCCTCTTGCTCCAGGAAGAGAAAAGCTCCCCCCCCCTCCCTCACCTCAACCTCCTCCTTGCCTCCGCGAAAGCTGCTATTAGGGTTGCCAAAAATATGGGATTTGGCAACATTTTGACAGGGTTACCAGAATTAGGGGTTTATCGCCATACTTGGCGAGATTTTTTCCCCATTAATTCTGGCCGAACGCAAAAGCACCTTAGCCATTATGTTTAATAAAATGCTAATTGTAACTCAAATAATACAATGACTGAGCTTAATTGGCTTATTAACACAAATACAGTAATTACTTAAAAGTAAGCATTACTTAGACCAATGACATGCGTTAGGCCAGTGACATTTTGCATTAGATAGGTAATATTTTTCTATTAATCCAAAGACATTCTTTATTAAAGTTGTGAATAATCGTAATATTATTATAACTTTTAAAAAACAATTTTTCTACATGAAATTGTTTCATTGCTTAGCATTGTGTCACTGGTATAACAGGATTTCTCACTAGCATAATAAATGTATTGTTAGGCCAGTGACTGTTAGACCAGTGACATTTCTTTAAAAATAAATTCTTATTCCTTATTTAAAAATTGTAATATTGTGGTTTAGGGTGTTAAACACAACTTTATATGCTGTATTATTATAATCTTTTTATTAAATTGATTTAACTGTTATCAGTTTAATAGAATATTTGTTAGACCAGTGACACATAATAAAAGAACTCAGCTGACTTAGGAATATTTTTTCTTTTTTTAAGCAGTAGTTCACATGAAGACAGCTAGTTTTTCCACTATTTTGTTTACAAACAGTGTTGCTAACATAAAAAAGCCAATTCAATCAATTTTTATCATCAGAATAATATTTAAAATTGAAAAATATTAGTTGTTAGACCAGTGACACAAAAATGTAAGACAGTCTTATTTAATTTAATTAATCCATATTAAAATCAATTTTCAGACAGAATTGTAATAAGTACACAAAATTTATATTGTTCTCAAAATAAAATTGCCCAAATCAACGAAAATAGCAATTATTAATTAGAAATTATAATGTTGAAAATCCAAGTTTGGGTTTCAGACAAAAATGATTCCCATTGAAAAGCCAATAGTTCATTTTTATTTTTTGCCCAATTTAATTTATTTTTATATAAATTACTTAGTTTAATATTCTGATTATTAAAAAAAGAAATGAAGAACAATTGAGGGTTTGAAATTTTTATCTACTTTTAATATTATAAATTTTAGAATAGTAAGATCAGGGTTGCCACGCCACCTGGAAAACCGGGAAAACACAGGGAATTTTAATTCTCCTCCCAAAACAGGGAATTTCTTTAAAAATCCTAAAAAATCTGGAAAACACAGGGAATTTGGTAATGACAAATTATAACATTTCTAATTAGCCTTCATACACGCATATATTTTTTCGCACTCAACATGGAATAAATGTATTGCAGTACAGGGAAAATACAGGGAATTTTTTTTTTTAATAATAGAGTGGCAACCTTGAAGATACAGAATTGTACTTATTTTGAAAATGACCCATTAGCACAAATTCTGCTGCGGTGGCATTAATACATAAGTACCCTTTTTTGATATATAGGAAAACAAGAAAAGACATTTTAGGAATTCATTTTGGATAAAGAAACTTTAAATGCAATAAAAAAATTAATAATTGAATTTATTATACAGTAGACTCCCTAAAATCTGCAACTCTCTAAGATCTGCACATAATTTACAGGAGTAAACAAACATTCAGTTCAGATATAGGAACAAAATTTGACTTTTTTAGTTTTTTATCAATTCCATTAATATTTTAATTTGTCATTTTTGTTGATATTACTAATTGAGTCCACAATTACCCACATTGTTACAAATTTTGTATAAAAAAAAAAAAAAAAATTGTGGGGAAAAAAAAAATTTATCAAAGTACCACACAAAGAATGCAAATTTCATCAAAATACTGTAGAAAAAACACAATTTTCAACAAAGTATCACGGGAGAAGTGCAAGTTTCAACAAAGGATCATGGGAAAAAAAATGTGAATTTTGTCAAATTATTGAGGAAAATAAAGTTCATATTGCAAAAAATGTGAAATTTTGTTAAATTATCATGAGAAAATGCTGAATTACATCATTGGATTGCTGAAAAAGCATAAATTGCATCAACAGATCATAAAAAAACGAACAATTTCATTAAAAAAATCAACAGATTTCATTAAAAGATCGTGAAAAAATGGCAAATATTGTCAAAGAGGCACGAAAAAACTGCAAATTTCATCAAAGGGGTGTGAAAAAAAAAAAAAAGTTAGCCCAACAATAGATTTTTTTTCTTTTGGTCTAAATCAGGGGTGCACAACCTTTTCAAGAGAAGGGCCACTTACAAATATGTCCGGGTGGTCGAGGGCTACATCAATAACAAGGATAGAATTCGATTCCGAGATTGATCTATGGCGTATAATTGGATAAAATATATGTTTTCAGAGAGAAGTGGGGGGGGGATACCCCTTTAGATTTGCTTAACCAGTCAAAAAATCCAATTTAGTTAGTAAGGATATACATCAGCAGTTTTTACATTTGTATATAAAAGATATAGCAAGGATTATACTCAAGATGTAATAAAAATCCTTGACTTTATTCAGGACAGTAAATCTTGTTTTATCCAAAGTGCTAAAAAACAAAGATAAGTGTATGGTGCTGAAAAAAATGTGAACTAAACGAACGAAGGAAAGGAGCCGATCAACAAGGTTTTTAAGTGCCTCATCACTGAAATTCCAGATTTTTCAACTCCCGATCAACAAAATTGGCAGCTTTCCATGACTGATCGACCAAATTTGGACTTTTCGATGTTGGATGAAAAATCTAAGTTAGGCCAGATTTTTTTGAACGTGTGGAAAAAAGTCTGGGAGACATTGCAGTTTGCTATTACACTGGAAGTTGGGAGGATATTTCCCGAAAAGTTGGAGGAAATAGAGTGTTGGCTCAAAAGTCTTACTGAATGTTGGTGAATCTGATAGCGGCTTTAATGACTCTTGCACAGGCCCGTAGCCAGGATTTCCTTTCGGGAGGGGCTCAATCTTGGATTTTTTTATTTTTTTTATCTGACAGCAGTAATGGCCATAATTTAAAACGTTAAAAAATAATAAACAAGGCTTAACCTACCATATAATCCTGCTTAATATATTTGCCCATTCCAAAAATTATTATTTTTTAAATTTTTATCACAATTTTTGGTTTTTAAAAGCTTTTTCAGTACCAGTTCGAAAACTGAAAGTGCTTTTGAGGGGGGAAATCTGCAAAGAAAATAAAATAACACAAAATAACAATTTTTGCAATGAGTCTCTTGTATTTTCATAAGAAATTTATAAAAATATATATCAAAATGCAAGTAAGTAATTTTAATGGATTTAAAACGCAGGATTAATATTAGCGTACACGTGTCTTGTATTGTGGGGGAGGGGTCTTAAAATGAATAAAATTAATTACGCATATTAATTTTTTAAAAGAAAAAATAATTATAACAAATTATAGATAATTATAAATATTTTATTTATATTTCACATTCTTTAATTGCAAAAGTTATAAATGCTCTTGGTACAATAAATTTACTAATGCTATAGAAGCAATCTTCGTGACTTCTCCGATTACTTTATCAGGACCTACTGAAATGTCCCAACAAATGGCTATCATTGCAAGACTGCTCAGTCTATCATCGGTTGTTGGTAGGTGTTGGGTTCGAATCCAATCTTGCCCGGCAGCATAATCGTTGGGAGTTTGCCAGACTTTTCTTCGAACCTGGGACTTAATTCCATAGTTATGGATTAGGTTCTATTTTCACGAGTCCCATGGAGAGCATCCTACATCCCTTCGGGTCTATATACCTCGAGTAGATTTAAACCGTCATAAACAACGTCAACAGCTGTCTCTCATCAGCCATAGTGTTTCGAGATAAAAATTTAAATTTTTTATTGTTGAAAAAGACTTTTTAGTCCTGACTTTTTTAATCAGAATGGTAACCAAGACTGTCAGCAAATATTTCAGTATATTGTAATGCATTGTAGTACAATACTTTAAAACTTTTAGGACCTCTGTATTTCTATCAACATTATGAATTCTCTTTCACCATACATCATATTCAACTTTCATTTACACATACATCATATTCAACTTTCATTTACAAAATTTACACCTTATGTTCGAAATATTGAAAGAGATTCTTTAAATTGTTTGCTTATCCCAAAAAAGTGCATCCTGGAAATTTTTTTTTGAAAATTTGTTAAAATGTCTACATTTGAAATGAATTTATCATTCAGATTTTGAAAAAGACTTTCTATACAGTAAATACTGACTGTGGCCCTATAGTGCTCTTCAGTGAATGTAATTTGGTGGTGTAAATGTGTAGTCTGTCTAAATTTTGATCTTCGGATTTTTATTTCAATTTAAAAGACTTTTTCTAAGTTTTCATGAAGAATTAAATGTCTCTCAAAAGATTTCCATCGCATTTTATTTTCTCTATTTTTTAAATATAATTTGAACATCTTTAGCATGAGTTACAGCTGAAATTTTGTCACAAGATTTTTCACAAAGATGAGCTGCCAATGCCTTTGTGAAACTGAAAAGTTTTTCACTAACAAATAGGCTTGTGAAAAAAGTAGTCTTTTCCTTTCCTTGGCTATCAAGAAAGTACTAAAGCTGGTGAAAAAATATTTTATGTGTTTTTTGAAATATTTTCTAAGCTAATGAAAATTTATTCAAATAGCTTGACAAATGTACTATATTTTCATGGCTTTCTAAATATCTTGTGTTTCAAAAGCAAAGAAGTCATTTTATTTTGTTTCTGGGGCATATGATGAAATTGATTGTTGAAGGATCAAATTTACCTTAGGGTGTTTTTTAAAAATATTGTCAGTTCATTTGTTGCTCCAAGAGAGATTTGTATAGCAGGAACCAGCATGTGTTTCTGGACAACGTATGGTTTAAGCAATGGTTTGTAAATCGGAGGTATCTGACTTTGAGACACTTCTAAAGAATTGTAGATTGGATACCACTGACATGTCCAACCATATTAGTTTTTCTGCCATACGCCCGTGTGACTCATTTAGACACATCATTACACTGTTCATTACAACGTTATACTATTTCTCTGTTATATTTTCAGCGGACAAATCATTTATTTGAATGAACCTAAAGTAATTTCACAAATTATTGCAGAGTCTGCATTTTATAAACACTAATCCCCATATCTGACTCAAAGGACAAACTATTTTGTGCTTGAAATGTCCATAGTTTCATCAGTATTTAACCTAAAACATATCGCGTTATTTATTTTGGTAATCAGTTCTTTAAATAACTATATCCCAGCATATTTGAATGATTACATTTTGAATGTCTGGGCTTAAGTAAGAAGTAATATTTCTATGGGCGTTTATAGCATTTTAATTCCCCGTCTCCAGGTTTTGCTATAAATCTTAAAAGAGTTCTTAGGCTACCGTCTTTTTTATTTGTTCTCTAACGTTAGAAGACCGGTATTATGATTACCTCTTACTAGCATTTCTTGCTTGGCGCAAAATAAGATTTTTAGAATGTTTGATATTGCTTCCTAGAAAACTCTTTATTTAAAAATCATTATTATTCAGATAATTTTTTTACAAGTGTCTGTTACAGTTTTTGGCTCCCTTTTCTACAAAACATTTTAACACTGATCACTCCTAGTATTTATTATATCGTGATCGTGATATAGTGAGCATAGAGGGAATTAAGAAAAAACACGAAAGTAAAGGTTTTAAATTTGACTCCTAAAGTTAAATTATACTCCATACGTGTATTAAGCTTATGTTTTCTAAGTCAAATTAATGATCTGATACATGCGTTACAGTTATCGAATTTTACTGTGCATAAAGTAAAAATTCCGTTTATAACTTCAGTTGAAAAAAAAATATTTTTTATAACTAAAATACATAGTTCTAGTGTAATGGGAGAAAAAAAGGAAAATAAAATTTGTGACAGTTTTTACCGTCATCAGATTTAATTTTTTTAAACTTTCGGGAGGGGCTTCAGCCCCCTTAGCCCCCTCCCTGGCTACGTGCCTGCTCTTGCAAACATTTCATTATTGATATCCTAATTAAATTTATTTGAAAATAACAGTCGTCAAATCTTGTTAACATGAACACACTTAACATTAACTAATTTTAACATGAATTGTTTTCAGTCACCTATAAAAATGAATACAAAGAATTGATACTGATAACGTGAACAAAATTTTAATTCCCCCTTGAGGTTCATGTTAACGAGTTTCGACTGTATTTTATTTTATTAGTATGCTTTCATTAAGTTCTGGTTCTAAATATAGTCATAAAACAATTATATCTATTACTTTTTCTAGGCAGAGTGTCCATTAGGGTGGAACAAAAGTATAGGAAAAAATATTTTCTTCAGCAAATAATTTTCTAATAGTAATTAAAATAGTGTTCCCATTATGTGTTATTCGAAATGCGCTGCACCCTGCCCGCCCTTATTTTATTATTGATGTATCCTGCTGTCCTTTTGTATATAAGATGTGCCCTGTCTCATTTTATAAGTGAAAAATGTCCCCTGCCCATTTCTCAAAACATGTACTTTGCGCCCCATAATTTCTTGAAAAAATATCTAATTTGCCTTCCCTTTATGGAAAAAAAAACATGTACATGCTTGAAAAATAAGTCATTCAAATGTCATAATTACTTGCTCACAACAGGTGACTACAATCAGACACTCCCCATTCAACGCATAGTGGAAACAAGTGCCCCAATTCACTGTTTATTAAAGATTTCAACATTCCCCAGTGCATTCTGTTCAATATTTCCATATTCCAACAAACCATGATTACCTTTTCACCACAGGTGACGGTAATCAGACAATCGCACCCTCCCCACGCAAAGCTAGAAAAGGTGCAGGAAACCCAGTTCTTTGTGTATTCAAGATATCAACATTTCCCACTACTTTCTGTTCTGAATTCTGAGATTCCAAAGTGTCATTTGTATTTGCAGTTTTAAAATCCCTCCCCCCCCCCCCCCCAATAGAAATTTTGTAAGCGGCCCAATTTATTATTATTTGAACTCTCTGAAAATAATGCCCTTCAATCAGGATCTGATTGAAGGTCATCATTTTCAGCTTTTCTAGCAGCCTTAACTACTAATTTCTGATTGTACTTGTACTTTAATTGTTTATGTATTACCCGTTGCTTCTTCTGTTCTCTTTGTGTTAAAATCTCGGAAAAAAAACTTTACCGACTCCGCTTATACTCATTTTTCTCACAGTTCTTTAGTCAATTAAAAAATCTTGTTCAAGTTTAGGTACTTTTTTTCTTTTTTCGCACTTACAGACAGGAAATTATTTGGGACGACAGAAAATTATTTGCACAGACTAACAACAGGAACATATGACCAGACCATTGCTACAGCTACATGCATCCCTTACTTCTTTGCCTCTACATCAGCCAATAATATGCCGCCTGAATCAAGGCCACTTCAAACCATGAACTATTCTCCTTTTGATTATTAATTTTCAGAACTGAAAAATGTTTTGTCGCGTTTTTAAGTTAAAAGTAAGGTTAATCTTTTCTATTACGAAATACTGTTAAAATCTAAAGAAATGGAAGTTAAAAAGTGCAAGATTTAGTAGCATAAATAATAAAAGCATGCAGTATAAAAGTATAAATATCTACTGTAAAGTAGTTTATATGGATCATTCCATGTCAAATCAACCAAAAAAATTCAAAATTCAACCTGACCATTTCCGATTTAAATGAAACTGCTAGGGATCATTCTCTATGATGATATAAATTAGAACATATTTTTATTTTTTGTTTATCGCTTTAAATTTTTATACAATTAATTATTTAAATTTTGAAAAATCATCATTTTTTGACTTACATAAATTTTTCAATTTTGAATTTCTCAAGTTCTATCAAACATAGAAAATTTTATGACCACTCATTTCAAAGAGGAGTTTATAAGGTTTAATTTGATATGCAAGCCGACTATGTATAACTAAAATTTTTAAAATTTTAAATTTGAAACATTTTTAGATGGTCATTTTTAAAAATTTTGAAAAAATTGTATGATTTTTGTATTATTAGAAGCTTTAAATTCTGAAATTTTTAGAGTGGGATTTCAATGGGATCAGGAGTTATGAAATAAAAGCTGAAAATTACCATGCAAATCATAAATAAGTAACAAAATAGACAGAATTAAATTGCTATTTTAATGGTAATTTTTGCTTTTATTTAATAACTCCTGATCCCATTGAGATCCCACTCTAAAAATTTTAGAATTTAAAGCTTATAATATTATAACAAAAATACATTTTTTAAAAAAAATTTTAAAATGACTATCTAAAAAATTTTCAAATTTTTTTTAAATTTTATTTATTTTAACTATACATAGTTGATTTCCATATCAAATTAAACCTTATAAAACTCCTCTTTGAAATGAGTGGTCATAAATTTTTTTATGTTTGATAGAACTTGAGAAATTCAAAATTGAAAATAGTTATGCAAGTCAAAAAATGATTTTTCAAAATTTAAATAATTACTAATAATTGTATAAAAAATTTAAAGCGATAAACAAAAAATAAAAATATGCTCTAATTTATATCATCATAGAGAATGATCCCTAGCAGTTTCATTGAAATCGGAAAGAGTCGGGTTGAGTCACTGGTTGATTTGGCATGGAATGACCCATATGTATGTATTATTTAAAAATTGAAAAAGGGCATTTGATATTTAAAATATTTTTTGTTTACAAAACCAAATTTATTAAAATGCCTTAAAAGTCATATATTCAAGTCTTTTGTGGCATCTCTAAAAATATTATGTTTGTTAAAATATTTTAATACTGTCTTAACGAAGGCATTAGACAACTTTTTATCTCTATTACATATTGAAATAAAAAAAAAAAAAAATTTTTTTTGTTCAATCTTAATGTTCATTGTTGGGCTTTTGGGTGTTTTGATATATCTCAGTTATTTACATTAAATTCTGATTCATATTTGGAAATGAGGTTGTAAAAATGATTAAATATTGTTGATAGATTAATATAAAATTGAAAAAACTGGAGTACTATAATAATTATAATTATTAATAATAATAATAAAAAAAGGTTTGAAGACCTTCAGCACTTACATGCTATGATGCTTATTTGTAAATTATTTGTAATTTTAGTTATAAAACAAATTTATTTTTTAATTAAAAGAATTATGTGTAATAATTTAAAGTGTATTAATTTTTATACATTATTTTGTAACTGTATTATAGTAAATATTTTCTTTTATAGCCTCGTTATTTAGTAAAATTTGAGCAGATCTACTTGTCAAAACCTACTCATTGGGAAAAGGATGGTGCTCCATCTCCCATGATGCCTAATGAGGCTAGACTGAGAAATCTCACGTGAGTTATTTTAAATTTATTTATTTGTATCTCTGTGTTATTTTTTCTTAAAATGGGATTGTCTAAAAATTTTTCATTTGAATTTTATGAATTTTTTTTGTTATCTCAAAGAAAGGGGAAAAAAAAATATCCCTTAATTTTTTATACACGCAATATTATAAAGAATCCTCGGTTTCACAGGGTTCGCACAGACTCCTTGGACTCCTTAGAAACTACTTAGAAATGAAAACGTTCCCAAGTAGTACTTAGAACTACTTAGATAAACAAAATACTCCTTAGAAACTCCTTAAATTGTATTGCGGTTTTGCACGCAAGCGATATTGCTCTCGAAAAAGAAAAAAAAATCTCGATTGTAAAATGCACGGTAAACCCTTTATGCACATCATTCATCAGAAACACAGCAGAGATTGCAGGGATGCCGCGGATGCGCTATAGCACGTAAAATATGAAAAAAAAAGGCAATGGGATGCTGTAAAATAGCTCTTACGCGTCCCGTGGGACGCATAATTTCGGTTAAAAAAAAGTATAAAAATGGCGACTCGTTAAAAAATTTCGAAATGAGGACTATTTTTTGGCAAATTTCGTCAGATTCACGAAAAAGTGGCTAATTTTCTCAAAAAATTTCGAAAAAATGCAGAGATTTCCTCAAAAAATCGCAAAAAAACAACAAATTTTGTCTAAAAATCGCGATAAAATGGCAAATTTTGTCAAAGAATATGCGAAAAACGACGGTTTTCGTCAAAAAATCGTGATAAACTGGCAAATTTTGTCAAAAAATTTGGGAAAAGCAGCAAATTTTGTCAAACATTTTCGATAAAACGACAGATTTTGTCAAGATACGAGAAAAATGGCCAATTTTGTCACAAAGTGCGAAAAAAGGCAAATTTCTTCAAAAGATTCACGAAAAAAATGGCTAAGTTTGTCACAAATATCGAAAAAAACGGCAAATTTCCTCAAAAAAAGTGCGAAAAAACAAAAAATTTTGTCAAAAATTCGCGATAAAACGACAGATTTCGTACAAAAATCGCGAAAAACGACAGATTTATTCAAAAGATTTGCAAAAAAAATGGCTAATTTCGTCACAAAATCTCGAAAAATGGCTAATTTCCTCAAAAAATCGCGAAAAAACGTCAAATTTCATCAAAATATTTGTGAAAAATCGGCAAATTTCGTTAAAAAATTCTCGAAAACCGTAAATTTCGTGAAAAAATCCCGAATAAACGGCAGGTTTCGTCAAAAGGGCACGGAGGGAAAAAAAAAAAAAAAAGTTAATGCCTGAAGTGAGTTTACCTGTTCCAAAAGCTAATTTTCTTGCTTCAAAATTATTTTTTCTGCTGCTCTAAAAACGGATTTTTGTGATTCACTATTCATTTTTGACTGCTCCAAGTCTTTCTGAGTAAATATGACTCAGGAAAACACCCATTCATTAAACAAAAAGTCTCATCACTTTACTCAACAAAAGTATTCTTTTTTTTCAGCAAAAATGTCTTTTTCTATAAATCAGTCTTGCCCCTTTTTTTTAAAAGAAATGCAAACAATAGTGATACTTGTTACCTTCTACTTTCAAATGTTCAATATTTTATAGTTAAATTTGTATCTTGCATATTTATTTTTAAAGAAGTAAAGAAAATTTCTCTTAATTTTAAAAACAATTAATATTGGTTTTATATTTTTATTTATTATTAAAACAATAATTATTGAATTTCATTTCTCTAATGCAAATGAACAAGTTCAATTTTTGCATCTAAAAATGACTCATTAGTGGGGACCTGCTTTTGTTAAAAAGGGACCCAGGATTTTTCAAGTCCAGCGGCATCCCTGGATTGGTTGGGATCATATTAATAGCCACCAAAGTGTCACGAAATATGGCAGATAAAACACTAATTTTGTCTGAAGACCGCGAGAAAACGTCGATTTCGTCTAAAAATTGCAGATATAATGCCGATTTCGTTAAAAAATCGTGGGAAAAAATGACGATTTCGTCAAAAGACTGCGGAAACAAAATTTTTGAAATCATTTTCGAGAAAAGATCGTATAAAAATGCAAATTTTGACTAAAAATCCTCGAGAAAACACTGATCTCATAAATAAGAAAAAAGGGGAAAACACCGATTTTATCAAAAGATCGCAGAAAAACCACCGATTTCGACAAAAGATCGCAAACAATCGCCAATTTTGCTAAAATATCGCAGATAAATCGCTGATTTTATCTGAAGATCGCGGGAAAGCACCGATTTCGTCTGAAGATCGCGAATACCCTCCGCCCCCCTTCTTGCAGGGCGGTAACTCGCAGAATCCCTGGGGAATTGGGGCTCTGCAAGTGCATGCCACATAAATAACAACAAAAGTGGCAAGTCTTTAAATTTTTTTGGACTCCTTGGATTTTTTATGTACTCCTTGGATTTTTTCTTCCCAACTCTGTATGAACCCTGGTTTCATGACTTTTTTTTTTTTGCTCATCCCTTGATAATTTTGAATTTTTTTTCCATAAATTGTGTGATATTTTTTTTCGTAAAAAGACATTTTTAAAGAATAAAAAAATTGTATTCGTCAATCACAGTGGCAAAGACATTAGCATACTTGCCAATTTTTATAATTTAAGTGTAAAATTTACACTTTTTGACCATTTTTTACACTTAGGATACTTATTTTTACACTTTTTTGCAAAGTTTTTTCCTAAGTTTTATTTATTTTTTCCTGAAAGTTGTGAATTTCTTTCTTGTTGTCTTTAATAATAATGGCAAAAGCTGAAGGCAACTAGGAGATTGTCTAAGAAATGAGTTAAGGTTTCATTGTCAAACCAGCAGAGGTTAATCTATTAATTTTCTTTGTACATTAAAAGTCATGTCTTAAAATTTGTTTAGGTGTGGTCAGGGCTGGAAAGTTTCTGCCGGGGTGGTTAAAACCAACATGGCAGAAACTAGTTTCTGCCAGTAAGTGGCAAAAACTGGCAGAAACTAAGAAATAATATTAATAAGAATTTTATCCTGCAATGATTCAAAATTCACACAGGTATTTAATGTATAAAGAATTTAGTTTAAAAATTAAAATATAGTTTATGAATGATATTCAAAGTAGCAAAAAGTTTCAAAAGGATTATATAAATATATTTTGTTTATATAATAATTTTCTATCACCTAAACGGATATTTTCATAACAGTAATCGGTACAAATTTATCATTCTTTATACTTGAATTTCTATTTAAAAGTTTAAAAAAAAAATACATAAAATTCAGATATTTTTATTTTAACATCACTTTTTGGGGTATTTTTAAATAAATAATACATTGTGATAACTGAAAAATTATCTAATATTATATACATATGTAAATAAATGTTGCATAAAAATAACGGAAAAACATTTAATGAAATATCTTGTACAATTTTACTATTAAAAGAACAAATTTATTTTTGTGGAAAAGGTAATAATATACTAAGAGCATTCCATAATATAAGATTAATTTTGCTTACCTTTCTTAACCTAAAATGGTTTTTAATTTCTTCTGAATGAAAGAAAAGTTGGAAAATATTCTTTTAAGACCAGCATTACTTGCTGGTAATGTCATTATAGAGGATGTAAAATTAAAAAAATTCTCACTTTCACCGGTATTTGTTTCTAAAGGCGACAACCCACAGAAGGCAAGACATTTTGTAGGACTTTGTTAGGGAAATATGTTTCAGGGAAAAGAGTCGATTTTGCTACAAAATGTTATTACATACGGCACAAAATTTAGATTAATATCCAAAAGCAATTTTCTTGCTCTTTCTTTGTGCTTAAACGTCAATTTTGGTCCCATATACTTAAGATGAAGTAAATGAGCTAGCATTACATTAAACGAGATTTGAATCTTGCATTTATGAGTTGCGATATTTCCATCATTAAGTAAATTTAAGCAAATTTTATGAACAGCTGCAATAGAACAGTCATGTTTTTTACTTTCATCTAAAGCAACAACAATAGAATTAAACATTTGTGACAAGTAATTAACTAATTCATAAATCATGATCTTACAGTTTTAACAACTGCTATGTTCTTAATATCATTTTCATGATTTTCAGTTATCTGCAAATAATATAGCTGATTCTTTGTGAAAGATTCAAAACTATCAAATTCCAATACAAATTTATTAATCTATATATTTAAAACACCTGGCTGTTTTTTTGGTCATCAGCCCTGGGCTTTCTACAGGCCCGATTTTGATAATTATTTTTTTAAATGAAAGCTGTTTATGTATAGATGTGCCCATTCTGGCTAATTTTTAATTTATTTCAATTTTTACATTTTATTTTTAATTTCAAAAGCTTTTTTATGACATTTCTTCAAAACAGTGGCAACAGGTTAAGCTTTTCTCAAAATTTATTTTGTTTCATTATTTTCTACCAATCAGGAGCTTGATCTCACCGGTGAATGTATAATCGCATTTCAAATAAAAAATAAATAAAGGTTTTCGTAAAATTTAATCATAATAAAATGATTGCACATAGTTATTTCCTGCAATACACAAATTATTTACTGAGTAATATTATTAAGTATTATGTAAGTAAAATAACAGAAGATAAACTTTAATAAAATATAATATCTAAAGTGAAATTTTGTCGATGGAGAAAATGTCGTCTTACAGAAACCAGATAAATTTATTCCATGAATATAATATACATTGTTATAGCTGTGTCAGTGATGATGTCATATTCACTGACTTTAATTCCTGCATCTAAATAAAGTGAATTTCTATTTATTTAAAGGTCCATGGTGTGCACAAATGAAAATATTTCTATAAACTGCGCCATTTCTATTTAATTATAATGAATATTTTATGAAACTAAAGAATTCTTAAATAGCTGCATAAATCACGCTTTTATTTAAGAAAAGATGAGTATTTCTGAAGATGTAAATGATGTCATATTAGAAAAAAAAAAAAGAACAAAACCAGTGATATGCCGGTATTACTATATTTCTATCTTACATAATGTATAAAAAAATTAAAATCATTTCATTGTATTAAGTTATTACTTAAAATAAAAAAATCTGCATTTCAGCAACAAATACAAAAATTTTATTTTTTTAATAACAGAGATATTTTTTTTTTTTTTTTTTTTTCGTTGCCAAAACAATAAAATTAATTTTTACAAGTTCATTTAGGATAAAAACCAATAAATAAATTAAACTTTTTGCAAGTGTTGTAAGTATCTAGTGGGTTGGTTAGGCAGTTTAGTAAGTCTCTGTTTCTATTATAATTAAAATGTTTCATTGATATTATAATTATTGTACAGTTATCAACCGATATTTAAATGGAGAAAAAATAAACTATGCAGATATTTTTTAATTTGTCTTCCGGGGTATAATATTAACTTCCTAAATAATTTGGCATTTAAATAATATTTAAGGTTTAGAAACTGCATTAAAAAAAGATTTGTAGCTGAAGTTAAGTCCGACATAATAATTTATGAGTTGTTTTCCTTATGTTTTGTTATTTTCTGACGTTTGTGTATCTCCATCATGAAAAGCTATGTTATCCCTATTTTAAGAGGTGGCAATTGTTTTTTTCGCTCAGTATTTTACTGCCTATATAAGATTGGTACATATTATACTCAATATATATTCTTTTCCGTCGAGTTTTGACGGGTGCAGCTAGTTTTTTTATTAAAATGATTCACAATTCAGTGAATTTAAAAAAAACTGCAAAATTTTGGGACTTTTTATATTATTTCTAAATATCTCGAGACATGTAACCATAGCTTTTTATTTGTCAAATAGAATATTAAAGAAGATAAAATTCTGTACAAAGGTCATTTTTTACTTTTTCAATTTTGATTGCAGAATATTTTTATGGGGACTTTTTTATTTTCTAAATCTGTTCGAAAAATAAGTCTTTAGTTCTTTATCAGGTATAAATATGGCACAACAGAGTAATTCTTATTTTTGACATAGTTCAAGTCAGAAGTAGTAAAATCATAGCTACCAGCTAGATCTTTAAGATTCTTTTTTAATGTGTTTGAAGTTTTTTCTAAAAATTGAATAGACTTTTATGTCATTTTTCCTGGTTTCCACAAATTAACAAATAAAACTGAACTTTACATTGAATTTGAAATGCTACATAGAAAACATGTTCCTTTTAAAAGTCTGTTATAATTACGAATATTAGAAATGTAAGGTGATTTCTAGATATTTTGGTTTTTATGTTTCATGATTTCAAAATTTCAAAAATAAAAAATACATGCATAAAAGAAAAAAAACCTGACTTTTAAAATAAGTTTTCTGTGATAACTGTAGAAGCTGTACTTAAAAATTTAATAATGATTTTTAATATATGCAATATATTCTAGTATATTTTATTCATATTAAAAGCTTTTCTTAAAAATTTTAATCATATTTGTTTTTCTATTTCATATAGTTTGAGGATTTTTTAAAGTAAAATCATATTCAGCCATGGATATTTGTTCTTTGCAAATACCATTTGCAATTTTAAAAATTTGAATTACGTATTTTTTTTCCCTTCTAGGTACTCAGCTCCACTGTATGTGGATATAACTAAGATTGTAATAAAAGAAGGTGAGGATCCTGTTGAAACTCAACTTCAAAAAGTCTTTATTGGAAAGATTCCAATTATGTTAAGATCTACATATTGCCTTCTAAATGGATTGACTGATCGAGATCTTACTGAGTTGAATGAATGCCCCTTAGATCCAGGTGGTTACTTCATCATTAATGGATCAGAAAAGGTATTAAGTTGTGCATAAAATTGTCTTATTTATGTGTGTTGTATATTCATACATACATACATACAGCATGATCAGAAATAAGTCTCAATTTGAAAATTATATTAACTATTATGAGTATGTTGATGTGAAATGAATGACATGTATATCTGGTGAATCTTGAATTTCATGTACTGTACATTAAAAAAATAGTTCAAATTCTGTCAATAGATGATGTGGGAACATCTCAAACATTATGAATCCACTAATAAACTTAAAAAAAATCAGTTATCTTTTCGCGTTTTGATTGCTAAGTTAAATAAATAATACAATGAGATTTTTTTATGCAGTTTTACATGCTAGTTTGAGCATTATTGTACTTTTAGTCAGTACAGTGTCATTCATTGATGGAAATTTGAACTATTTTCAGATTTACAGTACCTTAAATTTAAGAATCACCAGATGTAAATGTTTCTTATTTCATGTTCATAATAGTTATTATTGAATTTTCCATTGTGGTGTTTATTTCTAGTCATGTTTGTATGCATATATAATATAGCAGTTTTTGGATATTATACACAATTAGCCTCTTTATTTACAATGTACAATTTGTTTTGTTGTTCTTTTTTTCTATCTCTATTTATCATTACTTTTTTTTAAGGTACTAATTGCCCAAGAAAAGATGGCTACCAATTCAGTGTATGTCTTTCAAATGAAAGACTCAAAATATGCTTACAAATCTGAATGTCGGTCATGTTTAGAACATTCTTCTCGACCTACTAGTACTTTGTGGGTCAACATGCTTGCTAGAGGAGGACAGGTAATTTTATAATGCAAATACATATTTTTATATATGCATTTTAATGTATTAATAAATGTAAGTTTTATTTTACAGGGTGTTAGAAAAAGTGCTATTGGTCAAAGAATTATTGCCATTTTGCCTTACATTAAACAAGAAATTCCTATCATGATAGTATTTAGAGCCTTGGGTTTTGTGGCTGATCGAGATATTTTGGAGCACATTATTTATGATTTTGAAGATCAAGAAATGATGGAAATGGTATTAATTTATTTTTTCTTCTGTATTGAAATTTTGGTTTCACTTGAATTTGGAGCATTAATTTCAGCTTTTTTATTTAATAGTAGTCTATTATTGCAATGGAAGAAATATATTAATAAGAACTGAAGGTTTATTTTTTCTTAGCCATTAAATACACTGAATGTTAGCAAACATGTTTTTCTTAATTGTTTTAGTTACTAAAATTATTTTTGCACCCTCCCTCAATCAAATGACGATTTTTTTTTTGTCTTGGTACTAGAGAATGAAATGAATCAAATGGCCGTGTCAAAAAAGGCTGGAAGATTCTGGACTCAACTCTATAGAAGTGCTCTGAAAAATGTAAAAAGTGCCTTTTCCACAACAGTAGGACCCTGCCCCTTTTTAAACTTGGGGGAAACTGATTTAACATGATTTATCAATTATAAAGAATTTTAAATACAATTGCAGCGTATTATAATAGTTTTTGGAATTTTCCTAAAAAAATTAGGAAACTCTGTAATTTTTGCTGGCTTTCAGTAGCACAAATTTAAAATAATCCCTGACGGCTGGGCCTATAGGCGGAGGTAGATTTCGAAGAGTGCTCATTTCAACAAAAAAAATATGATTAGAGATAAACCCAGTTTAATAACTTCATTTGGCCGTTTATGAAAATTTTTTAATTTCATTTTTCTGCAAAAATTGGTTTTATCAGAATCATATTAAGAAAAGTTCAGCTCAAATGCTCATTTTCACAACATATTTTGAAATAGATTCTGAATTTATTAAAAAATCGACCAAAACACTACATTATACAGTTCCTAAATAACAAAAAACTGTCAGTTGAATGCATTTGAGAAAAAAATTGAATTTAAAAATGAGTCATAAAATAACCGATTTGTTGTTTGAATACATCCTTAATTCTTTAATCATGATTGCTTCCGAAAATTTTGTGCGAAATACTCACTTTGACAGCATTTTTAAAAATATATTCTATCTTTATCAAAAAACTGGCCAATGCGTCACAGTATATAGTTCCTAAATAAGAGGATCTGTAAATTGGATGCGTTTGAGAGCGAAAATGGATTTTAAAACGAGTCATAAAAAACGCAATTTGCTATGTGAAAACTTCCTTAAATTTTCAAATCACGAAGACTTTGGGAAATTCTGTTCAAAATACCCTTTTTGATAGCCTTTTTCAAAATATATTCTGTCTTTATCAAAAAACCGATCAATGCATCACATTATATAGTTCCTAAATAAGAGGATCTGTAAATTGGATGCATTTGAGAGCAAAAATAGATTTAAAAACAAGTCAGAAAAAAACGCACTTTCTTATTTGAACACTTCCTTAAATTTTCAGTCACGATGATTTCGGAAAATTCTGTTCAAAATACCCTTTTTGGTAGCCTTTTTTGAAATATATTCTGTCTTTATCAGAAAATTGACCAATGCGTCACTTTATACAGTTTCTAAATAAGAGGATCTACCATTTGGATGTGTTTAAAATCAAAAATGAATTTAAAAATGAGTCAGAATATAAGCAGTTTGGATTTGAGGTTTTTCCTCCAACTCCTATTTTTGTTTAATTTCTTTTTGCTATACGAATTGGTCCTATGAAAAACTTGTCAATATAAAAGTTGTAGATATTTTTGAGAAGATGTAAAATAAATTTAATCAGATTTGATAGCTTAAAAATTGACAGAGTTATGGATTTTTCTCTTTTTTTCAGCACCCTTTTTCTTTTTGTTTTTAATTTTTTTCGTCGGTAAAAGTTGGTCCTATCAAAAACTTGTAAATACAAAAGTTTCAGATAATTTTAAGAACATTTACAAAAAATTTAGTTGGACTTGATATCTTGAAAATTGACGAAATTATGATTTTTTTTCTCTCAAAATCCCTGTTTTTTCGCCCCTTGAGCCCACTTCTAAATTTATCAAAAATCTGTCATGCATATACAGGGACTGACAAAAGTTGAAAATTCTTAGGAGCCAGATTGAAGAATCATTTCTCTGACATTAACGCATTCACGGCAAAATGGAACACTGGCTACTCATAATCGTATTCTGCTATTTTTGAGTGATATGTGACATTTCGCAGTGAACAAGCTAACTATTCAATAAAAAAAATCAAACTGAAATTTTTTTAAAAGATAATACCACTTTTACATTGTAAAAATTAAATTTAAACAAATTAAACATTAAAACAGTAGATAAATATCCTTACCTTTAATTCCCAATAAGAAATTATATACATAAATTAACATTGCCTTTGAGATTTTGATTTAAAATACCATTTATCAATTGATTTTTCAGGATTGAAATCCTTTAAAGATGGTCCATTTAAATTTATAAACAATAAACTGTTCATACTGTCCTCTTTTAAGTTTGAACGGAGTTTACATTTGATAAGGTTCATTTTGCTGAAACCTCTTTCACAAGAAGCTGTTGACACAGGAAGTGTCAGCGCAATGGCAAGGAGATTTACCAAATGTGGGTAAACTATTAAACTAAACTAAACTAAACTACTAAAACCTAACTTAACAGGTTCAGGTTCAACACACTTTTTGGTCTCAGAATAAAAATTTTCATGAACTTGATTTTCGCAGAAATCCGATGAACACCCACTTTTATGTTCTTCCGCACTATTCTGATTTTCATTATTTGTAATCGGAAGTTTTTCAGATTTATTAGCAAAGAATAAGCGATCAATTTTCAGTTGTTTCTTTGGAAGTGAATCTTCTTTCACACTTCTCTTCATTTTTTAATCGTATCTTCATTAAAAGAAAAATAAATATTGGGCCAAAAAAACGTAGATCACATGGAAAAGAACAAAGTACGCGGGCGCCACCTCGAAAAACAAACCAGTCTGTTGTCTCGGGAATGAATGAATTACGAAGTAAGAACTAAGAGTACAATGAGCGGGAAGGCCGAAAACCAGAGAGCTAAAACGAACAGTTACTTGCCTGGACGAATCACGGTGCAGTATATGTCACAAAGCAGTAAGACACGCGCAGACAGCAGCGCCTATAGACCTTGCAAAAATGACTTGCCTCACGTTGAAGCAGCTGCGAGACAACTCAACTTAGAGAAAAGGTGTTGGAGAAAATGTAAACAAACAGCAATGGCACTGATAAACGTACGTGCGTTTGCTGGCAGAGTGGACGAAATAATAAGTTTTTAAAGGGGGAAAACTAAACTTAAAATATTCTAACAGTAGGTAAAAAAGTTAGTCGCCAAGAGGAATTTTTTAGTCGCCCGGGATTTGTCGGACCCTGTGCATATACTTTTGGCCCATTTTTAAGAAGTGATATAAACTTTAAACCGATTCGATATCTACTTTAATTAAGAAGTTATGGCTTTTTTCGGTTTTCACAAAAACGCCCCTTATTCCGACCCCCTTGGTCCGATTTTGCCCATTAACGAACTTAGCCAAGATTTTATCCCCTTTGATTTTATGTACCAGTTTGGTGAAGATTGGTGAAGAATTATAGAAGTTAGTGCGATTGCAATAGGTAGTATTTCTTACGAAATCTACCTAAAAATACTGTGGTATGTGAGGAATTTTTATAAGAGATTTTTGGATAGAATTCTGCATGTTTTATAATTTTATAAAAGCTAGGGTACTGTGCGTGTAATTATAAACAGAGGGGAAAAAAATTGAAGTTTCATTTAAAAAATTGTGAATTTCTTTAAAGGATCATTGGAAAAATCTTAATTTTGTTAAAGGACAAAAAGGGAAATTTGTTCAAAGGACCACAGAAAAAAAAAAAACAAAAACAATAATGCTAGGAAAAGATTTCCTTATCTTCCCCTTTGCTGCAACCTTTCAGAAAATTTGCTATAAATTTCAGATTTTTTTCCCCTCCTTAGTCACCTTTGGTTTGCAGGTTATATGTTTGGAGATTTTACAGAATCTACTGTATGATATAGATATGTTTATGTACATTTTTTAATTAAAAATAGTTAGTGTGTCCAACTTGGAATGTCACATAATAGTGTAGTGAGTACCATGGGGTATAAACCTTTTTATTTTTAAATGCAACAAAACTGAAATTTATTTAAAACAAGTTTTAATTTTCAGATCTGGGCAAAAAAGTATTCAGGCTGGGATTCAAATCCAAAATCACTGACTTTAATTACCAAATGCTTTGTCTACCATTTGTGTTGGCTGATGTAATGTCCAAATAGCTCAATTGACAATAAGTCAAGGGTTCTGTATTTGAGTCTCATCCTAGACATATTTTTACTCAGATGAGAAAATTGTAACTCAGTTGAAATATGATTGTGCTTAAAAATGTTTAACTCTGATAATTTAAAATATAAGAATGCTTTTTCAAGCTATCTTTATCATAATTGGTTGTTACATTTAATTTTTTAAGTTGATGTGATGTGTAACAGTTATTTTTATTTAAAAAAAAAAAAGCTTAAATGTTAAATTAAAATTAAATCAAAATAATTCTCAGTATTATAGTTAAATATTGATAATATTTTTTCAAAATTAAATTATGTTTGTATTTTCTGTAGGTCAAACCATCATTGGATGAAGCATTTGTTATTCAAGAACAAAATGTTGCACTAAACTTTATTGGTTCTCGTGGTGCTCGTCCTGGTGTTACCAAAGAAAAGCGTATTAAATATGCCAGAGAAATCTTGCAGAAAGAAATGTTGCCTCATGTTGGTGTTAGCGACTTTTGTGAAACCAAAAAAGCTTACTATTTAGGGTAATTTAATAAATTTTTAAATTGGGTGTTTTAATCAACTTTAGTTGATTAATTTATTTTAATCTGCAATCATTTATGTTTAAGTATTAATGTATACTGGTTGTTGCATAAATTTTTTAACATTTCAAAAATTCATTAAAATTTGTTTATTTTTATACAATTAGTGATAAAAATATTCTCATATGGGTAAATTATTCATTTTTCTTTGGTAAAAGGGAGAAAAAATCACTTTTTACTTTCCTTTATTTTCAATATAAAAATAATTGTAATCAATTTTTTTGAGAGATTTATGTTTTAGGGGTCAGAGATTCCAAAAAACATGTTTTTTACAAATGTCTCTGTATTGCTATTGTACAATCGAAAACAGTATGAAGTTATGCATAGAATTAAACCAAATCTTTTGTGTATGTGTTTCGCTATGGCTAGTCGTCCCTGAATTTGAAAAAAGATCCGTTCGAAGGTGGTGCTTTAATAACAATTTTTATGCCATTTTCATTATACCATTGAATAGTATATGAAGTTATGTATAATATTAAACCAAATTTTTTGTTATATATATATATTTATATATATTTTGGCTCTGGACAGCAGGTTTTTCTTCTATTTGGAAATATGTTGAAAAAGGATAATGTAATGGCTGTCTGCGTCATTTTCATTATACCATCGAAACATGTATGAATGAAAAGTAATGAAGATAACTGAACCAAATTTCTTATGCATGGTTTTGGCTATGACTAGCAGGTCCATATTGAATTGGGAAATATTCTGTCAGAAACTGGCACTGTGATATCAATTTTTGAATAATTTTCTCAGTTTTTCATAGTTCTGTTGTCCATTGGCACCTTGTTCAGTGATAGAAATTCACATGCTACTTAAGCCAGCTATTCCCGAATAATTAATATGTAACAGAATAATGAAAAACTATTGATTTTAATAAATATAATGATTGAGACTCTTTTTTTACTTTGATTAATTGACTGAAACAGAAATTTAATTCACAATATTGTCTTAAATTTAGGCCTTTTACAAAAATTTTCCAGTTTTAAACTATCCTTTTCACAAATTTAATCACTTAAAAATAAAATCTGACCTGTGACTTTTACATAATGAACAAAAAACATGTGTGTTTTATTCATATGTATCTTTTTTTAAAATGTTGAAAGGAACTCAAATATAATGGTCCTTTCAAATTTGCAAAATTAGGACTAGATTTTTCACAAATATAAAGAAGCTGTTCACAACTTCGACAAAATAAGATCCTGAGAGAAAAGTCTGAACAGACTTTTGAAGTTCAAGAATTTTAATCCAAAGAAATTTTCAATTCGACGATGCAGTGATTAATTGGTGGAAATAATAATTTTCTTTCCTTATGATTTTAAAAGTAAATAAATATGTATTTGGCAGGGCTCGAAAAATCTATTGCCCGACATGCCCAGGGCATGTAAAATTATAGATCGGGCATGTATTATTTTTATCAACATGCCCGAACGGGCATGTATTTTTGAAAGTACCACATTTAAATTTAAATAGGTTGGCATAAGCTAAATCATGAAGAAGAATGATCAAACTTCGTAAATTAATGGACGCCTTACGAAAAGTAGACATTTTATTTACAATACAATCGGTCAGCGCCGGAATACGACTGAGCTTTCGTCAAAACAAGTGAAAATAGAAGAGGAGCATAGCCTTTGCAGCGCACATCCGTTGCGCGTACACACCTTTTCTCCGATGGAACGGCAGAGAAAGACTCTCCGCTAGCCGCTACCGCATTGGCTGCCAGGATAGAACGTCACTCACATAACTAAGTGGCGTGATCGCCGATGTACCAGTGATTCTTTAATAACGGTTTTCAAAAGTTATGGAGCAACATATTTACCCGCGCAGCAATGGCGGCTCGCATAATGTATGCTATTGACGATTTGAGAAGGTTAAAAACAAAACATAACACGTAAATAAAATTTAAGTACTTTAACTAATTATGAATAATCACAACATCGGTAACAATTATTATGAATGACATCGCAACTTTTTCTTTCACATCGACATCCCCCCCCCCTTCATTTTGCGCGATCGGCATTGCAATATTTTTTCTTCTTGCAAAGACATTTTTTTCTCTACAGTTTTTGTAATAAAATGATATAACTCACGATTTTCCGACAGTCACACGTGAACATAGATTTCCTTTCCCCACACTATCTTTAACGATTATGTTAACTTTTTTTTTTTTTTTTTGGCATCACCTATGTTCTTAGTCATACAAGACACAACCTGATTAATCAGATATCTGAAAAACATGTGGCAATTTTTAACGGTGCAGCGTGATAATTTTCCTTTATTAATGGATATTCGAAATTTTATTTCAAGTGGATCTGGAACAAAACAAGAGTTCAAAATAGTTCAAAACAAAAGAGAAATTGATAATAAGCAAAAAGAGGATAACAATAAGCGAAAATGTTTATACGAAAGCCATCGAAATCGTATGGTTTTAGATTCCTGGAAAGAGGAATTTAGCTGGATTGACTGTTCTAATGATCGGACTGAAATGTGGTGCAAAGTCTGCCGTAATTTTCCAAATATAGCTGATCAATCCAGTTCATATTTCAAAATGCCTGGAGTTATGGGGGATGCTCTAAGAATTGCATCCATAAGAGCACATAATAAAACAAAAAAACATGTTTTGTGTATGAAAGCACATTTTGCTGCAGAAAATCCAAAAGATACTCCTCTGAATCTCTGCTTGACAAATTTAAGTGAAGAAGAGCGCAGAAAAATGAAGATACTCTTTAATACTGCCTATTTTTGTGCTAAAGAGGAAATGGCATTTACCAAATTCGAAAATTTGTGTAAGCTTCAAGTCAAAAATGGAATTATGTGTGGTGTCAACTATTTAAATGACAAATGTGGACGTATGTTTGTTGATCATATTGCACAAGTTATGAAGGATAAACTAATTGCTGAGCTTCAAAAAGTTCGATTTTTATGTGTGTTGGCAGATGGCAGTACAGACAGGAGCACTATTGAAGAGGACATTATATATGTTCGTTATGTTTCATTTGGAGAATCCAAGACTAAATTTGTTAACATGGTTGAACTGGAACATGCTGATGCTCCAGGAGTTCTAAATGCATTGGTTCAAACCTTGGATGAAATTCAACTAAATGAGGAAAAACGACTAGAAAAACTTATTGGAATCAACCTTGATGGAGCATCCGTAAATATGGGACATTATAATGGAGTTGCTGCACTTTAAAAAAAAGACATTCCTCATATTATTGCGATTCACTGCATTGCTCACAACCTGGAACTTGCTATTATGGATGCATTAAAAAATAAATATATCAAAGGCAGTTTTGAATTAACAGTTAAAGGCATCATTAAATTCTACAGTCGGTCGCCAAAGCAACGTAGGCAACTTACTGCCATAAGTAATTATTTACAAGTTTCTTCTGTGCAGATGGGAAATGTATCTCAAATACGATGGCTATCAAGTCAGCAACGTGCTCTACTAGCACTAGAAAAAAATTTAATTTTGATTGATATGCATTTGGAAAGTGTTGCCGCAGAAAATGATAAAATTTCAACAAAGCTAAAGGGGTACCTGAAAGAATTTCGCACCGTGAGATTCATGAAAACATTGCACTACTGGCTTGATGTTCTTGAAATTCTCGCTACCCTTTCCAAGAAATTCCAGGCAGATGAATTCACTTTATTAGACATCAACATAGCCTTAGAGGATGCATGTTTACAGTTAGAAAGTTTAAAACATGCCCCCGGAAAGCACTTGAAATCTTTCCAAGATGATTTGAAAGGCTCTTTTTTCAAAGGCATCAAACTTGAACAGGATAAGAAAGCACAAGCAGACAGTCTGAAGGATGTCATGGACAGTATTTCCAACCGATTTGAGATGTTGCAGAAACCACCACTGCCACATTTCAAAATATTTAATTTTCATCTGTGGCCAATTAACAATATTGAAGCCTTGTCTATTTATGGTAACGAAGAAATTACCATGTTATGCAATCATTTCAATCCAGTTCTTGATGAGGAAGAAGCTAGAATGGCCCAACTTGAATGGTCAACATTCAAATTAAAAGTAAAAAGTATGAGTTCAACTGCATCAACATGTCCATTTACACTCTATACCCATCTTCTAAAAATGCAGCCTAAATGTATCACCAATATACTTTTGTTGGTGGAAATTATGTTCTGTTTTTCCCCTAGTACAGCTGCATGTGAAAGAGGCTTTAGCTGCATGAACAGAATTAAAACCTCCCTTCGCTCAAACCTTTCAACAAACACAATGAATGACTTAATGCGTATAAGCATTGATGGTCCTGACACTTGCGACTATGATCCTTTACTGGCTATTGAACACTGGCAATCCACTGCCAAAGGTACACGGCACATTAGTGGACATTCTCTACACCATCAATCTAATGTATAGAATTTTGGAATATCTACTAATATACACAGGGTTCGTACAAGGCCTGAAAATCTGAAAAATTTCTGGCATTTCATTATTTTTAAAACATTTCTATAACATTTTGTTCTTTTATTTTTATTTGAATTTTTATCCTTAATACATAAGTAAATTTTTAAGATATTAAAAAATATGCTTACTAATAACTATAACAAGATTTTCTAAGAGTATTTGACATTTAGAGAAATGTTAGTTTGATGAAATTGCAATATAATTTATACATTATTTGAAATATTTAAAATTTTTTCTTTAGTAATATAGTTTATAAAAATATGCTAAAAATTTATTTCTATAAAACTTAACTCCTTAAAATGTGAAAGTATAATGCATTTACATTCAGGGTTAATTTAATTTACGCAGCACTAAAAAAAGAGCTTTGATTTTTCTCATAAAACTCTTGAAAGTCATTGTATTTTACTTTCAAAATTTTGTACGAATCCTGAGTGTGTGATTTCAAATAGAAAAAAGATCTGATGTTTATGCAAAAATTTGATAACAGACATGGTCTGCAATGAAATTATTTTCTGCGTAGTAGTAATTAGTGTCTATTTAAATAGTTTTTAAAATGCTGATTACTGGAATAATACTTAAAAAATTCCAGAAGTTATTTCTTTTAATATGTGTATTTCCTTTTAAAAAAACTTTTTGTGAGAAATTTTCTTAAGATTTCATTTTTATTTATTATAAATTCATTA
Organism: Maratus speculifer; assembly: GCA_964019185.1. Taxonomy (NCBI): domain Eukaryota; kingdom Metazoa; phylum Arthropoda; class Arachnida; order Araneae; family Salticidae; genus Maratus; species Maratus speculifer. Next base: position 281,031,971 of record OZ025298.1, on the reverse strand, counting down.
TTGAATCAGCACTCAAAATAACGTAAAAATTAAAAATTAGTCATCAATATTAAAACAATTCTCGAAAATTATTTCTTTGCAGTCTTCTGAAATTTGATTTATATGTTTTATATTAACTAAATGTAACAGTAATTTATAATATAATAAAAAAATGTGTAATAAATTTCATGATGTAAATTTTATTTATTAAATGAGAATTATTTAATAAAGAAATCTTTAATCATACGAGTTTGATATTTCCTTCAATAAAAAATATTTGGTATGTATTTTTATGATTTTATGGACTATGATATATAAAAAATACCAGCTTTAAAGTTACAATCATAAAACTTACAAGTACAAAAAAGTTGGGCATGTAAATTTTTTATTCGGGCATCTATTTTTCCCTACCACATGCCCGACTGGGCATGTAATTTTTTTCAAATTTTTCTAGCCCTGGTATTTGGTCATCCATCCTATTTTTTCATTTTGTTTATCAAGATTACTGCTTCAACATTTGTATGTTTTTGATGTAAGAAAAATCATTTATATTTTATTATTCTCTCATATTTTAATTAAAGCTGACCAAAAGAATCATGCAATTAATTTATGCTGCTGGCTATTAGTGAATTCATAATCCACTCTGGACTGTTCTCTTATTATTTCAGTACTTCTCTGATGATCTCAATGCAGTTTCTCAAGAAAGTTTAATTTTAAGTCACTCATAATTTAGTAATAATACCCTATTTTCCTGTGTTTAATTCAAAAAATAATCTGGATTATATGCCAGACTATACAAGGATTTCTCTTTTGTTTTCAATATTTCATAATATTACTAATAAACCATTTCCCTATTTATATACTTACTCTATTTATATGATAATTGTAGTAAAATAATTGCAAATAACTTTAAAACAATTATAAAATAATTGAAGTTAAAAAATACAAATACCTTTTTTTATATTGAATCTTATACTTAAAGTGTAAAATTTCTTGTGAATAAGATAACTTATTAATTGCTGTTTTACAATCATCTTCAATGTGTGCTTTTTTTTTAATAATGTTCAGTTAAATGCTGCAGTGTAACTAATGTTTCCTCTTAGACATTATTATAATTTTCAACATAACAATTAGCGATGTAAATTTTCCAAAAAAAAAAAAAAAAAAAAAAAAAAAAAATTAAGTGGCAGAAAAAAGCAGTTTTTTTCCAGATTTTTTAAAAAAGAAAATTGGAAAAGTCAGAAAAAATGATTTTTCACAATTGTTTCTCCCAAATTATATTTTCTTAAAGAGTATTAAATAATATTTTTTTTTCATTTATCTGTGCTGAAAAAACATTATTTTCACTTTTTATGCTATATTACAAAAAAAGGGAAAAAAAAAGGACTGCTTTTAAAGTTTTTTTTTAATTATATTGTGTATCTGTTGAAATGATTTTTCAGTTACATGCTTAATCATCAATTTACCTAATTGTAAAAACCTCAGCCAATATCTCTGTAGTTTGGAATCAAATGTATTATACACACCAGTTACAAAAATGACGATACTATTGGAACCCATTTTCAGTAAGCAGGATGACAAATAACTGTGTCAAATCTTCATGATGTAAAAGCTATAAAGCTATTCATCTTAAAAGATCACTTGACAAAAACAAAATATCCATTTTACTACAGCAGACTCTGAATCCAAGTAGATTCACTTTCCTCCATTACAACAACATGCCACCAATGATCAGCTGATGAAATAGTGATGAAATAGTTCAACTCATGTCCAGGCTGTTCATATCAACGTTATTGAAGCACAGGAAAGTCTGCTAATACTTATACCAATAAAAGCACAGGCTTCCCTCGATGATTCATCTTGCACTTAAAGAGCTGCGATTCAACTTACACTTCATATTTAAAACATTACTAAAAGAAACCAGCTGGACTCAAACAGTTGAACTAAAACATTGTAAAAATATGTAAGAACTATTGTATGTGAAACATGACCAAATCAGTAACTGGCCGAGCTAACTTAAACAGTTGCTACATCCTCTTAAAACACATCTGGAACAAATGCCGCTATCATCCAAACCTCTGAGTATATATTTCAGGGCTCCCAAATGGTCCCCCTTTTCCCCAAAAAGTCCCCTTTTTAGAAAAAGGTCCATTTTAGTCCCCTTTTTTGTATTTTGGTCCCCCAAGTCCCCTTTTCTGTGTCTGAAAAAAAAAAAAATCACTGCAAAATAAAAAAAAAAAAAAACCTCTGAAAATCACTAAAAGCTTAAAAATACAAGAAGACAAAAATTTTTAAAGTAAGCATAAAAAAAGCATTATAATGGGTATAAAAAAGTGTTGTAATTGAAATTCTTTCATGAATCTAAGTGTTAAAAAATCACAACAGAATACAGGCAAATTTTAAGAATCTCATTAAAATTCTTAAAAAAATTGTAGAACACAAAAGTTACTATATTAAACTACTGTTTGACTAGTCTTCAATAACGGGCCTTGTCATGCTTCTTCATGCCCCCAAGTCCCCTTTTCTGTGTCTGAAAAAAAAAAAAATCACTGCAAAAAAAAAAAAAAAAAAAAAAAAAAAACCTCTGAAAATCACTAAAAGCTTAAAAATACAAGAAGACAAAAATTTTTAAAGTAAGCGTAAAAAAAGCATTATAATGGGTATAAAAAAGTGTTGTAATTGAAATTCTTTCATGAATCTAAGTGTTAAAAAATCACAACAGAATACAGGCAAATTTTAAGAATCTCATTAAAATTCTTAAAAAAATTGTAGAACACAAAAGTTACTATATTAAACTACTGTTTGACTAGTCTTCAATAACGGGCCTTGTCATGCTTCAACCCCCCCCCCCCCTCCACCCTCACCTAAAAAGAAAAGTTAAGCTTTTTTGAATGGAAAGAATCATTGAATTGTGTGGAAACAGACGATTAAAACTAAGAAAAATTAATTTGAAGTCCACAATTCTGAATCATATTAAAGAAAATGGTTGGAGTAAAATGCCTCTTCACTTTTTTTTACTTTTTTTTTATTTTAACAAAAAGAATGCATGAAATAATTTCGACTTCCAGTTTTGATGGATTTATACATTTTAGAAGGTCCTGAACACAATTTTAGTGTTTTTTAGAAAATGTCTGTTAGAAAGCGCTGTATCTCAAGAACTAATGCACAGATAATGCACAAAACTTTAGATTAACTTAGACCTTGATATAAACTAGAGCTGATTAGTTTTTAGTGTATATTGCTCAACAAGTGACACTGTTATGCTGTATTATTCACAATTTTCATTAATAGCTCTTATCTCAAGAACTAATGCACTGATTTTCATAAAACTTAAGCAATTTTCAAACTTAACCCCTAATTAAACTACAGCAAGATTCAATCTCATTTGAAGGGTTGACCGAAGGAGTTATCTCATCGAGCCCAACATTTTGCTAGGGTCTATTTTGACCCCAGACAATTAGGGGTATTTCTTCATGTGCATGTGTATTTGGAGTGGGGAATCAGAAAATTGATTTTTTTTCACACATCCTTTTAAAACTTTTGGCCTAAGCAGCCATTTCTCACTGTCTTAACTCATTTTTTCACCATTAGTAGATGGTTTAATTTTAATTGCGTTCCTTACTTCATAAATTTTCTAAAAAATTAAGAAAAAAAAATCTGCTCAACATATCTCAACGTTTAGCATCTTTTCATCCCTTTCTGTCACCACGGAACGCTATTGAAATAAATTTTCAAAGATGTAATCTACAATATGGCATGTAATATCTTAAATGAAAAGCCAGGTTATGAATAATGTTATTCTTCACTCTATCTCTACGTCCATTCTCTCTGCCGTATATCATCCCCATCTATGTAAGAATTTAATCGTTATAAACAATTATTAATTTTTAACAAATTTCATTATTAACAGTTTTGGTTTATTAACCACTCAACCGTCTGCCCCGAGATAAGTCGGGGGTAAAAGCACTGTTTCCCCATACATATCGCCGGTTAAGTGGTTAATTAAAGTTTAGAACGTTTCGAAAGGAATATTAAATAAAACCCTCTGAGTGATCTGTGATCACACTTACCCACTTGTTTTTATCAGCTGATCACTATTATTACTTTCTTCTATCTTCAATAGAAGAAAGTATTGTAATTGAAATTTTTTCGACTTCTGGTTTTCGACGGATTTACACGTTTTAGGGGTCAGAGATTCCAAAAAACATGGTTTTACAAAATGTCTGTCTGTCTGTGTGTGTATGTTCGTATGTCGCCATTCTACCATCCAAAAAGTGTGTGAAGTTATGCATAGAATTGAACCAAATTTTTTGTGAATGTTTTTGGCTGTGGCAAGCAGGTCCTCCTTCAGTTTTGAAATATTCCGCCAGAAGGGGGTGCTGCAATCGCGATGTTTGTGCCATTTTCAATATTGTACCGACCAAAAGTATATGAAGTTATGCATCGAATTGAACCAAATTTTTTGTGTAAGTGTATGACTATGGCTAGTTGGTCCTCCCTTAATTTGAAAAAACTGCCAGAGGGGGGCGCTTGCAAGGGTGATTTTTGTGCAATTTTCAATATTGTACCGAGCAAAAGTATATGAAGTTATGCATCGATTTGAACCAAATTTTTTGTCTAAGTATATGGCTATGGCTAGTTGGTCCTCCCCAAATTTGAAAAAATCTGCCAAAAGGGGGCGCTGCAATAGCGAATTTTATGCCATTTACAATATTGCACCACCTAAAAGTGTATGAAGTTAGTTCTAGAACTGAACTAAATTTTTTGTATATGATTTTTTTTTTTTTTTTGGTAAGGCAAGTAGGTTCTCCCTCAATTAAAAAAAAAAAAAAAAAAAAAAAAAAAAATCTGCCTATCATTCTATTGTTTATTGGGTCGTGCAGAGATGGAAATTTGTTTTTACTCCGATTAATTGACTGAAGCAGAAATTTAAAATGAAAATCAAAGTTGGTATGGTATTAAATTAAAATTATTAAAGCATTAAAATGAGTAACTATTTATTAAAAATTATAAAATGTACGTATGAGATAGAAGAAAGTTTTGAGATTGGCACATCCAACTAGTTTTTTACCTGTGACGAGAATTATCAAGGTGAATGCCAAAATATTGAATGCTTTATATACTTTTTCAGTAGCATATTTAAATGTGTTTAAATAAAATTGTGTACATTGTTTAATGAAATCTTATAAAGATAACCATCTAACATATTTTCTGGGGTAATTTAAAAAATTTACTTCCTTATTTAGGAAAATTTGTGCTATATGTTTACACACATATGATCCTTACTTGGTTTCCATTTTTAATGAAATTGGTCCCCAAAGTCCCCTTTTTAAAGAGAAATGGTCCCCCAAAGTCCCCTTTTCAAACAAAAATGGTCCCCCAAAGTCCCTTTTTTAAATGAAAATGGTCCCTTTTCCCCCTTTTCAGGGGCTAAAATCTGTTGGGAGCCCTGATATTTCTTCCGGGCAAACAAAATCAGTCTACCACACGTCATGTAACTATGCCTTCTTACAGCTCTCAGAACTTGCCTCTAGAAGCTTCCAAATGATATCATTGGATTTGCATACACTAAATTGATACAGCGCCAAACCGCTAACATAATCTGTTAGATGCAAGGAAAACCACTTTGAAAAATAGAAAGGGAAAAGATAGATTGCTATATGGATGTAAACATAAGTATTTCGGAGTAAGTGAAAGTGCTTTACAGTTATATCAAACTGTATTTTAATAAGAAACTTTATTAAAAAGGATTAAATATGAAACTTTAATGTTGAATTTAAGAAGATGAAGGAAAGAATAAATGATCTGTTTTAAAATAACGGTAAGCGAGTTTGACTTTTCTGGGAACGGAAATATTTAATATATGTACAGTGACAAAAATTAGGGTTACAAATTTCTAACATTCAGCACCAAATTATATAAAGTATTAATTGAATCTGAAGTTTTATGAAAATTCGTACAATAGTTCTTGAGATAGAGCTATTGTGTGAATCGTTAATAATGCAGCATAGCAGTGCCATCTGTTGGGCAATATGCACCAATAATTAAACATCTCCAGTTTATATCAAGGTTTAACTGAATCTAAAATTTTGTAAAATTATGTGCATCAGTTCTTGAGATAGAACACCCCTCAAAAATTTTTCACATACAGGCGCACAGAGTGACAGACATTTTCCAAAAACCATCAAATCATGTTAAGGACCTTATAAAACATATAAATCCACCAAAAATCTGAAATCAAAATTTTTCACGAATTCAATACTTGCTTCTTGTAAAGACAGAAGAAAGTAATAAATGCATGCCAGGGGTGATTCTCGTCCGAAATTTCCGAAAATTTAAGGCATACTCTTCCGAAAATTTGAAATTGGCTTATCAGATCCGCATAGTTGCCAACTTGTACGGTTTTGCGCACGGAAAAAACAATCGCGAAGAAATGCAAATTTCGTGAAAAGATCGCCGAAATAGCATACATTTCGTCAATATTTCGTGGAAAAACGACTATTTCGTCAATGTTTTTGTGAACGAACTTTGTCAAAAGTTTGATAAAAAAAGTGAATTTCCTGTGCGGATCGTGGAAAAAACGGCAATTTCACCAAATATCGCAGATAAAACGCTGATTCCGTCTAAAGATTGCGGATATAACGCCGATTTCGTTAAAAGATCGCAGGAAAAAATGCCGTTTTCGATAAAAGATAGCTTAAAAATATTTTGTCAAAAGAATATTTGAAAAAATAACAGATTTCATCAAAAGATCACGGAAAAAGCGCCGATTTCGTAAAAAGATCGCGGGAATAAAGTGCCGTTTTCGAGAAAAAACCGCTTAAAAATGCAAATTTTGTCTAAAGATCATTGAAAAAAGAATGATTTCACTTTAAAAACATGGAAAAACGCCGATTTTGTAAAAAGATCTCCCAAAAACCGCCGATTTCGGCAAAAGATTGCAATAAATCACCGACTTTGCTAAAATATTGCTGATTTCGTCTGAAGATAACGGGAAAACGCCGATTTTTCCGAAGATTGCTGGAGGGGAGGGAGGGTGAGTCCCCGGCAGAAATTGGCGGGGGAAGACCCCCCCCCCCCCTGCGAATTTCCGAAAAAAAAAATTTCATCCAGAATTACCCCTGATGCATGCTTCAAATTTTATGTTTGCAATTTTACTATTTCCATTAGTCAGTAAATTATAGAAATAATAATTTTACACATGAATTCATTTTAAGAAAGAGAAGTTGCATTTAATTGTATATCTAGATTTTTTCATGTAATCCTGTTTTTGTGAAATTGTGAACTTTTATGTATACTCTTACAAAATATGATTGAAATTTGTAAATTAGAAATTATTACTATAGTTATATCCTTATTTATGTATTTTTAATAAGGTTCTTCATTTTCATACATATGTACAACTTTATAAGATTCAGCTGTTAGATGGCAGGAAATTTTTTTTCGTCAAACATTGCATTTGTAAAAGATTCAATTTGGAGATTAAACTTTTCTGAAATGTCTATTTTCAAGAGAAATTTTGTGAAGGGTCTTGTGTTTCAAAGTAGAAAAAAATGTGAAGGATTCTTTCAAGTCTTCTCAAACAGATATCTGCTGAGAAATCGGATAAATTCATATTAATGTTTTCATGTGGGACACTTAACATAAAAATAAATAAAATAAAAAGTATCAGAATGTAGCTATTACAAAATTTTCAATATATTATTTTGTAAAAGAAATTTCAATTTTTCCAGTTTGGAAAAATTGAAAAATAAGCCTTTGGAAAAAAATCCGGAAAAACCCCAGTTTTTTCCTAACTTTTCTGGGATTCTTCTGAGCATTCCCATCTCTAATAACAATACACCATTTCAAAATTGTTTAATTTAGCTAAATGATTGAGATTGCAATATTTGATAGAGATGAGTTGAGAAACACTCTGTTCTTAATAGAAGGATGTTGCCAAAAGACTAAAAAAATATAATATAAAACTTGGAAAATTACAATTCTTTAATCATTCATTTAAAAAAACAAAAACAAAAAATTGCAAAGTTCATGAATTTGTTGAGAAAATTTTATCTGTCAATCATGAAATTCTTCAAATTGTCGTAGAGAAACATACAAAATTTGATGAACAGTTATAGATAAAAAATCCTCTTTTTTCACCAATTAGTCGTTGACCTAGTAACAGAAAGTTTACCAAGTGTCTGTGACAGAAACTTCAGAACAAAAAATAATGTGCAGGTAAATCATTTTTACATCTGAAGCATTAATTAATCAATCATTTACCTGTGGTGTTTTTTGGCATTTAAAAATTTTTATTAATAATAATTTTAACTTTTAGTATTAACTAATAAAGAGCTAAACATAATATGGAGCACAATAAAGGTTCAGTGAAAAAGAATCTACAAAACAGCAAAGAAAATCTGTCGTGCCTGTCTACTGTCTCGAACTTTCTGCTATTGGGGTGGTTTTAAAAAACGTTAATTTGTCAGTGAATTGTTAGAAGAAACTGCAAAAAGACCCTTGATTTTCTCTTATCAGCTGCAAGAAAAATCCTTAAAATTTTCCTAAGGTACATGGAAGGAATCTGAAGTTCATTGCAGAACATTGCAAAGTATTCTGCTTCAGGGTGTATGATAAAACATTTGACTTACGAGGGTAATTTGATAAGTCTGTGACTTTAAAAAAGGTGGCAGTCTGATCGCATAATTATTATTATGTTATCAATTTTTCATTACCTGTGGCAACACTCGTGAAAGTTGCAGACGATATTTTAAATACATTGTGTTCTATTGCATTCGAAAGCAAATGATTGTCGAATTAGTTCTGATTATGGAGAAAAAGGAATTCTTTTTGCTCGGTAAATCATTAACCGAAACTGAAGAAAAGTTGAGAAAATATTATGGAGACTCCGCTCCCTCACATGGTATGGTTCACAAGTGGTTTACAGAATTTCGCTGTGGCCGTACGAACACAACAGATGCAGAGCGTTCTGGCCGTCCAGTTGAGATCACGACCGAAGAAATGATCAATAAAATCCATGATATCGTCTTAGAAGATCGCCGTGTGAAAATTAGTGAGATAGCTAAGAAGGTAAACATTTCAAATGAACGTGTATTCAATATTTTGCATGAACATTTGGGTATGAAAAAGTTATCAGCTAGATGGGTGCCGCGATTACTGACAGTGGATCAAAAGCGGACTCGTGTAACCATTTCAAAACTGTGTTTAGACAAGTTCAAGTGCAATTCAAGCGAATTTTTGCGGCGTTATGTTACAGTTGATGAAACATGGATACATTACTACACACCAGAAACAAAAGAACAGTCTAAACAGTGGACTTCTCCAAATGAACGTGCTCCGAAAAAGGCAAAAACCGTTCGATCGGCCGGGAAGATTATGGCAACAGTTTTCTGGGACTCAAAGGGCATAATCCTTATTGACTATTTGGAAAAGGGAAAAACGATCACAGGACAGTACTATGCTGATTTATTAGACCGGTTTAATGCAAAACTAAAAGAAAAGCGGCCCCACTTGTCCAAGAAAAAAGTGCTTTTTCATCACGACAATGCTCCAGCACATTCGTCTGCAATCTCAACGGCTAAACTGGTTGAATTATGATACGAATTGCTCCCCCATCCACCCTACTCACCTGATTTGGCCCCCAGTGATTTTTTCCTTTTCCCAAATTTAAAAAAGTGGCTTGGAGGAAAAAAATTTTCTTCAAATTCTGAGATCATTACTCCACAAATGCTTATTTTGAGGAGTTTGAGAAATCTTATTTTTTGGAAGGATTAAAAAAGTTAGAACATCATTGGAAAAAGTGTATCATTATGAAAGGAGATTATGTCGAAAAATAAAATGCACTTTGGTATGTATATTGGTTTTTTCATTTCAAAGTCACGGACTTATCAAACTACCCTCGTAAAAAATTCTGATTATTTTAAGCTATTAATTTTATTTATAAATCATAACATTCAATAAATAATTGAAATAAATTCCCTGAGTATTTTATTCATTCATTTTCTGTTATTCAATTTAAATATTAGTGTTTATTTACATAAATATCTGCTTTATTAGCATTTTAAAAATATATAAATATTACAGAATATTTATAAAAACATTCATCAGTAATGCATAAACTATTTATAAAAAATCACTTTTGAATTATATTTATTTCAATTGATAAATTCATAATAATACTATAGTAATAATATTAATAAAAATATCCATTAATAATAAATGTTAAATATTGTTTTAATAATGTAAACATCCTATTGAAATTGCTCATTGGTAGATTTCAATTTGAGCATCATTTCAACAGATTTTAGTGATCTGGGTTTTGTTAATTGTCAGATCTAAGGAAGTTTTAGTGAAGTAAAGACGCAAGCCCTCTTTTCTTTGGCTTTCTGCCAATAAAAAGGTGCTTCAAAAGCCACAGTGGAGTAGTTCAGTTAATTGTCTGCTCCTGAATTTTTCTAAAGATGATTCTAATAGAGCGATAGTCTTTAAATCAGTTGACATTTTTCCAGTAGTATTGTTGTTATAACTTATCACTATTAAAGATATTAATGTCCTCAAATGCTGCACTGAATGATCGCTAATTCCCTGATACATTGTTATGATGATCCATATAAATATATTTTTTAAAGAATTTAGTGTCTGTTTTCTGCATTTCACCATTCATATGTCTATAAACATAAAATTATGTACTTCTAAAGCCATCTAAGATAACTTCATCTGGAATCATTGTTTCTCCAGTGCATGTCTTGGCTTGTGTACGTTGATTTTTGAATTTAAGAAAAGTCATCCAAATTAATAGTTTCATTGGAAATTAATGTTCTTTAAGTGCGTGCAGCGGTATTAGCAATTTCAACTCATGATCTCTAAGTTTCTCCTACTCTTCATGACAGTTCATCATAGTTATCGGAAACCATCTGTGCCTTCATATTCTTTAATTGTCTGTTTTTAAGACAAAAAAACTTCTTGAAACACCATAAAATAAATAAAATAGCGTAAGGCCTTTCGATAGAACTTAGTCTATCTTCATATATATAATTTTTTAGATTTATACATATGTATCTTTATAACTATAATTTTTTTTTTTTCGTATTAATCATGTATATAATTTTTTAGATATATATGTTCTCTTATTACTGTAAACATTTTTAATACTAATTATTTTTTATATGTGTGTGTATTTACTTTTAATATAACATGCCTTTTTACTTACTTTTAACTTTTTCCCTTTGTAACTTTTTTCCTTTTTTCCCTCCCTTCCTTCATTATATCCTTTGTTTGTTTATGCTCTTCCGTGATTGGCTGTTGCCTTCTACTTTCCCATTGGCTGCTCCTTTGCACCCTTTCCCGCCTTTTCACGTCAGTCGTGCCGCTACATTAATTGTAGACGCATGTCTTTTTGCGCCTGATGAAGATAGACTAAGTTCTATCAAAAGGCCTTGCACTATTTTATTTATTTTATGGTGTTTCAAGAAGTTTTTTTTTGTCTTCAATTGTATAACACCAGTTTCCAACTTTTTCCTGGATCTGTTTTTAGCTTTGTTAATATCAAACTATGGACTTTAAAAACAGTATAATAAATCATAGTGACTTCTACCTGTGAGATCATTAAGGTGCGTACAACAGGATCAATGTATAAAACAATAAGTTGTTTAATTATAGTTAATTAAGATGTAATACCTAACATAAGTTGACCAACTTTTTCATTTTTTGCAATTTTAAATAAAATATCCTTTGGATATTCTATGTGTTCTGCTTAGGGTAAATTGATTTTTAATTTCCCTTTTTCTGTTAGCTATAACATAATACTTTTGGCAATTTTAATAGTCTTGTTTTTTTTATAATTTAAAAAATAAAATTTTAATTGCCTATTAATAAGTTCATACGATTATGGTCATATAGTGTTTGTAGACTTGTATTTTAATAACTGCAACTAATTTTTTGTATCAGTTTTCAATTTTAATTAATAGTTTGATTAAAATATCTTATCAGTTTTTGACCTGTAAGTTCACAATTTTCTATCACACTCCTCCACCCCCCTTTCCTTTAAGGGAATAAGTTTGTCAGAAACTGTATTTAAATAAATCATTCCTTTCAATTTTTATGACTTTTTTAAATGTTAACATATTTGTGAGACTCGCTTTGTTCCTAACATATTCATGGGGTTAAGCTTTAAAATTTTTTTACAAGTTCTAAATAACTACTTATAATTTTCAGGCTTGATTAAAAAAAAAAAAAAAAAAAAAAAAAAAAAAAAAAAAAAAAAAAAAATTGTGATAATTTGTATTTATGTTTATTATGATAGTGTGATTTTTATCAATTTATCTGTGATATGTTTATTATGATGTAATGTATAATAATAATGTAATATGTTATATAATGTAACATCTGCAGTAATATATATAAACTTTTCTTTTTTCCTGTTCTCCTATCATAAAAAGAAATTTATCGAAAAATGAAAGTTTTGATACAAATTCATTAATTTGGAATGGGAATTTGACATTGTATAGAAAAATGTAAATTGTATTTGTAAAACATATTTAAATTTGGCATATTTCTACTTTTATTTAAAAGTATATTACAAATTGTTAAAAAGTGGCTATTGAGCTAAAAGTGTTTATAAATCACTGGCTACTAACTAAAAATTTGTTTTCATGTCTAGTACCTGGTTTAATCTTGATTTATACAATTTTCTTAAGTTTTCATTTTACAAATACTTTGTTTTACTTTCAATATGCTAAAAATAAGTTTTTATACTAAAAAAATTATTTTTAATTCCTCCCCTTTTTAATTATTAAATCCTAATAATACTTTATTGTTATATTTGCATTTAAAAATTGATTATCTAATTTAATGTAGATGACTGAGTTTTATCTTTTTTTTTCTTTTAGGTATATGGTACACAGATTACTTCTAGCTGCTCTTGGTCGGCGTGAATTGGATGACAGAGATCACTATGGTAATAAACGTTTGGATTTAGCTGGTCCTCTGCTGGCTTTTCTTTTCCGTGGTCTTTTCCGAACTTTGACTAAAGAAGTTCGTTTATATGCACAAAAGTTTATTGATAGAGGAAAAGATTTTAATGTTGAACTTGCTGTAAGAACAAGAATAATTACTGATGGTTTGAGATACTCTCTTGCTACTGGTAACTGGGGTGATCAGAAAAAAGCTCATCAAGCTAGAGCAGGTGTATCTCAGGTATGGAAAAAATTATCTAGTTTCATTCTACAAAATTTGTGTTTGATTTAAAAATAGTTTTAACAGTTGCCACTTGACAGCAGTGTGCAGAATTCACACTGCTAATTGACATTGTAATGATAATGTGATAAATGAGTTAAATGGTTGGTGACAATCATTTGGTGAGGGAAAAAAAAAAAAAAAAAAAAAAAAAAAATTGAGAGTTTATAATATATATATATATATATATATATATATATATATATATATATATATATATATTTTAGTGACTATCCTAGCTGTGTTATGAGTTTGTATTGTTATGAACTTAACTGTAATATTTTTTTTTTAAAATTATTTATACTTTTTTTTTCCTTTATTTAAATCACTAAAATATGAAAATGTATTTAAATTTTGTTTCATAACACTATTTTTCAAATAAATCATGTTAGTTTTTTAATTTTGGAAAAACATCAAGGATAAATTCATTTATAAGATTTTGAAACTTACAAAATGTATCGTCAACTTAACTAATCTAAATTTAAAAAAAAAAAAAAAAAAAAAAATCTGGCTAATGAGGGTTTATTTTAAATGTAGATATTTAAGCATTTTTCCTTAACAAAATGCATATATTTTTTTTCCTCATTTTATTTGTTGATAGTAAAAATCTTTTACACAAATAGTATGTATCAACTCAGCCCCTGATTTGTTAAGTATTGCTTGCACTATAGTTCCTCTGACTGTATAAATATAACAATTAGTGGCATGTCACTACATGCTTTATGCAATAAAATATTTAATTTTAAGGATTTTTTTTTTCTTTTTTTCCTAAACAATTCAGAGAAATAGAAGCTCAAACTTAAAAATTATCAGATTTATAACAGATATTTAAGAATTAGGTAGATATTTTCAGAATAAACTTGAAAAAGGAAGGATACACATAATATTTTTAATGTTTTTATCTTTAATTATCAATTTCCTAAGATAATGACTTCTCACTTTTATGATTCTCTTGATTATATTCCAATTTATTAAGTGTCATGCAGAAAATAGTGAAATTTCTCTTCGCAATGCTACATTTTCTCAAAATACATAAATTGTTCGGGAGGAGGGAAGAGAAATAAACACATTTAATGAATCTTTGTAATTTTATTGTTATTGTGTTAATCATTTTTAATTGTTATTGCAGTGTGAAATGACAGATAAAATTTCTAAACTTTTCACTTTGTTCTTTATTGATCAGCTTAGTCAAAGAGAAGATTCCTGCTGTAATGGTGTATTTTACAATAACATTTAAGATCAAAAACTACTTATTTGAGGATAAACAAACATTTGAGTACAGCAATACCCCAACTTATTTTAGCAATTTATTCAAAGACTAGTGACATAAGTCAAGGTACATTTAGATGATCAAAAAATAAGTAATAAAAATTCTCCAAAAACCTAATGGACATTCTATTGTATTGAGGTATTGTGTTATATAAATTTAACATTAGTAAGAAAATGAGTTTATAATAATACAACAATTTGGAATAAATCAATAAATTGTAGTTGCTTTGTTCGAGCCTTTAAGGATGTGAAAATATCCAACAGTGATGTCTGTATGTATTTTTTTTTTTCTTTTTTAACCTTAAAAGTCCTTTGAGTTTCACAGAGTGAGTTTTCTTAAGCCTTTTTCTCGTTTTTTTTTTTTTTTTTTTTTTTTTTTTTTTCACTTTCTTTTAGGATATTTTTTTTTTTTTTTTTTTTTTTTTTTTTAAACTTTAGAAGCTTTTTTAGTTTTACAGTTTTCTTAAGCCTTTTTATAATTACTTTTTTCTATTTTTACATAAGAAAATATTGGATTTTTAAAAATTTTTACTTCCAGTTTTCGATGGATTTTATGGGTCAAAGATACAAAAAAACATGTTTTTACAAAATTTCTGTATGTGACAAAAATTTTGTAGGTGCTCTATCTCAAGAATTTAATAAAAATTTATATTCAGTTAGTCCCTGATTAAATAGATGCTGATTAGTTTTTGAAAATCGCTCAACAGGTAGTGCTGCTATGCAGCATTTTCTCCCGGTTTCTGCAATAGCTCTATCTTTAAAAATAATGCATGGATTTTCATAAAACTTTAGATTCAGCTATTCCTTAATATGACTTGGTGTTGCTTACATTTTGATGTCAATTGTCCAACAGGTCACATTGCTATGCTGCATTTTTCATGATGTCTGCCTTAGCCCTGTCTCTTCAGATTTAGTTAAATGTTGACCTAAGTTGTTGCAAATCAGGTTTTTGTGTAAATCACCTAACAAATGGTGCTGCTATGCTGCATTTTGCATGATTTACTTTATTTTAGTTATGATAATATCTCAAGAACTAATGCACAAAATTTCATATAATTAGAATTCCTATGATGGGCATAGATTGCCATTTAATTTTGGCACTGTGATAATGAGTTTTGAAATATTAATATGAATGAGATAGAAGAAAGTTTAGAGATTGCCACAACCGACTAGTTTTTGTCACTACCATGTAACTGTTGCAGAAACTTGTTCATAAAAATAAGTCTTCAAAAAGACAAAAATGTGTCTTAATTAAGGATTTTTTTTTTTTTCCCTCAGGACCGATGATGTAAATATGGGATGATGTAAGTTGAGACACTATTGTAGATGTTTGTTTAGTTATCAATATTACAGATTTGATATTACAAATATAACTATATATATACATGTTACAAATATAACTATATATATATACATGTTACAAATATAACTATATATATATACATGTTACAAATATAACTATATATATTTTTCATAATTGTCTGAGCGAAGCCAAGTCTTTATACTCAGAGATAAGTAACGATATTAAAATTCAAAAAAATTCTTTCGTCAAGTAAATCTCAAAAAGTACTTGTCGGATTTTGATTCTGTTTGTACCAATAGGTACCTATGAAGGTAATCTGGTGAATGCACCTACTTTTAAAAATTAATTCCAAATAGTTTAAAAGTTATATTAAAAAAACTGATAAAAAAGCACAATTTATGTGCATACGTCACAGAAATTTGGTGAGCGTGATTTTCACCGGCTGGACATTTTCGTAGATAACCGAATCAGTACATGGAGTAAATAGTAATCATTTTCGCACTCAGAAATATTGAATGCAATAAAACATTTTAAAATTTAATCATGCAGGAAAATAAAACTGTTATTTTTTTATATTAAAAAATGTCATAAAAACTTTGATTTTGAGATTTTGTGATAATCCCTTAACAGCACTTTTTGATCGCTAAAAGAATGTTTTACATATTTCGCGTGTGAAAATTAGAAACAATTACGTTTTTAAATAAAAAGTTTCTTTTATGACATCATTTTCCCTTTATATTTATTTCCATTGCATGTTTTCTTTTAACTTATATTTTGTTTGTGTATGGAAGTCAATTCTGGTCATTAATTTTTCGGCAAGGATACCACAAGCGCACCAGATTTGGCGCAATTTTTTTCAAGGCCCATATGGCGAAAACTCCCTTTTCAAATAACGCTTACATACACATTTTTAAATTATTTTCTATTTTCAAAAAGAACTTACAGTAAATAAAATAATAATAATAATTAATAACTATAAAAAGAAATATTTTATATAATTAAAAGGAGGAAGTGAAAGTAAATAAACATTTTATGAGTAAATAAACAAATAATAAATAAATAAAGCCGGGTTACCATCTCAGGTAAAATAATGCCATTTTGACGCCAATTATGTACCCTGTGCATATGTGACATTTTTTCCATTTTTCATCCATTTCCTGTTGGCATACAACTTTGAAATATGGAGTATGTATGCAGATCTGGGAGCAATACTGGAATTAGACATTGATTTTTTTTATTTGATCCAAAAAGGGGCAACGGGGCTATTTTTTAAAGTTTTATACAATTTATACTGCATAAAGGACCTATTTCTATATACCAGAAGAAGTAAGTGGTATGTAAAAACAATTATAGTATACATAAATAAAATACTTGATATAATATACTAGAGATATAAGCACCGGGTTTGGCGAGATTTTTTATGCCAATTAGGCGAAAACATCGTTTTGATTACTAGATGCATATAGCATGCTATAACACGTTATTTATTTATTTCAAAATGAAAAAAAAAGGAATAAATGAAACATTTCCTGTTATTAAAAAAGATATAACAATCAATAAATGATAATATTTTTAGAACAAACAATTTATTATAAAATTTAAATGATAACCAGCATGTTAGGCAACTAAACGCCATTTTGGCACCAATTAGGTACCTCGGTGTATATAGGGCATATATGTGCCATATTTATTTGTAAAACTGAGCATGAAAGTTTACCAGGTGTGTTTTCATAGACGCTTATATCTTTTTGCAACATAGCGCACCTTTCGAAGCCAAACTGCACAAAAGAAAAAATAATCAATATTTGCAGCATTTTTTTTTTTAACGTAATGCACATTTCGTAATCAGTAGGCTCGATAATCAGACCTCGTTTTTTGCTTTAAAAGATGATATTTCATATGACGTCTTTTTGGGATTCGTCGTTTTTCCATATTTGATAGTATGCGTATACTCGTTTTGTACCCTTTTTTGTAACTTTCTTCTTTATTAACAGCGACATCTGGATTTTCTATTTAAATAAAAATTCTTCTAAATACAAAGAATTTTGTTAAGATAAATAAATAATAGGAAATGTGGACATCTATTGCTCAAAACACAAAACTTTTCCTATTGAGTTAATAAAAATCAGTAAAAACATAATTTTTATGATAATAAAAAGGTGACTTATGTAATTACAGAACATCATATATTATGTACGTTATGGATTAAGTATGAATATTTAAATGAAAAGTGATATTTCAAAAGTATTATGAAATTAGGTAAAAATCATTTATTTTAAACTAAATGAATAAAAGATTTATATTTTAATGAAATAAATGGGATTTGAAAAATTATTGGAAATTTATCACCATAGATGTATCAATATTACAATCAGTACCTTGTATGCAAAATGGAACAATTAGCAATACTTTTTGTACCCGAAAAATGGTCGTTGCTTTTTTTAAGGTTAAAAAGCAGATTACGAAATATTCCTATATAGAGATGCCAAGCCCCCGCTTATTGCACAGCAGAATTTTCTTATAGGAAAATTATTTTTTAAATCCGCAGAATGTTCCAATTTAATAAAACATTTTCTGTATTAAAATACGGGTATCCAAAATGCCGGAGACTTGGCAGCTCTGCCTATAACATTTTAATTAATCACGGTACTTTTTTAAATCGGATTCAAATTTAGTGAATACAAAGTTTTTTGGCCGAAAGCAGCTTTTTTTCCACATGTGTAACTACGATACAATTCCTTGATGTTGACTTATGAATGGTTTGACTTATGCTATTATTGCTTCCTCTCATTTATTTATTTGAATTTTAAATAAGATGACTCAAAATCGTGTTTTTTTAAATATACGAAAAAAATGCATTTCGAGAGAGGGAGAAAAAGACAATATTTGGCGATTTATTACCTGCGTTTGGCTAAGTGTCTTACTACCTTGTATTTAATACTCATCACAATACTTCGCTGTTATATGGACTTAGGCGCTTTTATAAAAAGTTTGACGTAATTCGGGCTTAAGAAAGTGAATAATACAAATAATAATACAAAGGAATAATACAAATAAATGAAAAATGAATACTAAGAAATACTAATAAAAGAAAAATGAAGCATTATATTGATCTATGTATATTTAAAAATTCATCTGCTAGCACTAATTAGATAATTTATGTCTTATGTGTATATAATAGGAGATAAATAGCTTTTGATTCTGTATTTCTATGCTATAAAGCATTAACGTTTGTGTGTTTTTCGTTAGCATTGGGAGTACCTAGCCGATTTAAAAAATAATGTGGGCAAAAAATGTTGGTAACCATCTTTGCTGCAAAATATACTATATTTTGCGTAGGAACAATAATCACCATCAATGCACGAGCAAAAAAGGTCTAAAATTGAGAATTCTTTGATGTTGATATGACTAAAAATTTAAAATCTTTTTTTTTTTTTTTTTTTTTTTTTTTTTTTTTTTTTTTTTTGGTGGCAACTTTTAAGATATAATATTCTCGTTATGAACGATTTCTAAAACATTCGACAATTTAATTTCACATATTAAACATTTTTTTTCTAGAAAAGGTTTTAAACCCAATTTATTGAGAATATTGCAATTTCTAGGATACTATTGGGGTCAGAAACTATAACTTTGGCATCACAGTAAGTTATAAGATGTAAGTGCTCGTTTAGGACAAAATTTTTAAAAAAGGATTCCTTAACTCTTATCGACAACCTCATTGCATCCGAGGAAAACAGATGTTCAACATTATAAACTATCCGGACGGATTTCATACCATATAAAATGCACTCCGTTTCTCTTCAAACATAATAGTTTGTTATTTATAGTTTCTCAAATCGGTGCGAAGCTTCTGTTTATGCTCATGACATCATTTCAAAGAGCTATATTTCCAATATAGGAAAATTTGGTGTTTTATTTTCTGTATTTCTTTTAACATTTTGCATATTTCCAATTTTATATCCATGCATGGTTTGCTTTTCTTTTATAAAAATAGTATATGCAACAAGATTTTGTAGTTCTACGATTCAATATGCTTATTTTCATCATTATATTTTATCACAATGAAAGAGCAATTAAAGGTAACATCTCATTTTCTTTACTTATCGCAAGTTATTAAATGTGTATTCTCTGCAATATCGCTCAGACTAATCCCTCTGAGGGAAGTCCTAGTTGCATTAAATTGCAAACTTGAAGCATGCAGAAAAAAGAATTGCCACAAAAACACAACAGTAAGAAACAATCCCTTGGAATCAGTTTTATTTTTTGTTAATTACTTATGGAACATTTTTAGTTTATCTTATACATATTTTACTCTTGAGTACTGTAAAGTTTCGAATTTTTTAGCTACAAATATATATATATATATATATAATACCATTAAAAGTAGACAAGATTCACCAATGGATTTTATCAACAAAACAATAAACCAAAACGAAGAATTAAATTAAATTATAGTAAACAATATTAACCATTTGAAATTAACCATTGAATTTAATAACTTAGGGACCGTTCAAGTATTACGTAAGCATATTTTTAGTCATTTTGTACCCCCTCCTCCCCCTTGTAAGAAAATATAAGCAAATACTAGACCCCCCCCCCTTTGCTTACGTAAGATTTTATGACAGTTTATATACATCAATACTTTTTGACTTATAAAAAGATACCAATCAATTACATTATTAATCCTACAAATTTATATAGACATATAGGGATTGTGATATCAAAATATGTAAAATGGTTTTAATATATTGTTGCTCATTGCATTAAACAAACCACAGAATACAAAATGGTTTAAATATATTGTTATTTATCACATTGAATAATAAAACAAGATATACAAGAAGTCTTAACTTAGGCATCATAACTAAAATTACGAACCAATAAAAAATTCACTATGTAAATTCACTATGCAACTGAACTAAAATAATAAATATCTGTGCTGTGTATCCGAGACAAGAAAAACCCCAAGTAGGTTTTCTGCTTACTAAAGTTCCAAAACCTGTAGAGAAGGAAGTTCGACAATAGGAGCGGAAAGACAAAAATTTCCAGAAATTCTGCAAAAATTCCCGGAATTTCATAACCAATTGAACGAGAGAAAAGAAAATACCGGACTTACCTAGAAAAAAGTCAACTGACTAGTTACCCTGGCCACAGAACCCAGCCACACAGGTTCCTGTGTTTTTCTAGTTTTGCAATGTACTTGACTTGGCACACAACTTAACAGAGAACAATGAAGACAAAGGGTGAGTGGGTGATGCGGTTCACGCGACTGCCGATGAATAAGCAAAGGATAAAATCGAAAATTTACGGCGAATTTCGAATGGATTGTAGAACGCTCTTTCCTCATCATACTTTGTTTGCTTGTTGAATTTGAACTGCAGTTGCTTCATTGTTTAATGCTTACGTAAGAATTGTCGTGACCCCCTCCCTCCCCCATGTCAGAAAAAATAAGCAGACTCTGGACCCACCCCTCCCCCTTTAGTGCTTATGTAATACTTGAACGGTCCCTTATAGCACAATTAACAAGGAAGGAAAAAAGAATAATATGAATACAAATGAAATTTGTAGAACCAAAGCAGAATTTTCAGGTCCCAAATACTTTCGAACTACAAATGGAGTGTGTGTGGTTTCATCTTCGTATTTGCCATGAAAAAGCAAAACAATACGAATTTGGGACTACCATCATACAAAAATCAAATTATTAAACAAGGAACAAAGATATTTTACAAAAAGGAATTGAAAGTAAGTAAAAATAATAGTTATGCATAACAAACAAAAAAGATAAAGCTGAATGGAAATATAATTGAACCGGAAAAATAATTAATAATCGATATTACATTAAATTAAATTAATAAAATGATTAAAATTAGAATTAAGAGATAACATTCATATTAACATATAACTTAAAATACATTATTGTTACTTTAATCAGTAACATTTATTGTGACTTTACATGGTAAAAACTCATTATCTTAATATAGGATAATAAAAATAAAAAAATAAAAGAAAAGAAAAATAAAAAAAATAATAGTAATAATATTAATAATAATACCAAAAATTATATCATTAACATTAAAAATAATTTGATAATTAAAATATAGCTATTTAACTATAGATATAACTAGACAAATATCCATATATTGGTGTAAATTAAACAGTTTAAAAATTATGTTAAAATAAATAACCCACTCTCATTTTTTTTTTTTTTTTTTTTTTTTTTATAAATAATTAACCCTTGCATTTTTATCCAGACAACACCACCCTCCGCCGTACTCTAACATCTACCCACCCAACCAACCTATATATATTTTTTTTATTACTTTTTAACATTTTTAATTTTTTATTATTATTTTTATGTTTTATAATTTTTTTATACATTTTTTACGCAAAGAATTAATTATAAGATCATGTAATATCTAATTATAAATTAAAGAATATATGAATTTTTTAGGATAACCATTATTTATAGCATCATATACAAGCTTTTTAATATTAGTATTAATTAAATGGGAAGAACATAGACATTTTATTCTATATAAATGGTTAAGTATTATATTACGATATACAGAATTATGAAGACATGATTTAAAATTAGTAAAGGTATTAACTTTAAAATTAAATTCTTTCCTTTTGTCATAAATATCAGTTATAAATTTGTTCTCATTTAATATAATTTTAATATCTAAGAAATTGATTGTATTATTAAAAAGTAGGTTTTTTGAAAGTTCTAGTATATATATATATATATATTTTTTTTTTCTTTTTCAATAAACTTAGGTGTTGAATAGATTAACTTTTGCATCTACACTTTCACATTTAAGACGAGTAAATTCACCTATTGGAAGAGATGGTAAATTGGCTAAACCTCGGCAGCTCCACAACACTTTATGGGGCATGATATGTCCTGCAGAAACACCAGAAGTAAGCTTGACTATATTTTGTTATAAATTAATACATATTTTAAAATATGTTTGTTTCCATTGTATTAATTTTTTATTTTTGTTTCTCTATTAGGGTCATGCTGTAGGATTAGTAAAAAATCTTGCCCTTATGGCTTATATTTCTGTGGGTTCTCAGCCATCACCTATTCTAGAGTTTTTAGAAGAATGGAGCATGGAAAATCTGGAAGAAATTGCTCCTTCTGCTATTGCTGAGTGAGTACAATTTTCTCTTTCCTTGCCTTTTTTTTTTTTCCCTTACAAATAAATTTTATTCCATATTTTATATTCCTTTGATTTTTACATGTTATATACCAGTCTATAAAATTGGCTTTAAAGTATTGATAAAATAGGGTGGACATCTGTTTATTAGATTGATATTTTGCTACTCTTGAAAATTTTTAGATATTGTTTTCGTAATTTTTGTTAAACCTTTTTTCAGAGCAACAAAAATTTTTGTTAATGGCTGCTGGGTCGGCATTCATAGAGATCCTGATCAGTTGATGAATACATTGCGTAAGTTAAGGAGACAGATGGACATCATTGTATCTGAGGTATGCATTTCCTTGTTATCTTGTAAAATAATTTTTAACTTTATGTTTATTTAAAGTGTATGAAACACATTTTAGATTGAGCGAGATTATAAATGTAACTTTTTATGCCTCATATTGTCGACTCCCATTTATGAGAGACTACCTAGAAGTGTTATCACCTTTATAATATTTGTATCTTGATTGTCTATTTTTTTTTCCAAAAAATTTACTGAACATATGATATTGAACTTTTGATTTTTATTTTTCAAAATTTTCCAAAACTTGTGTGAAAAAAATTCTATACAGAAAGAAATTAGTTACCACCAACAAGGCTTTATAAAATTGATAAAATCTGGTAGCCAGCAAATAATTCTGGTTACCTGTAATATCCCCCCCCCCTTCCCCACATCATAGCTGATTTTCAAGAATCACAAATGTTTTTTGTGAATTAAATAGAGCAATTTTATTGCATGAAGAAAATAAAATTCCTACAAAAGATGACAATATTATTAACATACCTTGCAAAGAAAAATCACAGAAGGTTTGAAAAAGTTCAAATGTTTTGAAAATGTAAACAAAGAAGCAGAGCAACAATGGATTAATGAAGATTAAAAATTGGAATATTAGATTTTAATATTTGATCATGTTCTTCCAAAAATAATTATTACCTCCACTACCCATAATTGGACAATTCCTACTCTTTAAAATCTATATTAGTGTTATAATCTATCTGAAAGTTTTATATTAAATAAGTAATGTTTATCCCTGGGCTTAGTGAAAATTCCGCATTTGAAATGGTAGAAAATGTTACAATTTTAAATATTTGACTGCTCCCCCTTAAAACCTTTCCTCCCTTCCCCGCCCCATATTTGATGCTCACTACTCTTTAAAATATTTACTATCTGTTATAAATTTTTTGAAAACTCCGAAACAATCGTTTTGTGATTTTTTGCGTTTCAGCATTCCTTTTCCTTTTTTAATAATTGCTAAATAGTTTTAAAAATTAAAACACACTCTTTTATATCAGGTCAAACAAAAAGTTTAAAACTTTTTTTTGGTTGAATAGTTACGGTTTTTTATATGTGTTACTGTGATTGTCATGTGTCTAGGGTGTCAGGTAACTTTTAATTTCTCAAATTGCTTTTGATCCATTTATATGCCGTTTTATTTTGATCCTTCTAAGTGGCAGCTATAGCCTATGTTTACCGGAGATAGTGTAGCTTTCTAACAGTGAAAGAATTTTTCAAATCTGTCAAATAGTTTCGGAGCCTATTCAGTTCAAACAAACAAATAATCAAATCTTTCCTCTTTATAATATTAGCATGGATAATTTGAAATTTTCTGTCCTTTCTAAAAGTTTTTATAAAAATTTGCACAAATGGGATTATTTGAGGTAAGACATTTTCCGACCATCCCAGTTAATTGAGTGTCTATTGTATGTCTGTCTGTTATATGTAATGTAATTGCATGTTATATATATTTTAAATTAAATGTAAACTAGCTGATCTGCCTACTGTTCCCTGTATTCATGATAATAATAAAATATACCTTAAGTCAACATTGAATGATTTTGTATTTTAAAACGAAAATCCATCCAAACTGACTTAAGCACCCTAATACTTTCACAATATACACTGAGAATGCTATACTTAATCCATATAAATTAAACTGATACATTAAACTTAATTAATGCAAATCAATTTATGTTGTACAATGTATGTAGCAAAATGTTAAGCATTGTAATAATGTTTAAGTTTTATTAAATTACTAATTTAATTTCCGTAAATTTTTTTTTACCATTGCTGACAATGTTCTTTTCTGGTTTTATTAATACATAATTATCTTTTCTGTTACATTTGTTTTTATCCCAATTTCTTGAGTAGAACCAAATCTGTACAGATGTAAGTAACTTTATTTCTATTGATGTTACCTGTTCCTCTTTCTAATTATGCTTACTATAGGTATCTATGGTACGAGATATTCGTGATAGGGAAATTCGTATTTACACTGATGCTGGAAGAATCTGTAGACCTTTGTTGATTGTGGAGAACCAAAAGCTCCTTTTGAAGAAGAGACATGTTGATCGTCTCAAAGAAAAGGAATATGATAATTACAGGTATGGATTAGTCAATTGAAAATTATTATATTTAATCAGTAAAGAATAATTGTGTATTTTTCACACATGAAAATCTGTGAATCATGATTTTAAACTTTTTGTGCTTTAAGAATATGGAAGTTGTAATAAGTTATTAAATGTATTTTAATGTCAATATTCTAAATATTTTTACCATTGTTATTGGTGTATTTTTATGCATTTTGAAGCATTTTACTAAGATTGTTCACTTAAAAATAAGATACTTTCTTGTTTTTTTCTAAAATGCTTTCTCGTTGGCCACTTAAAAATAAGATGTACTTATGTATTAATTGCATACCAGTGTGTAATCATCATAAAAATTACTAAAAATTTTATGCTGCACATATACTTATGTTTGTAATCATGTATGTATGTATCCATATGCATTCATGCCAGCATTGTGTTTTTGACATGACAGTGGTAAAAACAGTGTTTTTACTGGTTAATTCCCTCTAAAACCTATCATTTTCAATTTCACTCTAATTTATAAGTGCAAGTGTAGCATATAATGCATTTCTAGATTGATTTTTCTTTGTTGTTCTTGTTATTATTATTCTCAATTATATTTGTTAAATTTATTTAAAAGAGCTTTCTTAAATATGAAAAATTTAAAAATACTGAGTAAAAAGAAAAAAAAACATTTTGCATAATCTCTTTTAATATAGATTCTACTAACTGCAATGGACATTAATATTAAATGATAATAAAGGGTTATTGTAATTATTAAATAACATTCAATTTATATTTTTAATAAAATACATTAAAATCATTTTAGAAATGCTATTATATGGCAGGGTTGGGTTTCTGACGTCAGAAACTGGTTTTTGACATGACAAGTGTCAAAAACTGGTTTAAACCGTCAAAAACTGGCTTAAACCGTCAAAAACGTGTAATGCGCTTTAAACATTTTAAGAACAAGAGAGAAACATTGAGTAATTTTTTATTTAAAATTAATTATACTGTAATTTAATAATTACAAAAAAATTAAATTACTTTAATTGCAATAAAACATTGTTTTTTAGAATGTTCAAACAGAAGAAAATGATTTTGTATAGTTAATAATCTGGATCAATTTTACCCCACAGCATCCTATAGCACTTAACCAATTTAGCATATTTATTTACACCCAAATGGTTTATGAGTTTAGAGTGTATGAAGCCAAAGTTACAAAATACTCTCTCAATTGGTGCTGAGCTAGCAGGGCTTGATAGCAGAAGCATTGCTAGTTGAGCAAGTTTGGAGGCAGGCCAAATTTTCAGATTTATGACAAATTTTTTTTTTCTTTTTTTTTTCCGGAAATAATAATATACAATACAGAAAAAGTGAATTTTTAATATTACATCAAATATTGTATATTTGTGACAGATGTTTAATGTGAAATTTTACAGATCAGTGTAATATTTGAGGTTTCTGACGAGGTTTTTGACAAGAGGTTTTAGCCATGATGGTTTAAACCACGGTTTTAACCGGATAAAACCGCACACTGTCAAAAACTTGCCAACCCTGTTATATGGTATGATAAGATGTCAAACATGGACTGGTCATTGAATAAATTTGAATATTCTTAGATATAATATTTCTAAAATGCCTATGTTATGCATTTCATAAATGCAATTAAATGGTGGTTTTCATTTTCTTTTCAATAAGCAGAATCTTAAAATTTTTAAATTAATAAAATTTTAAACTGTAAGACCTCGTATCAAGTGAAAGCTCTTAGACTTAAAATTTAACACAACAAAACAATATTTAAGAAAAATCAGAATATAATAATAATTTATATGTATTTATGTACCATAGATTTTATTTGTTAACTGTAACTTATATGAATTTTGCAGACCATTCCAGCTCTTATATTTTTAGATTTAATTTTTTACTCAAATAGTCATGAAATATTTTTAAAATCTAAATTTATTAAAGCTACCATAAAGTCAAACTTTATGTCCTGTATACATTTTATTTAAAATCATTTAGGTAATATTTAAAGTGAATTGAAAGAAATAACTTATGGATTTTAAAATTTCTTCAAAAAAAATTTTTTAGACTATGCCAAATAGTTTAAAATTATTGTGTGGACCTTCTAACAGAGATATATATATACAAATATTCTAATGCAATTATTTTTTATTTTTCTTGGATGGATAAGTACTTTAAAGTTTTTTTTATATTGAATATTTCATGTAAAACAACTTAATACTAAAGAGAAAATGAAAATTAATAATTATAATGTTAAAAAAAAAAAAAAAAAAAAAAAAGGGGGGGGGTTGACATGATGGGGAAAATTATGGTAAAATCTGGTAAAAACCTCTTTCATCAAAAACTTGCCAACCCTGATTCATGTATATAAGTACATGTTAATTATAATTAATATCTCTATATTCATGCACCTATATAATGCAACATAATATATAGTAAAGACCTATCCTACCACAATTAATATGAAACATAATTATGTACTTATATGTATGTCTGGTGTGGTGGAAATTTCCATAACTTGGTTTATAACCAGTTGAGGGTATTTTAGTATTATCTTTATTTTAGCCTCTTGAGGAATGGTAGAGTCGAACTTGGTTAAGATGCATTTCATGGAACCAGACTAAAGTCATTTTTAAAGTGGGATTGCATATTAAACATGATTTGTATAAAGTTGTAAGAAGTGGGCTTAGTGCATATTCAATCATGTAACTAGTATTTAAAAATGCTCTGACGAGCAACAAAAATGGTTAATATGCTTTTAAGTATGAAAAAGGATTTGACAAGTGCTTCTGTTAACAATTGAGCATGAGGAAGGACAAGGGATCTCTTTTTGGCTACAACTCACTTCAATGCCAACTTTGAAAAAATCATATTTGCACTTTTTCCTAGAAAAAAAATCAGTCACAGTTACTATAAAAATGTGCAGTATAAAGATGTTAAAAGTAAAGATGCAGCTTGGTTAGACAAAAATGTAAGGCAAAGCGACATAGTGCAAAAAACGTAGTTCTGCAGGTATCAGATTCATGCACTGCCCCCAAGCATGCCCGCAGAGTAGAATTGCACAGAAAAATAATTTATAGTATACTGCAGAGTGAACAGTGCAGTTAACATGTAAAACATGGTGGGAAGTTCTATTAAATTACCGCAAATCACTTTTATATGGAAAAAGTGCAAATATGATTTTTTCAAAGTCAGCAATGAAGTGAGTTGTAGCCAAGAAGGGATCCCTTGTCCTTCCTCATGCTCAATTGTTAACAGAAGCACTTGTCAAATCCTTTTTCATACTTAAAAACATTAACTTTTTTTGGTGCTCGTCAGAGCATTTTTTAATACTAATCATTTAATTTTTTGATAAAAACTGAAGATTTTCTAATATCTTAAAAAGAAAAAAATTTTATGCTGTAAAAAATTTATAAAATGATGATAGCAGCATAAAATTTTGATGTATTGTTATTATTGAACAACATACGCCTGACTTGTGTGCTCGACATGGAAGCCTGCTTGTAAGTCATTGTCAACGTGCAGGACATGATAGCACAAGGAAATTTTACCGGACAAGAGAAGTAAAACTGGAAGCTCCACACAAAGTGTGTGTGCATTGGAACCAGTGGGATTCAAACTCATAGCCCCCTACGCTTCCAACCTTTTAGCGGTGTGGTGTCTTTATAAAAATGCCCCTTTTGATGTATTAGAATAATCAAAAAAGTCATTGTATTGCCATATAAAATTTATATGAAAAAAAAAAGAAAAAAAAAAAAAATCATGGAATCGAACAAAAAAAAAAATACAGTGTGTCCCCATTATTATTCAAACAATTGAAAACTATATCAATTAAATTCATTCAAGTTGATTTCTCAAATGGAACATTCCAAACTAGAAAAATTTTAGAAATTGAATAACAATTAACATAAAAATATTCCTGAAGGAATAAGAACTAAACACAAAAGCATTTCTAATCAAAAATGAATTTACACAACTTACATCCAGCGGGATGTGAGTACCAGTACCCGCTAAATGCGTTACCTCGAGACTTCCAGTATCCCACCAGAGATGCTGACAATTTTGCTATAGTACCTATATAAATACCTATATAAGTCATGGGACTGTCATCAACAGCTCAAGTCTGACTACCTCACTTTTTATATGTCAGGTGGCTATTTTGCTACTTTCATTTTAGCTAGCTAAATGGTTCAATCGCCAATTAGGTTTCCTTCACCATACTTTCATTTTAAGCATAAAGCTGTCACTGACTTTATTTAAAATACATGGTTTTCATTTAAAAACACACAAATTTAAAATATATTAATATCAGATACATTTAACTTGCATGTTTTTCTTTCATCTTATTAAAAATACTATAAGTAAATAAATAAAGGTACTTTTTCAGCAGTTATACACGACGAAAAAGTTCTTGGCGGGAAAAGAAATTTGGCAATGTATATTCTAGCAACTTATTTACTGTTTCATATACATACGAATTTTTTTCCTCATGTGAGTACAGTGTATCTAAGGTACTACTTGATTATCCTGTCGACCAAAGAACTATAGGAAAACTGTAAGACAAATGAGAATAATGGATGAACATAAATGTTACTCAGTTGACATTAAATACGCTATACTTGTTTATTAAGTCATCAAATGATTTTAAATTCTATTTATTTGTATTTTTATGAATGTTTTACTAATTTATTTGTTCTTTTGTTATTTAAAATAAATTTTATGCCAATAAACAAATAGCTCTTGATATTAAATGAGAAAAATGACCAAAAAACTATCGCCAAACTAGAAGAATAAATGCCAATAATGGATGATCGTGAATGTCACATTCAATGTCATTAAATATGATATATGTGTTTAAAATGCCATTAAGTTTTTTTTTTTTTTTTTTTAACTTTTTATTTGTGTTTTTATTAGTAACCTGCTGATTATTTGTTTTTTCGTTTTTTAAAATAAAAATTATGTCAATATGTATAGTTTGGATATTAGTTTGGCACTTTGTATAATTTGACGAAATTGACTGGATAACCAAGCAGTACCGAAAAATATAATATGTTTTATTAACGTTATTTTATGGTTAAATCTGCCTACATTTTTTGACTAAATAGAAAGCATTTAACTCTTTACAAACTTCTGCTAACATTGATATTTTTTATGTCCGTTATTAAATTTGGTACTACTCTGTTATCCCGTCTACCGATTTCGCCAAATTATCAGTACTGATAATATATTACCAGTACATTCTTCCCTTATGTCTCAAAGGCTCAAATATATGTTTATAAAAATTTAAAACCATATTTTTACGCTTCTTAAAAGAATCTGGTAAATGGTCTTTCGGCGTCATTTTGTATTTCTTTCCCAAATGCACCAACCATAACAGATAATGAACTCTTTCCTTAAATGTTGCCCTGATCGCTTAAATTTGTTGATTTCGTTATATGAACCTTCAGATTTAGTAAGATGCGCAAGTAAATAAAATGATTAATAAAAGTATCATATTACAATGCTTAGCTTAAGTTTAAGGAGACCAATTTGATTGCCAGAGGCGGCTAGTAGCTTAAATAAATAGGAATTTAATAAATAAAAAATATTTCACTTTGCTTGTCAAAATAGATAGTGAATATGATACATGAAAATAACAATAAATATTTTTTTCACGTGATTTATCTATTTATTTATGTTATATACATAGCAATTTTTATGTTCATTTAAACTTACGTGCAACAATTATTACAAGAAGAAACAAATATAGGAAAAAGACTATGTTCAGCTGGAGATTTCAGACATAAATTCGATTTTCTCAGCGACCGTCAAGTTTTACCATGAGGATTAAAATAAACCAAAAATGAAGTTAATCCATCCACAAAATCATTAGTTAGACTTGTTGAATTTTAGGTCTTCATTTTTTTGTTAAAAGTTAAATAAAAAACTACGATAATTTTTTGAACGCTACCATTTTATTCGTCTCGTCGAGTTCTATCTTTTGAAGAAAATAAAAAAATCGCTGTCATAAGTCAACTGGTTCTCCAGAAATTTCAAAAGGACGTTTGCATTTTCCATTTTTTAAACATATTATAACAAATGCTAACGCATTTGCTATGATTGTATCTTTTAGGTATACTTAGATAAAAATTTAATTATTAAATCATTATTCTTTTTATAGGAATGGGATATTAACTGAAAATAAAAAATAAGTCTTAGTGGTTTTATTGTGGATTAATATATTAACCCCCCCCCCCCCCCCCCCAAAAAAAAAAAAAAAAAAAAAAAAAAGTTGGACTAATTTTTTTAAAGAGATTTTAAAAATATAACTATTAAACTCTTCAAGCACATTTTAGTTGTTAGTTATATTTGGTGTTGTGATAATGAGTGCTTTTCATTATAAAGAAAAACCATCCTCAATAATCTTTGTGTAAAAGAATATTGTTAGCATAGCAGAAAGTGAAGAAAACATAAAAGAATTAAACTACTGCAGTTGTATTTAGTTAATATTCACGAGTTTTTCTTTTTTGTTCACATAATATGCATGATAAAAAATAGTAATTTAACATACGTTTAAAACCTCACTAACATTAGATATGATCTTTTCTTTAATCATAATAATTTTATGACATTCTAAGTTAATATTCTTAATTCATTTATCGCTCGCTATTATAGTAAAAAAATGTATATGAATCGAGAGACAATATTAGGACGTGGGATCAAAGAAGAGTTTCAGTGTTGCAAATTTAGCAAGTTTTTTTAAAATTCAAATATCTATCATATTTTATTTTAGTAATGTTCGCTGTAATTAATCTCTTATATATAGTAAATATTTCTATTCGTAAATAGTGTTTTTTTTTTTATCTGAGTATAAAAAATCCGGTAAATTGGCGACACTGGGGAATAAACAAGCAATTCACATCTTAATCAATGAATTCACATATTAGGCATGATTTTTTGCCTTAAAGGACTGGAATTCCCTTGCATATTAAGCGGGATCACTTGTTTTTAAACATGATACTTTTGCATTAGCCATATGAGTGATGTTCTAGGGGTCGTTATTACTCATTAACTGTATATATCTTAACCAGTCCACTGTTCCACCTAATTTTAATCAAGATTTGTACCAAAAACTTTTAACTAAAGTAAAGTTTTTAATTTTGGAGAGAAAATATTGCAAAAAAGCTTTTCTTTATTTTATAATTTTTTTGATTTTTCCAGACATAATTGCCTGTCTTTCAACAAGTTAAACAATATAGTTAGTTAATAGAATCACTAATATTTGATATCAATATTTTGCATACTACATGATTATGGGGGAAAAAATAAAAAACTATGCCATAACGATTTTAAAAACCTCTTTCTATAAAAGAACCTCAAAGTATTTGTGGATAGTAAAGAT
Organism: Maratus speculifer; assembly: GCA_964019185.1. NCBI lineage: Eukaryota > Metazoa > Arthropoda > Arachnida > Araneae > Salticidae > Maratus > Maratus speculifer. Next base: position 280,999,225 of record OZ025298.1, on the reverse strand, counting down.
CTCCAAAGTTTGTTAATGGCATGCAGTCAATATGTAAATATCAAGTCAATATTTGTATACTAATGTGTAAGTATCAAACAGTATGAATTAACACCAATAAAGAATAATTATAATGGTCTCAAAAGATTCATATTAATAAGATGTTTCTTTTGTTTCCCAGAAGCAGAATTTTTTGTCAGTCTGGAATACATTAAAATTTATCTGCAACCCAACAGTACTAGATTAAATGTATTAAACCAATATCCCTTAAAATAAGAAAAGATTGCCTTTATAAAGAAAATAATGAAATAAATACCATAAATCTAGAGACTTAAAGTAAATTTAAGTTTTTTTTAAAAAGTTGGTGGTTTAATTATGAAGGTTTAAAATAATCTGCAGCACTCGCTGCTTTGCTGGACAGTTTCTGCTACTGGGTTTGTAACCCAGAAGAATTTTCAACGAGGCAATTCTTAAAGGTTTGATATTGACATGTAGATATTAAACAATGTATCACCAAAACAGTTATGATTTAATTCAAATAATGACAAGTTTGAGGAAACATATTGCTTTTTTATTTGGTTAGAAAATGATCAAATACAAGTAATAGATATAATGCAACATGTATACATTTTAATGGATGCTAGTTCTCTTCGTTAGCTGTAAATTACAAATGTAATTTAAAAACTAATAATCCATATTCTTTGTTTAATGGATTATCTTGTCACAATTTTTTACATTGCATTTATGTAATTTATACCCAGTTAAATATTTATTTTCAATAGCTGGCAAGACTTGGTTGCTAATGGTGTGGTTGAATATATTGACACATTAGAAGAGGAGACAGTTATGTTAGCTATGACTCCTGATGATCTTCAAGAAGATAAAGGCCAAGCTTATTGTTCCACCTACACTCACTGTGAAATTCATCCAAGTATGATGCTTGGAGTTTGTGCTTCTATTATACCATTTCCTGATCATAACCAAGTAAGTTCAAATTTCAAAAGCATGTGCAGTGCATCTTTATAGAATTAAAATACTCTTAATATTTAAGTAATTCATATCTAAATTTAATTATCTATTCTTCTTTTCTTTAACACCCCAGCAAGCACACATGTATAAATTTTGCAATGAAAATGTTTTTAAAAAATTTGTCCTACAACATTAAAACTGTGTGAAAGTCATTCTTCAATTTAAACTCATTTGAATTTGGATGGAAACAAGTTTTTCAAATTTCCAATGCAGTCTTTGTGGGTCTTTGATAAACTTGTTTTATATAAACACAATAGCAAGATTAATTATCTTATGTTTTAAAGAATTATTTCTGTAACAATATAATTGTTTTATGGTTATTTTTCTTTGTTTTACACACTCAAATAATAATCACAATAAATGTATATATATTTTATAAAATTCTTATTAAATCTTCAGAAATAAGATTTTCAATAATGCAATGCTTCAGAAAACACTTGAAGCTAATTTTATATTTGTTCAAATAAAACAAAATAAATTGAAATAGAATCTAACATAACATCAAAAATAAAAGTTTTTCTGGTTTAAATTGTAAAAAATACAGGATGTCTTAAAAGGAATGAAATGTGCTTTACTTTTTATCAAGGATGCAGAAATATTTTTACTGCATCCTTGGTAAACCCATTTTCAACCCAACATTTTCCCCAATCCATATGAAAATTTGCCCTAACTTTTACGATATAGGCTTCCATAAATTCTGTTATATAACCATAGATATAGAATTTTTTTTGTTTTCTAAAATTTCTCAACATATGCGTGGATATATATGGACACTTTTATAAAGGTCACAATATGGATATTTCTATTTGTAGTGAAAAATTTTCTGTCTTGGGTAATTATGTGATTCGTTGTTAAAATCAGAATCAGTTGTAGGCAATACCGTATTTTCGGGAATACCCGCCGCACCCACCGTAAGCGCCGCACCAATGACAATCTGTTAAAAAAAAAAGTACATCGACGTAAGCGCCGCACCATCGTAAGCGCCGCACCCAAGCTGCTGATATTTATACAGTATAAATCTCTAAATTCCGAAATCGTTCGTAGACGCGGCTTTTAGTTATTTCCGAATTTTAGTGATCTTCAAAAAACAACTTTAAAATGTAAGTAAAAATTATTGAAAATCATCATTAAAAAAGAAAAAAAATCACATATTTATAAAAAAAAATCATAAATGGCACATTAAGTTATTTAACAGCAAAGCCAAGCATTTAATCTTATTAAAATTAAATATACACAGAGCATTTTCACGATTACGATTTTATTTATATGTTAGTATTTAGTTGCTTTAATTTAGGCCTACTGGTCATTACTTTTTCCCCAATTACAATGATATTAGCTCAATCTCTGTAATAAAATTCCTTTGTTCCAGGCCTAATATTTTATATAAACTGTTTATGAATTTTTCTGTTGATATTTCTTTGTTTTCTTATTTTACTATATCAAGATAAATAAACTTGGAAATGAATTAGAAGAAATGATTGGTACGGCCATCTGTCGGCAAAATGCAGAATATAATCTAGATTATACTAAAAAGTTAAATACATTTTTGGTGCTGCCATCTGTCGATAAGATAGGATAACTGAACTATATAAATATAAAACATTTGATGATCATTTATGCTATCTGTATTTGAGGTTTCCAGATTTTAGAGACTGTTACAGTATATAAAATATTTTCACTTGAACAGTTAAAAAAAAAATTTTTTTTTCACTTAAGTGCCTAAAAAATATATTTAAAATGTAAAGAAATATTGTATAGAGACACTGACGAAAAAAATAAAATAAATAAAATAAGCTGTTGAAGAAAAAAATCATTGGACGAAAGACACTTAGATTTAATGTATGCAAATGCCTTAAAAACTGTAGTAAAAATATTACTGAAAAATGTGATGTAATAAAGCGTATTGCTATAAGAAAATATTTTTTAAATGCATACTAGTTTATGTTAACTCCTCAGATTACTGCAAAAAAGCAACATTTTGTCACTGGATCAATAACAAACAGAGAAAAATATAATAAATATCAGAAACTTATTTATAATATTATAATCTTACCTGTAAATATTGCAGAATCATTTTTCCCTTGACTGTTGATTTATTATTATTATGTATTTGTTTTTCAATTTAATAACGTTTCCTATCACTGATCCGTTATAAATAGCAGGTATGTAATTTTAATATTAAGATTTCAATTTTTTGTAATATTTATAAAATTTTCTAAAAAAATATTGGATTACATATAATAAGAGAACACTACTTCAAAATATCTTTAAAATATGAAAAATTATTATTGGAATGAAGTGAAAATATAGAAAAAAATATATACAAGATTTTATCAACATGTTTAAAAATCTTCAAATCCATCAAAATCGGAATTTTCACTGTCGGAATTAAATAGTTCTAAAAATTGTTTATCAGTTAATACGTCACAATTTTCATCTTCACTATCATCAGATTCAGATGAATCATCACTAACTGTATTTTCCATGATATTGGCTGCTTTGAAGCCCGACATAATAGTTTTAGCACTAATGTCTTTCCATGCCGATGAAACCCACGACGCTACTTCTTCGTAAGTGGCTTTGCGCATTTTTCCAGAATTTGTAAATGAATGTAGCCCTTCCATCATCCATTTTTCCCACAGTTTTCTTACTTTGGACTTGAAAGATTTATTCACAGCCAAGTCAAGAGGCTGTAAAACTTTAGTTAATCCGCCAGGGATTATTGCTGGCTCGGCTGAGACTTTTTTCAAAGCAGTTTTTACGGAATCACCTTTGTGGGCACTCATTGAGTCCATAATAAGAAGCCCACTAGGCTGAAAAAAAGAATTTTTTCTTTTCCTCCACACTTCCGCCAGCCACTCATACATGATTTCCTCCGACATCCATCCCTTTTCGTTACACCGTATTACGACGTCGGAAGGAAAATTTGCCTTAGGCATAGTTTTGCGCTTGAAAATAATTAGTGGTTTTAATTTGTCTCCATTCGCAGCGCAAGCTAAAACACAGGTAAATGAGGTTCGCTCATTACCAGTTGTTACGATGCCGATTGTTTTTTCCCCAATGGTGTTAACAGTTCTACTGGGGGGGCAATCAAAAGTTAATGGAACTTCATCCATATTAATAATCTGTGCTGTTGAAAAGTTGTTTTCCTTGATTTTTTCAGCGACATACTTTAAAAAAGATGCTTTTGTCTTTTCCCAATCTGCAGGCAGTTCTTGTCCCACAGTTGTCCTGGTTCTTACAGACAAATTATTTCTCGACATGAACCTAAAGCACCAGTTGGGACTACCTTTAAAATTTGTAAATCCCATGTTCGATGCCATAATCCTCGCTTGAAACCGTATCTGAACAGTTGAAACGGGCATTCCTTTTTCCCTTTGCTCCTTTACCCACTTGGCTAAATTTCTCTCCAGATTTGGCCAAACAACAACGCCACTTCTTCGTGCCCTCTTAGATTTTGGCATTTCCTTCAAAATAGATTTTTCAGCTCTCCATCTCCTTACGCAACGCTCATCAACTCCATATTCTCGTCCCGCAGCACGATTACCTATTAGCTCTGCCTTATCAACCACAGCAAGCTTGAAAGCGGCGGTGTAACTTTTTAACTTTTTGGGAGCCATTTTCACTTGAAAAAAAAAATAAATTGCTTAAATAAGAGCGTCAGACAAAAAGAGCAGAACAGTACCGTAAAATAATTCTCAGCTAAAAAGAAAAAAAAAAACGTGTTTGTAGTACGCAATTAAAATCCAATCGGAAATAGGCGCAATTACTTGCGCCAATGAGAGGAGCGCAGCAGGATGCTAGCTTCCTCCCTAGCATCTTTTCCTAGTAGCGTTCAATTCTAAGTGCTCTTTCCACAGACTTCTAGTTCTTTCCACAAAGTTCTAAACTTTTCTTCGAATCTTGGTCATCCTTGTGTAAATGCGGTTTAGGTTCCCTTAGAAAGACCCCCCACGGAGGGCACTTATCCTAGGGCCTATATCCCTCCTGCAGATAATCGGCCGTCATAAATAACACTATTAACACCACAAAGTTCTAGTTCTTTCCAGCAAAAATCCGTCAGATTTTCGATCAAAGACTTTTTCAAATTAATTTTAGTGTAGGATTTTTTTTTTTTTTTTTTTTTTTAAGTTAAGATATTATTTCAGTCACACACAAAGACCTCCTTAATGCTAATCCTATGGATGAAATTTATAAAGATATCGTGTTTGCATTTCAATATTTTTAAATGATTTTTGGGCATTGGATAGTTCAAGTCCATCTATATGCAGATCGTTTTATACTTTTTCGATTTTGAAGATTGTTTTCACTTTCGAAACCGACTCCCAAAATGAAAGTGCCCTCATTGAAAAATACCTGTAAGCAAAAAGCGAAAAATGTTCTTTCTACAAATCTATCAGAGTTAATCAATGCAAAAATCATTTAAAAATATTTAAATTCAAACGAAATATCTTTATAAATGTTTCCCATAGGATTAGCATTAACGAGCGGGTCGCTTGACTGAAGTAGCCTCTTAACGAAAATATGATACAGTTGAACCTCAACATTTTAGAATCAGCGGGATCACGGCGATACCGTATTTTCGAGATCTGTTAAAAAATAATTTTAAAACAATATCATGCCCCCCCCCCCCCCCCAAAAAAAAAGCAACTTTTTCCTCAGTGTAAAGAAATGACGATCAAGTAAATTGGTGAAGTAAATAATAAAATACGAATTACATTGAAACACAGCACATATGCTAAAATTAAATTACACATGTTAAACCACAATTAATTAATAAATATATATATAACCATTGTATAATACTACAAATCATTATCCACAGCGAATACAATCCACAATTGTTTATCATGCCTGCGGCAAAAAATCGATTCTTAAATAGCTTACAGCACTACAAATTCCTTTATATAAATATATACCTGCATATCTTTATTTAATATTTTAACTATTGATAATTGATTTAATGATTCCTTTTGTGGTAGATTAGTTTATTTTTTATTTGGTACATACGCATCTATCCTTGTTCATTTACAAAAATTTTGTAAGTTTAAATATTTCTTGCTCAAATTTAGACTTTATATTCATCTTAAGTTATTTCGATGATTATATTATGAAGATATAAATTAAGAAAAGAAAAAAAAATCCACAAATCCACTTAGCGTAAAAAAAAACTATTTTCGTTCTTTTTTTTTCTACTGTATTCAAAGAAACAAAACAGAAGCAATGCGATATTAGCCGACTTACGCATCAAGGTCAAAGGGCAACATGTCCGCACATTGAGTCATGAAGAGGATGAGGAGAAAAGGTGACTTTAAATAACCAGTGTCTCTCTCTCTTTTTTTTTTTTTTATTAGCAGAAACAAGAGATAACAAAATTGCACGTTTGCTTTATAGTTATAAATACTTACTTGAGTGCTTTTATTAGGCACTTCTTTAAAAATAAACATAGTAAAAGGAAAAAAAAAGGATAAAATAAGCAGTTTTGTTCAGAACTTTTCGTACGAAACAATTTTTAACCATATCATAGTAAAAATTAATCTATTGAAAAAATTCACTTGGATGATGCGGATATTTTAAATTTTCTGGGTGCCGGATTGTTATTTTTATTTATTAATTATTATTATTATTTTATATGGGCCGGACCGAGCTGATCCCCCCCCCCCCCCCCCCTATAGATCGGACTGCTTCACTCAAGTAAAAACATCTACTCGCTAATGTTAATCCTATGGATTTTTTTTTTTTTTTTTTTTTTTTTTCAAATGCGTTTGCATTTCAATATGCTTAAATGATTTCTTTGTATTTTATATCTGAGATGTTGATCCCTAAGAAGACACCTTTTCGATTTCGTTTACAGATGTTTTTAGTGGTATACTTTGACTTTTAGAACCAGTTTCGAAAGTGAAAGTATACTAATAAAAAAACCTGTAAACAAAATCGAAAAAGTAAAGACTCTTTGTGGAGATTGACTTCCGTTATCCAAAGCAAAAAATATCATTTAAAAATAATGGAATGAGAATGACACTTTTTTTTTCTTTGAGATTAACATTAGTTAGCCGATGTTTGCACGTGGGTGAAATAGCCCTTAAAGTTGCCAAGTTAACATCGACTCGTGTAGCACATTTAAACTTATTCTTGCAAAGTCATATGCATTGAAAATTGTTTATATTCTATTGGCTTCTTTTAAATGTTTATCACGGAAGTCGGCCTTTTATTATTTTTTTATTATTCGCCAGGCCCGTTTTTGTTGTTTATCACCTGAATTAACTCATTTGGGGGAAAAAAAACTTGCTGATTCGACCGGTTTCAAAGTTTGGATTATTTTTGCCGGATAAAAAAAGAGTGAGTTATTGAAAAAAATAAAGAAAAATCTTGCTCTCTAAAGTTTTTACTATGTATAGGAAGTCTATTTCAAAAGAGTTCTATACCGGTATTTGAGCTCTCTTTGGGCAGTTTTATTTTCTAACTGGAAGGAGGATCATTAGAAGAAAAAAATGTGACAGCTGTACATTCCAATATCCTACAGGTAAAATCATTAATAGATGAGGGGAAAATATAATAATTTTTAACATGAGAACCAGTGAGACCAACATTATTTTTGAATAATGTTGATTGTTTAAAAATAAACAACTAACGCATCACGGACACCTGCGGTTGAGAGACGTTTTCAAATGTTTTGATACCAATTTGAGAGCATATAATTGTTGATTAAACGAAAAAAAAGTGTCAAAATCATTTGACAAAAAAAAGAAAAAAAAAAAAAAATCATCGTACCCGCCGCCCCGGCGTAAGAGCCGCACCTACAATATTTTATACTTTTAAACTCGTATGCGCCGCGGCTCATACGCCCGAAAATACGGTAATTATTTTTCTGCAAAATTTCCCTCCTATCCTGTATCGCCTGATCAGACATATTCTGTACTCCGGCTTTTTACCAGTTGGCGATACGTAGGTAATGTAAATTTTCTTGCTTATCAACATTCTGAGATAATTGAAGAATGGAATGTTTACTGTTGTACTGTTAGAGTATAAAGAAAGTTTTCATAAATATAATTTATAGAATCCATGGACTGAATAAAGAATAACTTTACTCACCAGGGGTGATTCTCCTCTGAAAATTTAAGGCATCCTTTTCCCAAAATTTGAAATTGGGTTATATTACAAAAGACAATCGCAGAGAAATGCAAATTTCTTGAAAAAATTGCCGAAAAAGCACTAATTTTGTCAATATTTCATGGAAAAACATTGATTTCGTCAATGTTTTTGTCAACGAACTTTGTCAAAAGATCACTGAAAAATGCAAATTTCCTGTGTGGATCGTAGAAAATAAGGCAATTTCACCAAATATCGCAGATAAAATGCTGATTTCATCTGAAGACTGTGGGAAAACGTCGATTTCATCTAAGATTGCAGATATAGTGCCAATTTCGTTAAAAGATCACGGAAAATAGTCCTTTTTGATAAAAGATTGCTTAAAAATATTTTGTCAAAAGTTCATTGGGGGGGGGGGGGGGGAGGGGGGAGAATCTCACAAATTTCATCAAAAGATCACAGAAAAAATGCAGAATTCGTCAAAAGAACACATAAAACGTCGTTTTCGAGAAAAAATCTCATAAAAATGCAAATTTTGTTGAAAAACACGGATTTTATTTTTGAAAAAACCCCACTGGAAAGCGCCAAATTCGTCAAAAGATCGCAGAAAAACCAACGATTTTGACAAAAGATCGCAATTAATCGCCGATTTTGCTAAAATATCACAAATAAATTGCTGATTTTGTCTGAAGATTCCCCTCCCCCTTGTGCCGCCAATTTCTAAAAATGCAATGTGAATTTCTGAAAAAAAATTTTTTTACCCAGAATCATTCCTTTTACCCACCCTAATTTGAAAAACACTTTGGCATTCTGCATTGCCCAAGTATCTTCAAAAAGTAAAAAAAAAAATGTTTTTTTTTTTTTGGGGGGGGGGGATTTTATATAAAAAATAAATTAGAGAATTTTTAAAAAAATAATAGACCTTTCTTTAAAATTCATATTCATGGTTTTTTTTTTTTTTCGGAGGGGGGGGGGGATTCATAAGGCATTGCATTATATTTTGCTAATATTGAAGAACTAAAAATTTAAAAATTTTCTAAAATGCTAAAGCTGAATTAAAACATACAATTTGGAAGAAACAATGTATAAAGTGTACAAAAGATCATAATATAATTCTAGAATACTTAAAAATAATGAAGCACTCTTATGCAGCTACAAAACAAACAGAATAAAATTAATAAACTGTTTCACAATGGACTTTGAAGTCCAAGACTTAAATACTGTCTCTCCAAACAGCTACCTATCTTTCTCGTTAATGTGATTCATAAAATATCTTGTAAAGCCAACCAGGATATTTGTGATAAAATCAAAGCTCAATCAAAACAAACCTCATTGAGCTATAATACTTTTTACAAATTCTAATTGAGCCTCTGTTTTCATCTTCTGTAATCTTAGAGATACATATTGTGGCAGTACTGTGGTAGACGTTTCTGTGCTGTCATGCACCACAAAAAAAAAAAAAAAAAAAAAAAAAACTTGAATAATTTATCAGAAACTAAATAAAAAAAAATATATATAAACCTTATACAAAATAGCTTATGTTAAGCACATAGTAATAATAATCAATAGAAAAAAAAACCTTAACAGGTTAAAAGTTTTGACACAGCTGTTTATCTTGTGGTTCTAAGAATTTTAAATATGAATTTTAAAAATAATGATATCAAATTTTGAGTGGTGCCATGCTATTAATAAAAAAATGTATTTTTGTATTATTTATTTCATTTTATTTCTGTTTTATTTATAATGTCATGTGCAAAAGTTTTTTCAACATAAAAGATGCACAAAACTTTATTCACTGATGCTTTTTCACATGCATCTCTTTAAATTCAAAATATGAGTTTTAAAAAATATGATATAAAATTTAAGAGATGTCTTTATGTGGCTTTAAAATTTTTTTATAAAATTCAAATTATTATTATTATTATTATTATTATTTTGGTAAAATATATTTACACATATAAAAAATACTTTTAATTTTCTAATTCGTTGTTAAGTTTATAATTTTAAATGAATCTATACTATGCATTGAAATGTATTTATTTCAATAAATAGATTTATCTTTTGTGTCAGAGTATTCAAAATTGTAAGTAATATTTATGTCAATAGTTTCTTAGCATCAAATTAACGAAACTAAGTGAAATGCATGAAAATGGATAATTTGATGCAAAGGAACCATTGACATAAATATTATTATTACTTATATTCTTATTACATAAATATTATTTTTACTTAAGATCTATGAATAAAATGCCTTTTATTAGTTTTCAATATTAATTATTTAGTTATTGATGAAAACTAGAAAATCACCTCTTTGAAAGCAGTTTTGGATGTTCTTTCCTTTTATTGTATTTATTTTTTATGTTGAATGAATTTATTATGCAAACGTCTGTTATGACTAATTTATTTTCTTTCTTAGTCTCCTCGTAACACATACCAGTCTGCTATGGGTAAACAAGCTATGGGTGTTTATATCACTAATTTCCATGTTCGTATGGATACACTTGCCCATGTACTATATTATCCACAAAAACCACTGGTCACAACTCGCTCCATGGAATATTTGCGTTTCAGAGAACTTCCTGCTGGTATTAACTCTATTGTTGCCATTATGTCATATACTGGTTATAACCAAGAAGATTCTATTATTTTGAATGCATCTGCAATTGATAGAGGATTTTTTAGGTAAGATTCTATCTAAGTGTATATTTGAAAGTATTTCATGTACACATATGCTTATTTTGTGATACTTTATAGAATTCTATATCTAATTATTTTTTTATAATTCAATGGAAATTATTTGTTTGAATCAGGGGTGCAGAATATGTTCGATCTGGCGATCTAGGATCGAGGGAAATTTTAACTACCTGGGGAAATTATGCAAAAACATATCTAATTGATTTCGATTTTAACAGCGAATTCCATAATTTCCTGACATAGAAAAATTTCACGACAAATCAAAAGATCTGTATGTCAAAACTTCTCAAAATCGATCTCAGAATCAGGTCATCCTGTATATCAGGGATAATTCTGTTCTGAATTTTCCAAAAATTTAAGGCGTTCAGTTCTGAAAGTATAAAAAGAATCGACATTAATCAGAAAATTTGGACATAAGAAATATCGTGAATTTTGTCCAAGAATTACAGAAAAAATGCAATTGTCAAAGAAACATGAAAAATACCATGAGTTTTTTAAAAGATTGCAAACCACAAACTTCATCAAAAAATCACTAAAGAACAGCAGGTTTCGTCAAAAGATCACGAAATATAAGCGCACTTCGTCAAAAAATCACGGAAAAAAAACTAACACAAATTTCGATAAAAGATCGCAAAAGAACCGCAAGTTTCATCATAGATTGGAAAATTAACGCAAATTTATTCAAAATGTAACAAAATGAACAGCTATTTCGTCAAAAGGTTGCGAAATAACCAAGGGTGGCAAGGATTTGGGTACAATGGTAAAAACCACAGTAAAATCCATGGCTTACTGTCCAAAACTAAATTTTTTAGTAAAATTGCATTTATCAGAACAATGCTAAAAGTTAAAAAAATTGACAAAAAGATTGTATTACAAAAATACAAATTTAGTATTAATACCTTTAGTATTAATTACCCTAGGTTATACTACCTAACAATTTTGTAGTAACAACTTAATTGTCCTACATAACAAAGTAATTATATTAAAAATATATTAAATTTAATCATGTATAATAATTTTAATGTTATTCATTTGAATAATACTAGTTAATAAAGTAGTAATGATTATATAAAGAAAACATTCTGATTCTGTTATTGAAAGTTCCAAGAGTTGTTACTGAAAGTTATTGATAAATGAAGCTCAGATTCAGCATACTGATTAAACAGCTTACTGCTGACAACTATGTATATGTGTATATGAAGAAAAAAATAAAAATAATTGATTTTGTTTGATTATGCAATATTTAGATATTGACTATTATAACACTATGTTGTATGACTATTATTATATTATTATAACAACACTATTTAACTCTTAAGAAATAGAATGTTCATTAGAATTTGATTAAATCAAAATGAAATTTAATTTAATAAAAATACTACACACTTTAGCTTTGGAAATATGATATGAAATATACATTTATTTATTCATATCTTTAATAAGTGTGCAATGATTACATGTGGTGGAATGTTGCCTTTTTTAAGGTTTTCGACACTTTAGTACAGTTTTGGAAAGTAAAACCCACATGTCCTGCCCAAAACTAATTTTGGACGTTCAAAGCCCAAACCTTGGCAATAACTGAAATTTCGTCAAAAGATTGCAAAACAATCGCATATTTTGTTAAAAGATCATGAAATGAAAGCATATCTAGTCAAAAAATCTTGAAAGAACCACAATTTTTGTCAAAATATAACAAAATGAATGCCTATGTGAAATAATCTATATTTCGTCAAAAAAATGCAAAACAATCACAAATTTCTTTAAAAAATTTCAAAATAATTAAAAAATTTGTCTAAAAGTTGCAAAACAATTTCAAAAAAGATTGAAAAACTATAAATTTCACTTAAAAAAAAAAAAAAAAAAAAAAAAAAAAAAACATACACCCCCCCCCCCCTCCCCCTCCACCCCCACCCAAAAAAAAAAAAAAAAAAAAAATGCAAATTTTGTTAAAAAATTGCAAAATGAACAGATTTTTTCAAAATATTATGAAATGAACGCACATTTTGTCAAATAATCACAAAACAACTGCAAAATTCATCAAAAGGTGAAATAACTGCAAAAATCATCAAACGATCGCTAAATAACCACAAATTTCATCAAAATATCATTAAAAACACAAATTTTGTTGAAGGACCGCAAGAAAAACATAATACTAAAATTCCCCCCTTTCATCTACTTTGCTGTAACCTTTCAGAAAATTTGCTGTAAATTCCAATTTTTTTTCACTGTCCAACTCTTGAAATCAGTATTTTTATCCTGAAGTGTGTTAAAAACTTCTGAAATAGTCTGGAATGAACTTTAAATAGTTTATTTATGTTATAGTTTTTACAATTTTGATGTCTGTCTACGTTAATGAATTAAAACTTGTGTTGGTGTATTTACGTATAAATAAAATTTCCTATAAAATTCCTATATTTTCTTCAAAAAAATTCCAATATTTCCTATAATATTTTTGAAGAAAGTCGCTTCTAGGCCTGTATAATTTCTGTTATATTATGTGTGCTAATTTATTTTTTTGGATATTACATTTGTATTACTGTAATAAAATTAAAATTTAGTTATTGACTAAGGCATTTTTTCTAACATTAAATGTTTATGAAATTACTTACTTTAACAGCTGGAAAGAGAGAGCTTTTAAATTTAAATAAAAAGGTTGTTATTCACTACATAATATTATATTTGTTTGAATAACAATTAGATGTAGATATATGAACTGTTCATCAAAAAGTTTTATTCAGATTAATGTACTTCATATACTTGCACTTGCATAAAACATGAAACATTAAACTGTCTAAAAATAGATACAAAATAAAATATTAAAATGCATGAAAGTTAAATTTTTTAGATATTGATAATTTTTATTTTTTGTGGATTTTGATAGATCAGTTTTCTATCGTGCTTATAAAGATGCTGAACAAAAACAAATTGGTGATCAAGAAGAGTTGTTTGAAAAGCCAACTCGAGAAAGCTGCCAAGGTATATAATACTTTTTGTTTGTAGTTTTTAAAATTTCATTAATTATTTTTTGATATTGTTAAAACAAAAAATAAATTAAAGTAATGAGAGAAATACATAGATTAATGATAAATTGGTTAATTAAATTAAATTTTCATGTATGTATATTCCCTTAAACCCAGTGATCAATTAAGTGGTTAGCACATTGCGTACTCAAACATAATAAATGAATAAATAAATTTTCTCCATGGTGAAATATAAGTAAATCTTCATCAATTATATTTTATTGATTTAACATAAGCATTTGATATTTAATTAGTTTGTACTGAACTTTTCAAAGTTATCTTTCCTACTTTATTCTTGCAATAAAATATATGAAATGTTCATCAGTATACCCCATCTAGATCAATCTAAATTACGACGAATACTATTGGCACTTTTGATTACTATTGAAAAAAAAAAAAATACTCTGATTGAATACACATAATATATAAACCAAATTTTTTATCAAGAAAGAAAACATATTTTAAAATTGGTACTGTTATTGGTACTGGTACAGAACCCACATTTTACAACATGTAATATGAGCATATGAGACTACAACTTATGGTGAATGTTAAGATTCATATTAAAAATTTAGAAGACAATATATTTAGAGATTAAAGAGAAATAACACAGAGTTGCTGCTCATTTAAAATAACAAAATATCGTTTGATGTAACATTAGACACAGGAAATATGTAAAGAAGAATTTAATTTTAAATATTCTTTAATGTCCAATAATCTCCTTTGGATGCTGATTTTAGTATGATCAGAGTTTGCTAAAAGCCAGCTATCCATAAATAGTTTAAAAGAATATTAAAATGAGGTTGCACTTTGCCATCATGATCCCTCCAGAAAAGTCCTTTATACATAAGCAATTCTTGGAAAAGATAGGAAGGTACAAAATATATTATCTCCACCAGCAGATGAGATTGACATATGGATGCATCCATGTCTGGTGTCAAGGGATTAAGTAGATCCATACAAAAATTTATCAATTGACAGAAATCCGGATCTCATCTGAAGAAACTCATGATCAGGGTTTTTATGTAATTTCATTCTGGCCCGTTAAGCCAAGACTTCACGAGGACAGCCCATTTAGCTAATACTCATGAAGATTTAACTAGCAAAAGCCATGCTTTGTTTGGATTCGCGAAGCATTATTTTATAAAACAGATATTTGAAAGTAACAATATTTTTTTTTTTTTTTTTTTTGCATATTTATTAAACAAAAACGTTATTTTATGTTTTGGCGCATTTTAATTTTTTATTTATGATGTAAAACTGGCATAATAAGATATTTTTGAAGCAAACTTTTACAATTTTTTTTTTAAATTTTCAACTAAAAGCTCTTTTAAAGATGTTTTTACAATTTCAAGTAGCCACTGGTGTTTTTTAATTGTTTGAAATATGCATGTTTCCAATCTTTGTAATCAACATCCGATAATCTTTGATAGCTATTTTAGAATAATATATTTGAAGAAAGCTTGAAGAAAGTTACTTCTTCAAAATCCTATTTTCTGGAAAAAACATTTGAAATCTGCTTTCGTTGATACTATGAATTTTTAACTGTAAAACATTTTATTTTAATTTCTTCGTTTTTATACATGTTAGCATATGAGAATTGCTGTAATTCTCTCCGCGTGGGAGAACTTTTTACTTTCTGCGAATGGCAACTCAATTAATAGAATTACCTTTTAACGAAGCGCTCTCTCATTCTCGCAGTGACGTTTTCACGAATAATTATTGTTGTTTGCAAACTTATTAAAGTCTTATTTTTCTATAAAATCTTTCTGATTAATGAGTCGATATTATTTAACCACAATACGACCTTCGCAAAAATATTTATAAAGAGCTTGAACCAACAACTTCACGCAGATCTTTTAATTTTTCATTTATATAACAAATTTAAGAATTAATTTTATTTGTTTACAATTATTTTGTTGCCAGTTTACAAAAAAAAAAAAAAAAAAAAAAAAAAAAAAAAAAAATTATAATACAATTCTTTTAAAATGTTTAAATGTCATCTGTGCAAACGATTTTGCGGGATAATGAAAACATGGTTTATTTAATAAATTAATCATGATTCTATCTATAATTATTTACTCCATGATTTAAACTTTTTTTTTTCTGAAAATATACGCGTTTCATTTTTTATTTGCTAAAATGCGTCCGTATTGGAAATGCATGTAAAATAAATTAATTAAAATAATAATTTTTTTAACGTTTTACTGTAAAAAAAATTATATTCTGCAAATCTACAGATCATAATTTATTTTTGTGTTTAATTTGAAGTTAAAATATTGAATAGTTTTTTTGTAAAGCGTACGACAAATTGTAATTTGAGTGGACTAGTAGAGGATTCGCTTCGCTCATCCTAATAACTTCTTTAAAAGATTTTACATTGATATTTATTTACATTTCTGATTAAAATTATCTTTTGAATTTAGCTCGGAAATTAGCAAGTCTGCCAGAGTACCGATATCTAAAACACAGCAATCTGGCAGACTCGCACAACCTTCTTCCTACAAGTTCCCAAACCAAGAGACAGAGATAGAACATTATCGTATCACCTAAAAAACGTTGTTAAAATGCTATGTGCTCATTGGCCAGATCGTAAATGTGGCAGAGTTGCTCATTGGCAAAGAGCAGCTGCTGCCACACAGTTAAAATATTTGAAAAGTTAATTTAAAAGATTGTTAGTGCATATTAATTTGAAAATTATTATTACAAATTATTGTTAACAGTATTAAATAATTAAGTAAATATTAGAATTAAAATTTTTATTTTATCTAAATTTATATTTAACAATCTCTTTGGAATAATGAAGTAAGATTTTTTAAAAAATAAAATTTAGCTATTTTTCATTGGATAAATTAAAGATTAAATATTTGATTATTGTTTTATGAATATTAAAATAAAATATTTTAAAATTGAATTGTTAATATTATTTATTATTTAAATATGAAAATTATTTAAAGTTGCCTAACTAATATTAAGAATTTTCTTCATGCGTTAAATTTAAAATGTCCTACAGATTGATCAATGACATTACTTGTCATTTCACTATTAATAAGAAAACATTTTTATAATGGATAACTATTTAGCTGCAGCTGAACAATTAAAAAATAATAAATTAAATTACCTTTCTTTTGCCTAGTTGTACAGTACTGCAGCCACATATAGTTGTTCTTTATACTCTAAAATGTTGCTATAAAAGTGACTTTGTAAAATGTTTGCTGCAGTTTTTAAATTCACTTGAAGCTTTTATTTTTTATACAAAACTATAAAAGTATATCACAAATTAAAGAAAGCAATTCACAAGAAATGTTGCTATTCAGAGTATCTCATATGCATGGGAGAGTATATTTCCAAATATATATATATTTGCAATTTGTTCTCTCGATGATACTCACTCCATATTCAAGGTGGTTTAGTATGAAAAAAAAGTATTAATGCAAAATATTATTCTTGCAATTACATTGCTTTAGAAGAAGATGGTTTATAGTAGTTGAATGAATTCTCCAAAACACAGTATTCTAGATTCCTAAGAAGGCAGTCCAAATGAGGAAAAAGATATGTTAAAAAATGTTGAAAGGATGTTTATCTACTAAATCTTTATCTTTTTAGTAGGCATGAATTTCATTAAAATGATAATGAACTTTAATATGTTCAAAAATTGCAGTGTTCAACATGTTTGTTGTTAGTTTAGTTGTTTTTTTTTTTTCCTTTAATACCAAGACATTTATGCTATTATGTATGGACATGGTAGTGTGATAAAATTAACCTTCAACATATAAAAGTCTGAGCGGAGCAAATCTTTTATTCCACAAATTAAAATTGAGGTTGGTGGTGTATAACTTAGTTCTGCATGAGCTAATTTTTTTTCCATTAAATTTAAGCCCCAGGTTTTTGAGGAGGGGGGGGGGGGAGAATTTTGAACCAGGCCTAGATTTTATTTCCTCCCCATTTGAAGCAGTAAATTGTGAAAAAGCAAACAGTCCTAGGCATGCAAATTTGAGCCCTATAGGTTTTCATTGCAAGTTGTGAATATGCTTTGAAATTTTTTTTTAATGTGGCAAAACATTTTGCCTTTTACATTTTTCTAATTCCTGGTAAAACAATTTTGAAATCTATTTTTAGGTATGCGTAATGCTATTTATGACAAGCTGGATGATGATGGTATTATTGCTCCTGGTACCAGAGTATCTGGTGAAGACGTTATCATTGGCAAGACTATTACACTTCCAGAAAATGATGATGAAGTAAGTAAAAACTTATCAGTTACATCCATCATTTAATAAAGTTCCATATTTAATTTTTCCTGCTTAGTTGTCGAATCTTTCTTATACAGGTACAAAATCCCCCCCTCCATTTAGGATATTTTCCTGTACGATATTTAGGATCTTTTAGTTACCTGCTATTTGATGCAAAAAATTTTATGTTTAAGAAATTGTACGATTTTTTTTTTTAATTATTCATCTTAAAAATGTAAATAGTGCAACGCCTATTAAAATATTAAATTTCTTTTTAAAAGATAGTATGTTCCTTTGCTTGAAGATGAAAAAATCCAATCTTTTGTAATATATTGTGACATTTACCTTTTTAAAGCTGTATCTTAAAAAAAATTTCAATGTTTTACTTCTAAGGACATTTTTTTGTGGTTCTCTTAATAATCTTTGTATAATCAAGGGCTGCGGAGTCGATGGGAAAAATGTCAGACTCTGACTCTGGATATTTTTACAACCTTGACTCCGAATACAGGCTGGCTAATATACTAGTGTTGCTGTTGGTTAAAATTATAAGGGCACACAAGAAAAATAAGTTAAATTGTCATAAATTTGTCTTTCATAACTTTTAAAAAAATTTTAATTTGATTTTATTGACATTTGAAACTGAATTTGGTTACAAACTGGCAGTTTAACATAGTAATTTTTTTCCTTCTTTTTAGTTTTTAAGATGTATGTGATTTTATGTGCAACTTTTCAGACTCTACTGTCTTTTTACATTTGTAAAAAAGAGTTCTGTTTCAAACTTTTTGAATGTGAGTTTTATTTTAAACTTTTGCTCAATATTGTAAATTTTCATCTTCAGAATTTTTGCAATTTTTAGTTTGGTGATTTTTGACATTCTAAAAAGAAAATTGGTTTCAGTGAGTGTTTTAGAGTTCTGCAGCAATTTTATTGAATATCAAAAATAGAATCTGGTATAAAACTTAATAGTCTAATATAGTAATTTTTTTTCTCATTGCTTTTTGAATTTTAAACACGATTTATATGCAATTTTTTGAGTTCCATGGTACGTTTTACACATTTATAAAAAGAAATCTGTTTAAAATTTTTACCCTAATAGAAATTTTGTTTCATATTTTTAGTTTGATATATTAAATTTGCGATTTTTAATGTGCCATTTTTATTTATTTTTATGTATAGACCTGGAAATTGGTTTCAAACTTTTATCTTAATGTATTTCAACTTTCTCCCATACAAGATTTGTTTTAGCATCAAGCATTTCTAGCATCATTTTTTAATCAAGATATTTAGAATGTTTTTTGACATTCTTAAAAAGAATTCAATTGCAAACTTGTATCATAATACAATAGTGAATTTTGTCTTCCATTATTTTTGAAATTTTTAGAGTTTTTTCACAATTTACGGCATTTTATTTTTTTGTTATTTGTAAAAGTCATTTGCATTCTGACATCTAGTGTCATACATAGTTTGTCCTCTGTGATTTTTAATACAACTTTAATGATTTTTCATGTTTTGACACTGATCTTTTTACATTTGTGAGCGAATTCCTGTCACAGTGTTCTTGTTATTCTAGTAAAATCTGCTTTTTAATGTTGGAATTTTTTGTTATTTTTTCCGAAGTATTTGTTTGGGTATTTCTCATATTGTTAAAAAAAATAAATAAATAAATTAAAAAATAAAATAAATTAATATTTATGAACAACAGGGTTGCCACGCCACCTGGAAAACCGGGAAAACACAGGCAATTTTAAATCTCCTCCCAAAACAGGGAAAATCCAGGGAATTTCTTTAAAAAACCTAAAAAATCTGGAAAACACAGGGAATTTGGTAATGGCAAATTATAACATTTCTAATTAGCCTTCATACACGCATATATTTTTTCGCACTCAACATGGAATAAATACATTGCAGTACAGGGAAAATACAAGGAATTTTTTTTTCAAGATTAGAGTGGCAACCCTGAACAAACATTAAAAGACAAGCAGAATTCTTATGTTTTTTTTTTTTTTTACATTCTTTTATTTAGTTACTATGCAGATACAAATGCAGCATCATAATTTGAAATCTTATTTTGCTTCATTGCTGCAATGTTTTTGTCTTTCGTGAAATCCAGTTTTAAACTTTTAGCCCAATACAGTAAATACAGTGTTTCTTTTCCTAGTAAAGTTGTTAGGATTTTTGTACAGAAATTTTCGAGAATTTTTTATGGTATGTTAGAAGTTTAGAATTTCTTCAGATTTCTCAGAGATTTTGGTTTAATTTTTCATTCAATTATAATATTGTTTTATGTTAATGATTTTTTGTTATTCACTGCGATCTCTCATATTTGTAAAAGAATTCTCCTTTTAATCTTCTATCTTAATGTTTCTCTTTTCAGTTATTGAAGTTTCATCGAAATTTGTCCAACAATTTGAAATTTTTTTTAGCAAAGAGTTTTATTTATAGCTTATTCTTTATTTTTAACGACCTAGGCAAGGTTAGGCAGGTCATCTAGTTTATTATAAATTACTGTTCATCAGCCGAGTAATTCATTTAATGTGGATTCCTTAAATTTGGGTTTTTGACCTTTTTTTTACATGCAGTTTTAAAAACAAAAGATTGCTAAAAAAATTTATATAATACATAGTTTGATATATTAATTCTTCAGTGTGTTCTATTTGTTTTATGTATAAATTTGTCATTATTTTATATTGCTAAAAAATATCAAACTGCAGAAAGGCTTTGCTGTTTCTAAGACTTGTTCCAGAAAGATTATAAAAATTCTGCCGCAAGAGTTGACTGTCATTAGAAATTTGTTCAAAATTATATTTAACTAGTATTTCATATTTATAAAAATATGTAAAATATTTATTTCTTATGTGATTTCTTCTTTGTTTAATGTTTTGTTCTCATTTTCATGTACTTTTATGGAAATAGGATTATAGTGTTTATATGTTTGTTAATTGTGTAATTTATTTTATTTAATTATCTAGCTTGAAAGTACAACAAGACGTTTTACCAAAAGAGATGCTAGTACTTTCTTGAGAAATAGTGAAACTGGTATAGTTGATCAAGTGATGTTAACTGTGAACACAGATGGTTACAAGTTTTGCAAAATTAGAGTGAGATCTGTCCGTATACCCCAAATTGGAGATAAATTTGCATCTAGGCATGGACAAAAAGGAACCTGTGGTATTACATATCGTCAAGAAGTAAGTTTTAATTTCTTAAATTTTTAAAATAATCAGTGTAAATTTTTGCCATATTTAATTAAAACAAAAAATATCTTTTCGTACTTTTCAACATCTGGATGCAACTGATAAATTTCTGATTATTGTTGTTTGAATTGTTATCATTTGCATTGTGCTAATTTCTTTAAAATATAAATATTTCATTTGTTTTGCGTAACATTCATGACTTTAAATTTAAAATACATGCATTTCATTCTTTTAAAATACACATACACAAAAAAGAGATTTCATAAGAAATAAATGAAATAATTTTTTTTCAACATGAAAGCATTATTTCTAATTTACACATAAGATTCATACTCGTCAATATTATGAAATTAGGGAGAAAATCAGGAGAAAAATTTTAGTCATAAAAATTCCCAGAAATCTTAAAGTGTAATGCAAAAGAATCCTTAAACCTGAGAGAACCTGATAAATAAATTGGCTACTATAAAAAACTGAGAGTAAACATTATTATTTGCATGCTTTGTAATGTAATAATGTAACAAACTGAGACATGCCTTCCAACATTGTGAGACATAGAATTGGAAACTAGCATATTAAATTTAACATACCATGTATTTAATCTGTGCTTCTTTTAATGTCTGGGGACATCCATTCAGTCACTAGATGTGCCTCCTTACCTCATGAAGTCATTAAACTAAACATGTTTCCCTCCTTCAATGTGTTTTTTGAATGGTTCTCTCTATTTGGGTTTATCAGAAATGTTGCAAATTAGACTTTATGGGCTAGCATTAATTTGAAAAAATTAAAAATTGATGCTCTTCAAAGAGGCAATAAAATCACAAAGTGGAAATTAAATTTTAGTTGCAATCAACCAAAGTTTTTCGGACAGACCCACAAGACATGCAGATTTTGTCTTGTTGTTCCCAAATTAAGTTTCCTTAAAAATTCTCTTAATATTGTTCATATAGATAATGCTTAAACTTTATTTTTGAGATTATTTTGTTTTTATTTCATTTATTTTGAGGGACAATGGAAAGGAGTGATATTGGTTTTAAAAAATGCCATTAATTATTCACATATGAAAATTATTCATCTAGAAAAATACATAAATGGATTTTTTTTTTTTTTTTTTTTTTTTTTTTTTTTTTTTTTTTGAAAATGAGAATGAACTTTACCACAGGCAAAAATAAAAGCTGCTGCTATTGATAAGAAAAAAAACTGTAATTGTTGAGATTTGTGCCAGTTGACAGAAAAGTGCAGAAAAATACTATTCCTTTATTTGAAATTTTTCTTTCTTATCTTTTAAAAATAAAATTTACTGATTGGAAAATTTACTTAAACTTTAAAAAAAAAAAATGATTAATTGAGCAATTTTATTTATTATTTTTATTTATTTATTTGAGAGATACTTTTATATGTGAAGTTTTAGAAATTCGTTGGTTTGATATGATAAAAATGATATTTAATCTTTGTAATTAGTCTATGAATAGTAGTCCAAAACTTCCTTAATTTTCTCTGTGAGTATGTGGGGAAACAAAGCTGGTGGAACGTGTGCCACCAAGATACTATTATTTTTATACACAATAAATTTTCCTTATTAAATGACAAGAAATTTGCTATTAAATAAGTCAAACTTTATTTTTCAAATATTGTAGTAGTAAAAAACTTTCTGGCAAAAAAATTGTGCAGTAGTAGGCTATAGATTTAAAGCAAGGCAAACTTTTAATTTCTACCTCTCCCTTTATTTTCATTCATTAAATCTCTCCCTTTATTTCATTTTTGTAAATGGAAAATTATTATTTTCAGGACATGCCTTTTACTGCTGAAGGTTTATCACCTGATATTATTATTAATCCTCATGCTATTCCATCCCGTATGACTATTGGCCATTTAATTGAGTGCCTGCAAGGAAAAGTATCTTCTAATAAAGGTGAAATTGGTGATGCAACTCCTTTTAATGACACCGTCAATGTACAGAAAATTTCCAATCTTCTTCAAGAGTACGGCTATCACTTGAGAGGAAATGAGGTAATTATTGATTTTGTAGTTCTAGATGAATATGAATTCACTTAAGTTTTCAATGTTTATTATAATACAATAAACATTTCATACAATATTACATTATTTAAAATGGTTTTTCAATGATTTTTGTCACTGAGTGAAAAGTAGTTTTAAATTATATTTTTAATAAATAGTTTTAATGTAGCATTAATGCATTTAATAATAAAATTAGTGCCAAAAATACATATTTTAAAATTAGAATTTTAACTATCAAACATAAAATAGCCACTGAATCAAAATATACTCTTTAAAAATACATTAAATATTAATAAAAGATTAATTAAAATAATGTGCTTTGTTAAATTTAAATTTGCCATTTAAAAAAAAAAAAAAAAAAAAAAAAAAAAAAAAAAAATTGTAGAATGTGTTTAGCTTGTTTTAGCTCAAAAACACATCCTACATATTAAAAAATCATTTTACAGTGAATTTAACAAAGTGTATTACTTCAACTATTATCTATCATCAGTTTATTCACTGTTTTTTTACTAATATAAAAAGATTTTTATATTATTAGGAGATTTGACAATTGATTTAGAAAACAGGGAATTCAATAGCATTAATTAGAAAAAAATGAGAAAATATTGATTAAAATTTGAGAAATTTCATTGTAATGCCACCCATAGTATGATTTCTTTGGACATAAGGGAAGGGGTGCAGTTTTTTAAAAGATCTGCTTCAAACAAGGTTACTTTAAAACTGTCGACCATTTAATTTATGGACTGAGCAGAGTGTGCAGTGGGTGTGTGGAAGACTAGAGTTAAAATAGCAGTTCCATTACAGACAGATTTATTGATGAATACACAAAATAAAAATTACAGTGCATAGAACGACATTACTGCGACATAAACTTAAAATAAAATTTGAAACAATAAGATGAATGCAGCTGCATAATAATTATGATAAAAAAGTGTTTATAAGCAAGGAGAAAGGGCACAAGATCTTGCACATAGCAAACCTTTTATACACAACTTGAACATTTGTTTTGTGTAAGTCCATTGCCAATCCCCAGATACAAACTTCCATCTGAAATATATTTGAAATTCACTTGAAATATACATCCTAAATACCATTGGCTACAAAGTATGAAGTCAAATGGTCAGCCGATCATGGTGAATGACACTATCTCCAAATCACAGCTACTGGCAGTTGCTCAGTAACTAACCTCTCATAGGAAGCTTGTGAGTGAAATGAAAGCCAGCTATTTCGGATATATAAACAGATATGCTCGAGAGATGGGGGAAAATACGCATTGATAAAAGTAAATAAGTTTAATTCTAACTTTAGATTTAACTCTATTAAAGCCTTTAAACATTTATTTTAGCCTTAACATGTATTGATGCGTAACAAACAGCCTCCTTTTCCACCTCCTCTAGAGTGGTACAAAAATATGAAAAGAATTATAAAAATGCCAAAAATTACAAATACATGAAAAATTTCAAAAACTTCAAAAAGGTAGAACTTTAAAGTTCAATAAAAATAAATTACACTTTAAAATCAAAAACAACAATCTGATCAATGTCAGATCATATAAGACTTCATTGGCAAAGCATTGATCAGAGTGAAAACATTGTAAAAAATTATATCCCCCCCCCCTCCCAAATAAAACTTAAATAACATAAATTCTTTTGTAAAATTTTAACAACTGCTCTGTGGTTTTGTGAAACTGTCAGCCAAGTTAAATTTACTAGCAACATATCTAAGTTTAAAAGCTTCATCATATACAAAATATCTAAGAAAATGGTATTTAATGTGAATATGTTTAGTTTTCTGATTTTCAAAAGGGAGATTAGAAAATGCTATTGCTGCTTGCCTATCACAGAATAGTTATTTAATCTTTCAAATTTAAATTTAGTATTTCATTTTGCAAAACATTTTTGACTCAGATTAACTCTTTAGCAGCTTCAGTTAAACTGACATATTCAGCCTCCATAGTTGAAAGACTTATACATTTCTGTTTGAAAGTCTTCCATGAAATGGGTGTTTCATTCACAAACAAAATATAGCCACCTATGAAACACGGTCGTCTCTGTTAGCTCCATAGTCTGAATCTGAATAACATGAAAGATCTAACTGGCTAACTCAAGTTTATAATTTTTAGTTTATTTAAAGTAACCTAACAGTTTTAAGAAACTATTCCAATGAGTTATTCCAGGATTTGATTGAAATTGGATAACAAATTAACTGCATACATTATATCTGATCTAGTCCTTCCAGCTATAAAAGATACAGTCTATAAGATTCCTATATGGAAATCTAGACATACTTCAATATCTTCCTTAGTGGAAAGTGAATCTTGCTTCGACAAAACTAAACCCCCTGTAAATAGGTAAAGAACTTATTGGAAACTTAAATTCTGAAAACATTTCACAAACTTTCTCAATATAAGAAGTCTGATGAATGAAAAGGTGATTTCCTATTTCTTCAAACTCTATACCCAATAGCTTTTTGGTTGTCTCTAAGATTTTTAAATTAAAATGTTTTTACAGCAGCCCTATCCCAAAATCTAAATCATCTTTAGTTTTCCCAAAAAGAACAATGTCGTCAACATAAAGCAAAAGAACCAATCTGATCTGAAACATGTATGCATAATTGCACCAGTTGAGTTTATGAAAATCAAGTTTGGATCATCCATTTAAAAAAAAAACATTGTCTGCTACTCTGGTGGAGACCATAAAGTGCTTTATTTAACTTACAAATTTAATTTTTTCCTTTAACAAAACCCTCAGGTTGGTGCATGTATACAGTCTCATCCAGATTAGCATAAAGCATTGCTGATGTCCACTTGGATATTATTCCATTTCAACAGACATGAAAGTATGGCAAAGAAAAACCTGACTATTGAAAAGCTTACTACTGGACTAGAAACGTCTTCATAATTTTCCCCTTTAATTTGATTAAACCCTTTCACTATTAATCTAGCCTTATATCTCACTTTCTTTTTTTTTTTTTTTTTTTTTTCACGGTATATACCCAGCAATTTCCTAAAATTTGAACATATTTTGGTGGTGTCACAAGATTTCATATATTACATTCATACATAACGTTTATCTCATGGTTCATTGTGTCCCTCCAATTTAATGCTTCTGGGCTTTTTATGGCTTGATTGTAGCTTTGAAAAATTTTAATTTCAATTAAATTTGCTTCATTTACACTTACGTTTGATACTTTATCAGATTCTTTATTTTTACTGCTAAAATTGAATACTTTTTGTCAGATTCGATTTTATTTGTTTTAAAATATTTTATTAATTTGTTAAAAGGTCTAATTCTAATATTGTTTCCTTATATGCTATAGTAAATATCTGTTTGATTTCCTGTTTTACGGGATACTACTTTACAGGTCCATGGAATTAATTGATGTACAAGGTTTTTAAACTACTCTTCTCTAAAACTTGTTCTGAATCCAGCCCTTTTACTTTACCAGCCTTATTTACCAGTTGAGATGTATTCTCCAGTTCATCAAAAAGATCTCAATCTTCTGGAAACTCAAAAAGTGAAAAATTAAATTTTTGCTCCTTAAGCTTTGAAACTATATCCACCCCTCTTTTTGTTTCACCAAATCTCACATTGTCTCTACAATTTTATTTTCATCTCTAAAACAAATTCTATAGCTTTTCGTTGATTGAGCATACCCATACATGAACCCTAGTTTAGCTTGCACGTCAAGTTACCTTCTGATCTGTTTGGGCGTATAAGCTAAACAGTCGAATTTCTTTAAATGAGAAACCGAGGTTTTCTTACCAAAATACATCTCATCTATTCTATTCCTAAGTATGTGTTTTCAAGACCTTACAAAAATTATAGAACTTTATTTCTTGAGCAAAAGCAGGATATAGTTAAAAACATGTTATTTAATTGTATTTTGCAATATGTAGTTTATAAAATTATTAAAAATGAATAATTTTTATCTATCATATTAAAAATTATATTTTTAGGTAGATTTCATATGAAATATTACCAATTGCGGTCGCTCCTATGTTGAAATTTCTGAAAAGTTTTGCATATCTACGCCGATCATGACCTCTAAACCCCAAAACTACCATCAGTAAAAAAGTTTATCTATCTATTGGTCTATATCACTTTTTTATGGACACTATAACTTCTATAATTCTACTCCAATCTCCTCCAAATTGATACATAAAATCAAGGGGTAATAAATCTCGATCAAGTTCGTTAATGGGCAAAATTGGACCAAGGGGGTGGAAATAGGGAGGGTTTTTGTGAAAACTAAAAAAAGGCATAACTTCTTAATTAAAATAGAAATTGAATCACTTTAAAAGTTTCACAAAAGTCATTCAGTAAAGTTTATATTACTTCTAAAAAATGGGCTCATGGGGGGGGGGGGGGGAAATAGGGTTTTTGGGAGGAAAAAATTCATAACTTCGTCAATTCTCAAGATATCAAATCCAAATAAATTTTTTATAAATGTTCTCAAAATTATCTAAAACTTTTGTATTTACAAGTTTTTGATAGGCCTATTTCTTACTGATAAAAAAATTTAAAAATAAAAACAAAAAAAGGGGTGAGAAAAGACAAAAATCTATAACTTTATCAATTTTTAAACTATCAAATCTAATTAAATTTATTTTACATCTTCTCGATAATGTCTACAACTTTTATACTGTCAAGTTTTTCATAGGATCAATTCTTATATAGCAAAAATAGGAGTTGGAGAAAAAAATCTCAAATCCAAACTGCTTATATTCCACGCATTTTTAAATTCATTTTTGATTTTAAATGATTCCAAATGGTAGATCCTCTTATTTAGGAACTATATAATGTGACATATTAGCCGGGTTTTTTTTTTTTATAAAGGCAGAATATATTTCAAAAAAGGCTGCCAAAATGGGTACTTTAAACGGAATTTCCCAAAGCGATAGTGATAGAAAAATTAGGTTATTCAGATTACAAAATGGTTATTTTATGATTAATTTATAAATGCAATTTTACTTTCTAACGCATTCAATTGACAGTTTTTTGTTATTTAGGAACTATATAATGTACTATATTGGTCGATTTTTTTAATAAGGTCAGAATACATTTTAAAATATGTTGTCAAAATGGGCATTTGAGCCAAATTTCACTTAAGGTGATTCTGATAAAGTCAGTTCTTGCAGAAAAATGAAATTAAATTTTTTTTTTAAAGCTGCCAAATAAAGTTGTTTAACTGGGTTTATCTCTAATCATTTTTTTATTTTATTTTAAATGGGCGTTCTTCAAAATCTACCTCCACCTATAAGCCAAGCCGACAGGGATTTTTTTCTTATTGTTACTAAATACATTTCTAATATATATATATCCTTATGAAATAGGGTTCTTTTTTTTGGAACTAGCATCCTGCCCCTTTTCATCTAGAATAAATACTAAATTATAAGTTGTCATTTTAGTAATTAAAGCATAAAAATGTGTTCTATTCCTAATTAGCGATTAATTTTAAGTAGTGTTCACTACTTAATCACTACTTTTCAACATCATATTTTCCTGAATACAGCGCAAAACATTGATATTTTATTTTATTTTAATTGTACAAGTTCATATTAAAGTTCTTGTTTTGTGTGCCATTGAGCAATGTTTTGTATTTTTAATAAATACATTCTTAGTAGTGTTCACTATTTAATATTAAACAGTTATTAATAATTTTAATAAAGTAATTAAATCAGTAATATTTAATATACTTTTACATAATTATTACTAACTATTAATGTGCATAACTTTATTGTATTCTACTAACTAATGAAATTACCAATTTGCAGTTTTATAAATTCGATAATTACTAACTAATAATTAAATTTTATTAATTAAAATTTAAAAATCAAGTAGAGGTTAAATTGTTTTGAAAACCTAAAATTCTTAGTATTGATTCAGTATTTTAATGCTGGGGAAAAAAATCATAAAAATCAGATTTAAATTTTTAAAAAAATTGGATTTCAATAACAATCTTTTTAAATAAATAAATAAATAAATAAAATTACACCCTAACTTTATTTCTGTTTCTAAACTGTTAAGCCAATTTTCAGAAATGGATTTTTCTTTTTCTTTTTTATGCAATATTGTTACTATAATTTAATTCAGTTTCTTTCTTTCTTTTTTTTTTTTTATTCATTTTGGTATACAATTGAAATATATATGTATGCATATTATGGTCATACATTTTTTGAACTTCAATATCTTGATATTTAGGTTATGTTTAATGGCCACACTGGCAGAAAAGTGAATGCTCAAATCTTCTTGGGACCTACTTATTATCAAAGATTGAAACATATGGTGGATGACAAAATTCATTCAAGAGCTCGAGGACCTGTTCAGATTCTGGTGAGGCAGCCTATGGAAGGTAGAGCCAGGTAAATTATATCATTTCATTTTTTAATTAAAAATGTTAATAGCCTCCCCCCCCCCTTTTTTTTTAAATCTTTTTACGTTACTGTAGTTTTTGGTTTTTTTGCGTGTTTTAGTCAGAACTGCCAGCATTTAGCCAGATCAGAAGTATCTCTTTACTCTGTCACTGCATTTATCTGCAATCATGTGTCTTGTTTTCTAGGGATGGAGGTTTGCGTTTTGGTGAGATGGAACGGGATTGTCAAATTGCACATGGTGCTGCCCAATTCCTTCGTGAGCGTCTTTTTGAAGTATCTGATCCTTATAGAGTACATGTCTGCAATCTGTGTGGAATATTTGCCATAGCCAATCTCAAAAATAACACCTTTGAGTGTAAAGGTTGCAGAAATAAAACTCAGGTAAGACGAAATTTTATCAATTAATTACTTCATCATAAGAATTTTGATTATATTTTACTTAGTACATATACAACTAAAGTTTATGAAAATAATATTTTTGGATAAAATAATTTTTATCTTAATAAATTTAGATTAACTTTATAATAATATAACGGTTCCTTTTTAAACATCTCCTTTCGTGAAAATTTGACAGGTTTCATCTCATTACATTTAATTGATATATTTCAGTTCTTGAACTTTTTAACAAAATATCATTTATTTCCATTATCACAGTTTAAAAATTCATTTGTAATGTCATATTTTGAGTACTTAAAATCATTTTCTTCTCATCTTTTTTGTTTTATTGGAAAAAACCCATTTTCCACCCTTATCTTTTTTTAAACATTATAAACAAAAATACATAGAAACAAGAGGGGCAGATTTATTGATTGTAGTAGGGTCAGGCAGGGTAAAGTGGTCATAATTCATAAAATGAGCTAAAATCCAAAGGGCTAAATGGAGAAATATGAAGATTTGAATAATTTTCTTTTAATTTTAGATTTAGTAAGCATTGATCAAAGATTCTCACTTACTCAAAAAAAAAAAAAAAAAAAAAAAAAAGTAGCAAAATGTTTGAGGCACTGAACACTCATTTTGTCTACCTTTGTTACAACATGTTTTTTTAACTCATTAATTAACCTTTCTGCTGCAATTTGTTTGTTTCAAATTTTATTAAATTGGCAATTCAGAAACCTTTACATATATTTCAAGAACACATTTTTATTTATAGCTAAATTATATTTATACAGATTTTATTTCATAATAGTTTGTTACATGGGGTAAATTGGTTATAGGGTTAGGCTTAACTTATAGATATTTCATCTGAATTAAATTATTCATTATTGACAGTACCATTTTATTTAAATACTGATAAATTATTAAAAACTAATTGCAAATATTATTTTTTATAATTTGGAGGTTAAAAAAAGGTTAATTTTTAATAGGAGGGTGAGGGAGAATCGTGAGAATTACTCCATTTCAATTAACATTGCTAGCTGAAAAAAGTGACAATCTATATAGGTTGCTGCAGCATAAAAGTGCAGGAAGTATACATCAATGTCATTAGAAGAATTTTGTATTGTTGAAAACTTTAATTTTCTTGCACAATATGGATATCCATTTGATAGATCTGATATATCAAACTTAATTTACACATTTTTAACTATTTAAAAAACAGTAAAGCCCTGTTGGAAGATCACTACCAGGATCTGATCACCAGGAATCAAATCACCAGGATCTGATTATCTCAAAAACTTTGAAAAATGTTGGACAAATGAATTAACTAAAAGTAAACCTGAATTGCTTACAATGATTACAGAAACTAATTTAACAACCAACACTAATTACTTTGTTTAATACCTATATTTGTATTATTTAAGAAAATGGTCCACAAGAAAGATCTGAAAGAATTTTTAATGTTGATGAGGCTAGAATGAATATGGATAATCAAAATAATCCAGTTTAAATTTGTGCAATGCATTATAGAAAATTCAGCAACCAAAGGAAAGATAATATTTAGTGTTCTTTTTGATATATCAGCAAGTAATTATCATATTCCTCATTTGCAGTTTATGAGTGAGCTCATATATATGTCGCATTTTCATAAAACAACAGACTTCAAGGGATTTGCGTTAATTTTGAAATTTATTTAAATGTTCTAAAACATAGGAAAATCCTTTCACAGGTGCTTACAGCATGGTTTCTCAAGAGCAAGTGCGTAGATGTACATTTGAAATTTCTCATCTCCCTAGGGTTACCAGTTAAAAAGGGCCATGTGTTATAGTTAAATTAAAACAATAAAGTTGAGTTTCTAGCTGCCTTATAAAACGTGTGATTATTAGTCATGGGGCCCGTATCCAAATTGAGGAGCCATTTATTAAAAAATTAATTAATAGGTCTGATTTTTATAATTTCTTACATATATGAATCATGAACAAAGGGTGATCCGGCAGAAACATTGTATGAATCATGGAATTTATGAATGAATGCAGGATTCTGTACTTGAATTTTAGATAAATAGCTTTATTAAGTAGTACATTAAAAGCTTACAAAAACTTGCCCTTATATTTATGATTGTGAAGGACATAAATGAATTATGATGCCATGAAAAATAACCATTGACAATCACATTATAATACACTGCCTGCTACCTCATACTAGCCATAGTCTACTATCATTAGATCTAGGTCTATTTTCTCTATTAAAAAATTTCAGGAAAGGAATTTTAAAGAAACAGTATCAAGAAAGCTGACTGCAAAATATGTTTAAAAAAAAGCTACATTGACAACATTATCTGCATCCATTTCAGATGTGAATTGAATTGCTAGACATTATTTTAAAGGGAAAAAAAAATAAATATTCCTGTTTTTTGCACGATTCAAAGACGAAAATTGTGTTTTTTGCGTGATCTTTGGACAAAATTCATGTTTTTGTGCAATCAATGGACAAAATTCGCAATTTTTTTTTCGAAGTCTTTTGAGGCAATTTGTTTTTTCTCAATATTTTTTGTCGAAATTTGTGTTTTTCGCTATCTTTTGACATAATTTGCATTTTTTCATGACCCTTCACCAATATTTTGCATTTTTCCACAGAATATTCACTAAATTCATGTTTTTTGTTATAATTTGACAAAATTGGAGATTTCTTTCTGTGAACAATTGACAAAATTGATTTATTGCAACAACAGTCTGTCAAAATTTGCGATTTTTAGTGTTTGAAATTTCAGACTAAAGAATTTTAAATTTTTGGAAAATTCAAAAATCGGCCCTGCTTTTAACTGCACACTAAAAATAAAAAAATTGTACATAAAATTGGGAGAATATTTTTAATTCTTAGCACTAAAAAAAAAAGTTATAAAAATTGTTTCTTTCCTAAAATTTTCTGCACACAGCGTGCATCTATATTATACAACTTTGCTCAGTACTAATCACATCTGTATGTAGGGTATTTCAAAAAAGATGGTTACAACTTTAAGAAAAATACTAGCAGGATAATAAAAGAAAAAAATTATAGATTGGTTGACACTAGTATTTCTTTGCAAACTTTTATTTTGGTTATAGACTTAAATTAGGGGTGCACAACCTTTTCAAGTGAAGGGCCACTTAGAAATATGTCTGTGTGATCGAGGGCCACATCAATAATAATTAGAAAACTCTATTTAAAGGAGGTGATCCGTGGCCTATAATCGGATAAAAAATATGATTTCAAAGGGGAAGGGTGGGGGTGTTACGGTAAGGATATATCAGCAAAATTTATTTTATATATAACAGATGTACAAAGGTTTATTTTCAAGATGTAAAAATATTCTTTGACTTTTTGCAGGAGAGTAAATTTTGTTTTATTAAAAGTGCTAACAAGCATAAATTGCTGGTACCGAAAAAAATGTGAACTTTATGAACAAAAGAGACAGAAGGAGCCGAACAACAAGAATTTTCGTACCTGAAACAAAATTCCCGATTTTCTGTGCCCGATCAATGAAATTTGTAATTCTTCCATGCCTGATCGACCAAATTTGCACGTTTTACAAAACCAATCGACAAAAATTGCACTTTTTATGAAACTGATCGAGAAAATTTGCATCTTTTCCTCGCATGATTAACCAAATTCACAATTCTTATGAAACCGATCGAGAAAATGCAGGATTTTTCCACACCTGATCAACGAAATTCGCTATTTTTCACAAAGGTGATTGACGAAATTAGTGATTTTTCCTCACATGATCAATGAAATTCGCGATTTTTTCCGCACATAATCAACGAGATTCACGGTTTTTCCGCACCTAAACAACTAAATTCACGATTATTACTAAGCAAATCTACGAAATTCTCGATTTTTCTTCTCATGATCGGTGAAATTCCCGATTTTTCCGCACCTGAACGGTGAAATTCCCGATTTTTCCGCACCTGAACGGCGAAATTCGCAATTTTTCCGAACCTGATCGACAAAATTCGCGATTTTTCCGAACCTGATCGACGAAATTCACAATTTTTCCGAACCTCGTTCACAAAAACATTATTTTTCTGAAGCCGTTTGACGAAATAAAAAATTTTTCTGCGCCCGATCGACGAAATTCGTGATTTTTACGAAACCGATCAGGGTTGGCATTTTTGCCAGGACAGTGGCAAAAACTGGAAAAAACCAGGGGAAAAATGGAAAAAACTGGCAAAAATAGAAAAAACCTATTTATCTTTAATGTGTAATAAAATCCGCATGCTAATAAGAATAATAATAATGGTATAAACAATTAAATTTAAAAGTGTACTATTTAATATTTTAATTTAATTTGCTAATTAATTAATATTAAATAATTTAAATCTTTAAAAAATAGGTGGGATTCACTTTTTCTTAAGAATTTAAGAACAAAATAAAAAATTACATACCTATTTTTTTTTTCTTAAGTCAGGGATATGTTTAAGAAAATTTTAGGTCCTTTAAAAGGACCCTTCATAAAATAATTTATTTTAAAATAGGATCCTTTACAAGTTCTTTAACCTCAAACAGGACCCTACATAAAATTATTTGTCTCTGAAGTAGACGTTTCACCTTCAAATTGAACTTTTCACAAATTTAATCATTTAAAAATAAAATCTGCCCTGTTAATAAACAATTGAACTCACCAAAAAATATATTACTTAGTTTCTTTATATGTGAAGGTTAGAACCTGAAAACACTAATAATTTAAAATTCACAAAACTATGTCTAGAATTTTCACAAAGACAAGAAAAACTATGAACTATGAACTATGAACTATGCACATAAACTATTTATTGTTTCTAAATGTGTTTCCTTAAAGTTTGCCTTTTTTTTCAATCATTTGGAAAGCAGTTGATGTTATCGGTTGAGAATGGACCTTGTGGTGTCTGCATTTTATTTTGTTTATTATTGGTCCAGGAAATCCATGACGTATGTAGTATGTGACTCTTATTATATGAGTCATGTTTTGATCATCATAAAAATATGTTTTTACTGATTTTCATTAACTTAATGGGAAACATTTAAACATCTTGCTTTGGACAACGGATGTCCTCATTTTATTCATTTATTTATTAATATTTTTTTACAAAATTCTTTAAATTTAGAAGAATTTTTATTTGAATAGGAAATCAAAATGTCATTTTTAATAAAGAAGAAAATAGTTACAAAATGGGCAGATGCAAATTATCAGATATGGAAAAAAAAAACAAATCCAAACAGAAACATCGTATGAAAGATCATCTTTTAAATGAAAAAAGAAGTATGATTATCAAGCCCATTGATTACAAAATGTGCGATGATTTCAAAAAATGAAAAAAATCTAATACTAAACCATTAATTGAAAAAAAAAAAAAAAAAAAAAAAAAAAAAAAAATTTTTTTTTTCAATGTGCAACACAAGATCTAATCTCATTCTGTTTAGTGCTGATTCCAGGCTAATTAGATAGAGCTCAGACTCTAGTGACCATTACTGCCCCTTTAGAAATTTCTTGTTTCGGCAAAAGAGACAAAATAAATTAGAAAAAGAAATTCACAAAATACGGAAATCGGCCATAGAAAAAATATCGCTGATTTTGTTCACCATGGCAAAAATAAAATTTTTAAAAATAGTCAATCGGTCTGAAAAAATTTGAAGTTTGAGGGAACTTGGACAGTGGGAAAATATAGCGAAATTCATCAGTCATTTACAGTAAAATATTGTGAAATTTGTTAGCCTGTCACAAGCAAATATCATGAAAATCATCAGCAGGTAACAGAGAAAAAACATAAATTTTTCAGCTGGACACAGGAAAATAATTATTAATTTCTCAGAATGTCACTAAAACAAAAAAGGAAATTTTCCAATCAGTCACAGAATAAAATAGCTAAATTTGTCATTCAGTTGAGAGAAAAAAATTGTGAAATTTGCCAATCAGTAAAAAGTTGCAAAAGTTTGTGAGGCGAGCAAGCGAGAAAATTGTGAGAAAAATTACAAAGTTTTTCAATAAAATGCAAAAAACCAATCATGAATTTTGTATAATTGCCATAAGAGAAAACTGTTGGATTTGCCAATTGATAGCGTAAAATATCACAAAAATAGTCAGTCAGTCCTGAGATTTGATCGCCATTTAACAAAAAAAAAAAAAAAAAAAAAAGAAAAAAAAAAAGAAAAAAAAATTTTTTTTCAAAAAGGGATTTTTTTTTTTTTTTTGGAAACAGGAATGTCTTGACCATAAGATATTTTAAGGCATGAATCCAGCCATCCAATCAAAGTTCAAGCCCTGTATGTGTATATTAATAATATTGAATAAAAAATGTACTTCAAACATTTAAATATTCTGCTTATTTGTCAATGAAACGCTGATAATGGCTAATAATTACAATGAAATGCTGATAATTGCTAATAATTTGTACAATGAAATGCAGATAATTTATAGAACAAATTTTACACATTTATCAATATGTTTATTTTATAATTGTAAAGTAATTTCACAAAGAAATGCATAGCTTCCATTTATAATGTAAACATAAAAAAGCTTACGAATATACCAATGGTTGAAGAGTTATTTCCAAACATAGGTTTATTTAATGATTTTTTTTCATGTTTTAATTATTTAATATTGTTTTACCTTAAGCTACATTTAATTTTATTTTAAGTTAAATCACTTTCAAAAAGCAAAAAAAAAAAAAAAAAAAAAAAAAAAAACTTTTAATTTTAAATAGTTATAATGAAATTATGAAAATAACTAGTTGGATGCACCAATCCCATAACTCTTCTATTCCATATATCTGAATGTTTCAAAAAATATTTACAAATACAGTCGAGTCTCTATAAACGAAATTCATCGTTCAGTCAAAAAATTCGTTGAATAGAAAACGGCAAAAAATTTTGTACGTTATAAGAAAGCGTTATGCTTATCCCAAAGGAGTTTTTATGCAGATGCAGTAGAAGATAACACCAGCATAGATGACGTTTAGTAACAATTCTTCATTCAAATGATCTCTCACAACAAAAACTGTTCCAAGTAGCCACAAACAACAAACATAAACTCTAAAATTAATGAGAGTTAGTTTAGGTAGATGAAAACTTGCTGAAAAAAACAACCTTTTCTGCAATTGCCCCCTGACCCCTTCCTTATTGCTGACTTACTATCCAAACCAAGAAATAAACACCATTTTCAAGACGACAATGGAATAGTTTTATCTTTTAGGATGCTTTGTGATTATTGCAAATCGTTCCAATAGCAAGCAAATATTTCACTCTTTTCCAAGAATGCAAGCTCACCTTGGCTAAAACAAAATCAGGTATAACCATACAAAAATGTTTTTTTTTTTTTGGGGGGGGGGGGGGGTTGAATGCCTTTTTTTTGGACATAAGGGGAATAAGGTACGATGCTATGTAGCTATGAATTATAAACGAGAAATCAATGAAAAAAATTTACTCCACAAATAATTTGAAGCGTTTTCAGAACATATAAAAGAACATTTTTGAAAAAATTCGTTAAATGGAGATATATATTTCCCTACATAAAAAAAATTGACCGTTCCTACAAAAAATTCGTTAAATAGAGAAATTCGCTGGATAGAGTTTTGTTGTAGAGAGAGTCAACTGTATTAATACTACTTCAATATTGTTAGTTCAGTACTATACCAACTTTTATTTTCATCTGGAATTTTTGCTGCAGTCAGTTAATTAGATTAAGAATGACTTAATCTCGATCATGATATTTATTAAAATCAATATTCTTTTCTGTTCTGCTCAGGGTTGGCATGACTTAAATCAACCGATTTAAATCAAGATTTAAATCTAGATTTAAATCAACTGATTTTTTTAAAAAAATCATTTGATTTAAATCATTTTTTTTCATATTTGAAATTAGTCAGCAGAGAAATAAGAAATAGGTGTAAATAAGTAACAGGTGTTTTTCTGGTATTTTCAGGATTGCTATCAGAAAGAATGTGGCAGGTACAGGTTAAGGCCCCTGTCCTTGCTTGAGGAAACACTCGCAAGCTAATGCTATTCCTATGGGGAAGCATTTTTCTAATAACTCTTTCGCATTTTGACATTTTTGATATTTTTTTTTTTTTGCATATGATAGCTGAGGTGTATGCCGACAGCGCACCTTTTTTACTTTTTCGATTTTTGTTGCAGATATATTTTTTAAAAAGCACTTTCAGTTTCGAAACTGGTTTTGAAAGTGAAACTAACTTTGTAAAAAATATCTGCAACCAAAATCAAAAAAGTAAAAAAGGTGTGCTGTCAGCATGTACCACAGCTATCCAATTAAAAAAAAAATATTCAAAAATGTCAAAATGCGAAAGAGTTATTAGAAAAATGCTTCCCCATAGGAATAGCATTAGCTCGCGAACGTTTCCTCGAGCGAGGACAGGGACCTTAAGTCCAGGTATACCCCTAATCCTTTAATTGTTCTTTTGTAATAAACTTTAGACGATGAGGCAAAACACAGAAACACTTTATAAATCATTTTTCGTTTGCCAATCTTGGCAACTAAATTATTTGAATCTTTTTTTGTTTCACAAGTTAATAATTAAACAAATTCATTAATGTTCACCAAAAAATCGGATACTGCAAGCAAGGAACAAGTTTTAAAACTTGCCATATTGCACTGTCAACTTTCAATCAAAGCTTACGAATTTTTAAAAATTTTGGGTAAAACGTTAGAAAATTTATTAGATAAAGATAGCAGAGTTGCCAAGTCTCCTGATTTTCAGATGTTTCTCCATACTCGTTATTTTTTACATATTTCTCCTAATTTTTCACACTTTTTAAATATTCTGTTATTTAACAATCAAATGTGCTGTGATTCAGTGAGAAAAGCTCTAGTACAGGTGTAATTGTTCTTTAGTATGTTTGACCACTAGTGTTTTATGTGATGAATTACGCCCTGATTCATTATAAACTATGAATCTTTAAGGTTTGTTATTGTTACTATGGTCGTGTATTGAATTAATAATAATTTGTCTCTATTAAGACTTATTTATGATCTATACTGTAGTTTTATATAAGTTAATGAGTAAAAAAACATCCCTCTTTTTATAATATTTAGTCAAACTAAAAATATGTTAAAATATCCTAAATATTGTATTCTTAAGTGTGTTCTACTTGTAAGTAAAGAATACATACTTTCTTTATTTGAGTAAAAGTGATACATTTCTTTTTAATCTTCAGTAATAACCAAGCAATATTGAAACAAACTTTTACTAAAGATGTTTACATCAACAAATTAACAAGTTTTCATTGACAAAAATATCTCCTGATTTCTGAAATAAAATCTCCTGATTTTTAACTTTCAGAACTCAAGTCCAAGATGACAAGCTATTAATGGCTTTCATTTTGCTGGAGTTTTATTAAGTCCCTCTGTTTTAAAATGAAATGAAATTTCACTTAGTGTAGAGGAAAATAATGAAGATTTGGCATTCACTAAAGAAAATTGTCCAAATCTTCTCACCTTTGTAGCACATTTTGAAGCAAAAAATGGCCCATTCCAAAAATTACCATTGCTTGAGAAAAAAGTTTTAGATATTATGACAGATTATGATTGGTGGAAGTCGTTTTATATAATGGGAGGTAAAGAGATAATCAGCAAAATTGAATATATTTACCAAATAACAACAGACGCGGCTTCATCTGCTGGAGTAGCAAGACAATTTTCTTCTTTTGGACTAGTTCATCCAAGCCTTCATAATAAATTATGAGTGGACAAAGCTTCAAAATTAGTGTTTTTGTTCAAACAATTAAATCCCTGATTTATTTCTATTTGCTTAAAAACTATTGAATTACTTGTGATTTTTATCCCTTAATAAATAGCTTGCATTAAATGAATATTTAATTTGTTCTTTAAATTTTACCATTTTCTATTCATTTACAACCTATTTAAGTTTATTTCTTATTTAGTGTGCACAAATCAATTACAAAATAATAGAATGGCTTTAGGTTAAAGCCTAGATGTTTAATTTTTAGTACAAATCAGTAACTAGAATATAGTATTTAATGAACTATATAATTATTTTTTATATATTTTTTTTTATTATATATATTATTTATTCTTTTTTTAGTTAGTTTTATAAAAAACTGCTCCATGTATTGTAAAAACATAAAAACACAATAATTAAAAATAGAATTCTAAAAAAATCAAATAAATCCGATTTAAATCAAAAAAATCTGATTTAAATCAAATAAATCCGATTTTTTTTATTTTTTTTAAAAAATCATGATTTTTTCCCAACCCTGGTTCTGCTATACATCAGTTGCTTGCGAATAGCCAGTTTTAGAAAGATACGAAGTTCGCATCGCTGCACGAACCACCAATTCTCTGTAAGGATTATGAAAAATCAAAATAATTTTATAAAAATCATTATTACAGTACCATCTTTAGACAAACTATTTTCAAATTGAAGGAAGACCAGACAGTCATTCCCAGAAATGTATCCAAAGAAATTTGGTTCAATTCTATGCATAACTTCATACAGTATTTGATGGTAGAACAATGAAAATGGCACAAAAATTACGATTACAGCACCGCCTTACAGCGAAATGTTTCCATATTGAAGAAGAACCTGCTGGTTACAGTCAAAAATATGCACAAAATATTTGGATCATTCTATGTGTTATGTCATGTTATGTTTAACTTGTTAGTTTATTAAATTTTTGTTTAACATGACATACCTGTGTTTTTATCATCCCCAAGTCAAAACATTGTTTTGAAAAAGTACGCACGGCGCCATTGATTCAATCGTCGTTCTGAAGTAAATAGAGTGATCCTGTAAAGTTAGTTCTACTGTGATTTTGGATCACTGTGAATCGCCGTTCACGGCCTTGCCGCGGTCGATGTTTGACGTCATAGTTAATGGGCCAATGGCGCTTGGCGTACGTAGTTTTTCTTTTGGTATTTTCAGAGGTTTTTCTCCTCGGATAGTGGCAACATGGACTTTGTGGAAAATATGTAAATATTCAAGAACAGATTTGTATAAAACGAAGAGATGCAGTTTTGTTCTTCGCCCATATTTTCGTTATGAATGTTTGAAGAAAGTTTGTCTTTTTTTGATAGCAGCTGGTCTGTCTATGCCTTGTCATGACGGCATATAGTTAGTTGAAGTATGATGCTGCTTGAGTTTTAAGACTTTAATTATTTATGTTTTTAACTTTTTATTTTTCGGCATAGTTTGCTGAAGTTTTTGATGTATAATTATGTTTCTTCATTAAAGTTTGTTGTTGTTGAAATTTACGCCTTTTCAATAAGTCTTCCACAATTACATTTCCACTACATTCAGATTCCACTGCGTAATTTAGATTGAATCTATATCACTATGTATAACTTCATACACTTTTTTATAGTATGATGGGGACACTGGGACAGACAGATGTTTTGAATAAACATGTTTTTGGAGATATTTGATCCCTAAAACATGCAAATTCGTCAAAAAAAAAAAAAAAAAAAAAAAATTATTACAATAATTTCTTCTTTGAAAGATAGAAGAAATTAAAAATAGGTTTGTTTAGTTGTGTAACTTAAAAACCAATTAACCCATTGTTTAAATTAAAAGAAAGAAAGAAAATTAGTAAAATCACAGTTTAATAAACAACTTCAAATTTTATGAAGATAGAAAACCAACGTTTAGAAATCCATGTAAGGTACAGGGATGCCACTTTTCCGCCAAATGGCGGATTTCCGCCTTTTTTAATTTTTAAGAATTCGCAATTTTCGTTAAACGATCGCGAAATAAAATAACGATTTTCGTCGAACAATCGCGAAATTAAACAGGAATATTCGTCAAACATTGCGAAATTACTCAGCAATTTTCGACAAACGATCACGAAATACAACAGCTTTTTTCGTCAAGTGATCGCGAAATATAACAGCGATTTTCGTTAAAAGATCGCGAAATATAACAATGATTTTTGTCAAAAGATCGCAAAATAAAATGGTTATTTTCATCAAACGGTCGCGATATAAAACAGCAATTTTCATCAAACCATCGCGAAACGAAACGGTGATTTTCGTGAAACGATCGCAATGTGAAACGGCGATTTTCGTCAAACAATCATGATGTAAAATGGCGATTTGCGTCAAACGATCGCGATGTAAAACGGCAATTTCCGTCAAACGGTCGCGATGTAAAACGGCGATTTGTGTCAAACGACCGCGATGTAAAATGACGATTTTCGTCAAACGACCACGAAGTAAAACGGCGAGTTTCGTCAAACGATCGCAAAATAAAATGGCAATTTTCGTCAAACTATCGCGATGTAAAACGACGATTATCGTCAAACAATCGCGATGTAAAGCGGCGATTATCATCTAACAGTTGCGATCTAAAGCGGTGATTTTCGTCAACCGATCGCGAAATAAAACGGCGATTTTCGTCAAACAATCATGAAATAAAACAACTATTTTCTCAAATGAAAAAAAAAAAAGCCCTTGCAAATTTTTGCTATTTACTACTGGAATAATCATCGAATCTGTTGCTGGATTACCTTAATTGATGTAAAATAGTGTGAAATAAAGAAAAATCATTTTTATTTACTCTGATAAATTAAAAGTTTACAAAAAAAAGAGCTGTAATTCTTTTTTTAGTTTGTTATAAACAATTTAGTTTACAAAATTCATGCATAAATGTTATGAAAAATGTCGTAAATTTTACTTTATGCATAATTTCCTCTTTTTTGCTATTTTCTTAGTGGCATCCCTGAAGGTAGCAAACAGCTGTTTCGAATCTATTACCATTCGCTCCCGTAATAGGTATATAAGACTGTGCTTCCTTGTCGCTTTGCTTAGCTTAGCTTTTTCTAGCACACTGAGTCTTATACTGATGAAGAATCTCGATAGTAGATTCGAAACGGCTGTTTTCTATTCTTTTCATGCATTATTTGTGCATTTCTCAATGTTGATTTTTTATCTTTATACATTTTTGCACAAAAGATTTATTTGCTATTTCGACTTCAAATTTTGTTTTACAATCTGAAAGTAGATACAATTTTCTAAAAGATGTAAAGGTAAATTTTTAAATTTGTTACAGAGTTTAAATATAAATAGTTGGAAAGCTGGCAATTCTTTAAACTTTTGAGAATTACCTTTTATTCATCGATAGGGAACTTATAATAATATGTCATCTTTTGCATTATAAACAAAAGTTTTTCACATTGTTTGGGATCAAACGATTACTGTTATTAATATATATTTGGTTTGTTTCATTCTGCCAGATATATCCGATAGAGAAGTCGGATATCCGGTGATTGTGATTCGGATATCCGATGATATTTCGGATATTGAAAAATCAGCCGGATATCCGTTGCATCCCTAATCTCAACAGTTTTATTATGTAAATTATTAATAATTGTATAAACATGAATAAAGAAGTTTCTATTCATTTATATAAAATTGGAATTTATTTCATTTATAATCTTGTTATAAAAGTTGGTATTCTTTTATAAAGTGCATAATTATACTTATTTAATTTAAAAGTTAAAATAAATTTTGAATAATATTGATTCTTAAATTAAGTATGCAGATTATTTTTTCTTTTGTGAAATATTTTTTCTCTTTCTGGGGAAAAAATTAAA
This sequence comes from Maratus speculifer, assembly GCA_964019185.1. NCBI lineage: Eukaryota > Metazoa > Arthropoda > Arachnida > Araneae > Salticidae > Maratus > Maratus speculifer. The sequence continues at coordinate 280,955,643 of OZ025298.1, read as the reverse complement.
TGGACAGTCTATTTTTGCCAACTTTTTGGCAAAAACCTATTTTTGCCGGGACGGTTTTTACCAGGTTTTTTCCGTGGTTTTTTCCACCTTCGGCAAAAACTCGCCAACCCTGAAACCGATCGATGAAATTCACGATTTTCCTTCGCAGGATCGACGAAATGGGCAACTTTTCTTTGCATAATCGGCAAAATTCGCAATTTTTTCGAGTATGATCGACAAAATTCGCAATTTTTAGGAAGCCGAGCGAAAAAATTCAGGATCTTTCCGCTCGTGATAAAAAAAAATTGAAATTTTTACAAAGCTGATTGGTGAAATTCATGAATTTTCCTTGCCTGATCAACAAAATCCTTTTTTTACAAAGTTAATCAACGATATTCGTGATTTTTCAAAGCTGATTTACGAAATTCGTGATTTCTTCTCACATGATCAATAAAATTCTTTTTTTTTTTAGCCTAATCAACAAAATTCGTGAATATCCCGCGCCTGACTAAAGAAATTTGAAATTTTTATGCATACGATCGATGAGATTCGCGATTTTTCTGTGCCTGAATGACAAAATTCATGATTTTTACAAAGCCATTCGACGAAATTAGCGTTTTTTCTCGCTTGATCAACAAATTTCGCGATTTTCCACAGCCGATCGAGGAAATTAGTGATTTTTCCTCTCTCTATAGAGAAAATTTGAGATTTTATTAGAGCCTAATTGACGTAATTAGCAATTTTTACGCGAGTGATCAACAAAATTCGCTATATTTCTGTCTTCGATCAACGAAATTTGCGATTTTTCGGAATCCGATCTATAACACTCGTGATTTTTCAGTCCCCGATCGATGAAAAGTGCACTTTCTCCACCCTTAATTCAAGAAATATGCATTTTTCGAGCCAGATCAATGAAATTCTCGATTTTTGTACTAACTGACGAAATTTTTATTTTTTTACGCAGTAAGATGAAACTCGCGTTTTTTTTTCTCTGGATAAATTGATGAAATTCACGATTGTTTCGTAGCCTATTAACTAAATTTTCATTTTTTCCTCGTGTCATCGATAAATCCGTGATTTTTCCATACTTTATCAACGAAATTTGCAATTTTTTCGTCCGTGCCTGATCAACAATATTCGCGGGGTTTTTTTTTTTCCATGCGATAAACCGAGAAAACATGCATTTTTTTGCAACCGATGAATTTAATTTGCAATTTTTTCGAGCATCACCTACAAAATTGATGATTTTTTCTTATCTGATCATGATCAACGAAATGTGTGATTTTTTTGCGTAAGACAGACAAAATTCGCGATTTTTCTATGCCTGATCGACAAAACTCTAGATTTTTCTGCGCTTGATCGGGAAAATTTGCTTTTTTTTTTTTTTTTTTTCCCTAACTTCATGGAAAAAATTCGCGATTTTTAATATCTGTTGAGTGAAACTTGCGATTTTTACAAGCCTCATCGACAAAATTCCCTTTTTTTCCGCACTTAATCAATGAAATTTGCGATTTTTCGGTACCGATCAATGAAATTTGCGATCATTAAATGACAAAAATTTATATTTTCCCTCAGAAAATTGAGGAAATTTACGATTTTTTTCTATCACATATGCACAAAAAATGCAGTTTTTTCCAGTTGTAAGTTGACAGAGCTCGCGGGCCACATGTTAACCCATTGCGGGCCACAGGTTGTGCATCCCTAACTTAAATTATAAGATGTTTAAAAGGAAATGCCCAAAACTGATCATCATTAATGGTTTTAACTTGCCAGATTATGAGGAAAATGTTAGTAAAGAATTTATTTTAAAAATAATTAGGATGAGCGAAGCGAATCCTCTACTAGGCCACTCAAATTACAATTTGTCGTACACTTTACAAAAAAACTATTCAATATTTTGACTTCAAATTAAACACAAAAATAAAATATGATCTGTAGATTTGCAGAATGTAATTTTTTTTACAGTAAAACGTTAAAAAATATTATTTTAATTAATTTATTTTACATGCATTTCCAATACGGACGCATTTTAGCAAATAAATAAAAAATGAAACGCGTATATTTTCAGAAAAAAAAATATAAATCATGGAGTAAGTGATTATAGATAGAATCACGATTAATTTAATAAATAAAATATGTTTTCATTATTCAGCAAAATCGTTTGCACAAATGACACTTAAACATTTTAAAAGAATTGTATTATGGAAATTTTTTTGTAAAGTGGCAACAAAAGAATTGTAAACAAATGAATTGTTAAATTTGTTATATAAATGAAAAATTAAAAGAATTGCGTGAACTTGTTGCCTCGATTCAAGCTCTTTATAAAATGTACTAAATTAAAAGTTGGCCGATTCAGAAATGACAAGTGGACTTCAATCATTTCTTACTTTATCATTTGTATCGAAAGTAATGTTACGTTCTTATTTGTGGACCTAAAAAGGTTTAGTGAACGGGACTTTAGCCTTTGTTGCATGTATTAAAGAAAATCACAAGCCACCAGACTAGATACCGCGAATAATCATGGATAAATTTGAACACTACAATAATTTAACTTAAAAGAATTGGTGCGTACCAATTCCCCCAATACTAATTGAATTCTGGAAATATGGAAGCATAAATTGCTCAAGGAAAGAATTTCTTCTGCAGTTAGCTTTTGCTGTTACAATTCATAAATCCCAAGGTTTAACATTAGATGAAGCAGTTGTAGATATTGAGGATATATAGGCACCAGTTGGCTTAAAAATGTATGTAACGTTGTCAAGAGTGAAAATCCTTCAAAATTAAGCATTCAATAGAAATCTTCCTTGCGAAAAATTCTTTAATATCAAAAATTCTCATGCACTAACATGTATAAAAACGAAGAAATTAGACTAAAAAGTTTTACAGTTAAAAATTCATAGTATCGACGAGAGCAGATTTCAAATGTTTTTCCAGAAAATAGGATTTTGAAGAAGTAACTTTCTTCAAGCTTTCTTCAAATATATTATTCTAAAATAGCTATCAAAGATTATTTGATGTTAATTACAAAGATTGGAAACATGCATATTTCAAACAAATTTAAAAAACACCAGTGGCTACTAGAAATTGTAAAAAAAATCTTTAAAAGAATTTTTAGTTGAAAATTTAAAAATATTTTGTAAAAGTTTGCTTCGAAAATATTTTTTTATGCCAGTCTTACATCATAAATAGAAAATTCTTAGGAAATTGATAGTTATTTGGCTGAACTTACATTTGTAGAATTAAAATGCGCCAAAACATAAAATAACGTTTTTGTTTAATAAAGATGCAAAAATAATATTAAAAAATATTGTTACTTTCAAATATATGCTTTATAAAAAAAATGCTTCGCGAATCCAAACAAAGCATGGCTTTTGCTAGTAAAATACTAAGTGGTTATAATAAAATTTTAATCATTAGTTTTCTAATGATATAGTTTGTTTTTTATATGGATGGAGGGGGTTGTTGGAAGCAGAGAGATAGGGAGACCACATTCCACTTCCTAAACATTTGAAAATATCTTAATTTTAGTCACTTTTCAATAATTTTAATCATTTGTCATTTTTTAATGAAAATCCTAATTATTCTCTCATGAAGCTCTTCTAAAAAGGGGGCCCAGATCAGCTGCCCCACATGCTCCTGTATAAATCAGGCCCTGTCACGTATGCCAGTCGTTTGTCTCCAAAGGGTTAGGGTGGCAAAATGTACTATTCCATTGATACAAGTAAAATGAAAATCTTGGCCAGTTTGCAGAAAATATTGGTAGGTGTGCTGTACTTAAAGATCTATAAATTATTACGTTATTCATTATTTAATTTTTATTACGTGTATTTAATCCGTTGTTTAAATTCTTTGACTTTCAAATAAAAATAAGGTTTTAAATAGAATTTAGGATAGTATATAAAATCAAAATAATGTAGTATATGATAGTATCAAAATAAAAGGGTGCATAAACTTTACTTGCTCCAGGGCGTTGGAGATGTAGAGACGCCACTGGTTTGACTGGAGTTGATTGTATCTAGCACAAAATAAAAGCTGTGAAAATTAACATGTACTTTTGTTTATTTTCCATTCCTTAGTTTTGAATAAACTATAACAGTGTAAAGAAGAATTTGCCATTTAAAAAAAAAAATTTTTGTTTAGAAATATTAAAAGAACTTGTCGCCATTTTCAAATGAATGTTTTTGATCCAATATAGTTTTGATTGAATCACATATGAATATATTTACAAGTTTATTAAATGCAGTATTCATTTTTTTATTTATTTTTTTAAATAAAATTGCATTTGCACATTTAAAAATATTTATTAGAAAATGTTTTTAAATGATTTTTTTTCTCTTCCAGATTTCTCAAATCACTATTCCGTATGCCTGCAAATTGCTGTTCCAAGAACTTATGTCAATGTCCATTGCACCAAGAATGATGGTTATTTGAAGATCTGAATTTGTAATATGCATATTTTTAGTGTGTTTTATTGGACTTTGATGCACACACTAATAAAAGTGTATTGTGAATTCCATTTCAAATTTTATTCAAAAACTGTTTTTTATAAAATTGATTAACCATTTTAAGAGTGCTTCTTAAGCTATAAACATTAAAATGTTTTAAGACTAAGCGCAGAAAAGCAAAATAGTTTAAAAATATTTTAAATGTGTAAATTAAATTTTGCTTTATTATAAAAGTATGTATGCAGCTGTATTTGTATTTGTATTTTTTTTTTTTTTTTTTTTTTTTTTAATACAAATGTATATTCAAACAATTAGTGATATATAAAAATGCAATATACAACTATTTTAAACTATTAGTATGCAATTTATATTGATTATTCATTTTGAGAGATTCATTAATTGTTGACATTAAACTGTTATAAGATTAAGAAACATAGCTAATTTTGTATTTTTAATGATTAAAATATAACATGTCTTATCTTTTCAAGATCAGAAAATAGATTTTTTAAAAGCATTAAATGTGTAAGTCAATCTTGTATTAACTTTTTTCATATTTTAAATATAATTCTTAAGAAATGTATGCTTTTTTCTTTTTTTTCTGTGATAATTTTGTGGTAAGTGCAAATACAGTACTTACTTTTCACTTTTATTTTTATTCTATTCATCAATATTAGAAATCTTAAAAACTATGTATTCATAGTTTTTCCCCCCTCCCCCCCCTTTTTTTTGGGGGGGGGGGTTAATCTCTTAATTTTTAAACAACTAGTTTTAATAGTGAGCAAGGTCAAGTTGATTTATTTTGGTTCAGTTTTAAGACAAAGTCTAGTCTTGAAATTTTAGACTACAGTAATTATTTTTATAAGCACTGAAAAACAATGTTCTAATTTCTTTACAATTTCTTAAAATAATAATAAATAAATAAATTGAATTTTTTAATTGGATATTAAATCTATTTTTTCCTTTTGATTTTAATATCATTATTAATCTTACAAGTTAATCAATGATATTTCTAAAATGTTACTTTTTCAAGTTGTATTGGTTTATGTATAGTTTAATAAAAAGTGTAAATGGTATCTTTGTTTTCTTCTCTAAAAAAAATTCTACATCTTTCAAATTATTACAAAACATAGAAATGCAACCTGATTTTGTTCAATTTCTTATAAAACATTTTCAAATACATTTGAATTTGAACAGGCTTTTTCCAATCTTTTAGTGTAAGCTGGGATGCACTTCAGATCGTAGGAAATAATAAAAAGGTGTCATTATTCACATAGCTTGATGTGTGGTACAATAATTATCTCGCTGTTGCATTGGTAGCATACACACAGTATGTGTATATGTACAGTCCCTGGCTAAATTATTACACTAATTTTTTCTTGTATGCAGGATGGTCATAGACTTGGAAAACATAGACATATCAGGGGAATTTAAAATTCATTGTAACCTGGAAATTCATTGAAACAAATGTTAATTTTTATTATGATCTCGATAATCTGGGAGGAAAAAATAATCTCAGCACTTGTCATAAAACTCAGTCTGTTCTGGAAACCCGCTCCGGATCTATTTTTATACAAGTCTTCTGTATCAGGCTCATGGCGAAAATTAATTATACAAAAATTGAAAATTCTTGCAATTTCAGAAACAAGAATGTAGCTCAAGTTCCTTCGTGTCAATCCTTTAAAAAACAAAAGTAAAGTGAATTGTTAATAATGTTGTATAAAGCTAAATACTCTAATTTTTAAAGCCTTTGCATGGTCAGTGCTAATAATATAAAGAAGTCATGAGCTATCCTTTTACGTGTTCTCTCTTTGTTTGAAATCTTTTGTTTATTGACAATTAAGATTTTTGCCACTGGTTAGATATAAAAAAACAAATTTGCTGTTTTTAAGAGATTTTCACTACAGGGTTCATACAGACTCCTTAGAAACTACTTAGAAATGAAAATGTTCCCTAGTAGTACTTAGAACTACTTAGACAACAAAATACTCCTTAGAATAAACTCCTTAAATTGTATAGCAATTTTGCACACGAGCGCCCGAAAAAAAAAAAAAAAATTGGGATTGTAAAACACACAATTGTAAAAAAAAATATTTTTTCTGTGCATGTTCCCTTTTTTTATTTTTTTTTATTTTTTTTTTTTTTAAGATGTATGCATTATACGTAAGTATTTCGAGTTTGACTGATCTCTGTGTATATGACCATTGGTCACTGCATAAGAAAGTTGATTCTGTATTTTTTTTATTTAAACTTACAAAATCACCAAAGTTGTGAATTCTGTGCAATTTCAGCACCAATAATTGGATTCTAATAGAGAAAAAATTGTTTGAAATGTTCTTCTCTTCAAATGGGGCATTAAAAATTGGGGTGTGCAAGGGCATGCTATGTAAATAACAACAAAAAATGGCAAGTCCTTAAAATTTTTTGGACTCCTTGGATTTTTTTCTTTCCAACTCTGTATGAACTCTGCACTAACATAAAAATTGAAGCTTTTAAATGAAAATGTTAATCTTGAAACAATTTTAAAAGGTTTTTGACAAATTCCTGCTGTGTACTTTTGGTATCAGTCTCAGTCAAAAGGTCTGAAATTATCTTTAGGATGAATATGAATGATTGTATATTCTATGTAAAGATCTGTAATTGACGAAACTTTACATTGCGAGTAATTCTCAGATAATGGGAAATTTTATGTCCTTGGATAAAAAAATATGAAATTATCAAGTCAACTATGAATGTATGAACTTTTTGTGACAATTTATGCTCAAGCATTCACTACATTATGTGCTTTAAATATTGTAGAAAAAAAAATCTATCTAAAAAAGATTATAAAGTTGCAAATGTCATTATCAAAACTTGCCCCAAATTTCCAATTTATTAATTGAAACCTTTGTATTTAAGAATCGGAAAGCATTAGAACAAATACTAGGATAATAATGCTAATGATTGTGTAAATATATTTCCCATCTCTATTTTTTACATACTTGACATTTTAGGCAAAGGAGAAAGCTGTGTAATTATCCAATACTTCTCTATTTTATCGGCCATTTTTCATTTTTAAAAAATGGTCACCAGATTATAAGGTCAAATAAACAAATTGAAAAATGTTGCCTTTGCAAACTTTTACACATAAGAATATTAAAAAGATTAGAGTTAAACACATCACTCAAGAATATGGTGCCTTTAATATGGTACCTGAAAGTATGAATATACTAGATATAAAGCAGTAATAGTAAATTTAATTATAAAGAAGCAAAGTTACACAAATTTCAACATTTTCCAGGTTTTTTTAAAGTTTAAGTTAAGGAAATACAATATACATTTAATTGTCTCCCCCCCCCCCCCCTTAATAAATTAAACACAAGACTTAACAATAACATCGATCCTATCCCTATGGAAGATTCAGTAGTTGTATGCTTAATCCCAGCTACTATAATGAAGAACAAAAAGGCAGATTACATTAGAATGACAACCAAAAAATTTAAGAAGCATCTGTCAGAACACATTGCAGATATCAAGCTTAATCGATGCAAAACTGCTATTTCTAAACTATATCAGGAACAAGAGTTTATAATAGATTTTTAAAAAGCTAAAATACTAAAGAAAATATCAAATTACCAAAAGATAAAAATTATGGAATGAATAGAAATTTTATGTCTAGCTAACACTTGTAACAATGCTTTGTCATATGTCATCCTAAGAATTTGGTACAGTCTACTCAAAATAACTTTAACATTTCCTCTTCTACGGAAATTTTGGAACATTCCGACAGCTCCACCTTTCTTCACTTTGACATTTAGATCAGCTCATTTCATATGAAAGAACTCAACCTTAGATTTTTACTCTCTTTTGTTGTTTTTAACCCTTATGATGAGCATGATATGCTCGAAGGTACTAGGTTTTTTAATAATCATTGTAAATAAAAACATCTTTAAGTAATTTGAGTATTTTATTGTAGTAATCTGAGTTAACATTTTTTTTTTTTTTTTTTTTTTTTTTTTTTTACTTCATTTTAAATTGTCTGTTATAAAAGAACATAGAAATAACCATAAAATTTTTAGCAAAACTTAAAAAAATTTTGATTTAAAAAAGAAAGAAAAAAGTCTTGTTTTCTCTTTTTCAGCAATAAATTGATCTTATTCTTATGCAATCAGATAAATATATGTAAGCTACATACTTCTGTTTTTCATCTGACAAATAATTTTCATACAACAATCTACACATAGTCTTGTGCTGAGCAGGGACTGAAAAAAACTTACTGACTGCTGAAAAAAACTTTTTCGATTTTCAATGGTGAGTATTGCAAAAAGGTGGTGCTAAGTTCACACAAAAATTTTTACATCTTTTGGACAATTACTTCATTTGCTGGAAATGGCTTGAAGTTTTGCTCAAATGCTGATTTTCCAATTTTTTAAACAAAAATTTTAAAAATGTTATTTTAGTAGAATTTACTTGAAATGTCAAGCTTAGTGTACAAAATGTTTAAATATATGCTGATTATAAATGTATTTTGAATCAGGTGATTTTTATAGCCTTTTCACATATAAGTGAGTAAAAATTTTAATTATTCTTTGGTTCTTTCATTGGTTTTGCTTTTTTGTCTTGATTATGTTCCTTGCTCATCCTTCTGTTTTCTGATGAGTTCAGAGTCACATATTTGGATGACAGACCACACCTCTTGACAGCAATTCTGGAAGAAAAGGAGAATGTGGAATTGAAACCAATGAAAACAAAACCAGTCATCTTGAGGATGGATGGTGAAACGGGATAAACTGCAAGATGGGATGTTGATTATTTTTCTGCTCTAAAATACATATGTGAGTGGCTCAACAGTTTATTGTCCCTGCTGTATACAAAATATTTGTACTGTGATGGTTGATGTAGAATAATGAAGCCTATATGCTCAACTTCAGAACCGTAACTCTTATATTAACATATTTTTGGAGAGAGGAATGAAAGAGGGGGAGATGGATGGAGGTGAAAGGCTGGTTTGGAGCTAGTTTATATGCTAAATTTGTGATAGTGGATGAGACATGGCTACTCTCATTTGGATTCGGGATCATAGTGATGTAGCCATGTCTCATCCACTGTCACAAATCTGTTCCTCATAAGCTCCGAAGCAGCTTTTCTTCCTCATCTCCGTTTAAAAAAATCTCTCAAAAAATGTGCCTACTTCATCCCTCCCTCCAAAAATATGTTAATACAGCAGCTACGGTTCTCAAATTGAGGATATAGGCATCTAAAGACATTAGACTTCGATATTCCACATCAACCATCGCAGTACAAATATTTTTTGTACACTGGGGGACAATAATTGTTGAACCACCCATGTATATTGTCAGAAGATTCAAATAGTGCAAACTTTGAAGCAGACAGATCATCTGAATCAGAAATCAAACCAGAGCTTTCAAAAGCAGACACTCACAAAGTGTTCATTGCTTTTAGAACAGGTATATCATATACAGTAGACTCCCTCAAATCCACACATAATTTACAAATGTAACCAATGAAGCATTAAATTCAGATGTAGGAACAAAATGTGATCTTTTTTTTATATCAATGCCATATATTTTTTAATTTGTAATTTTTGTTAATATAGCTGAATTTGAGTTTTCATGAAGGAAGACTAAATTTATTTCAGAGAAAAAATTAATATATTGATGATATTGATAATCGCAATCTTTTTACCAAATATATTTACGTATTAATCAAACTTTTTTGGTTAAGTCTGGCTAAACCTGAAAACATGGTCTGGCTAAAACTGAAATAAAACTTCCTTATTTTATGATTTTGATGTGAATTAGTAAAATATTTTTATGGGGCAAGACTAGAAAAAATACTTCTCTTTATAAATATTTAATTATACAACATTCATTATTAACTTTACCTTTGCTTTTAATATTTTAATTACTTTAAACAAATTTCTAAATTTTTATTATTTTCGTTTTTTATTTATTTTATAATATAATATAAGCATTCATTATAGTTTCAATTGCATTATTAATTACATTCAAATTACTGTTTTAAAAATGTAGACAAAGCAATGACCAGAAATCTGCAAATTTCTAAAATCCAAAAACTTCTGGTCCCAAGCTGTGCGGATTTGAGGGAGTCTACCGTATAGATAAATTACATTCAGGATGCAGGAATTGTAACAACAGATAATATCACTTGATCATCGATAATGCCAAGGTCAGGAGACAACAAAGAAACTTGGAAAGAAGGTATAGCAAGAGGGGGATATTAAAGGAAGAAAAGTTAGAAGCATATTTTTTTATAGTAGAAAAAATAAAACTATCTTCATAGAAAGAAAAAAAAGACAATGGCACAGTCGAGAGAAAGACGAAACAATTAATCAACATATTGTCTGAACATGGTTTAGAATATTTGGGTCAGTTGAACCGCCTTCTGATTGCTGCAAAAAAATAGCAAAATCATTGTTTTCTAAGCCTGAATAAAGCCTGCTTTGGGCAAATTAAGAAAAGAACTTCAACATTTAATATTTATATGAATGAGTTTCCACTCTGACATCGATTGTTTAAACTAGATGGTAGAACCACTTAACCTAAGACCTTTACCAATCCAATCATAGCTGATTAAATTAATAGATTACTAAAATATACTACATGGATCTATTGACAATGTATTTTAAAGCAAAAAAAGTAATTAACATCCCATCTCACAGTTTCTCCTATCTCTTATTTCACCCCTCATCTTCATAATGATGGATTGTGTTTTCATTGGTTTCTGCTCCACATTTTCTTCTTATTCCAGAATTGCTGTCCATGGTGTGGTTTGTCATCCAAAATATGTGATTCTGAATGCATTGAAAAACAGAAGGAAGAGTGAGGAACATAATAATAAAGTAAATAAAAATCATTTGATGACTTTTTTAAACATTTATTTTGTGTCCAAAATCATTGAATGTGACATTCAAGGTCAACTATTATTGGCATTTAATCTTGTAATTTGGTGATAGTTTTCTGATCAACGGGATAATCAAGTAGTACCATATTTGCTTTTAAAAAAAAGGTTTATATTCGTTGATTACATTCTTTAAAATTACTGAGAAAAACTTTTGAAAAAGTATCACATTAATTTACAATATACATGTGTGGCAGAAATTCACAGTAAAGTTGAAATTTAAATATTATTCCAATTTTTAAAATATAGAATATGTTTAAAAAAAAAAAATACTAACAGACTTCAAAAAAAGAATCAAGCTTGGTGACAACTTGGTACTAACTCATATGAATGCATAGTTTTAATATGCTTATGATTTGAAAATGGTTGCAACAACTAAAGGATTTGCGACAAATCATTTTTTTTATTTATCAAATTCATATTTTTTCATTTAAAAAAATTATAATTATCAGAATTTAATGAAATTAAAATGGGACTACATGAGTATCTTATACTTTCAAACAAAAAAAGAATTATCAAAATCTGTTCATATTTAAAGAATTTATGAGTGAACAAGAAATACATACAGGTCAAAATCATAACCTCTTCTTTGAAGTCAGTTAAAAAAGAGAAACCAAAAAATGAATTAAACAATACTTAATATTTTTGCTAACTTATTCGAGAAAAGGCTATAAAAATCGCCTATTTCTACACATAAGCCACAAGTGGCAACTTTTCCGCATTAGCCATCATTGAAAATTGAAAAAAAAAAAAAAAGTTTTTTTTCGGCCCACTCTACTGAGCAACATGTTTTCACATTAGATGTGGGCATTGTTTTTTGTTTTGATTATGTTTAAATCAGATTTTATAATTTTACAGTTCCTAAAGAGATGTTCAGAGATTTTACAATGTTTCTATATGTGCAATTTTAAAGGGGTTGGGGGGGGGGGATACTTTAAAACACAAAAATGTGACTTTAGATATAGTAAGCGGTGAATGCACCTTTGCTGAATACTAGTTGGGAGGCAGCAGCACAGACAGTTATCTCATTGAATTCACAGATGAAATCCTAAGTTAAATCTTTATTTCTGTTTTAAAATGTGTTGGTTTGCCATGTCATATAGTGGAAAACATGTGAAAACCTAATTTTAGAAGGGGGCTTTGTAGGTTTACAATTGTTTTCCTGATCCCAATCCTGCATATTTTCATACCTTTGGGTGCTGGAAAGCATAATGATAAAACTACAAGTCAGCTGCTAAACTCTGGGTTTTCAGACCGATTGTGCTTTAATATGTGAATCGAGATTTAATGAATCCTAGAATTTCATCCATGAACTCAATGAGGTGATTGTCTGTACTGCCATCTCCAAGTCTATATGCATTTATTATCTTCTCTTCTTTTCTTTTTTTTTTTAACTTATGTCATATTTTATGTGCAGACTTCTATTTATGGTATGTTTATAGTAAATGATACTTTGTCATTTAAACAAGTATATCATACGAAAAAAGTAAAGAATTAGCTTTTATTTTACAAATTATAGTGGAAATTCTGTTTAAAGTTTTCTACATAACAAAATCTTTAGATTAACTTTGATTTTGGACACTATTAACTAACATGTAAATTTATTTCCATATTACAAAAACTGTATTTTATATAATTAAGTGAATTCCGCTTTTGTGCGTGTACAAATATTTAAATGGAGAAGTTGCTGTTGTGGCGGATGTATGAGTTTACTTTTGTGGCGAATGGTATAAAAATGAAATTATTTATTTAATTATTTCTATTCTTGATATTAATCAAAATATTGATAAATACTTACTGTTGCCATTCTTTCACACAGACACTCTAGTGCTGACAGTGAGAAGCTTTTGATATTAGAAAAGGAAATTCTGTTTCACAAAAATGTTACAGACAAATTGCTTGGGTACCAGAAAATTTTAACAAAGTGTATTATTTTTTTAAAATACAAAACCTGTACAAAGAAATATTACAGACATTTTTAAAAGTTAAAACCTGCAATAGTGGTAAAAAAAAAAAAAAAAAAAAAAAGCAGAAAATATAGTTATGTTTTAATTTTTGCTCATCTATCCTTATTATGTGTTTTCTTAGACATTATTCTGAATAAATTTTTCTAAATGGCTATATTGATTTTTACAAAATACTTCTTGAATTAAAATACGTTTTTCCGATAATTCCATTTTATTATACAAATTTCATGAATTTAAGTTAATTTGTATTTAATAAATTTTTAGACATAATGATGAGACTTCATTAAATGGAAGTTTTAATGTATATTTTCTTCCCCATTGTACAAGACAAGCAGTTACCTTTTTAACCTCTACTAATCCAAAAATTTCAGTATGATTTGAGAAAATCATTTGCACCTATAGTTGAATTAAAATTTTAATATATGAGAAAGTGAAGTTAAAATCAAATTATCCTATTTAAAAAAAAAAAAAAAAAAAAAAAGCTACATCAAAATTATATTAGAGTAGGAGGAGGATGGAAAAAAATGGAAGTATTCCATGTTCAATAAACTTGTTTAATATAAGGCAACCACTTGTTCTCTCTTGTTATCTATATATGTGTCTTGCATTGCAAAATTTGTATCATTTAAGTATATAGTTGGACAAACTGTGTTAAAAAATGTACATCAAAACAAATATAAGGCACACTCAGAATTAAATTAATCATAATTTAATGAATTAATACATGAGTTTTTCAAATTTCTGAAAAAACATTCTAAATATACAAAAAATATACATAATTATTTACTATCAGACATGTTCATACATCTTTTATTTTAGCACTACTTTCTACCTTGATTTACCCTTCTTTAAACCCTAAAAAGAAAAAAAAAAAAAAAAAAAAAGATTAATTTGTCAAAATTTTCAGCATTTTTTTTTTTTTTTTAATGAGAGTTTTATAGAAAATATTCATTTTTACCTTTCCTCCACTTTGCTTAAGGGCATCAATTTCATCCTTTTGAGCAGTTAAAGTTTCATTTAGATTTGCTAGATGTTCACTCATTGTATTTAATTGATCTTCATAGTTATGCATTAGAGTTTTTTGTTCTTCCTAAATGAAAATGCATTTTATTAAAGACAATTAAATCACTAAAAACATATATAATTGTAAGAACAACTTATATAAGGATCCCAGAAACCAATGGGTATAAGTAACAAAATTGAAAAAAATGACTTAAGTGTACAGACTATCTGGAAATAACTTCTTTATAGGTAAAGAGATATGTGATTTTTTAAATTATGCACTGCATTCTAGGAATCAATTACTTAACCTCTTTCCTCAAACCATGAAACACGTGTGGAATCCAAAGGATAAGTGCACTTGTATCTACTGACATCCGCATAACTAAATTGCAACCAATATACAAAGCCAGTTCATGACTTTTAAAAGTCACATAAATTTGATAATCTTTAAACAGCAGTTGGTAAAAAAAACAAAGATATTTCTAACAAATGGTTGCAAAATACAGTAAACAAAAAGGAAGACACAGTTTCTGGTATACATTTTTGCAATGAAAGAGGAAGAAAAGAACCATCGAATAAAATTTTACAAGACCGTATAGATGTCATCAAAGAACACATAAACATGTTTCCATGATACACAAGCCATTTTACTAGAGAAAAGACATTCAACCATAACTACCTTAATCCAGAAGTCAATTTAAAAGAGATGTACAAATTGTATGTTCACTTTTACCTAGAAGAAAAGTGCATAAAGCCAATTAAGAAAAGTTTCTATAGACACATTTTTAAAATCCATTTTAATCTCAGTTTTCACCACCTGGGGACTGATACATATGTTGTGTGAAAATAGACTGTGAAAATGCAGATGACAAACAACAATGCAGAAACTCCACGTCAACAATGCAGAAACTCAAAAGCAACTACATGTCAACAAAGCAAAAGCTGTCAGATTAGCCAAAGATGCATTCCACAATTTAAAGAATTATTCAAAGATCACAATATATTTTGACTTGCAAAAAAGCATGCCAACTCTACATGTAACCAATTCTACGGTTTATTACCTACATTAATTTTGGAACTAGAAATTGAAAGCAGAACTGCCCACATATACATGTGGCATAAAGGATTGGATTTTTGTGATTTCTAAAAGATTGCATTCTGTCTTTTGAAGTTCATAAAGACTCTTCCCTCTCAAGTCAGGCATATTACAGATTTTAGTGACAATTGTGGAGGACAGAATAAAAGCCACTTGATTGTGAAATTCTGGTTGTACATCATAAAAATTACACACATAGAAACAGTCGACAATCCCTTTTTGATTTCAGGATATTCCATCAGTGAATGTGACTATGACTTTGGGCTCATAGAAATCAGAAAGGAGAGGAATAAAAGGTATATTCCAGAGCACTGGCTTCAACTTGCAAATGATTCCAGCAAAACATTTCAGTAGAAGTGCTAAAGATGAAGATTTTATTAATCGAGTCACTTACCATTTTTTATAAAGTCAGTGACAGGTATCTCAAATAACTGTAATTTGAGGGGGAAAAAAATGCTTTATTTTACAAAACTGCTGGTGGTGAATTAGAACCATTCCACAAGCTAAAGGTGAAGTTCGACCACGCTGGAAGATGCCCTAGAGTTCTGCTTGAGCTTCTGATAGCACAAGAAAAACCAAAATGCAAATAGCTTAAGTTTAAATTCTAATTGAATTATTGCAGTTTCTACCTCCAATGTACCACTTTTTTTACTGAGATCTTCCTCACCAAGTGGTATCAGGACAGACTGAAGCCCTGCATGCTTCTAAAAATCAGACTGATGAGCTTATGAAACTAGTAAGGATGAGATAATGTAGATGTATTATTCCTATGTTATTACTAGAAGAATGTTGTTCCATATTTTCAAACTGTTTTGTGTTATTTTTTTTCTTTTTACTATTTACTTTCTCATATGTTAAATAAATGCATTTTAAGAGTTAAAAAATTTAAAAATTTCAATGTTTCAAAATTTTAAAACTTATATTAAAACAAAATGTTGTCCTTTTATTCATTATTATGAACATTGTTCTTAAATTTTTCATATTATTTTTATTTCATGATCTTTCACTTTTTAAATCTCTATAAATAAAAGGAATAAAGAGGATAATTAATTAATTGAGGCACAGATAGGCTCTCAAACAGTGAATGCATTGCATTTGAGTGTCATATTTTTTTTCTTTATATTTTACACAGCTTAGGTAAACGCAGAAGAAATATAAAACAGATAATGTATTTATCACAAAAAATCGTCTGCTAAGAAAATCTTTTTTCATTTTGAACTCTATAAATAAAAGGAATAAAGCAGAAGAAATATAAAACAGATAATGTATTTATCACAAAAAATCGTCTGCTAAGAAAATCTTTTTTCATTTTGAACTTCTATAAATAAAAGGACAGATAGGCTCTCAAACAGTGAATCGTCGAATATAATTGAAGAACAAATGGAAGAACAAATGGAAGAACAAATGGAAGAACAAATGGAAGAACAGATGGAAGAACAGAAAGAAGAACAGATGGAAGAACAAATGGAAGACCTCTTCATTAACAATAAAAAAAGATATGCAAACGAAACCCCAGAACACCGAGAAGAAAGACTGGCGAAGAAAAGAGAGCAGAATAGAAAAAGAAGAGAAAATGAGACAGATTGAGAAATTGGTGGTGTCAGTGGGCGGTGGTGAGACAGTATGTATTATTCTATATAATGTTCTATATCCTTAATTATTTGGTAAGTAGTGGACAGACTGGAAAGCCAACCACATTAAAAAATGGGTGGGGCCTAATAGAGATCGCCTTCACGTGGTGGGTCCCGTCTTCGACTGAATGATCTCTCATTAATTATAATTTAAGAGTTTTCACTCCGATAACGGGCTATACCTAGTTTATATTAAAACAAAATTTTGTCCTTTCACTCATTTGTATAAACATTGTTCCTAAATTTTCCATCAAATCATTTTTTTGTTTCATATTTTTTCATTTCTTGTCTACCACTTTAAAGCCAAAATGTAGTCTCTACCACCTATATACTTCATATGAAGTTCAATCCTTGTGAAATACAAAAATATAGATAACAGCTCCATTTATTTTTTAAATATTCAGTTGGAAAATTCATAATTTGATAACTTTTTATTGTTCTGCTTGATGTGCATCTTTCTATGGTGAAAGTTTCATAAGTGTAGTTTTCCATAAAATCACTTTACTATGCTATCTGTCCAGTGATCATGGAAGGAAGGGGGAGGGGATTTGTGAAGAGTTAAAATTACTTACTCTTCAAATCTTATCTACATCTTTATTCTTAAGTGTTTTATGCACATTTCTACAACTGCATGCAGAACTAAGTGTTTTAATTTCATATTACAATGAAAACATGCACATCTTCTTTTGCTTCTCCTGTAAAATTTACTTTTGTTGAGCTGTGTCACTTTTCTTGCAAGTAAGCAACATGCATATCTGCACATTATGAATTACTATTTCTGTGAGAATCATGTTTTTTGCTTACATTGAGTTGAGATATAAGTCTTTAATTAGGTACTATTTGTTTTGTGACATCACATGCACAGTATCTTTAATCCATTTTAAATCTATTTTATATGCAGAATATGCTTCATTCATTGAAAAATAATTCATGCATAAGAGGTTAAATAAATTATTGAGTGGATTTAAGTCATTTAGTTTTTGGCATTTACATATTACTCACCTGCTAGAAAAAAGACAATTCAAAAATACTATCTGCATCCAGCTGTAGGAGTTTAAATCCCTTAATAAAAACATAGAAGAGATAGAAAGGACTGACAAGGAAGGTCTCCATTGGGGGCATACTCAGAATTTTTTGAAAAAAATACGAATTAAACTACTCATGTAGGTAATAAAGGATCAGTGAAAATTAGCGGCGGAATTACATTATTAGATATGTAAAAAAATAAAATAGTTTGGAATAATTGGCGTGAAAAGCTGAAAGCGACGCGGGATTTGGCGAGCAGTGCATTTCCTCGCCAAAAGCAGACGATTTTAACGAATCTGAAAATTGATTTTAATTGATTTCACTGTTAAAAATCTGCAGCATTTACTGCAACGTCACTCCACTACTTTTATAGAATATCTCTCTTCTGACCAATGAGAATGCTCCATAGCACTGTGAATTGACCGTGTCATACACTGTTAAAAATCTGCTGCATTTTGTTGCAACGCACTCCACCGCTTGTATATAATATCTCTATTCCAACCAATGAGAAAGCTCAATTTCACGTCCAAGTAACCGTTTTCTATACAAGCAAGGGAGTGCGTTGCAACAAAATGCAGCAGATTTTTAACAGTGTATTTTTCAATTTGGAACAATTTTAATCAATTTAAATTGTGTTTTAAATGATAAAATATATTAATTTCATTTTGTTATAAGTACATATAAACGTATAGGACAAAATTACACTTAAAGTAAAGTAAAAATGCAAAACTAAAATTACTTAAAATAAACTTATTTAAATAAATTGAACATAGAAAGTTTTTTCTTTAAAAAGTATTTCAAGCGTAAAAGCGTATTTTTCAAAATTTCGTTTTTTCGCCAACCGGAGATAAATCGCCAAATAAACAAATTTTCTATTATTTTTTTACGGACGTTATAAGGAGGTTCCGCCGAAATTTTTTTTATAAACATATATAACTATATGAGAAGAACATTCTGTAATTTTTTCAGATTTTTCTGAGTATGGCCGTATGGAGACCTTCCTTGTGAGTAGATTTATCCCTTCCTTCACAATTTTTCACCTTTCTACAGTGGCAAACTGATTCACAAAAAACCTAATCAAGTAATTTTCCAGATAGCTATTCTTTCGATAATTTTCCTGTAGCAAGGCACATCTAAGTCCGATCTATTAATGCAATAACACCAAAAATTTTTTTTTTAGAGTTGAGTCTCTTTTCTTGCAGATAAGCAAAATATACTTCAAAATTTTGTAAAGCACTATTTAGTTTTACTTATTTATGCTAAATAATTTTGCAATAAAACAATTAAAATGTCATTAACATATTCTAATTCTATATTTAGATAACCTTTATCTGAGACTTTGAAAACCTTTTAAAATACTAAATAATTTTCTGTATTGTCTTTTGTAATATCGCTATTTTAGAACATTAGTCAAATTTTTAGAAATTGTCATCATGACAGTTAAAGTCAAGTTACCAACTAGAAACCCTGCCACTAATATTTTAGTTTAGGTTGATATCAAAATGTTTAAAAAACATTTATTTTATATAAAATCAATTTAACTTTTGCAGTGTTGAATTAGGCACTTTTTTCTGGGAGGAATTTTTGTGGCTCCAGGTAGGGGGAAGGGTATTGTAGATTTTTAGGAACGATATTGCACTTTTTAACCATTAAAAATACAAAATCTCAAACTTTCAGGGGATATCTCATTGCTGTTTCGGTGAAGGAGAATGTCGTTTCCCCTTAGAGATCAACACTGAACCCTAGTATAAAACATTTTAATCACATTAACTGTATGGAATGGTTTCTTGAACATTTAATAATCCTAAAAATCATAAAGCAATATAAAGCATAGAAATCAACTATAATTCCAAATTTCAAGACTATAACAAATGAGCCAATGTGCCATAACAAATAGATTGTTAGTCATAACACAGTCAATACATTGAAAAAATAATTCACACAATGTGTCAAAATGGGAAATTAAAATATCCTTAATGCAGTGCTATAGTTGGAAAAAATAATTTTGGGAACTGATTTTTTCACAGAGCAGACATTGATACTTATGGAATTTTTCTAAGTCACAAACAGACTTCATTTACTTAATAGTTATAATGAATATATTCTAGTTCTCATGATATTACATTTGCATTGCATGTATTGGTATAGCATGCATCTAAAAGCAATATTTAATCAATCTCATAGTAACATTTTCTATTATGAATCCAAATTTAATTGAAATAACAGATCTCCTTTCTTGGTGAGTAGAAACAAATCTTCTTAAAACAGTAATAAATTATTGATTCGTTTCAAAAGAAAAAAAAATTGTACTTGTTCATGATTTTTTTTTTTACAACAACAAACCCAATATTTCTGAGAATGGTGTTCCCACCCAACTACAGCACAGCCTTAATCAAATTAACATTATACTTTTTGATTTATAAGAGAATAAGACTAACAACTAATTGCCTTTGAAAAGGTTATTAATTTTTCAATGGTGAATAATTAAAATATTTTAATAAATTATGAAATATCTATTCAAATTTATTACACTAATAATAATAAAAAAGTTATAAGTAAACAGGTAATGTAACCTTAATTAAAATTTAGTAAAGTTTTATTGTGAAACACTCACTCTATCTATCTATCTCTTCTCCCTCCCTCCCTCTCCCCACTTCCTCACTCACTCACACACACACACACACACACACACATATATATATATATAATGCTATCATACAATATATCTACAGAATTTATGCTATTTCTCTCTTTTAATTTTTAATGTATTGCCATTATAATTTTTATATTTTACTAATGAATAGCAGTTTTATTAGTGGAAAATTCTCAACAAGTTTAAGATTTAAAATTTATTTCGTAACTTGTGATAGATAAAGAAGCAAAAATAAAGTAAACACTTTACATGTATGTGTTTAGATATCAATTGATATTTTAAAAATGTACTTTCACACCAAGATTCCACTTTTGAATATATCTCTAGAATTCTGTATGCTGTTAAAATATATTAAATTATTTAAGGGAAAAAAATCCTAAACTTTTTTTTTAATTGTGAAAAAAAGAATAAAACTGCTTTTAAAAAGGAAAAATAATTTACACACACGAGAGAAATATATTAGTTTTGCATTACCTTCATAATTTCAATAGTCTGCCTTGAATTGGTTATTTCATTTTCTAAAGATTCTTTCTTTTCATAACACATTTTCAATCTTTGGTGCAATGTTTCACACTAAAAAAATATTTTGTAGATATCAATAATTAATCATTAATCACTTAAGTACATGAATAATTTCATAGTTAAAAAAAAAAAAAATCGTTATTTCACTCATGGATAACACAGCGTATAACTTAAATTTTGCTAGAAGCAACATATTTAGCTGTACAATAGTTAGTTCACCACATTATTATTTTTACAACAGCATTGGGATTGCAAATTATTATTAAATAAATACACTTACACATTTTGGGATGTCTTGAGCAGAACACAATCTGAATATTTTTGAAAAGTGATTGTATTTGTTTGATTATGTGCGACATAATCTGTATGGCCACTCTGTCTCAAGAACTAATGGGTGGAATTTCATAAAACTTTTAGACTTTTACATGAACTACTGGATGTATATCATACAATAGATAATGCTGCTATACTGCATTTATCACAAATTCCATGACATCTATATTTCCATGACTAATGCAATAATATAGTGAAGAGCAGTACTCTTGATTATAAAAAAGATTACATCTTTAATTTTATCAACTACAACAACTTTTTATTCAACTTTTAAAATATTTAACCTACAAACACAATTTAGTTCGTGTTTAATGTATTTTTTAAGATAGTGGTGAAAATTTATATTTAAAGTAAATAAGCATGGCAAATCGAATGAAACAATAAAATATAGGGTTAATATATATTTTTTAAAGTTTGAATAAAATTACATATATGAAGAGTTCATTAAGATATTAGATATAGAAATATAAAAAAAAATCATAAACAAATTTATTGCAAAAAATAAACAACCTTAGTCTGTAATTTCTGATAGTAAAATTATAATTTGTACTTTTTTTTTTTTTTTTTTTTTTTTTTTTTAAGGAGAAAGGGGGGGGGGGATATCACTGTAATATACAAATAAAAAACTAATAATTATTTATTTTATACAGAAAATATATAAATGTACCAAAGATGGAAAGGGCTAAACAGAAAAATTGTAGATGGAGCTATAGATGTATTTAGAAGGAGAAAGAAAAATATTTATAAAATAAAATATTTACAGAATACAGTTGAACTTAGATACCTCAAAGTGCAAAGGACCACTACAAAACTTTGAATTATCCAAAAAATTTTTTTTTTTATGTTGCAAAATAATCAATCGCAACAGGAATTGCGGAAAAAAATATGTTTAATAATTTTAAATTTAAAAAACTACAGCATTTTAAAATATTGAGATATTTCAGATTGCTTTAAAAAACTTACTTGATTTTTTTAAACAAAATCTTCAAGAATATCTACAGTTCGAAACACAGCCTCACTCATGTTAAATTGTCCTTCTAGATAACGACGATATTTCACTAGCTGAAAGATTGTGTCACTTGAAGTTGGAATCAATCTCTGTTCTTCTACCTCATCTTTAACATCTTCATCAATTTCTGTTGCAATGTTTTTATTGTTTAGAACTTTGGATAGTATATCTTTATCAGATAGCATTTCACAAATGTCTATGTATTCATCTATGTTGACATAATCATCAAATAGTATGCTGGGGTAGGCAAATTTTCTTTGCCTTAAAGTTCACTAGGGGCAGTGTTCCTGATGAATTCTGACTCCCAGAAACAATTTGCTATTGTTTTTTGCCTCACTTTGAACCTTGCATTTAAACACATTCTTGATACATTGAGGAAGGTAATGTGAAGCTTTTGAAAAGATTCAGTAAGGAGGTGTTGAACAACTAGATATCTGTAGAAATGCTTCAGATTTTTAATGGTACTTTGATCCATTGGTTGCACCACTGATGTCATGTTTGGCAGAAAAAAAATTCAATTGTGACATTTTCCTTAGCAGGGATCGATTTATGAGCCATGCAGTTATCAATAAACAGGATGATTTTTCTGTTTTATCTTTGGTACTTGTGACTGAGATCTAGTAGTCATTCTTCAAAAAGATTCACCGTCCATGCATGCTTTCATCCTAGAATGGTATTCTACAGGCTTTGTTTTGACCATATTAAAACCTTGAATTTCTTGATTTTCCAATCATCAGTAATGGTAAATTCTAGAGATGGGAAATGTAGTTATTTTGGTTAACAGATTACATCGTTCCACTCTTTTACAGGTAACAGGTTCTAACAACCTGTTATTTTTGCAACATATAACTAACAGATGTTTTAATTAGAAGGCCTTTCAAACAAAACGTTTTAAATAACTTTTTGGCATAATTATAAATGCTATATTTTACTAAGATTCATCAAAATTAATCTGTGATTAAAAACTTAATTTTTGCAAGACAAGAATAAATTTAATTAATTATGATATTTTGAATTTCATGCATTTTTGGCATTTTCTGACACAAAAACAGGTTTTTCCAGTTATGGTGATTAAAACATTAGAAATTCATAAAATTCTAAGTATCATAACTCAGTAAGTTTTGAGCATACAAGAATAAATTTTTATTGTTTTACTTGTTAGAATATAAAAAAAAAACTTTTCTAAATAAAGCTTATAGGACCCACGCATTGGATAAAGTTTGTAATTTCTTATCTATTTAAAAATAATGTAAATTAATTTTTATGTGATGCAGAGGAGAATAAAATTTGAAACATTTTTACAATTGGAACTATAACTCTAAAACTAACGGTTTAGAAATTAGTTATTGGTAAATGATAAGAGATACCCTGTATAATAAATAGAGTTTTAACACAATTTCTAACAAGAAAATAAATTTATACAGTATAGATTATAAAACACCTAATTTAGAATGCTATAACCAAACTTGACAATTTACAAAGATGGAAAATGGCGTCTTATTTAACAATTTGGAAAAAAAAAAAAAACAAAAAAAACAATGCATTTGAAAACACGATTTTTGCTATTACCATGAATAGAAGTTAAAATATACGATTTTTTTTTTTCAGCACTATACATGATCTACAGACATGTGTGCTTACTACATATAGTACACTAAAAGTTAGTTCAGTTAAATGGATAGCACAGTTGAAAATTTCCATTCAGCAATTTCAACCAACAGACGAATGTTGTTGAGAACATTTGTTCAACCTTGCATATGATCTAAAATTTGTACAAACCAAGAAACATTTAAAAAGTAGTTAAACTTTAAAACGCATACCATTGTTGAAAGCGCACTTCCAGCAATTATTGTTCATAGGTTTCAATAGTTTAATTAATTTTAATTTTCTTCTATACCCAGATACTTTTGTATAAGCGATAAGTTCTATGCACACCATATTCTTTAGTAAAAACCTTGTATATCAATTAATAATGATGATGATGATGATGATGATATCAGTGATGTATATCAAATTCAGTATGTTTTAAATACTGTAATATCATTAAAATACATAGCGAGTGATTTTTCACCATAGACTGTAAACTAATGGAATTCTTATGAGTGGCTTTGCAAATTAACCAAAAAAAAAAAAAAAAAAAAAAGAAAAAGCTACACATTTCCTTCTCAAAATCGAACATGCCATATAATAATATATATGGCCATATAATTCTAATAATATATATATATATATATATATATATATAATATATATCAGTTTCATGACAATCAGACTATATTTATATGAGTTAGAGCAAGGACAGACAAACCGAATTCATAAAAACTTTTTA
The DNA here is from genome assembly GCA_964019185.1 of Maratus speculifer. NCBI lineage: Eukaryota > Metazoa > Arthropoda > Arachnida > Araneae > Salticidae > Maratus > Maratus speculifer. The sequence continues at coordinate 280,930,733 of OZ025298.1, read as the reverse complement.
ACTACATTATAAAATATTATAAGGGAAAAATTGATCCGTGGCTTAATAGCAGCCGCATCTATCAACACCTATTCAAAGTTAATTTCACAAGAACACAAAAATATTATTTATATATGGTATTAGGTATGGGTGGTTCTATGTTCCTACTTTCTTTATCCCTGTTCTGTTTCCCAGAACAAGTAAGAATATTGTCCGATCCCCTTTTCTTCATGGAAGAATATTCCATAATAGCTGAAAATAACCTGACCACTTTTCAATTAAGTGCATTGAAGCTAGATTTTGTCATTTTTAAAAGAATAAAAACTTTGAATTAAAGAAATTGGACTTAATAACCTATATTTTGTAACATTAACTGAATATAAGTTTCAAGGGACTGATAAAAAAAAAACTTTGAATTATCCACAAATTCGAATTAAAGATGTTCAAATTAAACAAATTTGACTGTAATTAGTTTCATAAGTGTCTTTTGAGAATTCTTTTTTAGAAAATGCTTATAATAGTCAGAGATCAATTTTTTTTAAAATAATCTGAGAAATCTGCTACCACTATAAAAAAAGTGTACTTTAAACTGAATATTTATTTTAATAATACCAATAAAAGTATTAAAAAAATACCTGAAAATTCCAGTTTTTATATAAAGCTGAACACTAAAGATTTTTCAAAAAATTGATCAAATATTATATTACTTTCAAATTACAATTTAAATCAAAATCTGTACTATTAAAATCCTGGCAATTATAAAAGTTTGTAAAAATATTAAAGTGAAAGGAAATGTTTTTAATCTTACATTTACTCAAATGTAATAATAATTTACCTCATTTCTATATGCAATAAATCTGCTATCAGCATATTGTATTTGTTGGATAAGCTGATTTACTGTTGTCTGGACAAACTGATGAATTTCATCATAGCCTTCTGCTGTAAGTGTGACATCGGATGTAGAATCATTGCTCTAAATATTAAAAGATAAAGTTATATAAAAATATAACCCAATCAAATAATACTGAAAGAAATATAAATGTCAAGAATTATGCCACATTTAAACTTTGTAAAAAATGGTATTTTAGAATAATAATAATAAATTAAACTTAAATCAATATTTTTCAATGATTAACAGATATAAATCTTATAAATAAAAAGCAAAAAAAAAAAAAAATAATAATAATAATACAATAAAATTAATAGATGTGCATGTTTTTTGTGTAATATATGTACGGTTGCATTTTGTTGTAATATGTCAAGTTTCTGGATTTAATAGCAGCACTATATTTCTTGAGTCTGAATGGCAATACCAATATAAGAACATGATCATGTATGCTGGTGCTTGCATTTATCATCTTGTGATCATGGTGCTTGTTGTGCATAAGCCCAGCTTATGTAACTATTATATTATACTAAAAATAATTAATCAAGACTTTATATGCTCAATAAAATTCAAGCATAAATCATTTTGAAAGAACTTTGTCTTTCTTCATTCTAATTCTTTTGAAAGGCCTTGGCATATTTTTAATTTTATGGTTGTATAAGAGTTTATTGAATGTACTTGTGTATTGCATCAGTTTATTCAACATTTTATTCTGATTCTTATACTTTGAAAATAATTATCTAAAACTTAATAAGCAATTTAAAAAAAAAATTACCATTTAAATTATAATAAATTTTATTATAAGTAATTTTGGTACTTCTGGGTTATACCGTCGACCAATTTTGCCAAATTATACAAATCGCCAAACTAATAGCCAAATTATACATGTTGACATAATTTTTATTTTAAATAACGGAAAAACAAATATTTAGTAGAATATTAATAAAAATATTAATAAAAGGTCGAAATAAAAATAACTTAGTGACATTTTAAACACGTGAATCGCATTTAATGTCATTGAATGTGACATTCACGATCATCCATTATTGGCATTTAATCTTATAGTTTGGCGATAATTTTTTAGTCGACGGGATAACCTAGAAGTACCGTAATTTTATATATTTTAATGTTACAGCAATATTCTGAAATTAAAAAGCAAAAAATTCTTGGAAAACAAAAGAATGATTAATGACATAGTTGAAAGATAGTTCATAGGCTACAATGAGACAGACAAATTGCCAAAGTGCAGAAAAATATGAAAATTCCTACTAACTTTTGATTCCTTTGCTTTCATGAGTGTACATTCAAGCATCCATTTTTCTTTGTCCTGACAAAAATAAATAAATAAATGAAATAAACAAATAAACTTCATTTTAAAAAGTAAATTTACTACTATAGCTAATGTAACACAAATTATAGAAAAAAGTCCTGTATTTGTTGTGCAACCAAACGGGAAGTAACTTATGTATATTGGATTGATCCAAAACATTTTAGGGCTTTGTTCATCTGATGCAACCCTATTTGTCTTATTCATTTGTCGGTTTATCCACCACAGAACTTGTTTTCAGAAGCAGCATAAGTTAAACACTTAAAATTGCATACTTATAGCTGAACTCCTACATTCACATGACAAATCATAAAATTTTGAAAAAGTTTTAATGAAGCCAACTAATCTTACATAATCTAGTCTGATACTTTGGATCAGCTCAACAGAATAAATCGAGGTTAATATATGGAACTGCAGAAAACACTGCATACGAAATTATATTAGATTAATTTTATAACATGATTATTCAATTAGTAAATGAATTGTAACAGATGTAAATTTTCCAAGTGGGTGAAAAAAGTGCATATTTTTTATTTTTTTGCATGTCATTTTTTATACACCGTAGTTATGTTATTTCATTGCAATAATAGGAAACAAATTAAAATGGCAATCACACATAGTGGTAATAAAAATTCTATTGTAATCTCGGTGTCATTTGGGAGAATAAAATGTTAAAAATGTAATTTACATCAGTGGGATTGTTTGAAGGTTAATATTTACCAAACAACAATCTAGTAAATTACCTAAATTACTTTATGTGCAGTGCTAAAATAATAAATGATCGTGAAAATTGTTAAAATTTTTATGTGACCAAACAAGAAAATTATCCAATATTATGACTATTCTCACAAGTGAAAATAATTTCAATGTCAAATTGAATTTTATGATAATCTACCCATATTTGATGCAAAGTAAGATAAAAGAATATGTTTTTTAAATTATAATAATTTTTAAAAGAAAATATCCTGTACATTATCTTACAAATGTTTGTGGATGTTCAAATTTTATGAACAATTGGATTTTTTTACATAAATCATATAATATATCAACAGGCAACTAAGCACATAACTGTTTTTAATTGTATTGAAATTTATAATGGATCATCTCAAAAATGATTCCTAAAAAACTAAACATATGGTGCTACAATCCATTTAAGACCATGGCCCAGATCACACATGCTATTTTTCTTGACCATAAATCTTGAGGCATTATAAAGACATAGGTTATGTCAGATGTTAAACCTGACTCAAGTTTAAGTGTTAAGTTCCCAAGTAAGCCTAGTACTCATTTTATCAACTCTGAAGGTATAAAAGGTTGAGAGTGAACTTTGCCCAGTCAGATTTCCAGAATCGAAGCAATTTTAAAGTTATAATGCAACAAGCAATAAAATAAAATCAAATCTACAAAATTAAGTACAGTAGAACCTCGATAATCCGGATCGGTTTTTTCATTTTTTTTTCAACTTTGAGAAGCGATTGGCGAAAAAGTTTTTTTTTATTATTCAGAATACGACGCTGCAACAAGTTAATGTTAAAGAAATTAGCCAATCGCTTCTCAAACTTGAAAAAAAAGCGAAAAACCCGATCCGGATTATCGGGGTTCTACTGTACCTCCTCCTCCTTTACAAAGTTAATCAATGAGAACTTATTACAAATTTTACATAATAATTATTCTCAAACAAAATATGTTATAAGAATTTTACTATTATGTGAAATCAATCAAATACAAATATACAAGGAAGAACAAATATTAACTTACCATTTCTAACTGCATCAATTTGGTTTGATAATGCTCTAGCTATTAATAAAAATGTATAAAAATAAGTCAAGTCAGACTCAAATTAATATTTTAAAACAATTTGAATAATTTACAGCTTTTTTCTTAAAAAAAAAAAAAAAATAGTAATAAACATTTTTATACAGCATTATATTTTAAATCCTTAAATAACCAATGAACTGAAAAAAGAAATAATTTTTAAGTAGTTTAATGAAAAAAAGAGAGTTTAAATATTCTCTTTACATAATTTGCTAACAATTTAATTCACAAGTAACAAAATTGTGAACATATTCTTAATAGCATACATATAATTATCACTTTTGTATTAAACAAAGGATTTAAAGAATTTTGAACATCTTCAAAGTTTCTCTAGTTAACTGCGGAAAATTTTGTTTCCATCATCATCTTCTAATTAATGTTAAGGAATCGTTTAATATGAATTTCAATTAGTGTAGACAATAAATAGCTCCCTTGAAAGTCCACACTAACAGGAATTTACTATATATGAAATTTATCAAGCAATTTACATTCAAACATATTTAAATTCTTATATATTGAAATTATATTAATAATGACTTTATAAAGATAAGTACTAACACTTTTGACAATATAATTCAGTTATTAGATTTTATTATTTAACAGGGTTCATACAGAATTTGGAAGAAAAAATCCAAGGAGTACATAAAAAATCCAAGGAGTCCAAAAAATTTTAAGGATTTGTCACTTTTATTGTTATTTATGTGGTATGCACTTGCACAGCCCCAATTCCACAGAGATTCTGCGAGTTACCCACCACGAGAGGGGGGGGGGGGGTATCCGCGATTTTCAGACGAAATCGGCGCTTCCCCACGATCTTCAGATGAAATCAGCGATTTATCTGTGATATTTTAGCAAAACTGGCGATTTACTGAGATCTTTTGTCCAAATCGGCAGTTTTTCTGCGATCTTTTGACAAAATCGGCAGTTCTTCCGTGGGTTTTTTTTTTATATAAAATTGACATTTTTTTGACGATTTTTAGGCAAAATTTACATTTTTACACGATTTTTTCTGGAAAACGGCATTTTATACCCACGATCTTTTGACGAAATCGGCATTTTTTCTGTGATCTTTTGATGAAATCGGTGGTTTTTTTTTTGTTTTTTTAATGATCTTTTGACTAAATATTTGTAATTGAAAGGAACGTTTTCCCCCGCGAACTTTTAACGAAATTAGCGTTTTATCTGTGATATTTGATGAAATTGCCGTTTTAACCGTGATCCGCACAGGAAATTCGCGTTTTCCAACGATCGTTTGACAAAGTTCGTGAACAAAAACATTGACAAAATCGTTGTTTTTCCACGAAATATTGACGAAATATGCGCTTTTTCGGCAATGCTTTCACGAAATTTGCATGTCTCCGCGATTGTTTTTTCGCATGTTAAACCATACAAGTTGGCAACTATGCGAAACTGATAACCCAATTTCAAATTTTCGGAAAAGGATGCCTTAAATTTTCGGAAATTTCGGACGAGAATCACCCCTGAATCCACCGTTATCAGCAAAATTGAGCATGATAAATCGTATTATGAAGAAGAAATCCAAGTTGTATATCTAGCTGTGAAGGAATTAAACAGTGTAATCAGTTTTTGAAATTAGAAGCTTAGAGGTGTGTCTGGATTATTCTTTTCACTTTTCTTTCTCTTATGGCCATGAAAAGTAAATCACTTTGGTGGCTATTAGTATGATCCCAACCAGTCACTGCTGTGCTTCTGATGAATGATGTGTATACAGGATTTACCGTGCGCTTTTACAATCGCATTTTTTTTTTGAGCAATATTGCTTGCCGCTTAACTTGAAAAATCCTGGGTCCCCGGGAATTCTAAAATTCTGGGTCCTTTTTTATCAAAAGCGGCTCCCCACTAATAAGTCATTATTTTAGATGCAAAAATTGAACTTGTTCATTTGCAAATGAAAAATAAAATGCAATAACCACTGTTTTAATAATAAATAAATAATTAAAACCAATAACTTTTGTTTAAACTATTAAGAGAAATTTTCTTTACTTGTTTAAAAATAAATGTGCAAGATACAAATTTAACTATAAAATATTGAACATTTGAATGTAGAAGATATAACAAGTATCACTATTGTTTGCATTTCTTTTTTTTTTTTTTTAAAGGGACTGATTTATTGAAAAAGACATTTTTGCTAAAAAAAAGAATACTTTTCTTGAGGAGTAAACTGATGAAACTTTTTGATTAATGAATGGGTGTTTTTCTGAGTCACATTTACTCAGAAAAACTTGGAGCAGTCAGAAACAGGAAAATCCGTTTTTGGAGTTTTTTTTTTTTTTTTTTTTTTTTCATGCCTGTTTGACAAAACTTGAGTTTTTTCACGATCTTCTGACGAAGTTTGTCGTTTTCCGAGATTTTTAGACGAAGTTTATCATTTTTTCGCGATTTTTTGATGAAATCTACCATTTCTCGAGATTTTGTGACGAAATTGGACATTTTTTTCGCGAATCTTTTGAATAAATCTATCTTTTTAAAAGATTTTTTGACGAAATCTATCGTTTAATCGCGATTTTTTGACGAAATCTGCCGTTTTATCGCGATTTTTTTTGACAAAATTTGTCGTTTTTTCGCAACTTTTTGAGAAAATTTGCCGTTTTTTTTTAGATTTGTGACAAAATTAGCCTTTTTTTTTTACGAAATTTGCCATTTCTTCGAATATTTTGACGAAACCTGTCGTTTCAGCGAATTTTTTTGACAATATATGCCGTATTTTTCGACAAAATTTGCAGTTTTATCGCGATTTTTTGACGAAATCTGTTGTTTTTCGCGAATACTTTGACAAATTTTGCCGTTTTATCGCGATTTTTACACGAAATTTGTCGTTTTTTCGCGATTTTTTGAGGAAATTTGCCATTTTTCCGAAATTTTATGTTGAAATTAGCCATTTTTTACGAATTCTTTGATGAAATTTATCGAAAAATAGTCGCTATTTTGAAATTTTTTAACGAAATTACGCGTTTTACGGGACGCGTAAGAACTATTTTTCTGCGTCCCGTCGCCGATTTTTTGCGTATTTTACGCACTATAGCGCGTCCGCGGCATCCCCGACCGCAATACAATTTAAGGAGTTTCTAAGGAGAATTTCGTTTATCTAAGTAGTTCTAAGTACTACTTGGGAACGATTTCATTTCTAAGGAGTCCAAGGCGTCTGTGCGAACCCTGTATTTAAGTATCCCACACTTTTATTATGCATGATAAAAAAATCACTGATACATTTTTACAGAAATATTTAACGTCTTTTTTCAGTTAAACTATAGGACAAATTAATTTCTCTCTTAGTTTATTATATATTAAAAACATTTTAAATAAAATAACTTTTTTGCTGCTTTTTAAAATCCTAATAAGCTATTACCAATTAAATTATAAATAAAATAATCTTTTAACAATGAAATAATCACTTTTTTCTCTTTCATAATTTAGTTGTATAATTTTTTATAATATAGTTTTTTACACTAATTTATTTTAACATAAAGTTAAGTTTTATGCATAAGTGTCAGTGAAAAAAACAATTCACATATTTCGCCTCAAACTAGCTTCAACTGTGTGCTCAAACTCTCTCTATTATCACTAACACATGATTATTACAGTAATATCCTCCAAGGATATGAACCTTGGAGAATTGAACCTATAGTTGCTTTTTCCACAGAGCCCATTAATAATCTATATTATAAAGGCCAAACGTATCTGTGCGTAACGCATACATCATTTTATGAATGGCAACACTTTCCGATGAAATTTGCATTTTGCAATTTTCGTTACTGCTATTTTTTATACTTCTAGACCTCGCACAATTTTAATCTTTACACCGTCGTATGGGGAAAAAAATGTACTTTTAAATGGAATTTGTTTGAAAACTGCATCCATATTTGTTTTTGAGATATTAATTTTTTTGTAGTTTTATTATTGTTTTTCTAAGCGTGGCAACAGAAGTACACCATGTCTATTAAAAGCAAAGGGGAGAAAAGCAAAAAAAAAAAAAAAAAAAAAAAAAAACTAATTACTTTATCTTTATGTTGCCATTTTCTCATTAAAAGTGGAAAAAAATTAAATTAAAGTACGTGCTGTGTCAGAGTCTGTTATAAAACCCTGCGAACTTTGATTTTATTTACAAAATTTCATGTATACGTAAAAGAATATAAATAGATTAGTATCAATTTCAGGTAAGAGCATTGAAACTTCAAGTTTTGAATTAAAATGATCAAATTAAAATACTATTTTTTTTAAAAAGATGAATATAGATATGAAAGGTGCATATTTAAAATTTTGATACGGTGAAAACAATGTAGGATTAAAATTTCGCGGGAGACAAATTCTATGATTGAGTTAAAGTCGAATAAATTCTGCCTTTTTCATTTTGGAATAATAGCATAAGAGCTTTAATTGATAACTTTATCATAATAACAGATCTTTATTATTATTACTTACTGTTTACATGTACGATTAAAGTTTAATTTTAACAATTTTTACAACTGAGTTTTATAGAAATAGTATTTTGTTAACTTTAGATTGAATATCATTTTTTAAGCATTAGACTTACTAATATAAGATGTATTTTTATTGTAATTAATTTTATTGGTTTAATAAAATCAATGAAACAGTTATTTTTTAAACATTTTCTTTCGTCGAAATTCGACGGGTTCTGCCTTGTATTAATAAAAGAATTACATTATACAATTTTTTTTTTTTTTTTTTTGAAAGTTGGAAAAATTATGCTATAGAAGAATTTATATTTTTCTAAAGTTTGAAATCTATATTCAGTGATGTTGCTGGACTTGAAAAATCCTGGGTCCCCAGAACTGTGCACTTCTAAAATTCTGGATCCTTTTTTTACAAAAGCAAATTCACACTAATAATAAGTTATATTTTTGACACAAAAATTGAACATGTTCATTTGGAAAAGAAAAATGAAATGCATGAATTATTGTTTTAAGAATAATTAAAACCAATATGTTTTTTAAACTATTAAGAGAAATTTTCTTTACTTTGAAAAAAAATAAAAGTGTAAGATAAGATTCAAATTTAATTATAAAGTAATGCTTATTTGAGTGTAGAAGATAACAAGTATCACTATTGTTCGCATTTCTTTTAAAAAGGGGCAAGACAGATTTATTGAAAAAAGAATATTATCGTTGCGTAAAGGCATACTTTTTGTTTAAAGAATGGGTGCTTTCAGGAGTCACATTAACTTAGAAAGTTTTAGAGCAATCAAAAACGGATTTTGGAGCAGGAAAATCTGTTTCTGGAGCAGCAAAAAAAAAAAAAAAATGGGGGTAGGAAAATTAGATTTTGGAACGGAAAAATCCACTCCAGGCCTCCTTTTCTTTGTTTTTTTCCCGTGCCCATTAGACAAAATTTTTTCGCTTTCTTTTGATGAAATTTGTTGTTTTTACATAAATCTTGACGAAATTTGCTGGAGTTTTTTTGCAAATTTTTTGACTAAATTTATTGTTTTATCATGATTTTAAGCGAAATGTGCTGCTTTTTCAAAATTTTTTGATGAAAATTATCATTTTTTGCTTTTTTTTTTTTTTTTTGTAGAAATTAGTAGTTTTTTTTCTGTGATTTTTTAACAAAATTTGTTGTTTTTTTTAACGATTTTTTGATGAAATTTGCATTTTTTCCTGATCTTTTGATGAAATTTGCATTTCTTCCTGATCTTTTGAATAAATTTGCATTTCTTCTCGCAATCCTGTTGATGAAATTTGGGCTTTCTTGAGACCTTTTAATAAAATCTGTTGTTTTGTTTTTGTGATTTTTTTAAAATGAAATTTGCCAATTTTTCGCGAATCTTTTGACAAAATGTAACGCTTTATCATGAATTTTTGGTGAAAGTTGCGGTTTTTTCGCGATCATTTGACAAAAGTTGCTGATTTTTTGCGATCTTTTGATGAAATCTGCCGTTTTTCGAGAAATTCTGATGAAATTTGCTGCTGTTTCCCAAATTTTTTTTGACGAAATTTGCTGTTTTATTGCAATTTTTAGACGAAATGTGCCATTTTTTTGCAGTCCTTTGATGAAATTGCATTTCTGAGATCCTTTGACAAAATTTGGGCTTTTTCCATGATATTTTGATGAGATTATGCATCCCACAAGACGTGTAAGAGCTATTATTTTGCATCCCATCTCCGATTTTTTGCCTGACCATCGTCCCTTCCCCTTATATCATTATCAATGTCTAAAAATTCTTTTTCATTTACAATTTTTAAATTTTTTTTCATAGGTTTGCAGTAATATACAAGTATGGTTAAGTGTTTATTGTTTGCATATCTTACTGAGTTAAGTGAAGTGAAGAATAAATTATCATTTTAATATAAGTAATAGCTTTATATCAAATAAGACTTCAAAGAAATATTTGCTTTAGAGAAGTGTTTAATAAGAATTTTTTGTTACATAGTACAGTAGGTTAATATTGTCTTTTTGCATTTGCCCCCTGAATGAGGGCAAGCAGAATTTCTTATAAATAAAACAGGTGGACAATTTTCTTTTCCATTTTATAATAATAAACATATGGCAAGTATCATTTTGAAGCTGGTTTCTTTAAAAACAAATTATATATGTATACAACAGAAGAATAGAAATGATGAATTCTGGAAATAAATAATTTTTTGGTTTTATTAATAATTTTGTATTTTGATAAAAATAGGTAACAGATTTAAAAAAAAAATAATAATACACTGTATTGATGTAAAAAAAAAAGTTACTCCTCCTTTCCCCCTCCCAAGTAAAAAAAAAAAAAAATGATTGGATCAAATATGATAATGTTCTCAAAAGACAAACTCCCTCTCTCCCCAGAGATATCTTACAATATCAAGTTTCAGACCCTCTCTCTTTCTAAAGTGATAACGTTATATATGTACAGTCCCTTTGCACAGATAAATTTTACTGGTATTTTTACTGAGTATTTTTACAAAATTTCCTGATATTTCCAGATTAATAAACCTTCTTGATTTGCAGAATATGTAATCACCTTGAAAATTATTTCAAACTAAATTATACAATCAAATTCTTTTCTAGCTAACTTCAACTTAGCAACAAGAATTTCTTTTTTTCGAGCTCAAAATTTTTTCAACACATTTATGCTTCTTTTTATTAATTTCATGTCTGTCTTTTCCTAATCTACCTCTTGTTTTATTACTTGTTTATACATTTTTATCATAGAAATACAAGTAAGGTCATAATTCATGGAAACAACTCTATGTAAAATAAAATAATGAAAAGTTACCTGCTGTGTTAAGTTTGCTTGGTTATCAGAATGATCAAGCAATTTCTTATTATTTTCCAAAGCAACTTCATATGGAATAGAAGGCATTTCAGGCTAAAAGCAAATATATATATTTTATGAAACATTATTTAATTAAAATTGTATAAATTAACACTAAATAATTTTTCAAAAAACTTTAGCAATTCAAAATATCTGATATCAAATTCAAAATTTAGAAAGTATTTCATTTTTAAAACAGTAGATGACAATAAAAAAAAAAAAAAAGGAAACAAATATTTATACATGCGTACTTTTGTTTGATAAGAGAATAAAAATTCACATTCACAGTAACGTAATGAGAATATTGCTTATTGGGTTTATTTTATTTTTATGCATTTTAATTTTATTGATGCCTTTTTTTTTTTCACGAAATGGAGTAGAAAATAAGCTTTTTATTTTAATACATGCTAGTTAAGCATAAAAATATGTATATAAAATATGCGTAAAAAGTTTGGTCTGGTGAAAGGCACTAGATGCTTAAAATGTATTTTTAACTTGACACAAGTAAAAAGAAAAATTATGTAATTTTCACTGATTTTTCATTTCTGGATGGTAAAGATTATTAATTGGAGACTTTACTGATTTTTTCATCTTGATGACATGTTCTTTCTCACTTAAGAAAATTAATTTTAGGTAAGATGTATTCTTTTTTTAATAAAGAATTCAGAAAAGTAAAGAATTTCAGGAAAATTAAGATTAATAGAATGGTTAAAAAAAAAAAAAAAAAAAAAAAAAAAAAAAACTTGATGTAAGGTTTACATTCTATAGTAATAATTTTTGTAGGTTTATTGTAAATTCATTTAACAGTTCCTTATTATCAACAAAGTTCTATTTCTTTTATTGTGTAAATAGTGGAATTCTCCGTTGTCGTCAAAAAATAGTAGTCTACTTTTAAATGACAGCAAAAATGTGATTACAATCTTAAGGAATGTATAACAATGGTGACAACAAACAATGCTATCGCTTTCACTTTTATCATATTTACATTACTTCTAAATCTAAATTTTGTAAAATTTCAGTTGTTACATGATAAAACAGGAATAAAAGTAACTTTAGGATGAAATTTATTTGAAAACTGACTCTTAATTTAGCAACATTTTAAATTATTTTCAAGTATGAATTATTTTTCAAATCTCTTTCAACCAATTTAAAGAATAAAAGACTCCCTCCCCCCCAAAAAAAGATAAATCATAAGATTAAATTATTCACAGAATACAGCATTTTGTCAATTGAAATCTGCTAACCAAAAAGACAGAGATTCAGTTTATGTAGAACATAAAATTAATATCATGTCAAATTGCTTGAAATATCTTTTGAATCAGATTATAATAGGAATTATACTTCATCATTTTTTCATTTTTTAAGGATCCATTGGATATGTTACTTTATAAAAAAGAAAGTATTTCATTTGTGGAAATAGCCCAGCATCTTGATTATGGAAAGAGAACGGGGAAACCATGCAAAGAAATTATCAATCAAAAGCATTAAAATTCTGTTTCATCTGCAAATTGTCCTAACATTATTGAAAAATATTTTCTCCATTTTTACATAAAAATTAATTAGCTTAAAACAATGGATTTGTTTCAGAAGAAAAGAAATTGAAACAAAGAATGAATTGATCAGGACATTTTGAAATTTATTTTCAACATCAAATTTCAACGGGTTCCATGTTGTAAATAAATAAAATGTATCTTTTGTTGAGAAAAAAGTGGTAAATGCGCTATCTACTTTATGCTGTATTGGGGAATTGAATGCTCATAAATCATTTTAAAAAGATAATTTTAAATTAATAGTAGATTTTTTTAATAAATAAATTCAATTTAATTAAATATATATATATATATATATAAACATGAAATAAATACTCAAAGAACTCAACGTACGGGAGTCAGAGTGTTATACTAACATTAACAATGAATTATCAATGTCACTGTACCAGGAAACTATTATTATACTTACTTCAAGATATGATTATATTTCACTATACATTGAACTAACAATATCTGATAAATATTTAGAAGAAATGTCAGCTTATGTTCAAAAGATAAAAAGGGTTCATTTACAAAAATATCAAATATATAGATATAAAAAACAGACCCTTCACAAAATACCCAGTATGCGACTAATGCATTTGACAATATACAATAAAGTGAGATTTAAATTTCTGTTAAAGCTACTGTTATTATTTAGCTATCATTCAATTAGTTTCAAATTGAACTAATTATTATTTATTTACTTAAAGTCAGAAACATAGGCAACTTTGTATAGGAGACAATTCTTGGAACTCTAATTTATTATGCTAAGTGCTATGATACAATTACAAAGTTTATTAACCCTTTGTATCATCATGTTGCAGATCTGTAACATACCAAAAAGTCAATAGTACCTACACAGTAAGTTTTAAAACACGATTTTATTTGTTGTTCATATTTCACAACACACCAGTTGGGAAAGTACAAATCAGTACAAATTGATCATTGGAATTCTCAACACACGATGATATTGAGTAGTTCATTTCACATACCAAAGTTTTGTTTATCGCTTTAGAAGCTTAAAGTCGATGTTGTGAAAATTAACTTAGTAAATTTTGTCAAATTAAAAAAGCTAGAGAAGTCCGAAAGAAGATTTTTTTTAAGGTAATTTTGTATACTTTAAAATTTTATATTGGAAAATGGTCAATATTTATGAGAAGTATATCAATTTCTGTTTATTGTAGATGTGAAAAAGTACCAATTAGTCTATAATTATTTTAGTTATATGTTAAAAAAATTTTAATTATTTTTTACATGCTTAAAATGATGTATTCTAACACTTGAGTCAATATTTTTCAAATCACAGTTGTTGCGCCACAAAGTGTTAAAGAAAGCAGCTAATTGTAATTACAGTAGAAAATCTATGTTTATGTAATCAAATTGATAATTTAAATTTTATATTCTTTGGAAATACAACTCGCAGATTTAAAAGGAAAAAAATGCCAATCAAAATCAAATCCAAAATTCAAGTTTATCTTGCCAGGAAACACCTCACACAATAAAAACACTTAGAACATCTGTGAGGAATCGCATATTTTTTATTTCACTATCAGAAATTGACTTTTACCCTGAATGGCTGAAGTGTTTTGATCCCTGCCATTCACAATGCATTTTTTTATGGGAGCAATTTTCCTTCTTTTTCAGCACTTCATTACCCCTGCACTGCTGAAGACTTGGATGATTACATCATTGTATTGCATTCTGCTGTGGCAATAGTTAATTGCTTCTATTAAAATCTTAACTATTTGTTTTCTAAAATGATTTTAAAATTCATCTCCATTTATTTTATGAATCTCATATTAAATACAAGTTTTGAATGTTTGAATTTAAATTTAGTCAGTCTTTGATAGGATTCTGTTCGGGTGATGTCATCGCCTGATTGAAAATAAAGTTTTAGATTTTTCAATGACAATTTTTGTTATAGATTGCATCTGATGGGGTTATTAAAAAAAAAAAAAAAATCTTTAACTGACTTTAAAGAATGACAAAAAGAATAGTTTCCTCTGAATTCATGATCAAGATAAAAAGAAGATTTTTATTTACGAAATGCTGTCTTCATTACACAATCTTCCTTTTTTCTGTGTTTTAGAATTCTTGTAGAAAATTTTAATTATTTTTTCTTTGATATGATATGAAAGAATCACAACTTACATGGAATTATTGCTACACATATTAACTATTTCAGCTTGAATTTGATATTCCATTACCTATTTGTGATAGATAAATAATGTAAGTTTTACAGGAATTAATTCTAATCACAACTTTTAAAGTTATCGATATTTTACATCTTCTTAAATTTGCCAGAAGTAGTTACATTTTAACACATCTGACTTGCCAAAATCAAATTAAAAAAACACAATTTTGTTTGATCCTGAAATCTTGCTGATTAAGAAACATAATTAAATCTCTAATATATAAAATTCTCGTGTCACAGTATTAGTTGCCATACTTCTCCGAAACGGCTTAACCAAATTTGATGAAATTTTATATGTATACTCAGTAGGTCTGAGAATAGGTTGTTATCTATTTTTTTATACCCCTAAGTGCTAAGAGTGGCCCACTCCAATCGTGAAAGCAAACCATAAACAAATGATAGTGCCTCCAATTACATGCTATGACGTCATAAGAATTATTGTCCATGTTCATTCATTGTTGGAGTGCTTTGCGAATTATTATCTTTGTCATTTAACGTTTTTTACCGTTCATGTGACTGAATCTCTTGCATTTGTTTTCTTTATGATGTCGGATATTAGTTGAATAATTAATTTTAATTGAAGTTATTGTAGAATATATGTTTATTAGAATGTAAATTAGAAACAACAACGTTTGGCATTTAAATAAAACGTTTAGCACAGATATCATACACTAAACACAGGGTTTAGTGCTATGTTTTTATAAGAATTTGGCGATAACTTAATTTTTGAATATAAGTTACACATATATTTTAAAATTATTTTCTGTTATTTGAAAGAGGAAATAATAAATAAACAATATTTTATAAAATAACTATGCAGAACAAAATAATTTATGTCATTATAAAAAATAAAATTAAAAAAATTCTTAATAAATAAACAGCAATAGCCTGATTAAATGAAATATTTGACACAGATGTTGCATATGCACTGAGTTTTATGAGATCTTTTTCATAACAATTTTCTGAAAACTGCATTTTCGAATACCAGTTACACACATATTTTTAAATTATTTTCTATTATTTGAAAAAGAACTAAGAATAAATAAACGATATTTTATACAATGATTATATAGAACAAAACTTTTTATGTCATTTTAAAAAAGAAAATAGAAAATTTCTCAGTAAATAAACAACAATAGCCAGGTCACCATGTCAGGCAAAATAATGGCAATTAGGTATCTAGGTGCGCACATATTTAAGAAAGAGTCCATATCCTGTTCTTGTTGGTACGTCTGGCGAAAAAATTCGAAATTGGCAACAAAGAGCCATTTTAGCAATTTACCAGATTTCTCAAGATGGTGGAAAAACATGATTTTTAAATAGTTTATAAAGATATATTTATTTAATAAACATTACATATGTCACATGTTTAAAAAATATATGATGTTCATATAAATATTTTTATTTATATAAATTTTATATATATTTGTATGTATATCCTGTCGACTAAAAAACCATCGCCAAACTATATGATTAAATGCCAATAGTGGATGATCGTGAATGTCACATTCAAAGACATTAAGTATAATACACATGTTTAAAATGTCATTAAATGATTTTTATTTTGACTTTTTATTTGTATTTTAATAATTTTCTACTAATTATTTCTTTTTTCATTATTTAAAATGAAAATTATGTCAATATATATAATTGGCAAAATTGGTCAATGGGATAACCAAGCAGTACTGTAATTATATGTAGCGATATACATACATATATAAATACATGATATATATACCTATAAATAAATACAGCTAAACACCTATAATATATACTTATATAAATTTTTTATAGTTTTATATATTTCATACATTTATTATCAAATTTAAAGAAAAGCTGTACATTTTTCCAAAAAAATGCCCCCTCCCCCATTACCAAAAAAAAGGATATGGAATTTCTCCTGATATTTTGGGCAAGTACTTTAGTTTATGTTATTATTATTACGATCAATTATTTATTTAAGTTTTATTACACTACAGGGGCCTTGGTATTTTTTAAAAACTTTGTGCATTTTGCACTTCAAAAAGTGAAATAGTTGCCAAAATATGTAAATGGCTGTAAAAACAAACCTGGTGAGCTTCTTTTTTTGTTGTTTATATGTATTTGTATGCATATAAACATATACAACATATACAATATTTGTTTATACACAATCACTTTTGTTTCTACATGAAAATAGATTAATGGATTCTTTACATTAAAAATATTTTATACATATGAAAGAAGGCTTATGTACCTATACTTATATATAACAATTTATCCTGACTGTCTCATAATCAGCACACAGTCCAAACTACTGAACTTAAAAGTATGAAAATTGGGGAAAAAATACTTCTTATGATGTAAATGTGCACTAAGATGGAATCTTCTAAGTCAAATAACAGGGGGGGGGGGGGTCGAAAATTTTTGAACGTCTTGCAATATTTTAGCAGTTGTTATAGATAGGAACATAAAATTCCAGATTATAAATGTGCTAAAAAATAATTAAACACGTATTTCAGCAATTTTGCAAATTCCTCTCAAAGAGGGGTTGAAAGAGGTTTGAGAAGTTTAGATCATTTGGCACATCTTAACGGCCGTTTTAAATAGGAACATGAACTTGCAGAAAATAAATCTATTATAAAAATAATTAAACATGTGTTTCAGTGATTTTAAAATTTGCACCCCTGAGGAGGGGCTAAATCGGTGGTCAAAATATTTCAAACTTTTTTCGTGGATCCATGTTGTATATATATAATGTTAAGAATCAATCACTAATAAAAATGTTACAAATATTTGTATTTTGCTTTTTTTTTATAAAAACAATCTAGGGGGAAAAAAAAACTTGGACAAATCCCTGTTTAAATAACAATATATGCTTTACAGATATTAAAAAAAATAGTACTTCAAATAAATGTATTATTGCCATTCTTAAATTAGAAGTGTTATTGTTAATTATGACGAATGTTCATAACTAAAACTTTCATCATTAACTTAGAGTTGCACAGAATAAGTTGCATAGATAATCCGATTGAGAATTAAAATTTTATATCCTTTGGAAATATATTTTATGAATGAAAAAAAAAAAAAAAAAAAAAAAATCAGTCAAAATCAAATCTAAAATTCAACTTTGTCTCACCAAGTCAGACACAAGTCAAACTCAAGACACATTTCTGAGGATAAGCATTTTACTATAAGCACTTTTATGACTTTCTTCCTCACTGACCTGAAGCACTTTGACTCCAGCCATTCAAAGTGCATCTATTTGTAGGAGGGATTTTCTTCCTTTTTAATGGCTCACAACACATGCTCTTCAGAATATGAGGAATTGGTTAAGTTTCAGCCCTGCTTGACTGATTATGTCATTGCATTAATATTTTGCTGTGGCAATAATATCCCCAATAAATGTATTATAGCCATTCTTTTTTTTTTAGAAAATATAGAGTCAACAAAAAGATAGATTCATTGGCAAGCAATTTAAACTTAATACTTAATTTATTTAAAATTTTACCATATTTCAGTTTTACTTTACCTGGCTAATATGTTGAAAATATTTCATCCCCCTGTTTTTGAACTCCCAGACATATGGATTAACAGTTCCATTATGCAATTTGGAACATCTCCTAGGTTTATACCAAATATCACATGATATCATGTCCATATCTTTTGTCATCATATCTGTAAGCTATAAATGATAAAGAATTTAAATAATTTTTAAATAAATAAATCTTAAAATAAAAGCTTTAATAAAACAAATAATATTTTAGATTCAAATGAAACTGTACAGTTTTTATAAGTACAAGGAGAATTTACAAACTAAGGACTGGTTGCACATAGAATATGTATACATACAGACCATGCTATTGTAATGACACCATCTTCAGTTTGATTTCTAAACATCTAGAATAACAGATGTATGAATGATATAGTCCGATGAAATAGTCTCACTTTGTTACTTTAGTTACATTAAGCATTAAAGTTGTAAATCCTATATATCAATCTTTGATGACAAATGATCTGCTAAGTCAAATGAAATAAAAAATTCTGAAAAACAGGAGATTCAGAACTTCTGAATTGTACATTCTAATGTTGTTTGAATCTCTAATGCACAAAATGGTAGCAGAACACTTTCATTGCAAAAAACTTTGTGCAAGATGCGTGTTCCAGCAGTTGATGGATAATCACAAGAAGAAACGTTTGCAGGCAACCTTAATTTTCTTGATTGTTATCATTACATTGTCAGAAATGATGAAACTGAAACATGGATTGCCCATATCACAATTGAAGAGAATCTGCGGTATTTACACAAGATAATATACAAGTTCTCCAAAACAGAAAAAAATTAAACAGACCCTATTGGGTTGGAAAAGCATGGTTAAAATTTTTAGGGATCACAAAGACATTTTACTTGTAGAGTTTATGCAATAGGATATGAACGCAAATGCAGAATCATACAGTGAAACTAAGAAGAAGCTGCATTGAGCAATTCAGAAATTCCAAAGAGGGTGCTAATGATTTCTACAATTTCTCCTTTGTACAAAAAAAACATGATCACACATTATCATCTATATCAGGCCTGTCCAACCTTTCAATAACCACGGGCGCATCTTGGCTCTTGGCACTCAATGAAGGGCGCCATTATTTACGTCACTGGAAACATGTAGCAATATTATCGCATAGTTTTAGTAAACACGCACGCCTTAACTTAATGCAAATGAATCGTACAGCGGTAAACAAAAGACCCATTACAGTTCTGGAGATACACGAATTAAATTTCAAATTATACATTTTTAATGAAAAGTTTATGTCAAAAATGCTTGTAGGGTAAAGCGTCAGAAACTTTAATCGCGTCTATAAAAACAATAATAATAAATAAATAAATGTGAAAATCAGAGATATAGCTAGGTTCCTTTTAGGATATGAAAAAATGGTTTACTTTATTTTGAAGGCGTGGATTAATTTTATGAAAAATACAAAAACAAACATGATAGTGATCAAATCATGTGAGTGGTTTCAGAGGGATAGTTTGGAAGTGCTTTGATAGATGGAAAGCATTCTCCACTGTTTATTATATTTTTCTAAACAAAATTATAGAAAAAAATAAAAATAAAAAACCCTAAAATTTCAAAAAACAAGAAAGGGAAATTAAGCCCTTTTATCTTTCCTATAAAACAAATCTCAGCTTCAGATAACAGCTTCAAATTTAAACAAGTTGGAAATTGCACGTGAAACGTAGCAAATGAGGTGCGTTCGTACGATAACAAAGTTTTAAAAATATCACTCTCATAAAATTGTAAATAATTACAATTAAAATGCGCACCAAACAATATTCTCCCTATACCATTATGCAATGGAATACTTTTGTGTGGCCTTGTAAATCAATAACAAATATTCTTTGCACCACAGATTATGCAAAATGTATATTATAATATGTACTTTATAGATGAATATCAATTTTATTACATTCGAATAAATGTAACACCATTAAAATGCATTTGAAACATTTTCCCCATTAACCATGATGTAACGGAATCCTTTTGATTGTCCCTGTAATTGAACTATGCATCTGATTTTGATAAAATTTGAAATAACTCGACAAAATTATGTAATAATTATGTATTTAAAATTTCAAACGATTAAAATGCATTTGAAACTTTTTTACCCATTGACCGTAATGTAACGGAATTTTTTTGATTGTCCCTGTAATTGATCTATTCATCCGATTTTCATAAAATTTGAAATGACTCGAAAAAATTACACAATAATTATATGTTTTAAATTTCAAACGATTAAAATGCATTTAAAACTTTTTTCCCTATTGACTGTAATGTAACGGAATCCTTTTGAATGTCCCTGTAATTGATCTATCCATCCAATTTTCATAAAATTTGAAATGACTCGACAAAATTATGTAATAATTATGTATTTTAAATTTCAAACGATTCGGTTGGGTAGTTTTTGCGTTGTTATATGCGGGCAGACGGACAGACAGACAGACGAACGGACTGAATGACAACAATAGGTGCTACATATTTACATAATTATGAACGCACCTAAAAATATCTCTGATAAAATATTAATGATTTTAAAGAAAGCATTGCATTCTTTATAATAGAGTTTTGCTTCTAAAATGTTTACCAACCGGAAATCTTCAAGAGGGGCCAAGAAAACCTTCAAAGGGCGCCGCGTTGGACAGCTCTGATCTATATATATGCACTTACATTGCTTTCTAACACCCGGTTGATGAAAGATAGAATCCACATAGAAAAAATACATTTAAAAGTGACACTCTACACAAAAGAGACAAAGAGCACTCGTAAAATATAACATTCTCACTTAGAATGATCAGTGAGTTAAGGAAATAGTAGCCTGTAGTGTCCTTAGTAATTGCCATAAGCAACCTAGCAATGGCGATTTTAGTGCTCCAAAACCACACTATTAATTAGTTAAAGTGACAACCAAAGTAGCAGTCAAATTCGATAATGGATATTTTACTTTGATTCAAGATGAAGTCTCAAGAACATATGTGATTTAAAGATGTTTTGCAATGAGAAAGAAGGTAAAAGACGGCTAATTTTTAGTATTTAAAAAGTGGTAGGGGAGTATTTTAAAGTAGGAAAAATATGAAAATATTGTAATATTCAGATAATTAGCGAACTTCTTGTCGAAAATTGATCAAATTTTAGCTGCTGAAAGGAAATAAATATATAAATACAATAAATATAAAAAATGAATATTCAATAGATTTTAGAAAGTTATTTTTTGAACATAGCCAACGACTGTGATATTTTTCAATGTTCTTTTATAGATATATGTATATATATATTTTTACACTGCTGAAATAAGTAAATGAATTATTTAATAAATATCTTCATAAATACAGGATTCATACTCATTTTTGAAGAAAAAATCCCCTGATGTATTTTACAGGATATACAATTTTTCCATGTCAATAATTAACAGCATGTGTAAACAAGTATCATGATACCCCACCTTCTCAAAATAAAATAAAAGCAAGATAATCTCAAAAATAAAGTTAATACCTCACCCATATAAAAATAAGAACAAAACTTTTCCCCAGAGTAGCCAGTCAATTTGGTGGGTTTTCCCCGAGTTTGGGAAATTTTTTGTATTATCTCCCAAGATTTCCCTGATTTTTAGAACCAAAAATCTATCCTGTGATTTTCTCAGGAATCCTATAACTTCCTGATAAGTATAAACCCTGAAAAAAAAAAAAAAAAAAAAAAAAAAAAAAATACTATTTTAGAATGACAGTAGAAGATCTTTATACTGCAATTTCATTTAATACACTATTTCTCAGATGTAACAATGAATTTTGCAGTGAAGAAACGCATGAATTCCCATATTGTAAAAAATTGCTACTCTCTAGAAAACTAAATTTAATGGATTAATCCAATTTGATCTCCTTAATTTAGAACTTTTTAATGAAAAAATTACTATTACAATAAATGTTTTTGAAAATGTGTAATATAATGAATGATTTGGGTCCAGGTATATGTGGACCATTTTTAAAAAGTATATTTAACAAAATGTGGAATGATCTACATAAATAGAAAAATTTATGATCTGCATTATAATGCACTATAGAATGCACTATAAAGATACTCTAGTGTAATTTGATAATGTTTCAGGCATATTTGATTTGGCTATATTTATGAGGTAAATTTTAAAATGTGTGGAATACGATCCATATAATGCAAAATTCCATTCAACCTTGTGTTTTTACATTTGCATTATATAGATCTTCTACTGCATTTGTAAGGTAGAAATATTTTAGATGAATTGTTTATGTTTTGAAAAAAGTTTGCATAAATAAATGAATAATTAATTTTTAATATTAAAAGAAAGAAAATGTATGATATCATAACAGAAGGGAAGTTTTGAAACATCTAGCATGCAGTCCTGATTGACCTCTACAATTATCATTTGTTCCTCTATATAAAGAGATCTTAGGTTGTTAGAAAGAAGAAATAAAAGATGTTGATTCGCAACGAGTTGGTAATGAGTTTCTTCAACAAAAGGATACAAAAGCTAATGTCATGATACAACTGCCTCGTTAAAAATGAAGACTAAATAGAAAAATAATGTAATATATATGAAAGGATAAAGTTAACTCTTGAAAAAAAAAATCAAATTTAAAATTCAAAATTTAATTTTCTCTTAACTTTAATTCTGATGCTTAAAAGCAATTTGCTCCTGATAACTTTATTTTTCAGCAATACACCTTATTACTTTGAGACATCATTTTTGGACACTCTTTGAGATCAAAAAGCTGACCTAAGCACAATCCTCACTTCTTGTGGTGAACAAATCGAGTCCCAGATTGCCACGAATTTCTAACGTCACAATGCCCAGATCCTTTTTTAACCAATTAAATTAAATTACCTCCCATTCTTGTAATGCCATAAGCTGGCAGAAATAATTTGAATTTTGGCATTTAAATAGTTCAGAGCAGTGAAATTCTGTGGCTTTTGAACCCCAAGACTTGCAAAACAAAACTATGTCCATCAGTTGATCAAGTCTCGAATTTCTAAGTCAACATACAGGCCTGTTTTCCAAAGGACTATAGGTGTAAATTAACGGTCACCACTCGCCATGTGGCGATTAAAGTTGTAAAAGTGGCAATTAAAAATCGGCAATCGATCGCCACCTTAGTCGTCACTCGGCGATTAAAAATCTTTTTAATTTGCTTTGTGAAATACAGCTTTTTTCAGGGATATATGCATCTCTACTTTGTTTACATCTAATCAGTGAATTAGTTAGTTCTTTCTTTCTATTGGATGCATGCAGATTTAGCAACTTTGTTGTATTTTCTATATTTTGCTTTTTACCATGAACTCTTTATTTGGATTATATTTTCAAGAAATAGTTTTTTTCCTACAAAATATAGTCATCAATTTTAATTCTACATGCATTTCAAATTAATTATACCATTTTTACCTCTGGATGCAAGGAAATTTTAAGGACATTGCTGCATCTTATATCTTTCACTCTTACCGTATGCTCAATAATTGTACCAATAATAGTTGGCTGGTACAGTTTTTTTAAAAATATTTATGATTAAAGTTTATGTAGGTGTCAAAAAGCCAATTACTTGAAAAATGTAGGACAAAATTAGCACTTGCCACTAGGCGAGTAATACTGCAAATTTAGCATCTGACTTAACTTCCTCCAACTTACCAACACATTGGCACTCTCCGATTGCCTTAATAAGACATCTAGAATTTCGAAATCTCAGCCAAAGCAAAGAATATTTATTTTTATCTGCACATTCGCCAAACTTAATAATTACCACTTGCCAATTTTGATGATATTATATCCTACTAAATTTCAAGTAAAATTAAAATATTAAAGAAAGACATTTTTTTTATATTTATTATATTTAAAATTTAAAAATACAATTCCCTTGTTTGTTTTATACAATGCATTAATATATATTTAAATATAGTTTATCATTTATAATTTTATCTGCAGTATTAATTACTAATTCACATTTTTCCATTCAGTGGAATTCCAGTTTTATTTTTAACCAAATATTTGTAACTTTGTTACTAGCCACTAAATAAAGAAAAGAAAAATCATTTTGACCTTCATTTAAAAAGTGGCTACTAACTTTTGAAAAGTGGCCACTAATGAAACTGGGTCTACCGGCCACTGGCTACTAATCAATTTTCCCAGTTTTCACCTATACAAAAGACATGTATGAAAAGAATTAATAAAACAGGGCCCATAAATTAGACTGTGTATTCTCTGCCTGCCAACATTTACATGACTTATGACATGAGATCACCGAGAGTGAAATTTAGCTGGAAACAAAGTCTGTGATCCACAATGTAGTAAAAAAATGTGATGCCGGGAAACCAAACGACTGACGGATCATGGTTCCACAGCCAACAGGCCAGATCCCTTATATATATAGTAATATTTGGCAATAAATATATTCAATAACAATTTTATAAACTTCTTTATACACCAATTAGTTCTTAGTAGGTAGATACACCTAGAAAATATGGTAAAAACAAAGAAAATTCAGATTTTATATAAATACATAATTTTTCACAGTCCATAATGTCACAAATTACTAATAATCTTTTCGGTTTCATACCTTTTTCAGTGTTGATGAAAGTGATACTAAAGTTGATAAAATACACTCATCTGTGTTTTTTTCATCTTGGCTTATAGTAGGCAACTGGTGATCTAAAGCAACTTTGGAGCCAAATAATTTTCTTCCTTCTATTATATTCATAAAAAATAATTAAATAGATTAAAACAAAATTAGACACCAAATTAAACTAAATGACAAATTAAGAAGTAGTTACAATAATTAGAAAAAAATATATATACCATCAAATGATACTTGTAATGCTTCTAAATTGGAAAGAATTTTTTGAATAATCACAGATTGCTTGACAACATATATCTTTTTACCATCTGAACCTAGAATAAACTGAAAATTAAAAATTCAAAAATTTCCAACACTAAAAATTCAGTTATTATTAATTAAATTATTAAGGGGGCTGATCACTCAGCATCCGAGTTCCCCTTACTAATATAAAGTCTATGGGTGTTTGATGCATTTGTATATTTCAAATATCTCTTTGGGAAATTAATATTTTTAACTTCTATTTTTTTGTATACCTTGTTAAAAGATGTCTCTGTTTTTCTTAGTTTTCAAAATTTTCCTAAAGTATATACTTAATTTTATGTGAAGAGTTAAAAGCATACTGACACTTTATCAGCTTTTAACACATAAAATATTAAGTTAAGCATAGATTTTTGAAATATTTTGAGAACTAAGAAAAAAAGAAACATCCTTTAAGAAGAGTACATAAAGAAAAAGAGGTTAAAGATATTACTTTCCTGAGGAGATTTT
Organism: Maratus speculifer; assembly: GCA_964019185.1. Classification (NCBI taxonomy): domain Eukaryota; kingdom Metazoa; phylum Arthropoda; class Arachnida; order Araneae; family Salticidae; genus Maratus; species Maratus speculifer. Next base: position 280,904,851 of record OZ025298.1, on the reverse strand, counting down.
TTAAATATATGAATGCATCAAATGCCCATAGACTTTAAATTATGGAGGTGAATTCCAGAACTGAGTGACCAGCTCCCTTAACATGAATTTAAATGCGAATTTACAAAGAGTTAGGAAAAAATATAAATAATTGAATACTAGAAGCTTCTACTTCATGATATTTTTAAGTCAGTACAAAATTGAAAAATAAATAAAAATAGGATAACTTTATTGATTCATTTGATTATTGCTAGAACACAAATTACACTTGTTCTAAAAAATTATACTTTTGTTAACAAGATAGGGCCCAAAATATTAATTCCATTGACACCAAAATTGAGTTTTAAATCAATATTTAAAACTCAATAATAATAATAAAATAATTATAATATTAATAATAATAATAATTCTTCAAAATAATAATAAAATGCTGAAGATCTGGAAATTAAAATTATTCATCAAACTAAATGCCCAAACCATCAGACCAAAATTTTTTTTATTTCTTTTTTAGAGATAATATTGCAATTCTATGAATTGTTATTTGAAACATCAGTGTTTTTCCCACTACCTTGGCAACATGAACTGATAGATAAACAAATAAGATCTTATACTCTTTGTAATTTCAGATCGATGTAATTTAAATTTCAGTTCAAATTCCTTATTATTTTCACCTAGAGTACATATATAAATTTGGGGACTTTCTTATAGCCAAATGACAACAGACAAACACCAAGGAAAAGATTCATGAAAAAAAATTCATGCCATAGACATATTCAATGGATGTTTGTATGTATTCATTGATTACTATGGGCCATTTCTATCTAAAAGATTTTTCTTTGTCACACTTCTTAACGTTTGGGAATAGTCTAATTTTTATAAGAATTAAGAATAGTTTACTTAGTTGTCTCTAATGGTTCTATGTACTGCCATCATATACAAATTATAGGGTTTAACTTAGTCAAAAAATACTGTGAATATTAGTCTATAGAAGTTGTCACTTGAAGAAGATCACTTGAAGATCCTTATTTGGTTGTTTCTTAAAATAATTTAATTTTAACAGCGCTAATGTTCTGCTTTAACACAGTTATATTCAACAAAAAATCAGATTAATTGAAATATATTTTTAGAAATGCCATTTATATTTACAACATACTAATGGAATAAAATAAAAATCCCTGTCGGCTTGGTCTATAGGTGAAGGTAGATTTTGAAGAGTACTCATATCAATAACAAAAAATAAAATATAATTAGAGATAAACCCAGTTTAACAACTTTATTTGGCCGCTTTAAAAAAAAAATTTAATTTCATTTTTCTGTAAGAACTGGTTTTATCACAATCATCTTAAGCGAAATTTGTCTCAAATGCCCATTATGACAACATATTTTGAAATATATTCTGACCTTATAAAAAAACCACAATTACGGCACAATATATTGTTCTTAAATAACAAAAAACTGTCAATTGAATGCGTTTGAGAGCAAAATTGAATTTAAAAATGAGTCATAAAATAACCAATTTGTTATTTGAATACATCCTCAATTCTTTAATCATGATCACTTCGTGAAATTTTGTGCAAAGTGCCCACTTTGACAGCTTTTTTTAATAAATATGTTCATCCTTTATCAAAAAACTGACCAATATGGCCCATTATACAGTTCCTAAAGAAGAGAACCTGTCAATTGGATGCGTTTGGGAATAAAAAAGAATTTAAAAATGAGTCAGAAAAACGCAATTTGTTATTTGAATACCTCAATTTTTCAATCACAATCGCTTCTGGAATTTCTGTGAGAAGTGCTTATTTTGGCAGCCTTTGTTGAGATATATTCTAACATTATCAAAAAACTGACCAATATGTCACATTATATAGTTCCTAAATAAGAGGACCTGTAAATTGGATGTGTTTGAGAGTAAAAATGGTTTTAAAAATGAGTTTAAAAAAAAAGCAATTTGTTATTTGAATACTTCCTCAATTTTTCAATCATGATAACTTCGGGAAACTCCCTTTCAAAATACCCCTTTTGTCAACCTTTTTTTAAATATATTCTGCCTTTATTAAAAAAAACTGGCCAATACGTCACATTATATAGCTTCTAAATAAGAGGATCTGTCATTTGGATGAGTTTAAAATAAAAAATGAATTTAAAAATTAATCAGAATATAAGCAGTTTGGATTTGAGGTTTTTTTTTCTCCAACTTCTATTTTTGTTTAATTTATTTTTGCCATAAGAATCAGTCCTATAAAAAACTTGCCACTATAAAAGTTGTAGCTATTATTAAGTAGATGTAAAATAAATTTAATCGCATTTGATAGCTTAAGAATTGGCGAAGTTATGGATTTTTTTCCTTTTTCACTCCCCTTTTCTTTTCGTTTTTAATTTTTTTCATCTATAAAAATTGGTGCTATCAAAAACTTGTAAATACAAAAATTTTAGATAAGTTTTAGAACATTTATAAAAAATTTAGTTTGAGCATTGACGAAGTTATGAATTTTTTTCTCCCCAAAACCCTGTTTTTTTTCACCTCTTGAGCTCAATTTTAGATTTATAAAAATTTAAAAATAGCCATTTTTAGGTTTTTATAATTTAGATTATTATTATTATATATATATATTAGATTTTATCTAGATTAGCATAAACTTTTTGCCCATTTCTCAGAAGTATAAAAACTTTTAAACTGTTTCGATATTTATTTTAATTAAGAAGTTATGACGCTTTTTCAGTTTTCACAAAAATCCTTCCTGTTTCCACCCCCTGGTCCGATTTTGCTCATTAACGAATTTGACCGAGATTTTATACCCCCTTGATTTTATGTATCAGTTTGGAGGAGATTGGAACAAAATTATAAAATTTATTGTGTCTAAAAGAAAGTGAAATACATATATATAAACTTCTTTACTGATGGTAGTTTTGGGGTCTAGAGGTCATGATCGGCATAGATCTTCAAAAATTTTTCAGAAATTCCAACATAGGAGCAACCACAAAAGGTAGTATTTCATACGAAATCTACCTAATACAGATATACTAGCATAGAATTTTGATTTGTGAATCTTGATTGTAGCTTATTTTTGAATTTTGATTGACTTGATTGATAGTTAATGATATATTTATAGTAATCTTGACTAGAATTTCGGAAGGGGAGGGGGTCAAACCCTGGTAATCAGCCTATTGGCTGCTACCTTAATTTGAAAAAAAAAAAAGTTTATTTTGGAAAAAAAAAAAAAAAACTTATTTTTTAAAAAAATATTTACATACATTTAAAAAAAATTATAATTTACTTTTTTTTTTTTTCAGTTTTCAAATATTTTATTGATACAAGTACACAGTCAACTAGCACATTTTAGTGAGCATAGTTTTTTGCCTGTTAACTCCTTAGAATAAAATGCCACAAAATTAATTTATTATTTTACAATTAGGTTCTAAAAATATATCAAAGTGATGTACTTTCATTAGAAACATACCTACGTGGGCATATACATATATTTCAATTCTAGCAGATCAGAAAGGAAAACTTTTAGAAAAATTTATATGTGAACTAAGTTACATATAAGTGACTCAAAATACATTGCACAAAGGGAAGGACAGTTTCTTTGCACCTTTAAAATGAACCAGACATAAAATTTATGATATGTTTAATATAATTCAAATGTAGAAGGATAAAAATTAACTTAGTACATTAAAAATAAATAAATAAGAAATAAAAGAATGAAAGTATATAAAATGAGTTACAGTCAGCGTAGAAATAAAAAAGAACCCATACATTTTAATATTGAAAATGTCCCACAAGAAAAATGGATATAGCCATTTACCTAGAAAAGTCGTTTAATTTGAGTTATAAAAATATGCTTAGAAAATTATCTTTAGACTGAAATTGGACCAAACTCCGAATTTTCAATATAAACATCTAATTTTGACATTCTATTCATTTGTTTGTGGTAAATTTTACTTACCTTAGGATACAAATTAAGAAGTATTAGTAGTTAAGGGAATATGAAGATTTAAAATTTGGAATGCCTAAAGTAAAATTCATTTGTAATCACTGTAAAATAGATTTCAATTCAGGCATTTTTTTTCTCTTTTTTTACAAAACTTATAAACTACTTGGAGGAATAAGCTATAATTTTGAATTAGCCTATTTTAAGCTTTTAAAAATTATTTTCTGTTAAAAAATTAAAAGGTTACAATTGTTATTAATATAAGTTACAATCTATGAATCTTATTAATGATGCGATATGCATTTAGAAGCGATACTATTTTTTTTTCTTTTTCTTTTTTTTTTATACAGATATTTCCATAAAATTTATCATTAAAAGATTATTTCCTGGATAATCCACATCTCATTCTATTTTCTTCAAAAATACAAGGCTTAATATTCATAATTTCATAATGATAATTTTTTTTCTAAAAACAGTTTCATGTATATAAAATCCAGATTTTAAGCAATAAAAAAAGGAAAACTTAGATCTAACAAAATAGAAAAGGAAAAAAGTGAGGGGAAAAAAAGAAACAAAAACCATAAGCTGAAAATCAATCATACCTATTGCCTGCAAAAGCTCCAAGTATTTAGATAAACTCTTAAAACAGTTCAGCAGTTTTTTACATTGGCATACTAATTTGGGAATTAATTCAATGGCTTTTGGTGATGAACTAATCCAAGATTCTTTATTTTGAATTCTATGTAAAAGGTATAGTATTAAAAATAATTTAAACAATCATCAATACTAAACAAAAAAACAAGAAAAGAAATTAAGGTTTACTTTTCATTTTATACAACATAAATTATCAAAACACAAACTTTAATAATAATAATAAATAATTAAAGTCCTGATTTGCAGTCTGCAAGATTTTTTAATTTTTAAAGATGATAAAATGTCATATTTTAAAATTCTTTTTAACATAATTTTAAAAGTATTTCCAAGTATATCTTTTTATAAATAATTTGCCAGTTACAAATGTATATCACATAAAATGTAAGGATAATTATTCAAATTCTCCTTTTACTATTTTACAAAAGGTAATTTAGAAAATTCTTTTGTAGTACCTCAACATAACTTGTATACCAATACAAGCACAAGAAAATGGTCTAATAGATAATGCTAATGCTCAAAAACAGATCTGGCACTTTTCATGAAATAAGCCTTATTCAAATATAAATTAAACCATCTAACTATGTTTTGACTAAAAGAAAATTCATTTTAATAGATTTAAGCAATTTTCATAATTACTATTCTGCAACTGTAGTTCTTGGCAATACAGTAGACTCTCTCAAATTTTCAACTCTAAAATCCCCAACTCTTTAAAATCCACACATATAGACCTCCATGGCCGAGTGGTCAAGACACCATACAGCTAATCGCTTGCAAGCATAGGAGGCTGTAGGTTCAAATCCCACTGGTACCATTGCACACACTCTTTATGTGGAGCTACTGGCTGTATTTCCTTCATGTTATAAAATTTCCTTGTGCTATCCCATCCCTGTATATTGACGATGACTTATAAGCAGGCTTTCATGTTGAACACACAAGTCAGATGTATGTGTTCAATAAATAAATAAACACACATATAATTTACTGATGTAAACAATGAAACATTAAAATGTAACAACAAAATTTGACTTTTTTAGTTTTATATCAATTCTATATATATTTTTTAAATAGTAATTTTTATTAATATTACTGAATTCATGATTTTTTTCGTGAAGGAAGAATAAATTTATTTCTGAAAAAAATTCACGATATTGCTGAGAATACTGATAATCATTCTTACTAAATATATTTATGTATTAATTAAGCTTTTTTGGTTATTAAGTCTGGTTAAACTTGAAATAAAACTTCTTTATTTTATGATTTTGATGTGAATTAGTAATGTACTTTTATGACGCAAGTTTCATTGGATAATTAAGGCAAAATACATTTCATCTTTCTAATTAATATTTAATCATACATTATTGATTATCAACTTGACCTTTGCTTTTAATATTTTAATCATTTTTATTACTTTAGTTTATTACTTCTTTTAATATTTTATTAAATTGTAAGCATTCATTTAGATTTGATTGCTTTATTAATTGCATTCAAATTACTGTTTAAAAATTGCAAACAAAGCAATGACCAGATATCTGCAAAATTCTAAAATTCGCACAACCTCTGGTCCCAAGCTGTGCATATTTGAAAGAGTCTACTGTACTATTAGTCATTTATATTCTGATAATTACAGATAGGCTTGGAGACAGCACTGACAATTTTCAGGAAATTTGCCTCCTATTCTAAATTGAATAAAAAAAAGGGAAACTTTGGTCTACTGTTTAGCTGAAGAAAAAGATCTGAAGGATTCGGAAAGATCTATCACATTTGCAAAAGAATAAAATGGAAAAAAAAAAAGAGTTTGATTAGACAGTTTATGAACAACAATACCAACTAGTTTTATGTATTTTTGAACAAAAATAAATTAAAACTTTTGTCATAAAGTTGTCTGTTTAGATTTGAGATAGCTTTAAGCATACCTCAAGAACATGGAACACAAATACAGAAGATTAACACCGCGGCAGTAGATATACACAACAAAAAGTTATAACTTTTTCTTAGAGAGTATTGAGAAAATGGATATAGAGTAATCAATAAATAAAAAGCTGAAAAAATTAATTGTCATTACTTTTAGAAACAAAAATGATATTTTAATGCAGAACTAAATACACAAATAACTAATCACTGAATACAATTTCAATGCAGAAATGAAAAAAAAGAAAAAAAAAAATCACCAAACTAAATTTGAAATACTACATACTTATATTTCATAGGACAGGGTCAAAATAAAAGGGGGCAGAGAAGGACCAGAATGAAGAGACACCAAATAAAGGTTTTGTGTGTCAATTTTTTTCACATCTATATTCAGCATCGTATTGTTAAACTCATCCTGACTGGAATATACCAAAGCATAGATTTTTTTTCGCTTCTTTTTGCAAAATTTTAACGAATCAATATTTGACAAGCAGATTATGTAGTTCAATATGAAAATGTTATGATTACATTTTAAATTTTAAAATAAGTTGGCTAGGAGAAAATTAGTAAAATTCTCATTATAAATATACTTTGAGGAGGAGGAGGAGGGGGGAGAGGCAAAATCCATGTTTCCCCAGATGCAAAAAAGGGTAGTTTTGGCCCTGTTATAGGATCAAACATTATAAAGTTTGAGATACAGTACATTATTGATATCCGTCAGTATTTTACAAATAAATTAGTATGCAATATTCATAAAAAATATGCTTGCTAAGATGAAAATCTACTTTTGTTTTGCCAAAAGGAAGAAAAAATTCCAGTTAAGACACAGTCAAATTCTGAAAGCTTTTATTGCACAATAAATTGTAAAATAGTAAATTTGGTAATTAGGTGCCTCAATGTGAGCACTGTGTATCACATTTTTATTTTATTATTACTTTATATAATATCTAATATTGATGCACAATTTGTTTACATTATTTAAATATATACAAACATGTAAAATATCTTGAAACTACAAGAAATGCAACTTTTAAGAATTGTTAGAATAAACACTTTTTCATGAGATAACTTTTTAGATTGCTTGTTAAAGAGAGGGTGGGGAAGAGTCCCCTTCTCTTTTCAGGGAAAACGAGAGTGCTAGTCTCTCTGAACTACACATTGTTTCATTCATTATTACTTCAGACTTTCAAATATGTGTGGTATTTCAGAATTTTGTTGTATTTATAAGTGCTTAAAACACTGATTTTACCAACTCAACCTCTCTTATATATGGCTGATTTTAATCTATTTTAATAACAATGCTTACATATGTAGTTAAGATCTAAATGCAAATGAAAACATAGTATAATAACAAGACTTAAATCAATCATGCTTTTTTAAATATTAGTTAAAAGGTTATGTAATTTTAAAATTTTTGTTTGAAAATACAGCATTTAGTAATCTTTCTCTATTATTTAAAAAAATGTTTTTTAAAAGTCGGATATCAAAATCCTCCCAAAAAATGCTTTTTAAAAAATTTATAATAATATTGCAATTTGAATTTTACTGTGAGAAAGTGATTCGATTTTTATTGTTATGTAAAAATTTCAACATTTATGTACTACAATTTCATTTTTCATAGATTTATCTGTTATTTCTATTACAAATATTGAATGACAAATAATCACTTTCCTATTCTGATTGTAAATATTAGATTGTTGATGGCAACACAATAATTTCTTTTAAAAATGAAAAATCTATTTTTTCAATTAGTTTTTGTTGCTATGGTAACATATTATTTTTTATTTATTAGTTTAAGTATTATTTGTTTATTGATAACACGACAAATATTCATACAAATTATTAAAATGGCAAAATAAACAATGAGTTTTATGTATTATTATTTTTGATATTTCATTTATTTGACTTTGAATTTAAATATTGTCAAAATAAAAGAGTTTTTGTAGACTAAAATTATATTTTATTTTCCTTAATATATAATTAAATAGTTGCTAAATAAAAAAGAAATATATATATATATATTATTAAAAAAATTTAAAACTTGAAATGTTACACAATTTTGGAACAAATGAACAAAATTCTGTTAAAAATGATATAGCTATTTTCATATGTCTGATAAATGTATCAATACAATTCCAAACAAATAAGATGAATTATTGCATAATAAAAATTTTGAATTCATAATTTAACATGCAATTCAATTATCCGAATGTACTATTTTCTTTTCAGAGAATAATGAAATTGGCTGAATTCCCCAAAAAAGCATTATGACATAAGGTAAAATATTCTATATTTTATGAGAGATTCGAGAAAATAAAACCAAAAATTATACAAATAATTCTGATTACTTCATCAATATAGCTACCCAATTTCAAAATAAAAAAAAATGCTTCTTATGAAAGTTATTGTGAGAAACATTAAAAACCTACTACTCTCTTCATCAAGTTCTGTCTGTTTTATATACATATATAACTTCAGCAATGGTCTCAATCCTTGTTTCACTAATTATTCAAAGATTATTATTACTATTATTTCAGATATTGCTGTATCAAAAATATTATTAAAAAATAGAATTGAACTTTAAATAAAAATATCATAAAGTTACAGAATAAAAAACTACAATGGATTGTTAATTATAAGAGAAAAATTCATGTTTGATAATTTTTATGCATTAAAATAGCTGAATGTACTCAAATAATTCTGAAATCTACTATTATATTTTAGAAATGCATAGACAGAATTTAACAGAATTTCAGATATTTCTCTTATATTTTTTAATTTTTTATGTTAATTTAGAATTTATTTCTAATAAAATACAAAAGAAAAATAATGATTAAAAAATTGAAATATAACAACCAACACACATTAAAAGTGAACAATTACACATTGTATTGTTTACCTCAGAATTAAATATGGCATCAGTTTATCTATGCAGATAACACATTTCTGAAAGGCAGAAGAAAATTCCAACACAGAAGATTTATCCTAAAAAATAAAACAAATAATCTTAAGTGCAATTTTTTATTTATTATTCTGCTACTTCAATATATTTAGTTATCTGCATTGAAACTTTATAAATGGAAGCCTTACTTGTGAAATTTTATTTTTGCACTTCGATTCAATATCAAAAAAAAAAAAAAAAAAACTGCAATTTTTTCTTTTTTTCTTTTTTTTTCTTTTTTTTTTTTTTTTTAGAAAAAAAAAAAATTGCATGCACTCCTGGCAAAAGTAAAAATGTAATCATTTAAGACACTTAACATCTATATTATAAAGACAAACTTGTTCATGGTGGCAATAACCTGCACTATAATTTCCACTTTCATATATACAGAGGCGGATTACCCATTAGGCTGAATAGGCTGAAGCCTAGGGGCCCACAAGAAAAGGGGGCCCGGTCAGGGCCCTAGCTACGGGGGCGCTATGGGCGTCTCAGCCCCCCCCCCCTCCTCCTAGAAAAGTTTCCAAGGTCACTCAATGAATTTCTCTTCCGAAAATTCAAATGAAATTCTGTTCAAAAATCTAATTTAGTTTTGAGAACCTTTCACAGTTATGCAGAATTACTAAATTGTATCTAAAATAAGTGTTTCAACACTCCCTCATCCTATTTGCACACATGACGCTAATATGATGTTTAATTTTTCACCAGTTATGCACTCAAAATTTTCATCAACCTGTACTTTTCTTAGCATAAAATGAAGTTATTAGAACAGTTTAATAAGAAACATAGTACCTACAATGTGAATATGCACTAATTTATCTTTCTGCGTCAGAGAGAGAGAAAAAAAAATATTAGCCCCCCCCCCCCTCCCTGAAGTTCACTTCTAGCTACGGCCCTGGGCCCGGTGCTAAAATTTTCCTAATATAAAGAACAAGAAAATATTCTTTTACACTGGTCGGAAATTAATATTTAATACAAAAGACAAAAGGTGTGCGAAATTCTTTGTCGTAATCATTCATATTTTTATTATCAATGATTTATGAGTTAATGAAGCAAGCATGTGTTTTAATTTTTCCAGTATATACCTCTTTGAAAGAGTGAAAGGGGGCCCTAAGAAAGTCAAGCCTAGGGGCCCGGATGGTAGTTAATACGCTTCTGCATATAAACCGTCAACTAAGGCTACTTTGGGCCAACTTTTCTTGGTTCCACTCACATTTCCATCATAAAAAATATTACAACCTCTGACAAAAAAGTTTGGTGAGTGAATTCAGAACTGCCGGTCTGGCAACACTGAGGAAACAAAATGCTGTACCTGCATAGAGGCAAGTGTTGACCATCTTCCCCAACCGTTGTTCAGTTGAGTGTCGTTTATGTTCTGTGTAAGACGTGTTTTACAAAAAGCTTGTTCATGTGTTGGTTAAGAACAGGAAAATGAATGAACAAAATATCATTTTAAAGTTTGGTTTTAAGCTTTGCAAGACACCAAAAGAAATTCATGAGGGGTGGTGCAAACTGAACATCCACCATACTCGCCAGATCTCAATCCTCCAGACTTCTTCTTACTTCTACGACTCAAACTTTCTTTGAAAGAGATTTGACCATATTGCTGACATCCAACGAAACTTGACAAAGCTTTTGAACTCCATCCCAAAAGAAGACTTCTTGCAAATTTCCCAGGACATATATATAGCAGATTTCAGCGGTGCATAGTTATGGGAGGTAACTATTTCAAAGAATGATATGGTAACTTTCGTTAATATTTCATCTACATTAATGCAGGGGTGCAGAAAATGTTTCTACTCTCAACATTTCTCCCAATCCACATGAAAATTTTCCCCAAATTTTAAGTATGCTATAGATAAATGCTGTAGTACCGTAGATATAAAAAATTTTCTAATATTTCTCAACTTATGTGCGAGTTATATGTCAGGGATGATTCTGAGTAAAAAAAAAAAAAAAAAATCAGAAATTCACAGCAAATTTTCTGAAAGGTTACAGCATGGTGTGTGTGTGGGGGAAATCCACCCCCTGCACTATGTTTTCTTTTTGAGGGCCTTAGATGAAATTTAGTTTTCTAGCAATCTTTTGATGTAATTTGTGGTTAATGCACAATCTTTTGACAAGTTTTGTTGTTATTTTGCCTTACTTTTGAAGAAATTCACGGTTATTTCTTCCTCTTTTGACAAAATTTGCCATTGTCTTGTGTCTCTTTGACGAAATTCGTGGTTGTTTTGCCCTTTTTTAATGAAATTCACGGTTGTTTTGAAATCTTTTGACGAAATTTGCAGTTTTTTTGTGATCAATTTGAAGAAATTTGTGTTTCTGTGATTTTTTGATGAAATTTGCATTTATTTCGCGATCAATTGACGAAAGTCACGGTTTTTTCGCGATCTGTTTGAAGAAGTTCGTATTTGTCCTGTGTTTTTTTGATGAAATCTGAGTTTCATTTCGCAATCAGTTGATGAAATTAGCGGGTTTTTTGTGATCTTTTTCTTTGCATTTTTTGCAATCTTTTAATGAAGCTTGTGGTATTTTTCTCCTTTTGACGAAATGCTCAGTTGTTTAGCAATTTTTTCACGAATTTTGTTGTTTTGCAAATTTTTGATAATTTGCAGTTGTTTTGTGATGTTTTGATGAAATTTGCATTCATTCTGTGATCAGTTGACGGAATTCGCAATTATTTTACAGATCTTTTGACGAAATTTGCGGTTGTTTTGCGATCTTTTGACAGGGGGGGGGGGTGGGGGTATGATTTTTTTTACGAAATGTGCGTTAATTCCGCAATCTTTTTTCGAAACTTGTAGTACTTTTGTGATCTTTTGACAAAATGTTCATACTTTTCATGATTTTTTGATGAAATATTTGTTCCCTTTGCGATCTTTTGATGAAATGTGCATTCTTTTGACGAAACTTTGTTTTTTCGCTATCTTTTGACAAAATTCAAGGTTATTTTGTGATGAAATTCGAATTTTTAGACAATATTCGCAATACGTTTGCGTCCTATTTTCAGGTTGATGACCCTTTTTTTTTTTTTTTTTTTAATTTTTGGAATCGAAATTTTTGGCAAATGCAGAATTGAATCCTTTTTGACATATGGTACATATTATTCTAAGCTATATTTTGTGAAGGTCGCATATGGATCCTTTTATTTGTAATGAAATGTTTCTACTTCAGGGAATTATGAAACTCGTTAAAATATAAATCAATTGTATATGTTTCTGCAAAATTTCCACCGATCCTAGATCACCAGATCGGACATATTCTGCACCCCTGCTTTAATGTTACAGAACTATTCACCAAACTTTATTGTCAGAGGTTGTATGTATGATTTTCCAACATCAAAATTGAGTTGTAAACAATTAACATGAAATAATGAAGAAAACTGTATAGTTTTAAAGAGAAAATTTATTATTTTTTAACTATTTTAAAAGTTTTAGAACAAAGTAGCCCTTGCTGGGACTTCTTTGGTCCATTCACTTAGTTTCATATAAAATGATCACACTTCATATGTAAATTAATTCATTTCTATTGAAAACCCCTTGTAATAGCATCTGCTAATGAATTAACACTGCAAATTTGATAAAAAAAATGATTTATTTTTTTTTAACATTTAAACACAATAAGCCAATTGTTAAAAATTAAAGAAACAAGAAAAAATTTTGGTCATGATATCCTTAGCAACTGAAACAAAAACAATGTAACATTTTCCTAGTAATATTTGAAAAAAAAATGTCACTTAAAACATTTTTAAAGAGATTTGCTTGTATAAAAGGCATTTCTAAATAATTGGAGCTATTTTCAGACTAAAAAAGATTTGGTACAAAGTAGTCCAGAAATGCTAGTTTTTATGTTACCTTTATGAAAACAAACATTTCCTGTAAAAATAAAATGATAAAGGAAAAACAATGATCACACATGAGTTGCAGATTACTAATGGTAATATTTTGACACTTACCTTACTTTTAGCTCTTATCTTGATTGTTTCACTATAGAAAATTTGGAGAGTTAAAATTTACACACGAAAACAACACATCCAGTGTTGCCACTAAAAAAATTTAAATTACCCCATACTATTCAAATATCCTATAGTCTATAGTAGGATATAAAGTATTTTCCAAAGGCCAAAAACTCCAAATTATCTTTTTTTTTTTTTTTTTTTTTTTTGTACATTACAAAGAATAAAAACTTTTTTTATGGGATGGATCAAAGTATGCAAGTTTGCATTTAAGCATTGCATACCTTTTTTACAACATCTAAAAGGACAAAATTATCTTTCAAATAAAGTTAGTTTAAAAACTGTAACTTAAAATAATTGATTTTAAATGATTTTCTAGCATGAATTTTTTAAAATCTTATTTCAACAATCAATTTATTTGTAATAATTTAAACTAATATTTGTATCTTTCACATAAAATTTTCTTGGTGTTATGATGGGCAATTAAAAAATAAATCTAATATATAAAAAATGAAATTTGTCTGTCTGTAATTTTATACAAATTCACAGTTTGGAAACCAGAATTATGAAATGTTATATATATATGTGTATCATTAAAACATGGCCAAGGCAACTAAAGTAATCCGGAATCATAATAACTTAGAATTATTTTTTAATTAATAAAAACCCACTAATTTAACAGCATTTTCCTATCAAATTAAAAAATTTTCATGATAGCAGTTGCCAACAATTAAAAATCCACAATAAAATTCTTACCACAGCAATTACTTTTCTATGTAAGATTTCCACATGAAAAATTAAAATGAAACAAATAGTTTGATGAATTTAAAAAAAAAGGGAATATTATATAATATTTGAAATAGAATGATTTTAGCAGGGGAATATATAATGTCATATGAATTTAAAAAATATATATATTGAAACCACATAAAAACCCAATTATGGAAATATTGGTATATTTTAACATTTTGGGGTTCTCTCAATTTGTTTTTGCTCTTTTTAAATCTATTTCATACATACACATATGTGTGTATACATGTATATTAGAATTTCTATAAAAGTTTGTGTCCCTAAAGCTCATTAATAACGAAAAACTGAAATAAAGATTTCAGATATATTTAAAAACAAAATTCATAGAATTTTTCTACTTGCCTGTTTTTTTTTTTTTAAATCATGAAAAAAATATTTAAATAACAAGCTATTCTGAAACATCTTTTCATCAAAAGGTTTTGAATGTCAGTCTCAATTCAGATGACAGATTATATTTACTAAGTAAGACGGTAATGTCATATGGATTAAATGAAAGAAAAAAAAAAGTGAAAATTACGTAAATGAGCAGGCAAAAGTTCATTATTCAAAATTCATTTTTTAAAACAAACATTCTTATAGTTCCAGACAACATCGGGTACTTTAGCTAGTAAATAATAAATACAAAAAACTTTTTAGCATTTTCTATTAAAAATGATTTACATGTATGTTATGTATATTGAGCAGTATGTTTTGTAATCTAAGTGAAAGCATTTTTTTTTTTTTTTATGACGTTTTACCTGCAATAGCATTGAAACAATGAAAAATAAGCTCAAATTTATATAAAATCTGGTCATTATGACACATGATGCTAAAACAAAATGGATAAAAAAAAGGAACAAGATAAATCTATTTCAATAGACTAAACATTAATTGTAACTACTATTTTGAAAATAGAATCAAGTACAATTTTACATTTTGTAATTAGTAGCTCATAGCATTATGAATATTGGTTCAGGATTCTGAGGATTGCTACACTATTATTGCTTTTATGATGAGCAATTATTGAAAATTACTGAAATTGACAGGTTTTAATTACTTAAGGCCCCTGTCCTCGCTCGAGGAAATGCTCGCGAGCTAATGCTATTCCTATGGGGAAGCATTTTTCTAATAACTCTTTCGCATTTTGACATTTTTGAATAATTTTTTTTGCATTGGATAGCTGAGGTGCATGCCGATTGCGCACCTTTTTTACTTTTTCGATTTTGGTTGCAGATATATTTTTTAAAAAGCACTTTCAGTTTCGAAACCGGTTTTAAAAGTGAAACTAACTTTGTAAAAAATATCTGCAACCAAAATCGAAAAAGTAAAAAAGGTGCGCTATCGACATGCACCTCAGCTATCCAGTGCAAAAAAAAAATTATTCAAAAATGTGAAAATGCGAAAGAGTTATTAGAAAAATGCTTCCCCATAAGAATAGCATTAGCTCGCGAGCGTTTTTTCGAGCGAGGACAGGGGCCTTAAAACAAACTTTCAGAGATTAGCATTTCCTGTTGTTGAAAATTTCTAATGATCGGTATCAGCAAATGCAAAAATTTCTGCTGACACATAATTTAATCAAAACACAGACAAATAATTTAATTAAAAGTCATTTCAAAGCTGAATACTTGCTTTTGAAACTAGCTATGTTTAAAATCTTGTTTTAAACATTTCAAAGAAATAATCACACTTTTATTTATTTTAATACATAAAAAAGGAGAAATACAAGTGAAAAGTGATGCCTTTGTAATACTTACATACCAAAATTCACTGAATGTTAAAATCTAACATGAATTATAAAAAACCTTCCATTGAATGATTTATAAAATTAACATTATCAATATGAAGCATTCACTAGTTGGAAAAAAGAACATGAATACACATGCATACATACTGTTATGAATGTTGAAAAAACACACATAAATAATGAACTGTTTTCTGTATGTTTTATGCTTACAGTCAGTCACATTTAAAGTTTACTGACACATAAATAATTAACAAGTTTATGGTGGTTCTCAGAAAAGAAAAAAGTAAGAAATAAATTACCCATGTTAGAGATTCATCTTTAATAGCACTTGTAATACTTTCAAAATTTCCTGGAATGCTTTTCACATGGGATATGCTATCACGTAACTCTGATTCTAACTAAGAAAAGAAGCTTCATTAAAGTTCTGATGAATCAGGTTATAAATTTATCATCAATACAATATTTGTAAGAGTAAAATACATAATTATCACTATTAAAAGTGGTAAAGAATAAAATAATATGTTTTCAAGTACAGATTGCAAAACAGTTTAAAAAAGGAATTAACCACAATATTTTTCATAATGGTAAGTGAAATTGAATATTTGTCTAAACAGCATAAAATAATTTGCACATTTTAGAAAATGCTAAAAAAAAAGAAAAAAAAATAGCATTTAATTCAAAATTATGATAATAACTTTTCTCCCCCTATGTCTGATGACAATTAACATCATTTTCCTAATGTCCAAATGGTCTGCCTTCAGTATTTTTGTTTTAGACTGCTGTTATCTACTAAGATAGAAAGCAAAACCATTGACAAAATGACTTTATTTCATTTAAAGTTTTCCAATTTTTAACACTTTATACACATCTGCAGATGAGCTCATAATAGAATTTTGGTCTATCTTTTTTGTATTAATTTATAATGATGTAAAAATCCTGTAAATTTTTGAAATTGTTGATTCCCCCTCCCCATTCCTCTTTTTCTTCTTTATTTCTTAAAAAAAATTGACTTTTTACAACTAAACTTTTCTTGCAGATTTATTTTGTTAAAAGATATAAAATATTAAACTCTTTAAATTTGTGTACACTATATTTTTTTACTCTTTACAGGAATACATAACAAAATGAAATAAATGCTTTTCCTAGTAAAATTTTAGCTTTTCAATCTGCAAATGTTCACAATAGCTTTCCTTTCTCAATTTAAACCCAGTGTTTTTAATATCCATTCAACTGTTTAAATGTTCATTTTTATTGAATTTCCTACGCTAAATTACCTTTAAAAGTAGTTTAAAAAAACATAAAAATTATTAGAAGTTTCTAAATACATATATTGCATATAATTAAAATACATATCTTTCACTCATTTCTTTTAAAATACATAACAATAATATGAATAACTGCAATAGCATTTTATTTCAACTTCAAAGTGTCATTTCTAAATCACACATAAAAAAACTACTACAGGCAAAAAAAAAAAAAAAAAAAAAAAAAAAAAAAAAGAAATCCTGTTATGGAGAAGATTTGTCTTATGATAATTTAAAAGTAAAATAGAATTGAGTTTATAAAACTTTGCTTTTAAATGAAAAACTATTTTCATTAGTTGGTAGGCAAATGATGTCAAAGGCATATTAATGCTACAGGAGTTAAAATAGTTAATGCATGACAGTTTTTGAATTTTTATCAATGAATTTTCAAAAATGAATGACTCACTACACATTGTTTACATTTGTAAAATTAATTGTAATTTCTGAAATGCTTGTTCGTCTATATTAATAATTTGTTGTTGGTAGCTGGTTATTTTTAATTTAAAACTTAAAACATTATAATTGTATGTTTTTTATTTTTTTTTTATTTTTTATTTTCTTAAGGTTTAAGAGAAAATGAAGAGAATAGATGTGAAACAACATAGATTATTTCCCTAAGTTAAACAAATGCTTATTTATGTCATCTGAATGATGGCTGCAATGAAAGAGGCAGTCTAACAAGAATTCTGAGGGGCACACAGAGACATGGTTTCATATAAATAGATTTAAATACTTATTTTTTGTCTATGGACAAAATTTCACCAATTTTCAATGAAAATTTCATCATTTATATGAAATATAATATTCTCTCATTTTTCCAACTATTAAATTGTGTACCCATCACGTGTGAATTCTGAGGGGCACACAGAGACATGGTTTCATATAAATAGATTTAAATACTTATTTTTTGTCTATGGACAAAATTTCACCAATTTTCAATGAAAATTTCATCATTTATATGAAACATAATATTCTCTCATTTTTCCAACTATTAAATTGTGTACCCATCACGTTGTGTACAAGGTGCTGGTAGATAGTTATTTTTTCCAAACAATGTTTTTAGATTCAGTGAACTGTCCTTGGATCTTTATCTTACATCAAAGTAATAAATAAGCATACCAGAAGTCAACAATGGCTCCATTGTTGCCACTTTTATTGTAGTTTTTGTTAAATAACAGTGAAAAGTGGAGGTGATGCTGCTTTCAACCAAAGGTACTTGAATGCATTCAGACTGATTACTAATGATTGATATGCAATATTTAAATAGTTCTGATTGGTTCAGTCATAACGAACTTTGACAAGTGAATATTCTGGAAGACAATGCTTTTAAATCCATCTTAAAGTATTAGACAAAAATTTAATTCTTATCTCACCTTTTTAATGTTTAAGGATGAATAGAAACAGATAATTGTTTAATATGTTGAGTAAAATATATATATATATTCAATTACATAATTGATATGAAATTGTTATTTTATGACCGATTGCAAAAATGTTAATTATTTCAAACAAAATTTCATAAAATAAGTGAAACAGAAAAATAATTAACTTTTGGTAAATAATTTTGGATATTGATTATGCATGTGGCAAATTTGTTAGAAAAGAGTTCGAATTTTCTAGTGTGGAATCTAACTATTAATTAGAAATGCATATTTTATGAAATCATTGATTTATTGCAATAGATAATATAGATTAACACCACAGAACAATTCACAGATTCTATAAAACTGAAAAGAATAACAAATAGTTAACATGCCAAAATACAGAAATAGCTTTCAATGTCATTATAAATGAGCATAGTCGATGTATTATAAAACAGCATAATCAACATATTTCAAAAGATCATAATCAGCATCTCTAAATAGAAATATCACAAATTTTTTTTAAAACAATATTCTTCACACCTTTAAACAAAAATAAACAAATGCATGCTTACAAACAAAAATGAGTAAATAAATAAACACATGGAACAAGCTAATGCAAGAAAATAAGAAAAGAAACAAATTCTTTTTAAATAACTGTTTGAAGAATTATATCTTGAGGATTAGAATCTAACAATAAATGCTAGATATGAGCAAGAAATTGCAATATTAGCTATACATATACATAGAACAAACAAGATATAATTTTATTTTTCCTTACTCTAAGAACTATTTCTTGAAGACTAGAGTCTGATGAAGTTGAGCAAAGTCTTTGAATAAGGAATGTATAAAGATCAGATAACTGGCGACAGAAGTCTGATACTAATCCATGCATCTTTAGCATAAGTGAACACAGCTTCTCATGTTTCTTTCGTTGCAAAACAGGAACATTAAGGTTGTTGTAAAAATTTTTACCTAAGGGGGGGAAAAATTGATACACAATGTAAGAAACTGCATATAAAATTTATAAATGTTCATATTTAATAAAAATATTATCTGTGCAGCAGTTGTAAGAGTTAAATTCATATGAAAAATTTCTAATGATAGATAAAAATTAAAAGAGAGGAAAAAAAAAAAAAAAAAAACTAAGTCAACAAACTGAAGTTAATAAACTTTACAGACAAAAATTAATAATTTTTACAACAAATAACAAAAATAAATCAGAAAAATCACTCTATTCTAAAAAAAGTAACTAATGCTGTCATGTCATCCATGTTGTAAATAGGGATGCACCGAATATTCGGTATCTATTCGGTATTCGGCCTATTCGGCCATGTTACCGAATATTTGGTTAGGCCGAATATTAAACTATTCGGTTAAGCTGAATATTCGGCTTGGCCGAATATGAAATTATTCGGCCTGCCGAATATTCGGTATGGCCGAATATCAAAGTATTCGGCCATAGTATTCGGCCATTCAATATTTAATAAAAACTTTTTAAAACTTTTCACTATTTCTACTTTTAACTGTCAATTTTTTAATTTATATTTAAAACAATTAGAAACAAAATCATTTTTAAATAAAATAGAATGTTTTTACATTATTTATTTGCTGTTTGTAAAGTATAACTTAAGAAAATTAAACATGAGAAGGATTAAAATGGTGATTTATTAGGATTCTCCTTTGGAATAAATTATGTGCAGATACAAGTTTCTAAATTTTGTTTAGTAAATAATCTGTTTCTTGCTTTCTCCCAAATAAAAGTCCTTTAAAAGAAAAAAACAACTTTTCAGATTAGTAATAGCTATCAAGGCAGACAATTTTTGTTCATGAAACCATAATCATAATCAACTTATTGAGTCATAAGTACATTGTATTTCATCTCACTCTAGGTCAAAACTTGTGTGTTCGTTTATTATATTAACAATAAATAAGATAACATATTTTCAACTCACATGCTTTGATTTCTGTAAAATATGATATGATGGGAAGGGTGGAAAATACCACCATTCATAAGAAAAAAAACTATGAGCCAAACATGCCTTTATTCAAAATTAAGTTGAAAGTATTTGTACTTTATATTGAAAAAAATTTGCCTTGAGTTATTTAAAAAGGACAATTATCAGACTGTAAAATATTTCTTCGGCCATTTTTTCATTATTTGATTTTAAAATGTTTGTTTTGATTCATAGAAAATTTTATTAATTAAAGCTTCATAATTGTGCTTCTTAAATAACTCAAGGCAGATTTTTTTTCAATATTAAATGTTCTTCAAAATGTAAGCTTCTTTTATTAAATATTATGTAAAACTGTTTTAAATAGTAACATTTTAATACCTTTAAATTTTAAAATATAAAAAGAATTTGGAAAGCCGAATATTCGGTATTCGGCCGAATAGTTAACTATTCGGCTGGCCGAATATTCGGTATTCGGCCCAACAATTACAATTCGGCTAGCCGAATATTCGATATTCGATTCACCATTCGGCTGAATATTCGGCATTCAGTATTCGGCCAAAATCACTATTCGGTGCATCCCTAGTTGTAAATGAATTTTTTGAGACATTAAGGTTTTATTTTATTTTATTTATTTATTTTATCATTAAGAAAATTACTGCATGCAAAAATATGAAACTAGTAGTATTTTATAGAAATGTTTCATCAACATACTGATACAAAAAGTTTATAAATGAAAAATTGGTTTTAAAAAATATGCAATGTTAAAGTTGGTCAAAGTTGTTCCATTAGAAAAGTGTTATAGGAGCAAAATCCATACATAAGAATTTAAACAATTTTAGATCACAAGACTAGAGATTGTGTAGATTGTAGAATTTTGTGGATTTCTTGTCATTACTTTGTTTACTTTTTTTTTTAACGGAAATTTTAATGTAATAATGTAATTAAGATTATAATATAACTTACAATATAGTAAAATGTTAAAATAAGTAATTAAAGTTATAAAGTAAAATAATGAAAAATTGGATAATTTTAAAATAATTAAAAATAATTAAAATATTAAAAGTAAAGGTAAAGTAAAAAAAAATTTATAATTGAATATGCATAATAAAGATGATATATATATATTTAAATTATTCATATTATTTGTTTCATAAAGACGCCCCATTAAAGAATTTTTATTTCAGATTTAGTCCGACTTAATAACTAAAAATGCTTGATTAATACATAAATATAGTTGACATAAAGGTTTTGATTATCAGTGATATCAGCAATATCTCAATTTTTTTTTTTCAGAAATTCATATTTTTTTTCCTGAAAAAGCAAGACTTCAATAATGTTAAAGAAAATTACATATTAAAATACATACAAAATAGATATAAAAATGTCTAATTTTGTCCCTAGATCTGTGATGATATACAAATTTCAAGCATTGGTAGATTTTAGGAATTTTACAGTATTTCAATTATTATGAAATGAAGTTTAAATTATTTAGATAGTGTTTAACCAATTTAAAACTTACTAGTATCATTAAACAGAACTTTATCTGCTATGATATTTTTAGCTTCTTCCAACTGAAGCTGCAATTCTTCCTGCATGGATGTGATATCTTTCTCTCTATAATTGAAAACAAGAAATAGTAATTTTTGTTTAAATATTGATAAAAGATGAAATATAATTAGCAACTCAACGGGTCAGTTTTGAATCTTTTTAAAACAAAGTAAAAAGATAAATATTAAATTTTACAATATAAGATATGAGATTTTAATCACACCAAGATTTTACTAAGTATAAATTAATCCTAAAGAAATTACAACCTAAGAAAAATATATAAATTAAATTCAAATTACAAAGTAATTTACAAACTATATACATGAATGTAATATTAATAAAGTAAAATATCAAACTATCAACAAAAATCTTTCAAAAAGGTAAAAGTGAACAGAATGATAGGTTTATTTTTATTAATAAAATAGACAAAGAAATTTTAATTATTTTAAAGTAATATATTTAATGAAAATGTAAAGAATTAGATTTTGAAACATGGGCTTTTTAACAAAATGAAAAACCTGGGAGATATTTTTCTTATTAAAAAAAAAAAAAAAAAATGTGTTAGATGTTATAGAAAAGTTTATCCAAATTTTATTTAAAATTCCATACACACAAAATCAAAATTAGGGTGTAAAAAAAAAATCATGATTTTGAGGGGAAAAAAATCAGATATTTTTTAAATTTAAATCGGATTTATATGTATATACAGTTGACTCTCGTTAATTCGAAATCGGATAATTCGAACTAAACATAAAGTCCTGAAATTTTCAATGCAGAATAAAATTAACAATTTTCATTAATTCGAACTCATTTTCTCTTGACTTCATTTAATTCAAACTAACAAGAATTTCGATTTTTCATTTTTCTTATCTTTCTCACAGATTTCAGATAATTTGAATAATTTTCTTTCTTTGATTTTTGTGAAATTTTTTCCGAACGAGTATACATATAATACAATGCATTTGATATCCACTTTCTCAGAGCCCCATCTGTTCACTGTCATTTTTCTTCCATCGTGCTTGTTTCTAATATTTTAATTAGTTTATGTATTTATGCATTCTAATTTAATATTAAATCATATTCTAATGATAACAGACGAAATAAATTTAAAAAACACTATAACATTAATTCCTTTGTAATAGTGCCATATTAAGCATGTTTTATTTCATATTTTCCATAATTCGAACATTTCTTGTGGTCCCAATGAGTTCGAATTAACGAGAACCGACTGTATATATATAAATCAGATTTTTATGATTTTTTTCCCGAGCATTAAAATATTGAATAGATATCAAGAGTTTTGGGTTTCCAAAAGAATTAAACCTCTAATTGCTAACATAATCTAAGTTTTTTTACACTTTGATTAATAAATTTTTATTAGTTAGTTATATATAGTAATAAAGAGAGAAGTTTGTGAGTGTGTGGATGATGTTCTGAAGAGACTGCTGCATGTAGATCTATAAATTTTGACAGAAAGGTACATCTATAAATGAAGTTTAGCACTTTGAAGCTTGATTTTTTAATTAGGTTTTTTAAAATCTAATTTTTATGCGATTTTTAGCGGGTTTTTTTAACGTTTCAAGGTAATTTTTCCACATTAGTAAAGGAATTATGGTTTCGTTCTTTTAATCCAATATAATATATTTTGTCGTCTTTTCAATAAAGTTTATTCAGAATTTATACAGCAATTTTTTTTATTTTTAGCGAATTTTTAAATGAGATTTTTAGTGTTTTTTAGTTTTTGCAGATAATTTTCTGATATTGGCAAAAGGAACTTTGTTTCAAACTTTTAGCCTAATTTATTACATTTCGTCTGCTGCAATTTCTGAGTTTCAGCAATTTTCAATGCAATTTTTAGTGATTTTTTGCATTTAGTTTCAATTTTATTATTATTATTATTCATGAAATATTTCTGATTACAATGTTTTACCCTATTAGAGTAAATTCTGACCCCTGCAATGTTTTAATATTAAGTTAATTTTTAATGTGATTTTTAGATTTTTTTTCCGAGTTCTATGGCAATTTTTTTGACATTGGAAAATGAAGTTTTGTTTCAAACTGTTAGCCTAAATTTTCTATACAAAAAAAGAAAGTAAGGATTTGAAAATAGGCCAAATGATTTAGAAATGAACCAATGAAAATCTACATACATGCCAATGGACCAATGAACATCTGCGTAGATACCGTGAAACTGTAGGGGGTTACCATTGGGGGGACCAGGTTATGTTGCCAAATGTCATCAAGTTTGTTGCCAACTTCACAACATATCACCAAATCTGGCAACAAAAATTACTCACCGAAAAAGATGCCAACTTGGTGCTATTTCTGGTACTTTGCCAAATTTCCATAGACTCTCATTGCAATCTAATAGGGTTGATTTTTGTTAGCATTTTTAATTTTTTTTGGAGGGAGGGAGGGCAATAAGAG
Source organism: Maratus speculifer (assembly GCA_964019185.1). NCBI lineage: Eukaryota > Metazoa > Arthropoda > Arachnida > Araneae > Salticidae > Maratus > Maratus speculifer. The sequence continues at coordinate 280,880,354 of OZ025298.1, read as the reverse complement.
TTGTTTAATCAAAAACTTGAACCGTTGAAAATGTAATAGGTAGTATTTTTCATGAAATCTACCAAAAAATGTCAAAAGTTCAGTTACCACTTTTTTTTTAAGGGTAATTTCATCAAATATCCTAAATTCTAGCTTAATACTGCCACCTCCTTGAGTAATATATTTACTGATACTGATAGGTTGTTTAACGGAGTTTTGTTCAGATAGTTTCAATAAGAATAGAGTATGCTACCTGGTGTTAGAATGTAAAACTAAATTAATGCAGAAATTTAAATTTTTATAAACTCACTACACGTCCTACAGTGTTTCCTGACACTAAATTCGGAAAATTCAAAGTTTTATAATTCAGAATACTTTGGTCATAGAAAAATAAAATGCTTACATTTTTACTTGTTAGAGAATTGAGAAAATTTTATAAAACATAAGACTGTAAAACCTCATAAAAATTTTAATTTCGCAACTTTTCAAAAACTAATTTGATATCAATGGTTTTTGGTATTACGAAGAACAACATTCCAAATATTTTTGCAACTGGAAATATACTTCCAAAACTAACATTTTAGAAATTAGTTGTTTTGGTAAATATAAAATACACTTCGTAGATATTCACTTACTTGATTGCTTCTTCTTTCTTGTAATCTTTCAACTCTTTTTCATAATTTTTTAATGTGATCTAAAATATATCAAAATTACACATGAAGTCTGAAAATTATCTAGCATGAAGACATAATAAATAAAAACAAAAAATAGTGTAAAAATAAAATACCTGCATTTTGATTTTATCTTTTTGCAGGGTACTGATTAAATTATCCTGTTCTTGAATTTTTTCATTCAATCTCTTTTCTTGTTCAGTAAGGTCACTTTGAAGCTTTTCAATTGATGAAGACAATTCGGCAACTTCTTTTCTGTGATCCAGGTCCACAGTATATAGCTAATGAAAAACAGAACACAAATTGTTTTCTTTCAGAATTTTGTATTATTCATTTTAGACAGAAAAAGAAGTTAAAAATAATAAAATGTCATGCAAACTTTAAAGTTATGATATTTTATAAAAAATGTCAAGGCTCAATAAGGATAACTTCTGTTTTATGCTCTTAAATATGTTTGGTCTTTTTGGAAAATAAAAACGATTTATGATTCCTAGGTGACACACACAAATTGTATATATTGATACTGAGCAATATACATACTAACAATATAAATTTGCCTTTAAGTTGTAATGTTTGTTCATGGTAACAAACTGATACCAATAAACTAACAAACTGATTTTTATGGTTTATACTGACTCACAAATGAATTCAATAATAATTATAAAGTCTACCGTAAAATACCGTTAATCCGCCCCCCCAAACAAAAAGAAAAATCGTACAATAGTTAGGGGAGGGCGCTTACACGGGATTTTTTCGCGATTGTTCAACAAAATTTTCAGGAATGAATCATCATGAAATGAATGAATTGTTGAATGAATCATGAATTTTTATACTTGAAAAAATTTGGGTTTTTTTTTTTTTAAACGTAAATTCTGTCGAAAGAATGCAGAAAAAAGGAGAAATTAGTAAAAAAAAGCCAAAACAAGCATGAAATCAATTAAAAAAATCTTGAAAAAACGCGCATTTCATCAAAGATTCATGATTCATTCATTTCAAAATGATTGATCCCACTCTCAATGGCCTTTGAGAATCGGGAGGGAGGGCGCTTTCTCGGGATTTTTTGAAAATTTCAAATTCTTTATAAAGTGGGGAGGGGGCGTTTGATCGGGAAGGGCGGATTAACGGTATTTTACGGTATGCCATTATTAACTGAATTTTCAGTTGACAATCTAGAGATGTAAATTTTCCGGAAAAATATAAGTGGCAGAAAAAAACTGTTTTTTTGCCGGTTTTTTTCAGAAAAAAACGGAAAAATTGATTTTTCATGACTGTTTCTCCCAAATAAATTATATTTTCTTAGAGAATATTAAATAATAAACATTTTTTCCCATTTATATGTATTAAATGAAAATTATTTTCACTTTATATTACAAAATAAAAAGAAAGTAGCAAAGCCTGCTTTTAAAAGTTTAGTTTTTTTTCCCACAGCCTAAGAATTTTTATTAAACGCTATTGTTTGTTATATATCATATCTCTGTTGAAATGATTTTTCAGTTACATGTTTAACTACCAATTGACTTAATGTAAAAACTTGAACTAATATGCCTGCAGTTTGGAATGAAATAAATTATGCATTCCATTTACATAAGTATAGTTTTTAAGTAAATTATACTAGTTTAAAGAAATTATTGCAGTTTTGTCATTATTATGAATATAATCCGTATTCAAAAATTCCATTGTTTGTTTAAAAAAATGTATATTTTTACAATAACTTTTTTTTCTTAGAATTATAATTTTATTTCCTTTATAAAATAGGTTTAGTTTTGGTATAGCTTTCCAATCTCAACTCAAAAAAGCTTTGATTTAGTTTTATAATCTAAATTCAAACAAAACTAAGTTTTACTTTGGCTTACTCAGGTCTGCAACTAAAAAATTGCGTAGGATTTATTGACTGTTAGATTTTTACTTACTGAAACCAGAAATTTTTTTAAAGTTTAATTAAATGTAACTTTTTTCTTTTTACCCTGAAATCTGATATTCTATTCTTGAGTAAGAAACCATATTCAATAATGTTTCCACATGGTAATTTTATATTTCTAAGAGTGGAACTCAAAAGTTATGAAAACACAACACTACAAATAGAAAATGCTCACTATTTGAGGAATTAACAAAAGCAGTTACATACAGAGATAAACTTCTACTGTGCTTTAGAAAACTACAAAAATTCAAAGTATAATCAAGAGGGAAAGTATAATTTGGAACATAGCTACTTGCAATAAAATATGTTTTTTTTTTTTTTTTTTTTTTTTTTTGCATTGCAGTTGTACTTTTCTAATGCAAACTGCCCATGTTTTTGCAACTTTACTGTACATTATGGAGGTAAAATGGAGGTCAATTTTAGATTCAACACCTTGAAAAAACATTAAATTAATCAGCTATAACGAAATCTTGAAAAATGCAGCATAGTAGTGCCACCTATAGGGCAATTTACACCAAAAACTAAACAACATTAATATATATCAGAAACTGTCTGAAGCTGTAGTTTGATTAAAAAAAAAAAAAAAAAAAATCGTCCTTGAGGTAAAGCTATTGCGATAATCATTAATAATGCAGCATAGCAGTGTCATCTGTTGAGCAATTTACACCAAAAAGTAATGAGCACGAAGTTATGTCAAAGATTAACTTAATATGAAATTTTATAAAAATACATACATTAGTTTGAGATAGAACTATTGTGGAAATTATGAATAATGCAGCATAGCAGCTCCATCAGTTTGGCGATATATACTAATAATTAAACATCTCGAGTTTATATCAAGGTGTAACTGAACCTAAAGTTTTGTGAAATTATGTGCATCAGTTCTTGAGATAGAGTGCCCATAAAATTTGTCACATACAGACTCACAAAGTGACAGATATTTTCCAAAAACCATCAAAACGTGTTCATGACCTTCTAAAACGTTTAAATACACCAAAAACTGGAAGTCAAATTTTTCAAGAATTCAATACTTACTTCTTGAAAAGATAGATTAAAGTAATAAATGCATACTTCAAAATTTTCTGTTGAATTTTTAATTTTATCATTTCCAGTAATCGGCATATTATTGCAATATTTTTACACATGAATTAATTTTTAAAAAGAGAAGTTGCATTTAATTACATATCTAGATTTTTTTCATGTAATCAAGTTTTTGTGAAATTGTGAACTTTTTGTATATACTTGTACAAAATATATTCAGAATTTTTGAATAAGAAATTATTACTATATTTAGATTCCTATTTAGACATTTTTAATAAAGTTATTTACATACATATATGCAACTTAATAAGATTCAGCTGCTGTATGGCATGAGTTTTTTTTTTCTTCAATCACTGCACTTGTGACAAATTCAATTTGTTGATTAAACTTTTTCTGAAATGTCTATTTTCAAGAGAAATTTTGCAAAGGGTCTTGTGTTTCAAACAAGAAAAAAATGTGAAGGATCCTTTCAAGTCTTCTCAAACAGATTTTTGCTCAGAGATCAGATTACCCACATTAAAATTTTCATGTGAGACACTCAACATAAAAATAAATAAAATAAAAAGTATGAGAATGTAGCTATTACAAAATTTTCACTATATTATTTCATAAAAGAAATTTCAATTTTTCCAGTTCGGAAAAATTGAAAAATAAGCCTTCGGAAAAAAACTTTTTTTTCCCCCAATTTTTCCGTTTTTTTTCCGAGCATTCCCATCTCTAACGATAACTGCAAATTTCAGTTGACAGTCGTAAAATTTTCAATAATGAAGCACACTATAAATAATACGAGTCACTTTATGAATTCTGCATTCATAATAATAAAAGATTTTTATCTAACTGCCCATTGGCAGTAAATAGGAAAATTTATTATGCATAGAGATCTGAAAATTGTGATAAGGATAGCCAACAGCCTTGAATGCACAAAGATTTTTCATTTTTTGATAATTAGCTAACATTATAATTCAACCCCAAAATTAACATGGCCTCATAGATTTAAAGTTATGAAGATCTGTTCCAAATCTGTCTTCTGAGACTTTTTGAAGATCTGAAAGCAGGGAAGAAATGAGAATGGAAAAACAGTGTTTTGTATGTTTTTACAAGTCTACATCATCTTAACAATTAAAATTACAAATCTTGACTATCATAATTTTCCTTTTTAATGATATTATCTATTAAAAGATTATTACCTTTTCAAAAAATATATTTTGAAACCTTTTTTCATGACTTTTTTCTGCATCTTTACAAGTCCACATCTGTCTACTTATTTGAAATGTGAAAAACAAAAAAAATATTTGCTTAATTTGTTGACTTTGATCTGTCTAATGATATCTGTAGTTTAAAAAACTATTAAAATTATCCTTTTAAAAATTTATATTTATAACACCATTATCACATTTTTGTTTTCCCTGCAAATTGAAATTAGCTGTTGGAGGCCACCTTAATACTTACCCATCATAGATATGCATAATATAAAACATGAAAATAAAACACGTATAAGCTATTTATAAAATGCATTGCAATTCCAAAATAACATTTAAACAAATTTAAGTATTTTTAACAAAACGGGATCCTATTGGATTGATTATAATGGGAATCTATGGAAATTTGGTAAAATACCAGAAATAGTACCAAGTTGGTATCACTTTTGGCGAATAATTTTTGTTACCAGATTTGGCAATATATTACCAAGTTGCAACAAAGTTGGTGGTTTTTTTTTTTTTTTTTTTTTTGATGGGATAATCAAATAGTACCGGATTGCGTAAAAGAAACATCCTTATAACTCCAAAAATGATAATCATATTAACTAACAGTTTGTTGCATAAGATTAAGTGTCTCATTTTCAATTAAAATATATCTTTGAAATGAAATTTAAATGAAATACAGAGTCATGGAAAATCGAAGAGTGTGGCAAATACGGCTACAAATATCTCGGCAAATAATTATCAGATTAACTTCCTTCTTTATGCAAAATTTATATTTTTTTATTGTCTTTTATATTCCTTCCTTAAAATAAACAATTTTGAAAATTTTTATATGCCTTTTAACCATTTAAGACCTGATGAGATTTATCCCTTGTACTTATCATGCATTCGGAAAGTAAAATATATACTAGAAACGCTATCTATTGATAAAAAATGATACTTTACTCTGTCTGCAAACCAGAACGAGTGTTCGGTTTGGGTTTTCATTACATACGACTCAAAAGAAAAATTTTAAATGAATCTCTAACCCACACGATCATGCGGGTAGGGTTTTAGAGGGTCTTTAAGGTTGGAATGAATGTTTTGAAGGTCTGAATAAATAATTCAGGATAATCAAGGTTACTCATATTCAATAGTCCTCTTCCAATTATTACATACTAAGAACCCACAAAATTTCAAGTCTCTAATCTCAATTTGTTCAGGAGATTGAGCATTTACAGACACACAGACAAATGACAATTTTTTTCTCCTAAAATTATGTTTTTCAGAATCTCTAATGTCTGAAACATGTAACTTGGTCAATTTTGATTTTTAAAACGATTACAAGATTTACAATATACAACAAATGATGGGAAAGTAACTATTTGCATCTGCTCTACAAATCTAAATAAATAGTAATAAAATTAATCTGGGTATTTTTGTTTTTCTAGCAAATTTGGTTAAAAAAATATTAAACTTAAAAAAAAAAAAAATTAAATGCACTTTTAGATAAAACAAATATTATTGATGAGCTACTATAATAAAAAAAACCATATTTGTAGACCTCTATTTTAAATTAATAAGTTAATTAATTAATAATTTAATTAATTAGTTTCAGGGTTGATGAGGGTTTGCCGTTCTGCCTCTAAAAAACAGTTAATTTGATAGGCTTTTAAAATTTTTTGAAAGATTGAATGATAATAATAATAAAACAGTGGCGATAGCCCTATGAATAGGTATTCATTCTTTTTGGTTTTACGGAGGGGATTTACGGCCGAATGAGCTGTTTTTGATGTCTCTTTTTGCATTTGATTAAATAAGATTATTTAAACATTTCAGAATCAGCTAATTTAAAATAAACTTTGTCAACAGAGTCTTAGTTTCCTGGTATTTTTTAAACAGTGCTATAAGGTAATGGCTGTAAATAAGTGATTCTTAAATGTAACATTTTAAATCTGATGTAATTTTCAACATTACCAAACACTTTTTCTTTTTGTAATATTCACATAAAAATATTTTTATCCATAGAAAAGAAATAACTTCCACTGTCTTATTTTGTTTTTTAAATCTGATGTAATTTTTCTCCATTAATAAGTTTACTATTTTACAATTTTCTTTCTTTTTTAATGTTCATATGTAAATATAGTTTTATGACATAGTTTTCAATATTTTCCCGCTATTAACTCATAATTATTTAATTCTCATTTGAAAGTTTTTTTTTCTGTTTGTAACAGTTATGGGTAAATTTATATTTTTTTTCATTTGAAGGAAATATTATTTTTCATCATCTGGCAACAATTTAAAATAATAACTTTTTCCAAAATAAGTAAAAAATGTCTTTCAAAATGTTGAAAACCTGAATTTAAAATGGAAATAAATACTTAAAAAATGAGTCAAATAAAAAAATAAATAAATACAGTCTGCACACCAGAAACTTCTAACGTATAAAATGAACTAAAAATGTTTAAATTCCTATGCATAGTTTTTACTGCTATAAAACATTTTTAATAGAATGATTTTGACTAACTTTAACATTTATCTTTTAAAATAATTATTTGTTTTAAAAATTGTCTGTTTAGTCAAGTTTATCAAATATTTCTCTATACTAATACTGCTGCTTATTTTCATATTTTTGTGCACAGTAGTTTTCTTAATTTTAACGAAAAAAGACCTCTGGTCACAAAAAGTTTAATGTCAGTGGCAATGATAATGTTAGTTACTTTTTTTTTTCTCTTTTTTTTAAAATAAAATACAGTGATTCATTACTGAAAATCTCAATATCTGCTACATAAGGGTAAATAATTTATAAACATTTGATAATTCACAGTATATTTATTTCAACACTCTAAAGATAAAATAAATCTGTGAAGACTGACTTATTAAAGACTAGAAAAAAAAATTCCATTTTAGACAGGTTTAAGTTTGGGTAGATATTATTCTTTTCACAAGATCATTTTTCCCATTTTAGGCAGAATTCAATTATACATGGGTCATGTTTTTACAAATTTTACTATTTCATATCTGCACCAGATAAAAATTATGAAAACAATTACTTGGATATTAGTACATAATTTTAGTTTATATTTAAAAGGATGTTTTACTTATATTATATTTGGTTTTCATTGTTTTAAAGTAATTTTGAAAAACATAAAATATATATCACCTGCTTGTGAAGTCTTTCATTTTCTTCAATTCGACTCTGAAGTTCAAGATTCAACACATCATAAGAATCAGGTAAAGGTGCCGAATGATTTGACTGATGCTTGGTCTGAATTATATAAAACAAAAATTAATTACTTAAATAAAATTAAAGATTCATCTTTAAAACTCATACAAATAAATGATTTACAAATAAATTATATAAATAAACCATATGAATAAATATACTGTTCACTTTAAAAATCTTACAATATCTAAAACTGAAGTTAAAACACAAGTAAAAAATTTATCATAAAATATAGCTATTCATCACTCTTAAAATGTCTACACATATTTCAAGTGTTTAAATGTATAATTACTAATTATGAGAGCCATAATTATTAAATTATAAATTAAATACATACATATAAATATAAAAAATTTAATTCTATAGACACTGTTTTTAGAATATTATGCACAACTTAATATTGATATGCATTATCTCTTAAAAACATTACCATATTTCAATGTACTGAAAAAAAAGATACAACATAGCTAAAAATATATTTTTTAACTGATGTAAGTTATGATACATTTAAAATTAGAATTTTAAATAATGATAACTGGCTACAATAGGGATTTAGAATTCCATTACACAAATTAAAAAAATCTTATCTAAATCAATGTAACTAAACTTGAAACTAAAATCAAAGTAAAACACATCAAATAGCTTTATTAACTTTCTTATTTTACCTTTGAATGTTTTTGACTTGAATCAACACCTTCTAAATCAGTTTGAAGAATAGATACTCTTTTAGTGAGTTGTAAGTTTCTAAAATTCAGACATTCTACTTCTTGTTCTAATTTACGAATTAATTGATCCTTTTTTTTAAGAGACTCCTATATTGAAAATAAAACATAAATTACATAATAGTGAAAGAAAAAATATGACAAAAGAATAAACAAAAGAGAAAAAATTATTAATAATTATATTATACATAAATTTTAATATAATGGAACATCAATTAGCCAAACTAATAGGTGACCGAGAGTTTTCAAATAAGTGATATTTCGGATAACCAATTATCTTCTATGAAAACATACTAGAGTTATATGAATATCACAATACATTACACATTATCAAAACAAACAGTGATAATAAAAATAAATATGCATGTATTTTAATATAATTTACAAAATTGTACAAAATACAATATTGTATTTTGTACTATGCATGCATTGTCTACTTGTTACCATGCTTACAACAAGAAATGAACAAACTATTGAGGAATAAAAAGATCAAAGAAAATTACAGAAAATCAAAAGCGCAATACTGTTGGTCTACATTTTAAGATAAGAAATCTAAAATTTTCTTTTGCATTAGAGAGGACATGCTTTTGCTTGCTGTTAAACCTTTTAAACATTTTAATGAGAGCAGTTGAACAGAATCACATTTTTCTTGTTGCTGGATCCACTTTGAGGCTGTCTCTAAGAACTGAAAAGCGGTAGATGGTATTTTTCAACTTGTTCTTTGTTATTAAAGTTTTCCTCAGTTTCATGATCTTCTGAAAGAATTGGGACTTCCATGAAAGTAGTAAAAATTTCATCGTCCACCAATAATTGGTGGCTACCAGCATCACATTCAAGCCATTCTTGAATGTTTCCCTGGTCACAATCTTCAAATTCTGAAGATTCTTGAATCAAATCTGTCAGTTTTGAATTCAATTTCAATTTTTCTTACTGGAATACATTTGGTTTTGGTTAACCGGTCATTTACTTGACCGAGGTTCGGATAATTCATACTCCATTATATAATGCCAAAGAACTGACTTATGAGATCAGTGAAATTTAGAAAATCTCAGAAGATGCTGGAATACTGTTTGCAAATTGTTTATAGTATAATAAATCTTATCAGTTTAAGTCAATAGATTAATTCCAGTGGACTAAAAAAAATAGGAAATTCCCATTGTATGATACACTTTATTGCTGCACAGTGAACATGCATGAAAAAGGACTGTTTATGAACTAATTAAATTTGCAACAATAAAATCAAGTAGTGGGATATCAGTAAATACTATCATTAATAATAAAGAAAACATAAGCCAGAATAAAACTGCAAGTGGCTTTAATTATTTATAACAATATAAATAAAAAATTTTCAATCAAGAAGGAAGAATAAAAAGAATTACTAAGAATAAAAAGACAGTGAATTTTTAATAACAGAGTTTGATGTGCATATTACGGACATGAAAATGAGAAATTGGAAAAAAGGCATGAAAAAACACGAGAAACAAATGTCCATCTATGCAAGTGGCCAAACTTGTATAATATAAGAAAGTGTCTTTTAAAACTATTTTTACTTTTATACATCTTATTGGTCCTAGCTTTTTTTCAACTTTCTATCCACATAGTCATTTTCTTGCATAGCACTTTTACAAAAATTGTTAAATTGTATTTTAACTGCCCAGTGGCGTAGCTAAGGGGGGGGGGGGGGGGGCGTCCGCCCCGGGTGCCGAGGCCTAGGGGCGCCAAATTGAGAAAAATTGTTATATATCTATATTGGGCTGGGGGCACAAAATTTCTTGCTGGCCCCGGGCGCCAAAAAACATAGCTACGCCTGCCTTCCTGCATAAGTCTAAGGCCCCATATCATATAATCTCTAAGGGTGCCCATTCTCCATTGGGCAAGTTGGCCAGTGTGCTACTGTGTGGCTTTTGGTTACAACTCTAGGCTTCTGAAAAATAGATAAACATTTGCTGATAATAAATACATCTTTTCTATTAAAAGATCTTTAAAATACAGTAGAGGGCCAGAAATCCGTGCTGTTTGGGAGAGGACGTTGTGCGGATTTTGGGATATTGCGGATTTTAGGCCATTGAAATAATAATTATAAAGATTAAAAATAAATATATAATAAAAAACATTAATAGCAATAAAATATTTTTAAGTTATTTTATTATGAATGAAAAAAAAATTGAAAACAATATAAACAAAATAATTTATTTTTTGAATCATTTGATCAATAGTTGTCTGTTTCAAGACTTTTGAATGTTCTAATTTAAGTTTTTTTGCAAATTATAAATAGTCATTAATTTCTGTTCAGTAACACAATTTTGTTATTTTAAGAAATTGCTTTCGCTTTCAACATGCCTTCACTTTTCCATATTTTAGATATTTCATAGGAAAAAAAATTAGCGTAAAATAGCTTAAATAATGAATAAAATACAAGATCTTGCACGTGATAAAAACAGCAACAGAAATGCTTGTGCGCATCTAATCTTCAGCCCCAACTTTTGCTATGTTCTCTGCAAAAATACACCAGGATCCAGGTAGACTTTTTGTTCATTAGTGAAAGAAGATGACTAATCAGAAGGCTGCATTTTCACGAACAGTGAAAATTGTCCAAAAATGCAGGTTTCTGATTTGTCAAACTCGTTTCACTAATCAGCGAAAAATCTGTCTGATTTCTGTCATCGATGAAAATGTTCTGAATCGATCATTCGCTTTGGAATAACATCATCATTTTTTTTCAACTCCGTTCTTTTAGCGTCATGGAAGAAAGATGTTTACACCTGCAAGCCTGTGTGGATTTCAGACTCTGGCAGATTTTAAGTCGGCGGATTTGTGGAGCTCTACTGTATATACATCTATCCTGTATACTGGAGGGGGGGGGGGAAACATGAATATTACAAGAATGAATATGAATATTGATACCTGTAATTCTGAGGCAGTTGATTGCTCATCGGCTACAGCAGTTTTTAAAACAGATGTCTGTGCTTTTAACTAAAATAAATTAGCATAATGTAATTATTAAATGAAGGTAAACAGTAAAGGAAGTAGATATGCAATAATGAAATATATAGGCATACAGTAGAAGATCTTTATAATGCAATTCCATATAACGCAATTCTCCATATAATGCACAACCTTTCAGATGTAAACAATGAATTTTGCACCTGAATTTCAAGACTGTAAAAAACTGCTACTGTCTGAAAACTAAATTTAATGCATTAGTACAATTTTACCTCCTTAATTTAGAACTTTTAAAGGAAAAAAATTATTATTATAATAAATGTTTTTGAAAATGAGCAACATAATGAATAAATTGGGTCCAGGTGTATCTGGACAATTTTTAAAACGTATATTTAACAAAATGTTGAATGATCGCAATAATAGAAAAATTTATAATCTGAATAAGGAATGCAGTATAAAGGTAATTCTAATGTATTTTGATGTGTTTCAGACATATGTCTATATTTATGAGGTAAATTTGATAATGCGTGATATGTGATCCATATAATGCAAAATTCTATATAACGCACAACCTTGCGTTTTTAGGTTTGCGTTATATAGATATTCTACTGTATTTAAGGAAGTATTAAGATAAAACATTTTAATTACTCAAATTTTAAGAAAAAAACTTCGACAATCATGCATTGAGCCAGTACTTTCCATATTCTTAATCACCCATTTTTTACAATTCGTCTACGTTTTTTCGGTGACTAGTGAGTTCTTATTTTCATCTTTATTCTCCATCCATATACTGAGATGTATAAAGAAGATAGGTACTTACGAAAAATTCATGAATTTAAATGACTCATCAATTTTTTAAATAAATTTAAATTTGGAGAGACAAAAAGAAAAAGAAAAAGCAGACCATTATGAGTGTTACATTTTTTATAAATTTTATATAAAATGTTATTTGTTGCTGTGAAATATTTTAATTAATAATTTAAATTTAATAAGGAATGTAACATTTTTTGTGGATTTCAGTTACTGTTGTTATGATAACAGATTATATCAGATAATAATTTATTAAACATTGTCATTTAAGAAATCTGTGCCTTTTATACTCTTTTAGCTAAATAAATGGTAAACAGTTATCTCTAATTTTGGTATCAGCATCAAATTTGTTAACTATGAAAACTTTTTTTTTTTTTCAATGCATTACAGTGTTAAATTACTTAATCCCTTCTGTATTTTATTGGTATGGAGATAAGCTTTCTAATCAAGATAAATAAGAAAAAACAACTTATTTTATAGGCTGTTGTAATAGTTTGAATTACAATTAATATTTTATACAATAGAGATTTTCAAAACATGAAAAATGAATTTTTTTAGAAATTTTAAATATTATTTTCTACTGTAACAGGTATTCATAAATTTTTAAAATTAATTTAATAATATTGATCATTTCAAGAAATTCGCGATTTTTCTGCACTTTATCAATGAAATCCGCATGATTTCTGCGCCCATTCAACGAAATTTGCAATTCTTAAAAAGTGACTGACGAAATTTTATGTATTTCCATGGTAAATTGACAAAATTTATGATTTTTTTTCCAGCAATCTATGCATAAAAATTGCAGTTTTTTTCCAGCTGACAAAATTTGTGGGCCACAGGATGTGCACCCCCAATGTAATACATATGGCAAAATCCTAGAGAGTCTCAGATACCTCATCTGATAAAGTGGCAGTCAATAAATTTCAGGTTTAGCCAGACTTTATAACCAGAAAAAGCTTGATTAATACATAAACAAGTAATAAAAAATGCTCTGGTTCGCAACAAAAAAGGTTAATATGTTTTTAAGCATGAAAAAATGTTTGACGTGCTTCTAATTGAGCATGAGAAAGGACAAGGGGGTCTCTTCTTGACTGCAGCTGATTGTCAATGCCAAATTTGAAAAAATCATATTTGCGCTTTTCTCATATAAAAGAAATTAGTAACAATTACGATAAAAATATGTAGTGCAAAGACGTAGGCAGAAAAAATAGAGCATAATTAAACATGAATGTAAGGCGAAATAGTACAGAAACCTTAATTCCTGCAGCCTATCATACTGATTGCAGTGCCAGCAAGCATGCCCACAGCGTAGAACTGCACAGAAAACTGATTTGTAGTGCAGTTGCAGTGCAGAGTGAACAGTGCAGTTCACATGTAAAGCAGGATTGAAAATTTAACTAAAAAGAAAGATGGGAAGTTTTACGAAAATTTCTTTTATATGAAAAATCGCAAATATGATTTTTTTTTCAAATTTGGCATTGAAAGTGAGCTGCAGCCAAGAAAAGACCCCATTCTCCTTTCTCATGCTCAAATAGATGCACTTGTCAAACACTTTTTCATAATTATAAACATATTAACCTTTTTTGTTGTTCACCAGAGCATTTTTTAATGCTTGTCTTTTAAATTTTTTGATAAAAACTGAAAATTTTTTTTATATCTTGAAAAGCAAAATATTTGCTGCTGTCAAAATTTTATTCTTGTATTAGAATAATTAAGAAATTTATTGCATTGCCATATAAAATGCATAAAGTCTAGAAAATAAACCAAAGAGTTGAACGAAAAATATTACAGTGCACTCACAACTTTATTCAAAGAACTGAAACTAAATGTTTCGCAATAAAAGAAAATAACCATGTTTATCACATGATTTACTTAATTTGAATAAATTATGTTACATACATAAAAAAAAATTATACTTATTTAAACTTGATGGCAATGAATAAAAAAGACTACAACAACAACAACAAGAAACAATGTTCAACTGGAGTTTAAGATGCAAATTCGATTTTCTCAGTGATCGTCAAACATACAAAGAAGAAAAAAAAAATCTATTTTTAATTTTACCAAAAGGATTAAAATAAACAAAAATTGGAGTTAATCCATCCACAGGATCGTTAGCTATCGCTTCTTGAATTTTACACCTTCATTTTTTTGTTAAAAGTTAAATAAAACACTACAGTAAACTACGATAATTTTTTAATGCTATAATTTTATTCATCTCGTCAAGTTCTATCTTTTGAAAAACAATTACTGTCGTGCGTCAACTGGTTCACCAGAAAATTTCAAAAAGATGCTTGTATTTTCCATTTTTTAAACATATTATACCAAACGCTACTGCGTTTGCTATGATACATTCGGCGAAAAGATTATGGCGACCAGTGATATCAGCAATATCTTCAAATTTTTCAGATATAAATTTATACTTCCTTCATCAGCAAACATGAATTCAGTATTACTATTGATGAAAATTATAAATTAATATACCTATGGAATTGATATAAAAATAATTCAAATAAAGTCAAATTTTGTCGCTACGTTTGAATTGAATGTTTCATTAACACCTGTAATTATGTGTGGATTTTAGGGAGTCTACTGCATTACATATTTGTTTTAATATATAATTCTAGTTAATATGACCAAACTCAAGCTTTTTAATGAAGGAAATCAGAATCTACTTTTGAAAAAATCAACTTTTTGGTACTACTCTCTTATCCTGTTGACTGATTTTGCCAAATTACACAAATCGCGAAACTAATAGCCAAATTATACATATTGACATAATTTTTATTTTAAATAATAAAAAAAACCCCAAATAATTAGCAGAATTTTAATAAAAATACAAAAAGTCTAAATAAAAATCACTTAATGGCGTTTTAAACACGTGTATCATATTTAATGTCATTGAATTGACATTCATGATCATCCATTATTGGCATTTTATCTTATAATTTAGCGATATTATTTTGGTCGATGGGATAACAGAGTAGTTAGTAGGGGGAAGTGGGGTACATTGATACAGTTTTTTTCTAAGTTTTTTTTTGGTGTGAAAAAAGTAGAAGATTCAAGTTTTTTTCCCATGAGGTGACAGCAAAACTTTTGTAGTATGTTATAAAAATGTACAATCATTGTTTTATACAGTATTTTTGCATGTAATTTTAAAAAAATCAAAAAAGTCATTTGTATCAATGTGCCCCATCTACGGGACAGATTGATACGTTTGAGAAAAATGATGACAAAATAATACCAATGAATATTTTTCATAGAAAATGTGTTAGAAAACCATTTTATATTTATTTATAGAAATTCAAATCACCCACAATTTATTTTTAAGCAATACTAAGGCAATCAACATTAAATATATTATGACCTTATGTTCTGGCTGTTCCTTGTCTGATTGTTGGCTGTGGTAACTTTGGCATATCTAGCACTTCAATCCCGGCATTATCATCTTTCTTGGGAAAGATGAAAAAATTACCAGGTTTTCTGTTTATAAATAGGTTTATAAACAGAAAATAAAGGATAATTATATTAAAAATTCTGTTTATAATATAATTATCTTTTTCTGTTGTGCAGTTTGTTTTTCTTACTTAACATTTCTCATGTCGAGAATACTTTTTTTCTCTGGAGAATCGATATAAATTCGAGATTTGCCAGAATGCCGTCCTTTTCTTTTATTAGTTCTACTAGTACTAGCTTTTGGGTAAGTTTGTACTTTTTCTGTTAGCAAAAATACTATAAAATGTTCTAATATAAAAAATAAGAGCTATTTCACTTCAATAGAAATTATTATTAGAAGGTTTTGGTGAAAAATTGTTGGATTAAGGAGTATAGGGTAAAAAAAAAAAATAATAAAAAGTAATGAAAAATGAACTAAAAAAGGATTTAGGTTGTATCAATTTGCCCCGAGATAGAGTGTATTAATGTGCCCCATACAGCCATTTTGAATAAAATGAGTCTAAAATCCAACACTTCATAATTTATCTAACAATAAAAAATGAGGAACTGATAAAGAGTAGTTTCACTTGCCAGGGAGAGTATTCTTTTCGGTTGAAAATACTGGAACAGTTGTATAATACCATTTCAATTGTACAACTCAAATTTACTTTTGACCTACAAAAACAACATACACCCGTCCCATTTCACCAAACTACTGAATCATTCCAAAACTTTCTGTATGTAGTTGAGTGCACTAGCATCACCCTTTTGGAGCCGTTGTGAAACTTCCTGTAATGACCCTGTGAGCGGTAGAGGGGTTGTATCAATATGCCCCATGTATCAATGTACCCCACTTCCCTCTACCCACTTTTTAAATTTATTTTTTTGTGTTCGTCATTTTTGCTTTTAATCTGCAATCATTATTTTTTGGGGATTTCTTAGGTAATTCTGGCTAATATGGCAGATTCTGAGATTTCCAATGGAAAAAAAAAGTTAGTTTAACAATAATTCAAAAAGACTCTGGTCATAATTAAAACTTGATTATGGTTCATCTACTCAGTTTTGGGCACAATTGTATGGAATAAGCCCTAAAATAATGTATGACAAAATAAATAAATAAATAAATAAATAAATAAAATAAAAATTAGAATTTTAAATTTTTATTTAAATAGTGACAGCTTTTTGGTATCGCAAAGGGAAAAACTCCTCATTTTATAATACTTTAACCCTTTGTACTCTCTTGTTGCCACCATGTCAACAACATCTTTCCTTGCAAAATTTGTTTTTGGTACATATAACATAGGAAGATAAAATTTGCCTTATTTAATCCAAACGTTTTTGAAACTGTGCACTTGAAGAAAACTTCTTTTTAAAAAGTGGTACTGAATGAATAAAATTTGTGTAAGAGATGCTAGAGTCCAAAGGGTTTATATTTTTCTAACTTTTTATAATTTTACATAATTATCTTATGTAATAATTAAATTAATAAACTATCTTAATATTTTACATTATTGTAAACATTCAATGTCATTTCCATGAAAACTTTTCATGTCTGTCACACAGCTAAAAATCGTTATTGTCGTTGGCCACCATTATTTTTAAAAAGTTTCCTTCACCCTATTCAATTGATGAGATATCCCCGATAAAATAAGTCACATTTTTCTGTTCTAAAATACTGGTAGCCAAAAATCGATGTATGTGACAGACATGAAATATCTTCATGGAATTAGCTTCATTACAATTTTCGAAGGCTTTACATTCAAAATACTGTTTAAAAAATTTCAAATAAAATCTGCAAAATTCTTGCAGATCTGAAGGAATTTGCTGTAGGATTTATTATGTATGATATTGTGTTGCAATATATTTTTCGTTTGTGCAGTAATTGTGTTTAATAAACTAAAGTAGGTTGTAGGTATAAAACTATAAATGAAGAAAGTTTTTATGCATATTATTTAATTTTAGCAAAGCCTACTAATCACAAAATAATCTGGAGCTGTAGATGTGTGTTGTTTTGCACAGATTTGCATAACACAAAGTGCTAGAAATCAATGGACAGTTTTATCTATTTGATATCAAGAGAAATAAGAGTTAATTGGATGCCTTATATGTTATATTTTTTCTCTGTTTTAAGGCTATTTCCAATAGCGTTTTTACAATTTTACCATATTTTTATGAATCTTTCCATGACACCATTCATTTTTAACAATTATTACAAAATTCGGTACTACTCTGTTATCCTGTCAGCCAATTTCACCAAATTATACAAATTGCCAAACTAATAGCCAAATTATACACATTGACATAATTTGTATTTCAAATAACAAAAAAACAAATAATTAGTAGAATATTAATAAAAAGTTGAAATAAAAATCATTTAATGGCATTTTAAACATGTGAATCGTATTTAATGTCATTGAATGTGACATTCACGATCATCCATTATTGGCATTTAATCTTATAGTTTGGCGATAACTTTTTGGTCGACAGGATAACCTAGTAGTACCCAAAATTCATTACATAAGATTTTAATTTATTTGATATATAAATCATGATGATGATATTTAAAAAAAAAATCCTACTTAGAATATTGACAATGACAAGACACTTCATCAATTTCGCTACATAAAATTACTTACTTTGGAATACTCATGAGCTAATTTTTGATATTTCATTAATAACTCTGAATTGTCTTCCATTCTGAAGAAACTATAAAATAAGAGTAAGACTAAAATTAATTTTAGAGAAAGAGAATACATTTTCAGACAATTTTAATAAATATACAGTTAAATTATGATGTACAGATAAATATGGTACTTTAAAGCTGTTTTAAAAAATTTAGAAAACAGTCTGGACAATAAAGTGCCACACAATAAGATTAAAATTCAGTTCAAAATTCACCTTGATTACTAATTAAATTCATAAAAATACATGTTAGACATTACATGTTGTACATTAGGATATTTCATTTTGTAAGGTTAAAAATAAAATGTAAAATTTGTGCAGACTTTGATACGTCCCAAGTCTCAATGATTAAAAACATAAATACCAAATTTCAAGAAGATTAAATAATATTTATAGATTACACATTTTAGTCACTTAGAAGAAAAAAAAAAAAAAAAAAAAAAAAAAGGATTTTTCAATGTAAATTACTTTTATTGGAAAAACTAGAAAGCAAACTTAAAATAATGCTAAAACTCGATGCTAAGTTTAATAGGTAGTGTGAAAAGCAAAACATAAGTTATACAAATCAACTTTTAATGATGCAATCTCTTCTTTTTTTGTTCATTTGGCGATGACTTTTCTGTGATTCTTGACTGACCCTCAACAAGAATTGTTTTTTGTTCACTTCCTTGACCAAAAGTTTTTATATCTGAACAATTTTTTTTTCTGCAATATCACCGACCACTTTAGAAGCATTCACATGCTTTTTAGAATGTCATTGATGTATTTTATCATGTCATGGATACCAAATAGTTCAATGAACATTTTTGATTTATTAGTATAACGAAATAGCTGAAGTCATTTCTTACAAAAACTAAGTTTATATCCTCTAATCATTTCAATTATTTTTTTTTTTTACACATTTGGTTTCTAAATTTTTATTGATATTTTTCTTATAAATATGAACAAAAATACATTCATCTAAAAAAGCCAAATCTATGTTTGTTTTTGATGGATACCAAAGGTTTCTCTTAGCAACTGTGAGAGCACTGTTTTTGACATTTGCATCTGATTAAATGCTCAGAAGCTCTAGTACATCTAAATAATTCTTCGGAGCTTTTGGACTTACAATTGACTTATGCCAAAAGTGAACATATGAGGCCAATAAAACATGCAACCCGCTTCATTCCTTTCAATTCTCATTGAGGATTGTTCAACTGTTAGGTGAAGAGGGCCAATTTGAAATGCACATACTGCTTTTGGTATCCACCTTGCTTGATTGCAGAGCCCCAGGGATCCTCAAACTGAAATCGATTCCAGACTTACACCTCCTAGGGTACAGGAATGGGAGTTTTAACTCTTGATGATTTTTTATGTTCTCTTGGATGATTTCCGTCGTTTAGGACATTTTGGAAGTAGTTAATCATTTTCACTCACCATTCTTCTAGAAAGTTTTAAACAGTAATTACTTCATCCAGCATTGTTGTGTATGACTTCTTAATCAAGTGAAGCAAACAGACTTTATTAAGTTCCGGGGGGGGGGGGGGGGGGGGATTACACTTTTTGACCATTGAAAACACAAAATCCCAAATCTTCTGGGCAGTATGCATCGTTGCTCAGGAGGAACATCTTTTTGAGCCACCCCTTGAATTTAATATGGCTTCTCTTTACAATTCCTGTAGTTTAGTACTAGATTTAGCAACATTCAAAATTGTTTCTTTCATTTACTTGTAATGGTAAATAAAAACTAAAAGTGCTCATTCCTTTGAAGTAGAGATGCACAACCTGTGGCCTGCGAATCTCGTCAGTTTACAACTAGAAAAAATTTCAATTTTTGTGCATAGGTCGCAGAAAAAATATCATAAACTACATCAATTTACAGCAGGAAAATGTACACAGTCACATAAGAATCACAAATATCATTGATTAGGCACGGAAAATTCACAAATTTCATTGATCAACTACAAATTTTGTCAATGAGGCTCAGAAAAATCACAAATTTCATTCACCAAATTGGTGCCAAAAAAAAAATCACTTCAAAGTGGCAATTATATGACGCCTGTGTCCATAATTCTAAATGGAATGTAGATTTGGAGATTAAGAGAAGTTTATTTTTATTATGATGCTGAGAAATAATTAAATTCTTAAGAGCTTATGCCAAATTTTATTTATATATTCAGAGTTTCCCGCAGAGAGTTTCAGGGAGGCGCTCTGCCCCTCCTGCCCTTTAGTTTAAAAAATAGCGCCCCTCATCCAAAAACTAGCGCCCCTCTTGTTGCTCACTCAAAAAAAAAAAAAAAAAGTGCCCTTCTTGCCCCACATTTGAAAAAACGCAGCCCTTCAGCGATGAGGACGCATAAATTGCATAAAAAATCGCCTACAGAATGCAAAAATAGCTCTTACACGTCCCACAAAATGGTAATTTCGTCAAAAAGTTGCAAAAAAAGTCAAATTTCACTACAAAAAATCACAAAATAACGGCCAATGTCTGGCAAAATTCGCGAAAAAATGGCTAATTTCATCACAAAATCCTCTAAAATCGGCAGTTTTCCTTAAAAGATCGTAAAAAACAACAAATTCCCACCAAAAATCGCGATAAAACGGAAAACTTTGTGAAACAATTCACGAAAAATGGCAAATTTCGTCTGAAAATCACAATAAAACGGGAAATTCTGTCAAAAGATATGCAGAAAACGGCTGATTTTGCCAAAAATTTGTGAAAAAAAGCAAATTTTGTCAAAATATCTCGAAAAGACGGCAGATTTCTTCAAAAGAACGCAAAAAAAAATGCAAATTTCGTCAGACACACACACACACAAAAATTTAATGTCAGAAATGAATTTTTCTGTTCTAAAAACTAATTTTTTTGCTTCAAAATTGTGTTTTTAATGTTCAAAATGCAGATTTTCCAGTTTCACAATCAAGGCGTGTGAAGAGAAAATTGCACCCGGGGCATAATTAGAATTTGAGGCCTCCCCCCCCCCCCCCAACTTTTTCTTGTGACAGTGTTTGTAGTATAAATTTGGCACCCTTTAAATTCCCAATAAATTGGACCCCCTAGGTCGTGCCCGGGGCGACCTCCTCCTTCGCTCCCCCCCCCCCCCCCCCCCCGTTCTCCCCCCTGTTCACAATCCTCTTTTGACAATCCAAAACTTTCTAAATGTGAATCCTGAAAGCACCCGTTTATGAAACAAAAAGAACCTTTTATTCACCAAAAGTATTCTTTTTTTTTTTTTTTTTTTTTTTTTTAAATGGCTTTTTTAATAAATCAGGCTTGCCACTTAACAATCTTTTACCAAAATCGGCCGTTTTTTCGCTATCTTTTAACAAAATTTGCCGTTTTGTCGCGATCTTTCGCGAAATTTGTCGTTTTAGTTAATGACTTTTTTAGGAAAATCTGCCGTTTTTTGCGATTTTTTAACATAATTTATCTTTTTTCTCTTTTTATTCAATTTTTTGGCAAAATTTTTGTTTTTCTCGATTTTTTGACAAAATTTCTGCTTTTTTCACGATTTTTTGAACCGCTTGGCTTTAGATTCAACTCTATAATAGTGCCCTTAAAATCAAAAAGTGCTCTTTTCAGAACAGTAGCGCCCTGCCCCTTTTTAAAAACCTGGGGGGGGAACTCTGTATATTTTTAACAGAAAAGTGGTCAATTGAACAAAAAAGTTCAACTTCTTTTTTTCCGTTTTGCGAGTTAAAAAAAATATTTTACAACTGAAAATAATATTTTTCGGTGGTATAAGCTCAGGTAAAAACAATTAACTTAGTTTTAATTAAAATATGCGGAAATCGACCAGATAATTTTGGCAATAGTTGGTAAAAAGACTTTGAAGAACATTGTAATGAGATATAATTGCATAATTTGTGCAAATCAAATATGATATAAATACTGTAACCAAGAATTTCTTAAACAACTGATAATTCAAATCGCATTGACAATGACAATACAGCATCTTTTACATCAAACGAATAAATTGGAATTAACTTACATAATTTTAAGAATACAGTACTACATTCTGCAACGTTTAAATATATTTTTCATATTTTTAGTAAGTTTTCTTTACTACAATGACTAGAATGGGCGTTTAAAGGGGAACATCACTTCAACATCAACACTTCAATCGATTATTTTGTTGACATGCATAACAACTACGGTTATGCTGAAAATACATAAAAAAAAATCAACATGGGAGTACATGCAAACGTAACGCTTGCAAATGAGCCAAATTGCAATAGGATGACGACATACTTGCAATAGGTCTGCAAATACTCATGCATTTGTAACGCTTGCAGGTAGTTACTCTGCAAAATTGCCCGTCTGCAAAAGTACCAAAAAGCGCATCGATTGCAAACGATTTCGATGAATGATAAGCCAATAAGGAGCAAGAAAGGGTATATCAAATGCAAAGGACATTTAAATCAAACGACAACGTGGTTTTTTGTTTATTTACAAGCTTGCTTTTTGATAGCACTTTGATATATTTACGTTTGCTTAGCTATTTTTTCTAGCCTCTACTTCATACAGTTTGTTTTTATTTTTTAATATGATGCTATTTACATACTTTTATTAAAACACCATTGCAACTTAGTTTTTTTTTTTTTTTTTTTTTTTTTTTTTTTTTTTTGAGGGGGGGGGGGGGGTTACAATTACAATTATTTTACTCTTGATTCTTATTTAAATACTACTATTTACATTTTTGGATTAATTATCATTTTTGTTTACGTGTCTAGAAAAGTTTTATTCCAATATAAATTTTATGTAAAATAAAAAAAGTATATTATATTTTAAATTTAGAATCATGGCTTTTAATTTTTAAATTGTGGTGATGATGATAATAAAAATATAAGAAAATATTTAACTAATTTAATTATATGTGCAGAATATAATTCTACTTAATATGCTAAATGAATATATGTGTACATATCAACACATAAATATTTTTGTTGTTTTGGAAAACTGTTTACTAAACAAATAACAATTAAAACAAATTTATTCAAATGTGCTGTGGGCTATTATTTTATAAAATGATAAACTTTTTTTATCCATATAAAGTCACTAAGTATTAATTGGCTAGTTTTTAATTAAAAAATAATTCATTTAGATATTGTGTTGTCAAGCAATTTTTTCTCAAACAATACTCAGCTTTTAATAACAAAGAGAAATAGATGAGTGTATATGGGAGAGAGGGAAGGGACTTTTCTCAGAGCACATAAAATGATGATATGATGCATAAAAACTGATTCTGTTAATATGTGTAGTTGATTTATAAAAACTGATATAAAGAAAAACACAAACAAAGGGAGAAAGAAGTCTTTACAAAAAGCTTTTCTTAAGTGAAAACAGGTAGCGAGGAATAATAAGCAGCAAAGTATATGTTGCATAGTGTTAATACAGACATTTTTCACTTTTCTATTTTGTCTGGTGATAAAAGATTGATCTCCTTGTATGAAACTTTGAAATAGCCAAATGCTACATTTATTTGGGCTACATCGGCTTTTCATTATGTTGGTTTTTAGAAGTCATATATTTACTAAAATCTACTTTATAACCATATAAAACAATGAAATTGTTCTTTAATCAGTAATAAGAGGGGCACAGCCAGTATCTTACCTAAGGACAGTTTTGATGTGGATCATTATTGCTTATAAAATTATCTCAAATATGTCGCAAATGCATTGCATATAATAAAAAGCTCAAGTAGTCAATATTAATTTAGCATTTAAATGTTTGAATGCTTCGTTAAAGGAACTTCTTCCTTAAACTTCAAAATAAAATCATGCTTCGCACCTTACTTAACTCGCTTTTTCATTTATTTTGTCTGGAAGAAAAGGCTTCTATCATGAAGCATTGAAGTAGTAGTACCTCAATTCTCTTATCTGTCAATGCTTTTGCTTTTTACTAATTTTATCAGTTTTAACCATTTAAATGCCAATGTTCCCAAATGGGAACATTGCATTATTTGTAATACAAAACATATATTTTTCCAACATAATAACAATGTCCTTATTTTTCCTATAAAATATAAGTTTAATTTGAACTTTTGAAATGAAAATATTTATGTTTAAGCATTTATCACAGGTATTAAGGAATATGTAAATTCATTAATTTGCATAAAAAGTATATTATTTGCTTTTATCGTTTTCTCTATATTACTTACATTTGACCGCTAAGAATCTAAATGTTTTTGGAATTTGGAAAAATACTCAAGAACAATATATAATAGCATATAGCAGAAAATAATTTATTATATTTGCATAGATTGTCAATCAATTATCACGTTCCAAAATGCAAACACTGGAATGAAAACAGCCAAAAAAACTGCATAAATATGTTTGTTTGCTATTTTCTAAATTTGTATGCATAGATTAAAACATTTGAAGCTGTAATATAGAAAAAACAGAATTATTATTACATTGCGATATTAATTCGGCGTCTAAATGGTTAACCTTCTGTTTTGAAATTTAAGTAATTTTTAACTATGTTTTTTATATTCAATTAACTTTAATTAAATTTTTGTTTTTCAATGAAAAAACAATTGTTATTTGTTAAGTAATTAGTTTTCAGGGTTTTTTTTTTTTTTTTTTAATCTTTTTCCAGTGATTCAACAGTAAACATAGGTTTGTTATGATAATGTAGAGTAACAATTGCAGTAGATAAATAAAGATGCAAAATTAAAGAGAAAATGATAGCATAATTTCAATTACCAAGTACGTTTGACTTGCATACTGATTATAATTATGAATACTTTAAGTACTTTTAAAAGTAGAAAATGGAGAACCAGTGTTCTTTAAAAAGGATTCTTAGTATTTTTAAACGAACAAAATAACTGTTTTGCAAATAATCTGGAGGTTAAAAAAAAAAAACTGTTTTTTTTTCTTTTTTATCTGAAACAAACATAAATTTTGCACCCCCCCCCCCTCCCTTGCACACAATAACAGTTTACTAACTCTGGTACCTTTTGCTAAAAAAAAAAAAAAAAAGTTTAAAAATATAAATCCTTTTATAATAAATACAATATTTATAATACAATGCTCCCATAAGATTAACATCAGCTTGAATGTTAAGAGGATATGCTAGTTATATGAAGAAATAAGATTACAAATGTTAAACCTATGAGAGCATTCTTTTTAAAATTTCTCACTTGCATAATGATTTTTTTATACATAAAGTTACTTTCATAAATTTGTAAAAAATACTCCCATAGATTTAACATTAGCTTTGAGCATCTTTTATTTCATATATGTATATACATTTTTGTATGAAATGACAAATTCTTCATTTGGTGCCCTCCTTCGCTTTTCATTCTGGCAATCAGAACATGTGCCCCATCTAGTTTCATCCTGGTTAAAAGAAAATTGCCAAAAATGAAAATCAAAGAACCTAAATATCAATAAATTAAAAAAAGAATGTGATTAAAATTCCAATTAACATGAAATATTTTTATTAGCGCTTCATAATTTTTACTTTGAGTGCTAAATTTAAAATAAAAATTTTTTTTCAACCTTTAAGTGCTATAAGTGCTTTTCTTCCTTTCTCTCCCCCCCCCCCCTTCCCTTTATTATTATTTTTTTCTGGTACTTGAGTTCCAAAAACTGTTTAATCACCTTAATTTTTTTTTAATTTGCATAAGGGGCCTCTCACAAGCCTCGCATCCTCTTCTTGTTAGTGACAAAGGAAGGGGAGGGGGGGGGGAGTAAAAATATTGAAAAAATGTATGATATTTATGGATGACCCTAATAAGATACAGATGTATAAAAACTATAATATGGTATAAAAACTATTTTCTAGGCTTATTTATTTTCATATAAAAGCAATAATGTTTATCCCTTTTATTATTATTATTATTGCAACTGCTTTAAACCTTTCATATACACATAGGACTATGTAACAGAATTCTTTTAAAAGGGAAAACAAATTTAAATAATAACATTAATATCTACTTATAAACGATCAAAGAAAGAAGGAAAGCAAAGGCAACTCTTTCTGCTATTCATTAATCATTTAAATAGGAGCATAAATTTCACAGTAACTTTAGAAACATCTGTGCTGCAAAGATAATATTGCAACAATAACATTACTGTTGTGTAAAGTGTAAATATAACTTATTACCAAAAAATATAACTTATTACCGCAGCTTTTTCGGACATGTCTTAAAAACGCAAGTCCATCTTGGTAAAAGAAAAAATTAACATTTTGAAAGAAATTGTAAAAGTTATGATAGTAAAAAATTTCGCGAATTGTATGGAAACATTAAGAAGTTATTTTATTTGCTACAATACCAGCGGAAATACTTTTCAAACCCTTCTATAAGTGCACAAATCATTAATTACACCTAAAGGCAATCAATCACATCACACAACCATAGACATTTTTTTTTTCTCTCTATAAAATGATCAAAAGAAAAAATTAGTGTACCGTAAAGTACCGAAAGTAAGCACCCCTTTAGCAGACAAGAAATTCTAATAATTTTAAGAGACGCTTATAATTTGAACTTTTGTGAAACAGATCGGTAAAAATAGGAAGGTGAGGGGTGTATTTGGAATTTATAAATTTCCCAGGATTTATATAATTTGTAAAATAAATCAGAACACATATTCAGAGACAGCTTAATTTCGGTACTTTTTGGTGTTACATTTAAATTGCTTACTGTATCCCCCCCCCCATTTTTTGGTTATATGTTTGTTTAATTTATAAATGTATATAAATCAAGACGCTAAACATTAAAATTAAGTGAAAAACAAAATTAATCCGAGTTTTAGAAGTGAAAATCGATTATACGACTTTATCGTTTATACAACGCTTTACGGTGGTCCCTTCGGCGTCGTATAAACGATGCTCCACTGTAGTATTTAATAGCAGTTCTACAACTTATGAATTCACCAACTTTGCTTATTTATATTTTTTTATAATATTTTTGAAAAAGTAGTATTTAAAATGCATTCAATTTATTCTAAATTAATGAAAGATTGAATAAATAATATTTCTATTGTTTCTATATTTTTTATAAAGTTATTATTAAAGGTATATTCTATAAAGTTACTTTCACTTTCTGAACCAGTTTTGGAAGTGAAAGCAACTTTATAAAAAATATCTGCAACCAAAATCAAAAAAGTAATCAAGGAGAGATCTTGAGAGGGACCTCAGCTATCCAAATAAAATAAAATAAAATAAAAATGCGAAAGTGTTATTAGAAAAATGCCTCCGCATAGGAATAGCATTAGCTTGCGAGGGGACCCTTAAGCATTTTTACATGCCTCGGAATTTTTTCAAAACATAATTTTAAATACATTTTTTTTTTAATTATTTGCATATGTTCATAAAGTGGACCACTGTGTCCCAGAAGTGGAGCGATCCAGTAGCGTAGCTATGTTTTTTGGCACCCGGGACCAGCAAGAAATTTTGCGCCCCCACCCCAATATAGATATATAACAATTTCTCTCAATTTGGCGCCCCTAGGCCTCGGCACCCGGTGCGGACGCCCCCCTTTAGCTACGCCACTGGAGAGATCCATTTTTAAGTATTGTTTGACATATAATGTAAATTTAATTTTTAATAATATAATTCCTCTTCATTTCCTTTTTACCTCCAAAAAACATAATAATGCAAATTTGCAGATAACATTTTAACACAAAACAAAGCAGAAAAAGTCTAAAAAAAAATTTATATTTTAAAAATAATAACAGACTAAGACACAGGAACAATTTCAAGTAAGGTGAAGTGAAGTTATTAAAGAAAATAAAGTCATTGTCATTAAAATTTAAAAATGAAGCTCCAAAATAATCACAAGCCTGAAATTTTCCTGAAATACTTTTGGATTCAAGAAAGATTTTAAGATAACATCAATATAAATTACAGATTAATAACTATAAAGTTTTCATTGTAAAGCTGTTTTATGTTACACCAAAAACAAACAATAAAATTTCAGAATCTGCCAGAGATTATTTTAGTAATAAAAGGAATATTTGTATTTTTTTTTTAAACAGTAATAGAAACAAAAATATTGTTTACTATATTAAATAAATTGACATTTTTCTTCGTTTAAATAATTACTTTACAACTTTTTCTTGTTTTAATTTACCTTTATGAAAAAATTGATTTTTTCTTATTTATCTATAATTTTTAATTAATAATAAAGAAAAGTTTGATGAAAAATTTTACTTTTAGAAGCTCAAAACAACCAGTCAAGATAAAATGGTTTATTCTAAATTAATGATGTGTTTTAAAGGTTATAAGTAATCAATCCAATGCTGTAATAACTTAGTCATTAAAAATAAATAAAACATAGTGGATGGTCCACTGTGTCCCATTCTCATATCTCTCTTTATATATAATATATAGTAAAAATTGAAGTATCTACTTCTTTAATATAAAATCAATCTTTGAAGAATTAAAAAGGAAGAAAATCTTAAAGGTTTTAATATAGGGAGATTATGCTTAATTTGTTATTTAGTGGTAGGGTGAGTTAGAAAAGATAAAATTATAAAAAATACTTTCTTGTAATATTCACGCTATGCACTTTTGTTTGATTATTAAACAATGAAAATATTAAATTCACATGAATCGCTTCATTTAAATTTGGTTGCTACAAATAACTTTCATATTAATTTTAAGATTCCTAATGCATTTCTATAGCACTTATCAGATAATGATAATAAAATAAAAATACATTAAATGAACATTTTAAACTTTTTAATAAAGTTGTTATACAAAGAATGGTAAGTAAAATAATTTCCTAAATCTCAAATAAACTTAATAAATCAAATAATAATTCATTATGTATGAAGATCCATTGGCAGACATATAAACTGTAGTAATTAAATCCAAGGAAACAGCAGGAGAGGTGAAGACAACATCTACGCTAACAGCAAGCACAGCTTCTGCATAAAGTTCAAAATATACTGTTGTGGTTGGGAAAATCCTCCAAGGCACTAGCAAGCCACACTCACAGATAGAATTTCAAAATAAACTCCTGCCTGCGAGTGTAGCCAGCTGTCATAAAAATTCCAAATTATATCTTTCTTTCATCCTTCATAACTCGGTCCATTCTCTTCCAAAAATGATCTTATATCTTCAGTGTTTGTCTTCTGTAGTATGTTTAATATTTGTATATTAAGCTCATTTGAGATTAGGAAAATTACATTAACTGTATATTTTTTGATAACAACCATATAAAAATGTTTATTTTTCAGTAAATTTCCTTTTATGTCAGTCAGTGGCTGAAAAGTTTCATCTATTAAAAACTCATTAGGTATTCCGAAATAAATAAGATTATCAATAATTATTAATTTAAAATGAAATAGCTATTGGGATGCATGTAATATTTCTTTCATTAAAAATGTTATGAACAGCATTATATATATAATTTTGCAATAAAAAAAAGTAGATAAGTACTCTTTTATTTTTATATATGCATTGAAAGCTACTCTAAAAGAAATACATTTTCAGAATTTTATCAGTGTTACTGAATTAAATCTGAGCTAAATATTGAAATAATTTTAAAATTCAAACTGAGTAAACTGTTTATACAACCCAACTTACGATATTTCAGAAGAGATTTATCATAAGAAAAGATAGATTTGCATAACATAACATAAATTCTTTGTTTGTAAACATAGAAAATAAAAATAATAGGAAGTAATTTTTTTCTACTAATACAAACAAAGATATATTTAGTAAGAGAAAGAGCTTATTCAGAATGCACACATAAAATAACTTCATTCATATTTCGAAATAAACAATCATGGTAATTTCAAAATAATAATAAAATATTTGTACTAAAATATAACATTGTTGAAACTATATGTTACATAAATATCTATTTCAAAAAGTAAAACTTTTGTTAATAATAACAAAAGAGATGTTTGCTAAACTGGAATTTCTATCATACAGCGGTTTCACATTAAAAAAAGTTTTTTTCAAAAAAATATTACTACGAAACACTGGTTTTTCAGATTTAACAGCTATCCGTAAACAAAACAAGTGTATTTTCCTTTTGTGGATTATCTAATTATTTCGGATACTTTTTAAATTTTATATATCTTGCTCATCGATATTAAACATAAGAAAAATGAAATCTAATTATGCAAATGATGGAAATATACTATATTAAAAAAAGTTTACTGGGAAACATTACACAATGTATTCACATTTTTCTCGTAATGCTCTATTCAGCACAGTTCGTAATTTTAATTTCCCCCATGTTAATTATATAATGAATTAAAACTTACCTGAGCTTTCTGGTTGTCGTGTACTTCCAAATTTAAGGATTTTTCTTCAATTGAATATCTATAAACAAGTACACGGAAAATAATAATGTGTCCGCCATATTGTAATTACCAATGGTAAGTGGATTTGCGGAAGGTCTGAGGCTTCCGCAAATTTTTGCCAAGTTTTGCAAAAGTTATCGGGACATTTGCAGACGATGCGTTACGTTTGCATGTGTTTTTGACTTGCAGACAGATTTGCAGCCGGAAGTGTTACGTTTGCATGTACTTGATGATTAACTTAAATAATTGAATTATAAATTTATTAGATTCATTTATAAAATCATAAAATCATATACTATTTAATCATAGGTTATTTGTCGAATATTTTTGAAGCATAAAAGTTTTAAACAAAAATAATTTTGTCCCAAGGAATACAATCGTAACCGTGTGATGTCGACTGCTTTTTTTTTTTTTTTTTTTTTTTTTTTTTTTTTTTTTTTTTTTGTTTCGTTTTACCTGCAATTTTTTTTTCAGGAGGTCATTTTTTTTCCTTGTATATTTTAAGAAAAATATTATTAATTTTAAGAAAAATAAGACATTAAATTAATTTTAAAAAATGCTAAAAAATCATTACATTTTAATTATTATTATTAAATATGATTTATTATTATCAAATCATCCTAAATCATATAAATTATTTTTCTTTCCCTCTTATAAATTCCAAAAAATCATTTACCTATAATTTTTGATTACATTTTGAAAACATTAAACTCTAATATTGAGATTTAATGATATCATAATTAAGTATTTTATTTTTTGCATTAATACAACACCAAAACATTAACATATTTAACTACAGATTTTCTTAAATGACATTTTTATTTCGGAGTAATCCAATTCGTCCATTAACTTTCTTTCTCTTTTCATATTCAGCCAGAACCTTTTCTCACAGATACCTTCTAGTGAAGTCAGTTAGCCAGACAAATGCATGAAGATAGATATAGTAGAAGGAGATCAAAGACGGCGCTTCCACTTTCGTCCCTAAAGTCTTTCCGAGTCTGGCTGACATTTCCGGCAGTTTGGCAGCATATGAAATCTAGCGCCCCCTACGTCCCGCTAGCAGACTAGTCGAGAGACCAGTCAAACAAGTCATGTGATCGAAAGTCAGTGCAGCATCACTAGCGCCACGCTATGCACCGGGCAATACTTTGGGGCTAAGTTCTGTTGGGAAAAGCCTATCTTCTCGGTTCTCCTTCTTTTATTCTATCTTCATGGACAAATGATAAATAACCAAATACAACAGTAAACTACTGTCTATGAGTGGTTGTCGAAAACAACAGGTGGTAATCTGAATAAATTCTAACCGTAGATTAGATCGTAGGACGAATCCTATCTATTCTACTATAAAAAATATAACGAGGAGGACTTAATGCCAATTAAGGCGCTCACCCGTTTATCGAACGTAGATTATTTATTTAAGATACGGGATATGAGTAGCGGATAGGGACAGCTTTTAATGCAATAATGAACTTAGGCCGCCACACACTAAGGAGACATGCGTCAAAAATCGTGCAACATGATGCAGTCAAACCGGTTTTTTCTTTGTTGTCAGGGTGAAATTGTCGCATGTCGCACTTTTTTTCGTCCAATGTTTCACTAGTGTGTGGCGGGCCTTATGCACAGCGAAACGGGGAAAAAAAATCAAAATATCCTTACCCAGTTTTGGCGAGTTGTTTTCATGTTATTGATGTTCGTTTCGGTTACTTTTCTCTGTTTTTTTACATTTTATTGTGCATTTACATTTTATTTTTCTCATAATTTTATTACTCTTAATATTATAATGTAAGATGTTAATACGGTAGCGCATTCCTGTATCAGAAATACTTTTTTCCGTATTTAAAAATTAGCATAATATTTATGCCTCATAAATATTAGGAAAATATTTCAAAATTTTATCACATATTTTTGTACAAACTTATACAGGTTTTAATAGTTTGATTCCTGCGTTAATAACCGCCGCATTAACCAGTTTTGCCCATTTTAAAAATTTCTTTAATGCGACTTTCGTGCATCCAGAGATGCTTCTTTGGGTTTTAGTGCAGAGTTTAGTTTAGAGACAGCAGCTTTGCCGAGTTTCGTTGTGGCACAGCGAGTTGCGTGCATCCAGTAACTTTTTTCTTTTGTTGTTTAAATGGGAGCGCAGCGCGCATAAGTGTGTTGACCGCGGCACTGACGAGTTTTATGCAATTTAAAGATTGTTGCACAGCGAGTTTCATGCATCCAGAGATTTTTTAAATTGTTAAAAAATCGTAGTGTTCATACGTACATTAATAACTGCGGCATTGACGGGTTTCGTGCACTTTAGAGATTGCTGCACGGCGAGTTTCGTGCATCGAGTGATATTTTCTTTCGGTGCAAATGAGCGCGTAGCGCTCATACGTACGTTAATGACCGCGACATTGACGAGTTTCGTGCAATTTAGAGATTGCTGCACAGCGAGTTTCGTACATTCAGTGATGATTTTTGTTTAAATGGGCGCGCAGCGCTCATATTACGTACGTTAGTGACTGTGTCATTGACGAGTTTCGTCCATTTTAGAGACTGCTGCACAGTCAGTTTCTTGTGCCCAATGGTGTATTTTTTATTTATTTATTTGTCTTGTTGTAACAAGCGCGCGACTCCTAGGAATCATCGTTGGAATTGTACACGTCGTTGATTGTCAGCCGAAAATTCCGCGTTGTAATTGGACAGATGTTTAGGTTTCTGAAAACTCAGTCCGCTTGAGAGTGCTTGTCGCCAAAATCCAGTGTCTGTGCTAGTTTAGTTTTATGTTGTTAATATTTGATGAGAGTGCATTGTATTTATTAATATTCTAATATTAAAAAGATTATAATATGCTTTCATTGTACATTTCTAGAAAATATAAATTAAAATCATCATTAAAAAATAAAATTGAAGAAATAATACTTTATAACCTTTATAACCCCTAATAATCTTTGTCTAAGTTTATAAGTTTATAACATCGCTTTAACATCAATACCAAGAAAACAACTCGCCGAAATCATGGAGGGATTTTTCATATTTTTCCCCCGTTTTATTATGTAGTCTAAGTTTTAACATTGTTGCATAGCATTATGTTGTCCTTATCCGCTACTCGGGTTATGTTACACATTTTAAATAATATTCAGACTTATTTCAAAAAATTTACAGTGTGAGTATATTAAAAAAAAATAATAAAAAAAAAAATTGTAATTTAAGAAATTACCCCAACCATTTGAAAAATGTTTCACTCGATACATTCATCTATCATTTTAAGCTAAATACCAGTTGTTTTATTGTGTATTATCCGTGCCACTGCTATAAATGACTTTATACATGCTGCAATTTGAAGGTACGGTTCGTTTAAGTTATATCACTCTATTGTCGCCAAGCATAAAAGTTGGCGACGAAAGAAACATTTCAAACTATTTAACATTGTTGGTGCAAAAGTAATCATTATTAAAATACAGCTTTGGCATATACTGTTATACTTGTAAGACTTTGGCATATATTGTTTGATTTTACAGAGCAGAATTTTGGTGATGGAGGTTTTAAACCAAAATCGATCGCAGCACATGCATCTGTGAATGGGTCCATCAGACATCGAATCAAAAAAGTTTTTTCCCAGTTTTTCCCAAGCCGATTGCTTTTTAGTTTTCTTTTTAGGTGGTGGAAAATCAAGAGTAATAGCTATAACATTTTCCGGCTTGTTAGAATCACTATTGGCACTCAAATTTTCCTGGTTAGAACCGACCGATAGTAAAACGCCATGGCTAGTGGATTGGTCGCCCTGGCGACATGATGTTTTACAATTAATCGGTTCGGCATTAAATTGCTTCCTTTTTCGTGATCGCCTTTCAACACGTAATTGGTTTTCAGCGGCTCAATAATCTTTTGATTTTATCATTTTCTGCATTGAAAGACGTTTTTGCGCCAAACCAAATACAGTATTACTCAGTTATCCCGTCGACCAATTTCGCCAAATGATACGAATCGCCAAACTAATAAGCAACTTATACATGTTGACTGTGTTTAATATCATTGAATGCGATATTCACGTTCATTCATTTCTTTGGCTTCGGCTTTTTCCGTATCTGTTAATTTCCGTCTACCCATTTTTAAATTTGTTAGTTTTCTCCTTTATTACAATGATTTTAACCATTTTAATTTACTATTCAAATAAAAATTCTTCTAAAAGTAAAGAATTTAATTTAAATTCAAATAAAAATTCTTCTAAAAATAAAGAATTTAATTTAAATTCAAAAGTGGTAACATCATTCAAAAGTGGTAACATCATTCAAAAGTGGTAACATCATCGGGTCCATTCTCCCGAAAACAACAACCATTTTTCAAATGGTTAAAAAAAAAAAAAAAAATCATAATCCGTTGTTAATTTTTTGCATGCACTACTAACATCTTATAGTTTATTTCGTCATCTTTTATCACAGTCATAAGATAAGGCGAAGCAAATTAGTTTAAAATACTGGTTCCACAGCGTTTGGAGCCCCCATTTACGCGAGACCCCATTGACCACTGACCACTATAGTGGTCAGTGAGAATCACCTCTTGAGTACAAAAGGTTAAAAGTGTCAAAGGCTTTTATTTACTTACACTGCTAAGTTCTTTTTAACGCAACTGGCTGTTTCCTTGACTAGTGTATTATGTGGAACATTAGTAAAATCATTATATTGCGCAATCAGTAATAAAAATGCAATTTTTCGTCTTTATATAGTTAAAACTGATAAAGTTACCAAATTTTATTCAAATTGACAACATTCTTTATCGATAAAATCGAAAGCCTTACATCAGTATACCTCATAATATACGAAACTAAAAGTAAATATTTACTTTAGGAGAACGTACGTAATATAAAAGGTACTAATTAACAGAACTTTCAATTTTAGTCAGCTATTTTATATTTATATATATTTTCGTTTGATTTTGATAAATAATTTGACATCACTAATTATTTACTTTAAGTGGCAGTAGTATCAATGATTTTTTAACAGTAAAATAATTTGTGAATTTTGTATATAAAGAATTTATTTTTCGTTTGCAGACATTATTGACCCTGTAAGCAGTGTTGCCAGATGGGGTACTTTTTAAAAATTCAGATTCTTGATTGACACCACTTTTACGAAATAGTAAAATGCGTTTTATCTAATGCCAAATTTAATCAGTTGAAAAAATAAGGAAAATTTTCTGTTTCAAAAAAGTGGTGTGATTCAAGAAATTTGAATTGAAAAAAAGTAGCCCAGTGGCAACACTGCCTGTAAGAATATCTACATGGAAGGTACAGCTATCGCGTCGCGAAAAAAGTCCTTTTTTTTTTTCTTAGTTCTAACAAAAATTAATTTTCTTATTCAATACTAAGGAAAATAATATACAAAACAATTAACGTCTACGGCTTACATGTAAAAAAGAATATTAAAAGGTGTGAAATAGTTAGAATTCTGCAGTCATTCGAAATCACCTTTACATAGGACGAAAGAAAACTCCGCTCTCTTTTGTATTTTTATTTTTCCCATCATCATATTCAGCAATCATTCCAAATCATCTTTTTACAAACGAAAGAAAACACTGCTCTCTTTCGTATTTTTATTTTTCCCATCATCATATTCAGCGATCATTCCAAATCATCTTTTCACAAAACGAAAGAAAACTCCGCCCTCTTTCGTATTTTTATTTTCCCCATCATTATATTCAGCAATCATTCCAAATCATCTTTTCACAAGACAAAGGAAAACTCCGCCCTCTTTCGTATTTTTATTTTTCCCATCATTATATTCAGCTATCGAGCCAAATCATCTTTTCACAAGACAAAGGAAAACTCCGCCCTCTTTCGTATTTTTATTTTTCCCATCATTATATTCAGCTATCAAGCCAAATCATCTTTTCACAAGACAAAGGAAAACTCCGCCCTCTTTCGTATTTTTATTTTCAGCAATCATCATATTCGGCTATCGTACCAAATCATCTTTTCACAGGACGAAAGAAAACTCCGCCCTCCTTCGTATTTTATTTTTCCTATCATCATATTTAGCAATAAAATCTAAATCTAATGACTTATTCCTTTAAAATTTAACATAATGTCAGTTGTCTGAAATATATGTATACAGGGTGTCCGAAAAGTCTGGAAACTGTCGAATAACTCGAGAAATACATATGAGATTGAAAAACGTAAATATACGTGTTAAATATTTTTAAATAAGCTACTCAGTGATACCAAATTTGACCTTCGTAACCGACCCCATGGGGGTCAGAGGGGGGTCCAACTTTGAAATCTTAAATTATAACCCCCATTTTTTATTGCAGATTCGGATTCTACGGACAAAAATACGCAACTTTTGTATTTGATGTTTATTTCGAATCCTCGTTTATCACGGTGTATTCGAGCATATTAAATCGATACATTTTTCGGCTTTTCCAACGGGATTTTCCCTAATCGAAACTAACTGGGGAGAATTTATGACATCAAATTCCTCGTCTTTTGCAAGAATAGCGTTTCCTGAAAATCACCCGTGCCGATTATTTCGATAGTACTACACACAGTTAAAAATTTGACCCATTTGCTGTAGCGTCACTCCACAGCTTTTATAGAATATCTGTTTCATGACCAATGAGAATGTTCCATAACACAGTAAAGTACACTGTAAAAAATTGACACTTTTGCTGCATCGTCACTCCACCACTTTTATAGAAAAAGATTACTTTACTGCGTTATGGAGCACTCTCATTGGTCACAAAAGAGATATTCTATAATAGCTGTGGAGTGACGCTGCAGCAAATGGGTCAAATTTTTAACAGTGTAGCACTATTGAAATAATCGCCACGGGTGATTTTCAGGAAACGCTATTTCTGCAAAAGACGGGGAATTTGACGTCAAAAATTCTGCCCAATCAGTTTCGATTAGGGAAAATCCCGTTGGAAAAGCCGAAATATGTATCGATTTAATATGCTCGAAAGCACCGTGATAAACGAGGATTTGAAATAAACATCAAATACAAAAGTTGCGTATTTTTGTCCGTAGAATCCGAATCTGCAATAAAAAATGGGGGTTATAATTTAAGATTTCAAAGTTGGACCCCCCAGGGGGTCGGTTGCGAAGGTCAAATTTGGTATCACTGAGTAGCTTATTTAAAAATATTTAACACGTATATTTACGTTTTTCAATCTCATATACAGGGGTTGGACAAAAATATGGAAACACCTTTTGAAATGCATGTTTGAAAAGAAAGATTGATTATAATGAACTATGTTGATGGCACTGGAGTTTTCGCCTACTGACGCCACCTATACAACTTCGTAAAATCGCTGCACCGTTCAGTCGTTGTTGGAGCACTGTTATGTGTGATTATCATTGCATTATGTCAGAGTTAACAGACTTCGAATGTGGACAAATTGTTGGCGCGCGTATGGTGGGTGCTTCCGTAAGCAAGGTAGCCGAAGTTTTTAGTGTTCCAAGAGGTACTGTGTCGAAGATTTATTCCGCATATTTGAAATGCGGAAAAAACATCATCCGCTAAATCACAGCGCGGACGAAAGTGTGTGCTGAGTGATCGTGACAGACGATCATTAAGGAGGATTATCGCTAAAAATAAGCAGTCTACAGCTGCAAAAGTTACTGCTGAAATGAATGTCGTGTTACCAAATCCTGTGAGTACCAAAACAATTAGAAGGGAGCTTCATAAATAGGGAATTGCTGGCCGTGTAGCAATTGAAAAGCCGTCCATCAGTAATGCTAATGCCTGTAACAGGAAAAAGTGGTGTTTAAGTCATAAAGCCTGGACTATAGAGCAGTGGAAGAGCGTAATATGGTCTGATGAGTCTTCTTTCACATTGTTCCCCACTTCTGGCCGAGTTTACGTCTGGAGAACGCCATCTCAAGCCTACAATACAGACTGCTTGTTGCCAAGAGTGAAACATGGCGTGGGTTCGGGGATGGCTTGGGCAGCCATATCGTGGTTCTCTTCTGGCCCCATGATAACTCTGTAAGGGCGTGTTACTGCTTAGACTTATGTGAACATTTTGGCCGATCAAGTCCATCCAATGGTACAAGCTTTGTTCCCCAATGACGATGGTATATTCCAAGACGACAACGTCCCCGTTCACACAGCTCACATTGTCCAGGACTGGTTTTCTGAACTCGAGGATGAATTTTCGCATCTCCCCAGGCCACCAAAGTCATCAGACTTGAATATTATCGAACCTTTGTAGTCTACATTGGAGCGGAAAGCGCGTTCTCGCTATCCACCGCCAACATCGTTATCTGAACTTGCCACCGTTTTGCAGGAATAATGGTACAATATTCCCTTGGCAAACATACAGAAACTATATTTATCCATTCCGAGAAGACTGCAAGCTGTTTTGAATAACAACGGTTACCGTACACAATACTAGGCAAGGAAACGTGTTTTTTTTAAGGTGTTTCCATATTTTTGTCCAACCCCTGTATATTTCTCGAGTTATTCGGCCGTTTCCAGACTTTTCGGACACCCTGTATATATGTATGTGTGCAATATCAAACAGATATCAAATTTCGAAATAAATTCATGTTCTTTGCTCTTTTGGGTAATGTAATTCTATTTTTATTTTTCTTTAATTGCCTCCACATCACAAACATTTTTTCCAGCTTTAACTGACTATTTCTGAGCTCTTGCACTGGGATTCCAGCTCTCTGCCAAAATTTTATAATTTCACTTATTGTAATTGCTGAAGACTCCCTTGTCGTATTGTTCATTTCAACATGGTGAATGGTAATGTAAAAAAAGTCCCAGTGCCATGCGTATTGAAGGTAGTTTATTGTCAGTAATCTCACAAGGAAGGTCTCCATATGGGCAGACTTAGAAAATTCCGAAAAAATTACCGGGTATTCTTTTCGTGTGGATATACATGTTTATAAAAAAAAATTTCGGCGGAATCTCTTTACAACATGAGTAAAAAAATAATGAACATTTCGTTTATTTGATGGTTTATCGTTGGTTGGCGACGAAAAAAAAAAAAAAAAAAAAAAAAAAAAATTAATATACTTTTTAACCATTTGCGGCAAGGGCAAAATCTGTAGTAAAATAACAAATTATCGACTGACACCGGAATTCACAAACGAATTTTTTAGAAATTTTGAATTCCTTTATATAAGCTTTTATTGTAAAAACAAAATTTTACTAAAATATTATTGGTACCTTTTGCAAGTTTGGAATTAAAATTAGGTATCCCAGACCGGGCACAATGTGCCGGAAAGGGTTTTAAGGTAAAAATGTTTCATGTTGAGCTCGTATTTAAAAAGTTAATTAAATAACTTTAGATTTCTAATTTTTTAATTTAGATTTCTAATTTAGATAAGAACTTCAGTTTTAGTTAGTTTTAACTGTAGTTTTATCATATATATGTACTGAAAGTTAACTATTGAAATATTATGAATTAAAAAAAGAATAATTAAAATCGTTTCAATCTCAAAGTGAAGTCCAAATGAGCTCTGCCGATTCAATTTTGTTGCTATGGAAACATAAACTTATCCGATATTGAAATGTATCACTGCAGCATTCTTCATCTGGTATTTATTTTGGAATACGCTTAAATATATGGAAACATTCTTTTTATATATGAAATCATTTTTGCAGTGATAAAATTAAATAACTGTAGCAACAATCAACATAAATATGTAATACAAAAAGAAAATATATGCATTACACTCCTTAATTGTTTAAATTTAAATTCATAAATACCATTTACGCGCATTTTAAAATCTATTGATAAAGAATTTTCAGTTACATTAAAATCGTTTGCTTTTAGCGAGGAAATGTGCTTCTCGCCAAATTGAGTGACGCTTTCGTCTTTTTAAGTCAAATATTCGAAAGTATTTTATTTTTTACTGACTATCTACTGAGATTCCGCCGCTAAATTTGGCTGATTCTTTATTACATATATAAGCAGTTTAATTAGTATTTTTTTCAAAATATTCTGAGTATGCCTAGTATGGAAACCTTCTTTGTCAGTTATAGTAGAACCTAGGACAAAAATGTTTGTTTTTGATCTTGTTGAAGTAGATGATGTTGCCATAATAATACTTAAAATTAAGTATTATACTTTACAAAAAGTATTTAGTTAATCTTCTTTTTCAAAAATAAAATAAAATAAAGTAAAATAAAATAAAATAAATAAATAAATAAATAAAATAAAAATAAAAGTGAAGACATGATTCTGATTACTGATGCTTGCTAAACATATCACTTTGGAAATCAAAATATGCTATAAACACACTGGAAAATGCTGTAAAGCTGTTTAAAGCCAAGGAGCTATCTCACAAAAGTTATGGTTTAGAATAAGCTAAATGTTACGTTTTAGAAGTTATCTGCTAAAAAGTTATGGTTTAGAAATTACCTGATAAAAAGTTATGGTTTAGAAACAATCTGATAAAAAGTTATGATTTAGAAACAATCTGATAAAAGTTGCAGTTCAAATGATATTTACTTAGAGGGTACCATTGTAGTACAATATTGCAAACTTAAATTACATTGAGCTACCTCTAAATTTAACTGAAATGCTTTTAAATTTGACCTGCTTTATTTTTTAGTACATTGGAACAAAACAGAAGGGTAGTGGGTGTATCAGTCACAAAATGTTTCAATAATCACAGTCAATTGATGGGAGAGCATTATACGATTATAATAGTTTATTAAATATAATATAATCCACATTAGAATAAGAGCATTAGTAGCCAATATTACTAAATTCTCTGATATGCAGAGCCAACAAAAACGTATTCCTTGGTACAGAGTCATGAAATCACGATATTAACAGTCAAAATTTTACATGTGCTCTGCCTGAATGCAGAGTCAAGAAATGTACATGTTATCTGCTTGGTTGCAGATCCAGGACTAAAAAAACCCCCTTTGGGGAAATATAACAAGAAAGCATAGAGATAAAATTAAAATGATCATAAATTTAAAAATATATCATTAACTTGACATAAAATACTTAAGAACTCAATAAATCTCTATTAATGATTTTAAAAAGTACTCAAGTTGACAACTTATCAATAAATAAAACATTAATTTTCATATAAAATAATTATAAGACCAATAAATCTCTTTAAATGAATTTAAATTAAATTAAGCTGTCAACTTGTTAAAAAATAAACATTAATTTAATAATAAATCAATATTAAGCATTTTTAAATCATTATTTTAGTCATAAATATTAATCAAGATTTTTATTTTGACAGTGATTAAATTTCTCAAGGCCAAATCCATTAATATCAATAATTTTGAAATATCAAGAATTATTATTTGACAGTAATTA
This sequence comes from Maratus speculifer, assembly GCA_964019185.1. Classification (NCBI taxonomy): domain Eukaryota; kingdom Metazoa; phylum Arthropoda; class Arachnida; order Araneae; family Salticidae; genus Maratus; species Maratus speculifer. The sequence continues at coordinate 280,838,217 of OZ025298.1, read as the reverse complement.
ACCTGTCAAGGTCAAATACATTACTGTCAATAAATTTATTTCTTTATTTAAGGCTTATGCCTAAACATCCTCCGCCTCCATGAACGGAGTTCATCAAATTAAAAATTTAACTTACCAGTTTTCTTAATCAAATATTTAAAACAATAAAATGAAAACATGTTACCTGAAAAATTTTTTTTTTTTTTTAGTATTTAAATAAAATAAAACAACTTCAATATGAATTCTAACAATTCTAATTGTCCTCAGGAGCTAAAATTGGTATAACTAAAATAGAGAAAGAAAAATTAATATACATTATAATCACAAAAATTAAACATACAAAAGAAAATAATAAATCAAACACAATCATTTTCTATTGGTAAAAGAGAGAGTTTTTGTATGGGGCGTTTCAGTTCCCCGTGCAAAGTCTTCAGTTTAACAACCCGAACATGACTATCTTCCCCAGGAAAAAGTTCAATTATTCGGCCCAATTTCCACCTTAATGGGGGCTGGTTTTCTTCCTTTATTAGTACTAAGTCATTGATTTTTATGTTCGGGTTACTCTTCAACCACTTTGTTCGTTGTTGCAATTGTGAGAGGTAGTCTGAAGACCATCTTTTCCAAAAGCTCTAGAAAATCTTTTGCAGCAATTTCCAACGTTCCAAGGGAGTAACATATGTAGAGGAGATGTCAGGTTCAGGCAAGGATGTCATTGGGGCTCCTATAATGAAGTGTCCTGGTGTCAAAGCAGTGAAGTCATTGGGGTCAGAAGATTCAGCCACGAGCGGTCTTGAATTTAAACAAGATTCAATTTGTGCAATCAATGTTAAGAACTCTTCATAAGTCAAAATTTGTTCACCAATTGTTCTTTTTAAATGATTTTTCATTTGTTTTATTCCTGCTTCCCAAAGGCCTCCAAAGTGAGGGGCAGAAGATGGATTAAATTTCCATAATATCATTTCGTCAGTCAGATATTTGTGAAAATTTTCATCAGAAACAATTCGAGCCATCATTTTCTTCATTTCTCGGTCAGCTCCTACAAAATTTGTACCTCTGTCTGAATATATTTCTTGAGGCTTTCCACGTCGAGCTACAAACCTTTTCAGCGAGGCTAAAAATGTTTCAGTGGTAAGATCTGTGACAATTTCAAGATGGATAGCCTTTGTTGCAAAACAAATGTAAAGGCAAATATAATGCTTAAAGGGTTTCACACCACGCCCCTTACGAGGTTTGATCAAAAAAGGGCCAGCTAAATCCACTCCTACTTTCGAAAAAACTCGAGCTTGTGTTACACGTGATGATGGAAGATTTCCCATTATTTGAGATGAAATGTGTGGCATGTTTCGGAAGCATTTAATACATTTTCTTATTTCTCTTTTTACAGCTTCTTTAGCATTAACTATCCAAAAATTTTGTCGAATGGCCGAAATTGTTAACTGAGTGCCACTATGAAGATGTTTTTCATGAAAGTATTTTATGATCAAATCTGTAACATGATGTCTTTTAGGTACGATTATTTGGTGTTTTTGGTATTCAGAGAGGTTTGCATTTTTTAACCTACCTCCTACACGAAGAATACCATTTTCGTCAAGAAAAGGGTGTAAAGGAAGTAATTTACTTTTAGAATTTAGGTTCTTTTTTGAATTTAGCATTTTCAGTTCTTCACCGAATTCATGGCGTTGAATCAATTTCACAATAGCGTTTGTTGCCCCTTCAAGTTCTTGAACATTTAAGAAACCACTGATTTTTTCAGATGGACATCTACAGTTTTTAATAAATCTGAGACACCAAGCCGTAATTCGTCTCAATTTGGTCCAGGATGAAAATTTATACAAAAGTTCGAATTCAGGAATATTTTGGGATACAGAACAAACAAGCGTTTTACGTTTTTCCTGCAGGACCTCTTCATCAGACAGATTTATTGAAATTTCATGCGTAAATATTGGTAAAGAATTTTCCTTCAACCAGCAGGGACCATTTAACCACACAGAGTTATTAATCAATTCAGATGCAGAACAACCACGAGAGAGAACATCTGCAGGATTTTCTTTTCCCTTACAAAATTTCCATTGCACAGGAGCAACAAGTTCTTGAATTTCACGTACGCGATTTGCGACAAAAGGTTTCCATTTACTGGCACTTCCCTTTATCCAGTACAAAACAATTTGTGAGTCGCAAAGACAAAATATATTTTCATTATCAATTTCAAGTATCCCCCTTAAATAATTTGCTAATCTTGCAGCTGTAAGGGCTCCAAGAAGTTCAAGACGAGGTAACGTAACTTTTTTTAGAGGTGCCACTCTAGATTTTGCAATAACAAATGAAGTTTCACAAGAAAGGGGATCACCAATATAGGCTACTGACCCATATCCCTTTATACTAGCATCAGAAAAAATAAAAAGCTGAGCAGTTTCAGGATTTAGTTTTACATTATTTACAAAATATTTTCTATGCATTTCAAAATTTACTAACTCCTTAACTTCATGAAACCATTTTCTAAAATTTTCACTTAAAGGATCTGGCAACATAGAATCCCAGTCCATTCCATGTTCCCAGATTTCTTGCATCAAAAACTTCATTCTTATTACAAAGGGAGAAATGAGTCCAAGAGGGTCATAAATTTTCGCCATGGTTTGTAAAACAAGACGCTTAGTGATAATTTGACTATCAAATTCTACCAAAAGTGGTTGTAAATCTAATTTTAATGTGTCACTTTCTGTCATCCATTTGATTCCTAATATCTTTGAAAGATTTTGTTCAAGGGTGTCTTCCTCAAAGTTTATCCCATGTTCTTTCCATAAATTTTTTAATTCCATTGAATTGGTTTTGAATTTTCTTAATTTCATATTGGCCTCACTCAATATCTTCTCTGCACCTTTCGATAAAACAAAAGCTTCACTTACTGAATCTGCACCATGGAACAAGTCATCAATATACAATGAAGTATTTAACATATTAACTATTTTCTCAAAAAGATCTTTATATCCCTCAATGTGATGTTTGATGGTTGCAGAAAGGAGAAATGGTGAGGTTGTTACACCAAAAGTTACACGAGTCATGCGGAAGACCTTCAAGATGGGATTATTACTAGTGATATTATCAAACCACAAGAACCTCAAAAAATTTCTATCTTCATCTTCTATCTGAATTTGTAAAAATGCCTTCTCTATGTCTGATGAGAAGGCAATCTTGTGAAGACGGAATCTTAAAATAATATCCAAAATATTGGGATTTAAATTGGGACCAGAAAATAGGCAGTCATTTAAGGATTTTGCTCCTTTATCCTTAGATGACGCGTCATATACTATTCTTACTTTCGTTGTCAGTTTGTCTTCCCTTATTACTGGTCTGTGAGGCATATAATATGTGTTCACTTCATTTTTATCAAATTTACATTCTTCAATTATCCCCAAATCAGACTGCTCATTTAATATTTTCTTATATTCATTTAACAACCATTCATTTTTGCATAATTTCGATTTTAATCCCCAAAGTCTCTGTTTAGCTACATCAAAATTGGATTCCAATTCATTTTTGTTTACCTTCCACAAAAGTTTCGTTTCATATCTTCCATTAACAAAATTTAAATTATCTTTAAATAAATCCATTGCATCTAAATCCTTTTGTGAAAATAGTTCATTTTTACTATCAGAAATACCCAATGATTCTAGATCCCAAAACCTTTGCAAATCAAAATTTTCCCTTTCATTCACCGATACATGATGAGCGTTAATTGTTTTGTTGCTTTCAGAGTTAATTTTTCCCACTATTGTGTAACCAAAAAGTGTATTAGCTACATATAAATGCTCATTAATTTCTTCTACGATGCCTTTCTGCACATTCCAAAAATAATCAGCTCCAAGAAGGACTTGCACTGCTGATTCCTGGGGGGTAGGATCTGCTAATTTCCATCCCTTTCTCTCGACATATTTCGTAATTAAAGGATCAGAATTTGGAACCTTCAAAGTTGTTGCGCTTATTAAATCCGTAGCTAATACCTCAACATTTATGAAACGGCGATAATTCAATTTACTTCTTAATTTAATTTTGAAAACATCATATTCTTCTTCCCGACCTTGATCAATACCAAAGGCAAATACAGTTAAATGTTCCTTTCGTAAAACAGGCAAATTTAATTCATGAGCTAATGTTTTTGTTATGAAGCTTTTCTCGCTTGCAGAATCAAGCAATAAACGAACTAATTTTGATTTCGAGTTACCTTGAGCAGTTACACAACATGTTTGCAATAAAACAGCATGATTAGAATTCTTTAAATTACAATGAGAATTAGATACAATTGTTTGATTTTCGGATATTTCTGGTTTCAATTTTTTCTTAAAACAAAATAATTTGTTATGTTCAGTGCTTTTACAATTTATACATGGCTGCAATTTTACGCGGCACTGCGAAGATAAATGGGATTTGAAAAAACACCGATAGCATCTACCTTCTTTTTTTAACATTAATCTTTTCTTTTCATCAGCTAAATTTTTACACTCAGACGATAAATGTTCATTACTCTTACAGAAAACACAAAAAACTTTAATATTAGCATTTAAAGTATTAGCATGTTGATATTTATTTGATTGTTTTCTTTCACGATATTCAGTTTTATTTTTATATACAAACGAAGAAGTTGTATCAGTTTTAGAACTAGTCATAAGCAAAGCCTTTTCTCTGCATTCAATTTCTGCTTTAAGAAAGGCAATTAGATCTGTTACATCAAGGTCTTTACTAGTATCACATCTTCTGTGATATTCAATTACAAGTTCATGGGGTAATAACTTAATCAAAACAGGATTTAATAAATGCCCATAGGAACTAGATGTTACTCCTAAATTTCTTAAACTTCTTATGTTTATTTCACAAACGTCATGCAATCTTCTTAACGCATTTAAATTTGAACAATTTTTCACGGGTTCCATGTTTAACAAATTAGACATATGCTTATTTATAATTACATCAACTTTACCAAATCGGTCCTTTAATAAATCAATACAGGTATCATAATTTTGTTCTGTCAATGGAAATCCTTCTACCACATTGTATGCACGATTACATAATAAAGATTTTAAATATGCAAATTTCTCTATCTTTGATAGTGATTTATTCTGGTGTATCGATGTTTCAAAACAATTAAAAAATTCTACCCATTCTTCGATTTCACCAGAAAATTTTGGAACATTTAATTTGGGTAATTTCATGGCCGAATAAGAACTTGCTTCTGTTCCACTGACAGAACTATTCAATGCATCCACAGAACTACCTGATATCATAGTAGAAATATTGCCTTTATTGCATTTACTTAATCTATTTTTAATTTTAAATTTAGCACTTATCAACTGATCATTATACTTTTCGCTGCTAGCAATATCCCTTTCATATTCTTTTAAGTCTGATATTTGAGCTTCAATTTCATGATTTAATTTTTGAAATGCAGATTCTTTTAAAGACAATGTTTCATGAAGCTCTAATAATTCATCAGTTTTTGTGTTATCGATGTCATCTGCTAATAACGTGTCTAATTTTGTTAATAATTTTGTAAAACTTGTTCGTTCAACAGAACGCTTCGCTTTAAGTTTTTCTAAATTTTCCATAACAATAATAAAATCTTAATTTCTAATTGAATAATAAAGCTTTAGTCACTTTAACACTATTCAACACTATTTAACATTGCCTGGTTGAGGCGCACCAAAATATAATGGGTGTATCAGTCACAAAATGTTTCAATAATCACAGTCAATTGATGGGAGAGCATTATACGATTATAATAGTTTATTAAATATAATATAATCCACATTAGAATAAGAGCATTAGTAGCCAATATTACTAAATTCTCTGATATGCAGAGCCAACAAAAACGTATTCCTTGGTACAGAGTCATGAAATCACGATATTAACAGTCAAAATTTTACATGTGCTCTGCCTGAATGCAGAGTCAAGAAATGTACATGTTATCTGCTTGGTTGCAGATCCAGGACTAAAAAAACCCCCTTTGGGGAAATATAACAAGAAAGCATAGAGATAAAATTAAAATGATCATAAATTTAAAAATATATCATTAACTTGACATAAAATACTTAAGAACTCAATAAATCTCTAATAATGATTTTAAAAAGTACTCAAGTTGACAACTTATCAATAAATAAAACATTAATTTTCATATAAAATAATTATAAGACCAATAAATCTCTTTAAATGAATTTAAATTAAATTAAGCTGTCAACTTGTTAAGAAATAAACATTAATTTAATAATAAATCAATATTAAGCATTTTTAAATCATTATTTTAGTCATAAATATTAATCAAGATTTTTATTTTGACAGTGATTAAATTTCTCAAGGCCAAATCCATTAATATCAATAATTTTGAAATATCAAGAATTATTATTTGACAGTAATTAACCTGTCAAGGTCAAATACATTACTGTCAATAAATTTATTTCTTTATTTAAGGCTTATGCCTAAACAGGTAGGACCCAACAAATTTTCACTTTCCAAATTTTGGACCACCTTAAAAGATAACTTTGCAGTATTGCCACTGGGCTACTTTTTTTCAATTCAAATTTCTTGAATCACACCACTTTTTTGAAACAGAAAATTTTCCTTATTTTTTTCGTCTGGTTAAATTTGTTATTAAATAAAACGCATTTTACTATTTCGTAAAAGTGGTGTCAATCAAGAATCTGAATTTTTGGAAAAGTAGCTTATCTGGCAACACTGTAACTTTGTGTAATCAGTGCTTTTAGAAATAATTTTATTGGATACTAGCTGACCTGCCCGACGTTGCCCGGGCTCATAATTTTATTCAGTTTTCAAATGTGTTATCTTTTTTTTCCAAATGAAGCTAAATGAAACTAAAATTTGATGATTTTATATCTTTAAGTCCATTTTGTTAGAATTTATATTTTTAAATGGAAAAATCGTGAAAAGAATGGAAAGCATATGCTGTATGGTATTTTATTTTCCTATTAATTTTATTTTTAGAGTCTATGTGTATGGAAAGCGAACGTTCCCCGGGACAGAACACTCAGGTTTTTACTGATTTCATAGAAATGTTCACACACTCTATTTGGTAAAAAAACATTCTGTCTATCCGAAAGTTTAAAATTTTTCGTAAGTGATGTAAATCTGGTTTATTGAAATGTTCTAAAAAGATTCCGTTAAAATATGGATATTTAGTTATTTTTAACGTAGTCTCCTTGAAGTGATTTGCGTTTGCCTGTGTATTTGAAAGAGTTAAATCTCGTATTTTTTTAAAACCGATTGCACCATAGATTATAAGAAGGTTTTATCTTTAAGAAATATTTCTGGTTTGTTTTGTACCGATGAAATTGATCCCCGAAAGGAGTAAAACCGCATTAAAACAGTCTAGTTTTTATTTATTTTGCCAAATTTTTCGCACATCTTATTTTGTAAAAAAACATTTCTACCAGTCCGAATGTTTCGAAATTTTTGTAGGAAGTGTAAATCTGGTCTGTTAAGATGTTTTTAAATGATTGTGTTAAAATATGCACGTTTTAGGTACACTGTAAAAAAAAAAAAACTCCCTTACTTTACACCAAAAAGGGTGGTAACTAAGTTGCCACCCCAAGTGGTGTAATGAAATTCCACTTGTAAATTGGTGTAATGAGCCACCAACTATCAAATGGTATAAACAAACACCATTTGTAGTGGCAACTTAGTTGTAAGTGTGTAGTGGCAACATTTTGGGTGTAAAGTAAGTAATATGTTTAAAATGCACGTTATAATAAATTGTCTCAATTAAAGGGAAGTTTAGCACACTCTTTGCGTGAAGCTATTTTTTTTAAAATATGGCTGTATTAAATTTGAAATGTAATTTTTTAATTATTTTTTATTTTGCTACCATTTATTAAAGTACACTAAATAAATAGATGGTAAAAAAGGAAATTTTCTAATATTTACATGATTTTAACAGCAAAATAAAAAATAATTTAAAGATTACATTTTAAATTTAACACAGCCATAAATTAAAATAATTAGTTTCATGCAAAAAGGCTGCTAAACTCCCTTTTAATTGAGGTAATTTATTATAACATGCATTTTAAACATAATACTCAGTTATTAAACAATATGTAATTTCCTATATTTACATACTTAAAAACATCGTTATATGGGTCACATAGTGTGTTTGGGGGTTGTTGGGGGAGGGGGCAGAATGTATCTGCAGCACCTCTAAATTTCAGTATAGTTTCATTACTGTTTGTCACAGGTGTCACAAAATTGAAAAGTGTAAAAGCACAAATAAATTCTATTAAATACATGTTTTTCGTCTATTTTGAAACTTTAAAAGATTTAATATTACAACTAAATACTATAAAAGAACATTGCGCTTATATTTTGGCAAAGGTGATCTGGAAAACATATGTGAAAAAAATGTATCTAGCAGTTTAAAGATAGAAAACCAACGAATATAAATGCACAAATAAAGTATGAGAAGGTAGCAAATAGCTATTTCGAATCTACTAACGAGATTCTTCATCAGTGCAAAACTCAGCGAGCTAAAAGTAGCAAAACTGAGCAAAGAGACAGAGAGACGCAGGCTTATATACCCGCTATGGGAACAATCCCGCCTAAAGAAAAGCAACCAATGAGAAGAAAGCAGCCAAAACCAACTGAGTGGACAAGTAGCGACATCTATCGGAGAACAAGCAAAACAAAAACTAAAAAGCGAGTAAAAAAAAAAAAAAAAGTATTAAATTAAAGATTTCCAAATACCTGGAAAATAAGGAGTACTAGATAAGTCATTGACTAAGGAGTGAGAATTTTTTATGATGTGGTAAGCTTCCCAAAAATCAAGATCAAGAATAGAAGGACATTTATGGATGATGGTGGCTGAAGAAAAGTTAAACTTATGTTGAGAAGACCAACAATGTTGAGCAATAGAGGAACGTTTAAGCTCCTGATTTTTGACATACCTTTTATGTTCCATTAAACGAAATCTGAGAGCACGTTTCGTCTGACCAATATAAGAAAGACCACATTGGCAAGAAATTTGGTAAATACCCCAGTTATCTAAGTGATCAATGGGGTGCTTAAGATTTGAAAAAGCAATTTTATTAACAGGAGAAAAAATAACATTGAAATCGAACCTTTTTAAAATTTTAGCAACTTGCTGACTGATTTTGGGGAAAAAAGGCAAAACAACCAAAGCATTGGAGTTCGAATTAAAGTTCTTACTTTCAGATTGTGTGGATTTTGTCAATTTTCTATGAATAGAATCTATAATATTAGGAGAATAACCACGATCAACAGCAATAGCTTTTAGGTAATTAAGTTCATCACTGAGTAACTGAGGAGTTGAACAAATATTGGAAGCCCGGAAAACAAAAGTTTTAAAAGCCGCAACTTTCTGGTTAGGGGGATGAGATGAATATCTGTGAGGTGGAAGACTGACCGCAAAAGGTTTGCGAAAGACAGTAGTCTGAAAATTATCTTCATTGCGAATAACAAGAACATCCAGAAAAGGAAGGCAATTGTCCGATTCAGTTTCAAAAGTAAATTGAATGCAAGCATTTTTCTTGCACGAACGAAAATGAAACGAAAAAAACGAAATAAAAATAATGAAATTTTTGCTTCTAATAATCTAAAAACACATCAAAATACAAATATAAATTGAAAAAATGAATGTTTAAAACAAGATATAACACTATGTTTATTTAATTTCGTGTTAGTTCAAGTTATGCGGAATTTAAAGCAGTAAAACACTATAAAATCAAAACTAAATATTTCAAAGCTCTGTACGAAAGTGACAATTTTACGACTTCTTTTATTATTAATTTTTATTTTTAAAATATTAAAATAGCTAGACTGCAAAATCACATTTTGCAAGTATCATGCATTTATATATATATACTAGCTGCACCCGTCGAGATTCGACGGAAAGGAATACGTATAAGATGAGAATGTTGCATTTAAAGCTTATAAATAGTAAAAATGAAAGAAATAAAAAAAAAGTCTGCTTAGAAGGAAATATAAATGTTATTCAGTTTTACCTATAATAAGTATGAAATCAGTTTTCATATTGGTTCAATGATAGGTTTTTCTTTTCTTTTGGAGTTAAGATTTTAATTTTCTTTTCGAGTTAAAGTATTTCCTTATATACCACATTAATTGTTTTGTTGCTTTTTGGAACTATTTGCACTTTCAAATTTTTAAATGAACGTACTCTAGACATCGCGACATATAACTGACCGTGGCTAAATACTGGCTCAGGTAAATAAATACCAACAGAATCCATTGTGTGTCCTTGTGCTTTATTAATTGTCATACAAAACGCAACACGAATTGGAAATTGCCGTCTTCTAAATGAAAAGGGAAGAGTTGTATCTGATGGCATTAAATCGATTCTAGGTATCAAAACTCTTTCTCCAGCTCTGTCGCCAGTAATAACTTGTAGATCCAAACAATTATCGTACATATTTCGTACAATCAACCTGGTCCCATTTAAAAGACCTTCGTGAGGACTTAAATTTCTTAGTAATATTACTATTGGTCCAATTTTTAAGGTGAGAATGTGTGGAGGCGATCCACTTAATTCTAAGCTATTTAAAAATTCCGTTGGAAATTGGAGGATTTCATTTTGATTTTCAGTTATTAAGTTATTTATGCTCATGTATGTTCTGGATGTGCCAGGTATAAGGTTTATAACTTTATGGTTAATTTCATTGCAATGTTCGTTTTTTGGAGCTAGAATTGAAACTTTAGCAAATTTAGTGATACTATCTGAAGTTGAAAATCCTTTTCCAAAAATTTCGGATACGATGTCATTTTCTGCTATAATAGACGGTGGTAAACATACTTTATTTGAGTCTCCAGGGAATTCTTCATTCATGCAAAAATTTTCTCCATTAGCTATTTTAAGCAAAAATTTCGAAAATTCCGATTTTTCTGGTCTTAATCGCATATTTTTTTCGACTTAAATATTTTAAATTCTGATCAAAGAGTCGAAAACTTGATGCAGTTTTGAACTATGTTTTGTCTTGAAGCATGTGGAATCACTGGTAAAACTTGCCTGAAATCACCTCCAAGGACAATTATTTTTTCTCCAAAAGGAACATTATTGTTCATAATGTCTCGCAGAAGTCTGTCCACGCACATTAATGCATATACATTGGCCATGGGTGCTTCATTCCATATAATTAGTCGAGCAGACTTAATGTCAAATTCAGCCTTACTATTGATGTTTAGGGATGATATGGAATTCTCATGTAGATTTAAAGGTAGTTTAAATCTGCTATGCACTGTTCGACCGTTTGGTAGCTGCAAAGCGGCGATATCAGTCCATGCAACTGGTATAACTTCTAATCCTAGATCAAAACATTTTTGTATTAAACATTGATATACAAATGTTTTACCAGTTCCTCCTGGCCCATCTATGAAGTATGCATTACTTTTATTCGTATTGTTCTGTTGCATCACATAAATAATTTCGTTAATGAAAATGAGTTATTCTTCGTTAGCTTGTTGTATCATTAAATCATAATTTAGATTCGGGCTTGTAGAAGGTTCAATAGCAGCAGTTCGTCTATTAATATTATATTTGGTAGTCGGTAATTCAAAAGTAGAAAGAGAAAATCCATGGGATTTGAGTATTTTTTCAATATCTTTGAGAGTTAACTCATATGCACTTGCTTGACTATGATGTTGTAGATAATCCTCACTAAGAAAGTCTTTATATGTATTCCATAATTGAAGCACATTAGTAGGTTGCTGAAATAGGCAAATGAAAGAAAATAATTGCCTCAATTGTTGCGGCATTTGAACGGATGATGCTTCCTTTAAACAATGATACCATTCATTATCATCTTGAAGCAATCCTCGTTGCATTGCAGCTTCTTTGAAAGTTGAATAAGTAATGTTCTTATATGTTCTGATATCTTCAAAACTCGTAGCACCCACTACATGAAGCAGCAACAGCCAAAGATGATATCTTTCGGATTCTTTTGGTGAAACATTATACATTCTACCTATAATTTTAATCAAATTGACGCGTTTTTTTTCCAAATTCGTTTCTCTCTATCAAATGAATAATAAAATGGCGTTTCTGGATATATATGAGGACTTCTTGTTGCCGGATCACTATTCAATTTAAACCAAGCGATTAACTTTGTGTTTTTTAGTTCCGCTCGAAGTAAAGCTTCAGTGGCATTATCGTTATGAAAATATACCTGTTGTTCGTCGGGTAAATGTACCGGTAGTCGCATTACTGAATGAGATTGTTGGTGCATAGGATAGGCGAACATTCTATAAGCAGTTTCAGATGGTCTCACATATCGGGTGTTTAGAAACGAAGAAACTTCATCGTGGTGAATTAAACCGTCTTTTTTAGAAACAACTTGCAAATTAGCGCAGTCATGTCCTTTATAAACGTACTTATGGATATATTTTATACTGTGTACTGTTGCACACATTTCCACATTAATGTGTGTTTGAAAGTAAAGTAGAAGAAATGGATTGTAAGGAACGACAAAACGATTGTCAACTTCTATGGCAGTTCCTATAATATGTTTTGTAATTGTCCTACCATTATTTCTTCTTCTATATAGAGGGTAACCATTGACATTATTATTTGTTTCAGAAGTAAATTCTTTAGGAAATCATTTTTTACACTTACCGTCGTTCATACAAACTGAATTCTTGTTAAGATTGCCACACGGGCCGTGGAGCATATGACATTTAACTAAATTGTATAATGTTTCATCTTTAATATCTGGAATTTCTGCTGAAATAACATTATCAATATCTGAGACTTCTCTAAACTTAGAATCATCTTGGAGGCATAATAATAAGTGAATGTAAGGTAATCCTCTTTTTTGAAATTCTACAGTGTAAATATATATTTGTACAGCCCCAAATATATTCTTTTGATTTATTAATCGTAAGAGTTCTTTAACTTTTGCATGAAAAACTCTAACTGTAATGTCTGGTCTATTGCAAGCTGTTTCATAAGAATGTATACTATTTGTAATCTCAGACCATAAAGGGTTGCATGTAAACGTCAGAAAAATATCGGGTTTACCAAACTTCCTCACCATAGCCATTGCATCCTGATAATTTTGTATCATATTTCGAGGGCTTCCAATGAAAGTCGATGGTAAAATAACGCCCAGTCCTTAATTTCTCATATTCAGCCCTTACATGTAAAGCATCTGCTAGGCCGGCATATGTTTCCACTCTCAACTTTGACTGCTGACTTCGAATGAATTTTAATCGGTCGCCTTCAATTCGACAATAATAATCCACAATCAGCTGTTGAGTTAATTTTCCAGAATTGATTATTGGGTTAAAATTTCCTTTAGGGGCACAACCTCGAATCATAAGTCTGTATGATACATATTCCCGCATAGATAAGTTTTGGCCAACTTTAATCTGACGCTCTCCGCTAGATGGCATTGAAATATGCCATCCTGGTTCTCCATATGTCCACATTAGAATGTAAGACATTGAGTCACAGTGCATACTGTCAAAATCTATGGTTTTCAATTCTCCGCTCTTAGCATAAACTGCAATATGTCTATGATAAGGTGGAGCACCATCAGCTGACTCAAATACCGCTGCGACTTCAGAACATGCAGGGTCATTATACCGTCGAGAATCCTCTTGGGGCTCATGATAAAGTCGCATAACTAAACTTATAGGTACGCGGTTTTCTTTCAATGCTATTTCTTTTTCTTCACTCATTTTCTGATGCATGGTTTTATATAATCCTATATATGGGTTGCATTTGTCTAATATGGAGGTTAATCTTTCCAGAATGTCTTTCCTTAAAGAATTGTTAGCGGAATGATGCAGTCTGATTTCATTAGCCTCAGAAAAATCTAGAATATATAATTGTCCATAAGAAGCTGTAGTTTTACTTTGAGAGTACAATGATAAATTCTATGATGTATTACACCAAGAATTTTAAAACAATAAGGACCCTGTCCATGTGGCAATGTTACATTAGCTCCGAATGATACGAATGATAAAGCGTTGTTATATTGGCGAATGTTTTCTCTAAAGTTTTTAGATAACTCATTATTTCCGCAGAATAATTCTTCGATATCTTTAGAAATACGAAATTCAGGTAATTTGATTTTTTTGTTACAACAGCATAAATTAAAATATCCTGATGAATTTTTTTCATCTTTAAAATATAGAGCAAAGCAGTAATTACATTTATTGTTTAATTCACCTAACCTAAATGGTTGTATATTACAAACTACTTTAGAAACAGCACATCTATACTGAATAGAAAAGGGTTTTCGTTCTTTGTTTTTCATACGTTTGTTTATGATTTCTTTACGCCCTGTTAAACTTTCTTTTTTTTTTGACATTTTTTGAAACAATTTGTTGAGCAAAATCAGATTTAGGACGAAATTTCAAAACATCATAATGATCTGAATCAACATTTCCAGAAAAGAGTAAATTACATATTATATTTCCAGACCCATAATCGAAAGTATTATTGCTAGTATTATTTCTATATATTCTAAAGGTATAATTCGGAAGCAACTGGCTTAAGCAAACTAATTCTACATGACCTGCATATTCACTATCTAATGACATCAAATTTTCATAATCAACAGAAGTACTTACCGGGATCCTATAAGAGTTATCACCAATTATAAAATTTTCATACTGTTCCCAATTATCCTTGACTATTTTCACTACTTGCGATCGAAGTTCACGGTGATATACGATCAGTCTTATACACAATATGATACTGACCGAAATAAACAATTTAAATCTCTTAAAATAGGGATAACATAACGTTCCATGATAAAGATACACAAACTTCAGAAAATAAATAAGGAAATAAATTATAAAGTATTATGGTGGCTTAAATTCAGCTACAAATCTCATTATTTGAATACGAAATTATTCAGGAAATTATTATACCTGAGACGACGAATTCAAAATTTCTGCATAGATTATTTTTTTCTCTGTTTATTCTCTTATTCTCTTATTCTCTTATTGTTTTCTCTGTTTTTTTTTCTCTGTACCATAATTATACTATCAACAAAATATTTTAATTTTAATAGTAACAGGGAGTTAATAAACTGCATTATTGACCCACTACACATTTACGGCACTTGCAACAAATTTAATTTATTTATTGGTTTGTAGCCTCCATGAATTTGCCAAAATTAATCTTATTGTCATGACAACGAAAAGAAAAACGATATCTTTGTTATTAAAAAAAGAATAAAAAATTTGTATTTGTTATTGATCTATAGAAAACGTTTTATTTATTTTTATTTTATATAATAACTTAATACTACGGAATGATTTTTATTAATTTTTGATATCATGTAAAATAGAATTATCGTAATACCTGCATATCACATATTTTATTCTTTTTTTTCTAATATGACATCATTTACACCTCCAGAAACACTAATCTTTTCCGAAATAAAAGTGTGGTTTATGCAGTTATTCAAAAATTCTTTAGTCTCATAAAATATTTATTATAATTAAATGAAAATGGCGCAATTTATAGAAATATTTTCATTTGTGCATACCAAGGACATTTAAATAAATAAAATAAGTTCTGTTTATTTAGATGAAGGAATAAAAGTCACTGAATATGACATCATCACTGATTCAGCTATAACAATCTATATTAGATTCATGGAACAAATTTATCTGGTTCCTGAATGACGACATTTTCTCCACCAAAGAAATTTCGCTTTAGATATTTTATTTTATTAAAGTTTATTTACATAATACTTAATAATATTATTCAGTAAATAATCTGTGTATTGTACTGCGATTAGTGAATAATTATGCGCAATCATTTTATTAGGATTAAATTTTTAAAAAATCATTAGTTTTTCTTTCTTTCTTTCTTTCTTTTTTTTTAATGCGATGACACATTCACCGATGAGATCAAGCTCCTGATTGGTGGAAAGTAATAAAGTAAAATAAATTTTTATTTTAGCGAGAAAAGATTAATCTGTTGCCACTGTTTTGAAGAAATGTCACTAAAAAGCTTATAAAATTAAAAATAAAATATAAAAATGGAAATAAACTAAAATTTAGCCAGAATGGGCAAATCTACACATAAACAGCTTTCATTAAAAAAAATAATCATCAAAATCGGGCCAGTAGAAAGCTCAGGGCTAATGACTAAAAAAACAGCCAGGTGTTTTAAATATATAGATAATTTAAAAATATGTGTGTAAATGATATTAAAAAATTATGTTATCGCCCAATTGTTATGAATAACATCGCGCCAAACCCGGTGCGTATATGACATCTGTACGAATTATTCTATTTGAAACATCAAACATTGTTGTTTCTAATTAACAGTCTAATAAACTTGTATTCTACAATAATTCAATTGAAATTAAGTTTACAACTTACTATTTGACTTCATAAGGAAAACAAATGCAAGAGATTCATTCCCATGAATGGTAAAAAACATTAAAACATGAAGATAATAATTCACAAAGCACATCAACAATGATTTGGACATGGACAATAATTCTTATGACGTCATATCATGTAAATTGAAAGTGCTTCCATTTGTTTACAGTTTGCTTTCACGATTGGGGTGGGCTACCCTTATCACTTAGGGGTATAAAAAATAGATAACAACCTATTCTCAGACCTACTGAGTATACATATGAAATTTCATCAAAATCTGTTAAGCCGTTTCGGAGAAGTATGGCAACAAACACTGTGACAGGAGAATTTTATATATTAGATATATATATATATATATATATATATACAGGGTGTCCGAAAAGTCTGGAAACGGTCGAATAACTCGAAAAATACATATGAGATTGAAAAACGTAAATATACGTGTTAAGTATTTTTAAATAAGCTACTCAGTGATACCAAATTTGACCTTCGTAACCGACCCCCTGGGGGTCAGAGGGAGGTCCAACTTTGAAATCTTAAATTATAACCCCCATTTTTTATTGCAGATTTGGATTCTACGGACAAAAATACGTAACTTTTGCATTTGATGTTTATTTCGAATCCTCGTTTATCACGGTGTAATTGAGCATATTAAATCGATACATATTTCGGCTTTTCCAACGAGATTTTCCCTAATCGAAACTAATTGGGGAGAATTTATGATATCAAATTCCTCGTCTTTTGCAATAATAGCGTTTCCTGAAAATCACCCGTGCCGATTATTTCGGTAGTGCTACACAGTTAAAAATTTGATCCATTTGCTGTAGCGTCACTCCACAGCTTTTATAGAATATCGCTTTCATGACCAATGAGAATGTTCCATAACACAGTAAAGTACACTGTAAAAAAAATTGATTCTTTTGCTGCATCGTCACTCCACCGCTTTTATAGAAAAAGATTACTTTACTGTGTTATGGAGCATTCTCATTGGTCACAAAAGAGATATTCTATAATAGCTGTGGAGTGACGCTGCCGCTGCAGCAAATGGGTCAAATTTTTAACAGTGTAGCACTATTGAAATAATCGCCGCGGGTGATTTTCAGGAAACGCTATTCCTACAAAAGACGAGGAATTTGACGTCAAAAATTCCGCCCAATCAGTTTCGATTAGGGAAAATCCCGTTGGAAAAGCGGGAATATGTATCGATTTAATATGCTCGATTACACCTTGATAAACGAAGATTCGAAATAAACATCAAATACAAAAGTTACGTATTTTTGTCCGTAGAATCCGAATCTGCAATAAAAAATGGGGGTTATAATTTAAGATTTCAAAGTTGGACCCCCTCTGACCCCCAGGGGGTCGGTTTCGAAGGTCAAATTTGGTATCACAGAGTAGCTTATTTAAAAATATTTAACATGTATATTTACGTTTTTCAATCTCATATGTATTTCTCGAGTTGTTCGGCCGTTTCCAGACTTTTCGGACACCCTGTATATATATATATATATATATATATATATATATATATATATATATAAGCTTTTACAGAGAATTAAGAGTTATTGTGTACAAAACAGAAAGAAAATAAACGTCACTTACTTATTTGAAAACAATCCAAAACTTTGCAACAACACTGTGTTGCAACTGTTTATGTTACGGCTATCATAGAATAGACTCTAATTCATCATATAATAGATTATTACTGATCTCTTAAATTGTCGAAACTAATTGAAATAATCGCAGCTGTAAGTCGATAAAAGTTCTTAATATGAACTTTGTCAGCAATTTTTTAATCATTCATTATTACTGCGAAATATAATCGAAATTCACAGAACATTTTTCACGGAACACAACACAAAGTTTCAACCACGGCGCCATTTTGCATATCCAATAATCCCACCCCCCCCGCGTTGGATTACATAATCACCGACTTGCTGTCGCTGGATTAAAAAAACACCTGCCGTTGTGTTGATGAATTCAATAAAGTCTTTTAAAGAGCGAATTATAACGATTTCCAGTGATTCAGAACGCCTATTTTTTTTTAAAGAGGTGTGATATTTCATTCAAAGTGTAACGTAACATTTATTTTGGTATTGGCACTAAAAAAATAATGTATTTACATCTTATTTCACATCTCATACAACCGAAATAAATGTGATAAAACTCTTTATTTTTTACAGTGTAAGTGCACCAGTAGTGGGCCACGTACCTGTAGTTGGCCACTAGTTTTGAAAGTTGAAAAACAAGTTTTCTAGTCAACTCTGTCAGATAACAAACTAATTGCTGATTAGCTGGAACCCTTATCTGTTATCAGACAAAGGGACAACTTCAGTATTCTCATAGTCTTTGAGCTGTAAAGGTGTTTTTCTTCCAGTCTTAAAATACAAAGATTTTGTGGCTCATTCTTACTGCTTTCCTTAAGAGGTAAGTTTTCATTCAATATTTTTTTCTGTAAAAGTATATTGTATTTTATATTAAAGTGTCACATTTCTAATAGACTGAATAAATGAGTATTTTATTCCTTATGCTTAAAAGGTATAAAAGTGACATATTATTAAGTTTTGAAGGTGGTCCACTTCTGGATCATTAAATTTCAATTTGTTCCAGTAGTGGGCCAGGTGGCCCACTACTGGTACACACTTCTGGGTCATTGAATTTCAATTTGTTCCAGTAGTGGGCCATATGGCCCACTAATGGTACAAACGTGACTCACTACTGGAACAACCAAGATATGATTTTCCTAATATGTTTGTTGTATTATGTATCTTTTATTATATATGTTTATTATATTGCAGGATAATGGAGAAAAGAAAGTAGCAAAATCATACAGAAGAACAACTAAAAAGTGCAATTGCGGATGTGGAGAAAGGAAAGAGTGTGCGTTCTGTAGCTAAGCAGTATAAAATTGCAAAAACAACTTTGCAAAGGAAATTGAAAGAAGGAGTCAAATTAGCTACACAAAAAGGCCCAAGTACATTGTTTACCAACGACCAGGGAAACAACATTGTTTTGTGGATTAAAAGCATGGCCAGTAAAGGATTTCCTATTACAAAAGAAATACTCATGACTAACGTAATAAAATTGGCCAAAGAGCATAAAATCACTTTCCCTGGAGAAAATAGTCTTCCTGGACGAAAATGGTATGAGAGTTTTTTAAAACGCCATCCTGACATTAAACTGCTCACCAGCCAAAATTTAACAACGAGCAGGAAAGAAGCGTCACAAAAGAGTATAAATGATTGGTTTCTAGAAGCTGAGACTTATTTAAAAACAAAAAACTGGACAATGTCTTATGTAACCCCCAGAGGATTTTCAATTGTGATGAGACAGCTTTTTTTTTTTAAGTCCGAAGCCAGGAAAAGCTCTTGCTGAAAGAGGATAAAAAAAGGTGTATACCACTGCTGGAGCTGATGAAAACCTTAATTTGACTGTTCTTTTAACAGCCAATGCAGCTGGTGAACTTGCACCACCAATGATCGTTTATAGGTAAGCATGTCTAAAATCACAAGTCTAGTAAATTAAACCTTGAAATTATTAAATATGTTTTTATATTCTATTTTTTTGTCTTTCTAATTTTCAGGTATGATAGGATCCCTCAACAAATTACAAAGGCCATGCCTACTGATTGGGCTATTGGAAAGTCGGAAAGTGGATGGATGACTCAAGTAACATTTTATGAGTATGTGACAAACATTTTTGAGCCATATTTAAATAAGCATAGCATAGAGAAACCTGTACTATTATTTATAGATGGACACACTTCTCACATATCTATGAACCTAAGCACCTTCTGTATAGCTCATGGAATTGAAATGGTAGCTTTGCTCCCAAATGCCACACACCTGATGCAACCTATGGACGTTGCTGTTTTCCGTACTCTTAAAAGCGCTTGGCGGCAGGAAGTAGTGAACTTCAGAATAACCCATGAAGGCAAACGACTACAGAAACATGAATTTCAACCAGTTCTAAAGTCATCTTTAGATCGCTTAACTCCTGCAACAATTGTCAGTGGATTCCGTGCATGTGGATTGGTTCCATGGGATCCAAAGAAAGTAATTGTTGAATCCAAAGTAACATCAAAGAAAGTGGTAATATCACCAATAAAGAAAAGAAAAATGGCTTCTTTTTTGGATATTCTCAAAGACAAAATTGGAGAAAAAAAAATGAAATATTTCTTAGAAAATAAAGGTGAACGGAAAGGCCCTGTGGAGTAAACAGATCTTTATTACTTATGGTTGGAGACAAAGGAGATTTTGAACAAAAAACCGGTTTTCCAGGTAAATTATCACAAAATAATTTTGGTATTAAGCACTTAAAATTTGTATATTTTTTTTACTATTATTTATAAAAAAAATTCTATTTATTTATTAAACATTTTACTTCTTATAGAGTACACCAGTCATATCTATTGAGGTGGCATGCAATGCAGAATCAATTGACACTGTTGAGTATGCTGATGCTGAGGTGGATATTCCAGAAGGATCAACCGGGCCAATTGCTGGACCATCTAGAAATGTAACCATCTCCCTTCAAAAGAGTTCGTTTCTGGCCAGAAGGAGAAGATAAAACAAAGAAAAGGAGAAAGAGAGAGAGAAACTTCCTGCAGTTCTGACTTCTCCTCAAATGCTCCAATATTTTAAGAAGAGAAAAGATATTAAAAATGCTAAAGCTGCAGAAAAAGAGAAAAGAAAAAAGAAAAATTCAAAAGGAAGAGTTGAAGAAAATATCCAATGAAAAAAAAAGACAGCCAATAAATTAAAAAAAAGTTGTTAAGAGTTCTTAAGTTTGTAAAAGAAAAATAAATGCAGTTAAATTTAAATCCTACTCATATTGTTTTTTTCTTTTTTTTCTTTTTTCTTTTTTTTTATAAATATAATATAAATATAATATAGTTTTGCAATCATTTCAGCATTTAATTACCGTTTTTACTATGAATATCTTATTATTTATCACTACTGCAAATTAACAAATAGGGCAGATATATTTTTTAAAGTTATAAAATATTACAGACTGTTCGAAAAAACTAAGGAGAAGCTGAAATTATTTTACGTAATCATCAAAACTTCTAAATATGATTTAATTATTGTGTATTTTTAAGTGTAGACATGTAAAAAAATGTTATAACCTCTGTACAGTACACATTAAACTCAAGAATGGAGTGGCCCACTTCTGGGGGGCCCACTACTGGGGCATCAGAAATTTACTATGTCCACTACTGGAGCATAGAGGAAGGTAAAATTTTTTATTTTTCATTTTTTCTAAAGAATATATTTTTAAAAATTGAATGTTTATTCTGATACAAGAAGGTAAGGACTAGGCTAAAAAATATATTATTTTTGGAATTCATTAATATATTAATAATAATTTGACAAATGTCCTTAAGTGGCCCACTACTGGTGCGTTTACCTTAGATACTTTTAGCGTAGAAAAGATACCCTGTCCGTCAGTCGCAAAATGACTTCATTTTGCCTGTGTATTTTAAAGGGTTAAAATTCATATTTTAAAATCTAATTATATCATCGATTAAAAGAAAGTTTTAAATTCTGTAGCATATTCCTGGTTTGTTTATATCTCTAAAATTGCGCCCTGGAAGGGAGTTGACATAAGGAAGAAACATGCTTTTTGGAAAAACAACCCTTTTTGATTTTTTTTTCAAAAGGTTAACTGCAACATTTTTTCGAATTGTTTATAGCATTTGAGACCTAAAAGTACGATATTCGAAGAATGTCTTTCAAATTTAAATGTACCTAGAGGTTTGGCTGATTAGCATTTAAACAAATTGATCCAGAAATAGAACTAAACTCGGAAAAATGTCTCTTCCCTTTTTTCGGTGCGTAAATGTGTTTGTGGCCATGTGCAAGTTTTTTTTTTTGTTCCTCAATCATCAAAGGAATAACTTTTTGATGAGAGTGAGTTGTGCTTCGTAATTAATATCTCGAAAACTATTAAAATATATAAATTTTGAGCTTCAGATACACCAGGAGAGACTAACTACTTCACAGAAAATTTGAGCCTCATTCATGCCATAGATTTTCCTAGCCATCGCAGACACACTCACATAGAGACAGAGCGATTTGTTCTTTTATTAATACAAGGTAGAATCCGTCGAATTTTGACGAAAATAAATGTTTAAGAAGGAACTGTTCATTGGTTTATAACAAACCTACGAAATTGGCTACTGATAAAAATGCCTCTTACAATGGTCAGTCTAACTCTCAAACAAATATTATTTAAAGCTAAAATTAAGGAAAAAAAAGTACTATTTCTATAAAACTCAGTTGTCAAAATTATTAAAATTAAACTTTAATCGCATATGTAAAAATATAATAAGAAAGCAAAATATAATAAAGATTAGTTATTAAGATGAAGTTATCTGTTGAGGCTCTTATGTTTGGTATAAATGCGTATGAAAAAGAAATATATTTCAAATTGACACGATCTTAGAATTTCACGTGAAATCTAAACCTGTCATAATTTTCTTCTTCTCAAAATTTATATACGCACATTTCAATTTTTATCAATTTTAAGAGAAAATGGCGTATTTCTGTTGCCACAATTACAAAATTCTTACTAAAAACTAAAAAATAATAATATTTCAAGAATAAATTGAGATACAGCTTTCAAACATATTGCATTTAAAAGGACATATTTTTCTCTATATGATAGTATAAAAATTGAAAATGTGCGAGGTTTAGAAGTATAAAATTTGCAGTACAGAAAATTGCAAAACTGAATTGCATGTGAAAGTGTTGCCATTCGCAAAATGACGTATGCGTTACGCACAGATGCATTTGGGATTTATAATATAGATAGATAGATAGATAGATCGATAGATAAGATGGAAAACCTATTGAATGCATCTTCCCCACCTCCTATTGCCAGATTGAAATCCTGTAAATTTCTTTCTTTAAGATTATCTGAAAAATAGCGTATATGACAGAGAATCAACTAATCGAGTGAATTTATGGAATCGTATTTCTATGATAAGTAGATCTGTAACATCTACAAAGCTTAGTTGTGAACCTCTATTTTGAATACCAGTAATATCTTGCAAAAATGCTCGCTTTACTTAATTTCGAAATTGTGTGATTGCATAAAACAAATATTTTTGCATAAAAATATTCGTATTAAAAAAAATTGGGAGGTTGGTAATTATGACAATGCTACTTCAAGACGGATTTATTGTACATATACTCATCTCTGCATTGCAGCCGAATGAAATCACTTTGCACAAAGTTTTAAGACAACTTTAATTTTTATTAATTAAGTTTTAGATTAAATAATCTAGTAGCATTGAGAATTGAGACGATGCTTTTAAAACCATTTGCATAACTTCATTCAACGATAATTTTGTAAATTTTTCACTTATATTTTTAGTACAAGTTGTATATTTTGCTTTAAAATGTTAGAATGGTATCTTATACTATCTTATATAAAGTATATTATACTATAATACAAGCAATAATTGTGTGTGTGAATTTTATCTTAAAAATGTTTCTAACGATTCCAAGTTTTGTATCTTACCATTTTCGGGCACGAAAAGACCATTGGGTTAGGTCACACGTTCGAGAAAATTCAATTAGTGGATTATAATTTGTGCAGGTCAAGTTAATTATGCTAAAAGAACGGCTTTATCGATTTCAACGAAATTTTGTATCTGAACATTTTTTGGCACGAGAAAATTATTGGGCTAAATCACATGTTCGAAAAATTTTGATTAATGGGTCATTTTTAGTCAAACCAATTTTATCTAGAAAACGGCTCTAACGATTTTGGCCATATTTTGTGTTCTATCGTTTTGAATTGCGAGAAGACCATTAGGTTAAATAACATGTTAGAGAAAATTCGATTAGAGGGTCATTTTTGGGCCACTGTGGATCACGTTAATTTTATCTAAAATACGGCTCTTATAATTTTTATTAAATTCTATCGTTTTAATCTAACTATTTAGATTCTATCATTTTAAGGCACAAGAATACAATTGGGTTAAGTCGCATGTTTAAGAACATCCAATTAGCGGGTCATTTTTGGTTACAATGGGTCAGAGTCAAGGTAATTTAAACTATAAAACGGCTCAACGATTCTTGCATAATTTCGTACCATTTCATTTGCAGGCATGGTAAGATTATTTTGCTAGGTTACAAGTTTGAGAAATTTCGGATTAGTGGGTCATTTTTGGATCACTAAGGGTCAAGCTAATTTTCGAAAAAACATCACTAACAATTTTGGCTAAATTTTGTATTTTATCGTTTTCGGCCACAAGAATACTTTTGGGCTAAGTCGCAAGTTAAGAACATTCAATTAGTGGTTCATTTTGGGTCACAATGGGTCAGGATCAAGCTACACTGTTAAAAATTTGACCTATTTGCTGCAGCGTCACTCCCTCGCTTTTATAGAAAACGGTTACTTTACAGTGTTATGGAGCATTCTCATTGGTCATAAAAGTGATATTCTATAAAAGCTGTGGGGTGACGCTGCAGCAAATGGGTTAAATTTTTAACAGTGTAATTCTATCCAAAAACAGTCCAAATCATCTTGACAAAATTTCGTATTACACCATTTTCGGGCACGATAAGGTCACTTTGCTAGGTCACGTTTGAGAAGTTTTGATTGAAACTCTTGGAGTATGCGTGCCATTAGTTGTGTGCAGTTCTTCCAAATTTTTCTGGACAGCACGCATCGATCTCTATCTCCTAGTTTCGTAGGTCTACGACTCAGGGTATATTCCTTCAATCACTGTTAACTTTCTCCTTCTGAATTAGATAGGCCACAGTCGATTTTGGGCAATTCAGCTGTCTAGATATGTCTCTTAAGGAACGGTAATTTCTGTGGTACCACGACATTTCTCGAAATCAGATAACTCTGTATTTCACGGCATCTCTTTGCATTTGAGTGATACCAATGTTATTTCTGACAACACATTTAACGATGGAGAACGTGGCATGCGTAGTATGATTCAAAAATTCCGGGAAAAGTTCTAAAAAACATTTCCCTGAATAATTTACAGCACCGAAGTATATGCAGCTTCAAAGTAGTCACATTGAGCGACGATACACTTCTGACAGCATTCGTATAACTTCTTGAAGCATCGTTGAAAGCCATTTTTTGCAACCTCCTATAAGACTCCTGCGATGTTGTTTTCACCGCATCTCATGACTAAAGATGGCGTTCCTGTAAATGTTTTTTTCATTGATGGGAGCAGGTAAAAGTCACACGGGACTATGTCCAGTTGATAGAGGGGATGTGGTAGCGTATTAGTGCGTTTTAACGAGGAATTGTTTTAACAATTGATATTGATGTACTGGTGCGTTCTCAAGCAGAAAGTTCTATTGTCTGTGTCTGACCTCAGTGAAGGTTGTGCAACGCGTTATTGTCTTCGGTGGATTCTCGGTCCTCTTTAAAACGCCGATGCCATTCATAAACCTTGTGTCTCACCATGGTAGATTTATCGTACATCTTTCTTAGCATTTTCAAAATCTCCATTCGAGTTTTACCTATTCGTAGACAGAATTTAATGCTGCAACGCTGTTCAAGAAAAGCCATCTTTCTTACGCTACGGAGCAAAGATAACTAACATCGGAAGATAATAGCTGTGCGTGCTGTTCGGTCACATGACACGGACTAAACCAAAATGAGCAAGTTGGGGTGAGTTGAGAGAATACATTTCAAGCGGTTTTACTTTAGGCACTTGTTTTCGTTGTAAGAATGGTCGCAGTCCCTGAATTTTTAAATCGTATACGTATATCAGGGCCGCAGATACCGTCATTTGTACAGGTGTCTAAATACTTATTAGTAGATAGTATATATATTAACCTACTCTTCAAAAACAAATTGTTGATTTTACGATATAATACTGGCAGCTGGGGTGCCAGTTTATATCCGTAAAATAATCAGCAACATACTGTCATATAAATGAATAAACCGTACATTACTGATTAAAATTTACATTACTTTCTTATTTTACGTTTTATTACTTTTAATTTTATGGTTAAAGCACTTCAGCTGCCAATATTATACCGTAAAAGCAATAATTTTAGCTTGCATTATAGCGTAATTTTGAGAAATAATCACTCTTGTTAATATGTGAGATACGTTTGCAGGCATAATCGAAATATCTCTGATGTGATCTATTTAAACAAGTGGGTAAGTATGATCGCAGATTTCACAGAGGATTTCGTTTAATATCTCCTTCAAAACAATTTATCATTAAATTGTCAATAGAAAATTAATCATTCCTTTATATTTAGGTTTTTCCAAATTGGCATCAGAAAAAAACAGCGCCAATGTGGTGAGTATATGGTATTTGTACCGCATTTTCATATAGAAAAAGAAGTAATTTCTATATAAACAAAAATAATCTCCATCAAAAAAATCTTCATCAGGTTTGTTTTCAGACTTGTTTATATTTTTTGGCAACATATCGTCCCTTTTTGAATCCAGAATTGCACCAAGCTTTAGCGAAGGATGTGTATTAATCAAATATTCATAACATTAGTAATAACTGACCTAGAATCATGCAATATACCTTCAAAATTTTTTTATACATTCTCACTCTGAATTCTTTAAAGAGTTTGCTAATCGGTTTTTAGGCGCTATTTTGGATTTCTTCACCAATCGCGCGAACTAGAATAGAATACTAAATTCTTCCCCTAAATGCTGACTTGATCGCATAGATTTGTTGATTTCTCTATTAGAATTTGCAGATTTAGTGAAGGTACGCAAATAAAAAAAATTAGGAATAAAAATAAAATTTTACAAAGCTTAGCATAAATTTAAGGGAGACTAAACTAGTCACCAGAGGCGGCTAGTAATTTAAATGAATGGGAATTTAATAAATAGAAAAAATATTTCACTTCGCATGTCAAAATAAATGATAAATCTTATACTATAATGCGAGCAAAAATTGTGTGTGTGTGTGGGTAAATTTTATCTCAAAAACGGCTCTAACGATTTTCGCAAAAATTTGGATTTTACCATTTTCGGGCACGAGAAGACCATTGGGCTAGGTCCCATGTTCGGGAAAATTTGATTACTGGGTCATTTTGGGTCATAATGGGTCAGGATAAAGCTATTTATATCTATAGAATGGCTGGATCGATTTTAAGGAAATTTTGTACCCAATCGTTTTTTGGTACGAAAAAACTATTGAGCTGCGTCACATGTTCGAAAAATTTCGATTAGTGGGTCATTTTTGGGTCATTATGGGTCAAGCCATTTTTATCTAAAAATCGGCTCTAACGATTTTGACCAAATTTTATATTGTACCGTTTTGGATTACAAGAAGACCATTGGGTTAGGTAACATGTTCGAGAAAATTCAGTTAGTGGGTCATTTTTGGGGTCATTGTGGGTCATGCTATTTTTATCTAGAGACTTTCTCACGCAATTTTGACTAAAAATTGCATTCTATGGTTTTCGGGCACGAAAAAAACATTGGGCTAGGTTACATGTTCGAGAAAAAATTTTAATGGGTCATATTGGGTCATTAAGGGTCTGGGTCAAGCTATTTATATTTAGAGGACGGCGTGATGGATTATAACGAAATTTTGTATGTAACAGTTTTTTGACATGAGAAAACTAATGGGCTAAATCACATGTTTGAGAGATTTCGACTATGAGGGTCATTTGTGGGTCATGATGGGTCATAATGGGCCATGGTCAAGCTATATCTAAAGAACAGGTGAATCGATTTTAACGAAATTTTGTATGCAACATTTTTTTGGCACGATAAAATCATTGGACTAGGTTACATGTTCGAAAAATTTCGATTAATGGGTCATTTTGGGTCATTAAGAGTCTGGGTCAAGCTATTTATATTTAAAGAACGGCGTGATGGATTATAACGAAATTTTGTATGTAACAGTTTTTTGACATGAGAAAACTAATGGGCTAAATCACATTTTTGAGAGATTTCGACTATGAAGGTCATTTGTGGGTCATGATGGGTCATAATGGGTTATGGTCAAGCTATATCTAAAGAACAGGTGGATCGATTTTAATGAAATTTTGTATGCAACTTTTTTTTGGCACGATAAAATCATTGGACTAGGTTACATGTTCGAAAAATTTCGATTAATGGGTCATTTTGGATCATAGAGGGTCTGGGTCAAGCTATATATAATTAAAGAACAACAGGATCAATTTTAACGAAATTCTGTATGCAACAATTTTTAGAAACGAGAAAACTAATGGACTAAGTCACATATTCGAGAGCTTTCGATTGTAAGGGTCATTTGTGGGTCTTAATGGGTAAAGGTCAAGCTATATCTAAAGAATGGGTGGGTCGATTTTAACGAAATTTTGTATACAACATATTTTTGGCATGAGAAAATCATTGGGGTAGGTCACATGTTCGAGAAATTTCGATTAGTGGGCCATTTTTGGGTCATTCTAATTTTATCTAGACAACGTTTCGCGCAATTTTGACTAAATTTTGTATTTTATCGTTTTCGGGCACAAGAAAATCATTGGGTTATGACAGATTTTTGAGAAAATTCGATCAATGGGTCATTTTGGATCATAAGGGGTCAGGGTCAAACTAACTATATCTAAAAAACGGCTCAATCGATTTTATCTAAATTTTGTATCTAATGTTTTTCCGCATGCTAAAACTAATGAGCTAGGCCACACGTTCGAGAGATTTTGATTATAAGGGTCATTTGTTGGTCATGATGGGTCATGCTAATTTTATATAGAAAATGGTACTCACCATTTTGACTATACTTTGTATTATATTGTTTTTGAGCAAGAGAAAACCATTTGGCTTGGACACATGCTCGCGAAAATTCGATTAGTGGGTCATTTTGGGTCTTAATGAGCTAGGGTTATATCTAACAACGCTAATATATATAACAACGGAGCATAATAGCTAACTATATATAACAACGACTCAATCAATTTTACCTAAATTTTGAAACAAAACGTTTTTTGTCACGAGAAGACTATTGGGCTGAGTCGCATGTTAAACAAAATTATATTGGTGGGTCATTTCGCTTCATTGCTGAATGCTGCCAAGCTAATTTTACCTAAAAAGTGGCTTAAACGATTTTGATTCAACTGTTGATTCTACTGTTTTTGATTACCTGAAGACGATTGAGCTATGCCAAATGCTTGATCAAATTTGATTAGGGGCTCATTTTGGGTAATACTGGTCAAGGTCACGAGAATATGGCAAAAGCCAATAACTTGATGATATTTGACAAAATATTGGCGACATATGGCCAAAAAATCGACTATAAAAGTTACGAAAACCAAAACACGTATTTGGAGCCAAATGAAAGAATGCCTCCAAATTTGGCTATATCTAGCCAAAAACATTGTCTTTCAGAATGTAAAGAATTTTTTTATACATTCTTAAGAGGATTCGAGATGCATGGTTAAACCAATCAGAGTCGAGCTAAAAAAGTGATTTAGATCGATGTCCTTTCGTTGTAAATTTTAAAATAAAGTAAAATTTATAAACATGCGCATAAAAACATAGTTTTCTTATTGATTGTTTTTCTAAATAATACTATTATAAACATGTTTTACAGTAATAATACAGAGTTAATGATACAGTGAAAATACTATATCGAGTTGGACACAAAGTTAATTTTGACCGAGCTAAGCTCGGTCTCCCCTGCTAGTATGATGTTATATGATGAAAAAAAAATAAGCGCGTTTTTCACGTGATTTATTTAATCCATTAATTTATGTTACATACATAATAATCTATATACTATATAAAAGAAAGTCTAGATTTCGTATTAATCACCGTACAAAAAAATCTACTGAACCAAAAATCTTGAAAATTGGAGTAAAAATAGTTCTTATAACATCGAGTTCCGCTAAGAAGGGATTTTTGAAAATTCCACCCCTAAGGGGGTTAAAAAAACGAACGAACTTTTAAAAAATTCCTTAAAAATCGGCTTTTGTAGTTGTTTTTAAATTGATAACATATTTTAGTGTACATTTTCATGCTGAATCGAATGGTACTAAGCAAATTTTTTTAAATCTATTAGTTCGTGAGATACTTCACATTTTCCAAATTTGGCGATGACTTCGGCGCTAAAACCTGAAATTTTCAATCAATCTATATATATATATATATATATATATATATATATATATATATATATATATATATGTATGTATATACAAAGTCTGTATTTCGTATCAATCATCGTACAAAAAAATCTATTGAACCTACAATTTTGAAAAAGAAATATATATTCTGGTTAACATGATTATGTACGCTATATTTATCTCAATATATATAAAACGCAAAGTGAAATTTCTTTCCGGCCGCTTATAACTTAATTTCTACTACGTAGATTTTAATGGAACTTACATTGTGTTTTATAATTTTTCAGAAATTTTGTAATAAATGAAATATAGCATTCTACGTTGTTTAATTGACTACTTATGGAGATGTTTCAAATCATATGAACCCAATTACAAAAGGCTGGCTTTATTTGAAATGTTCCGCTGAATGAATTTTTGTTTGATTTAAACTGTTAACATGTTGAGCGCTACGTCATTCATTGGTGACTGAACTTTCCGTTTAGATGACTGACGTTTCACCGATGACAAACAGACTAAATTATGATATAAAATTAAAAATTACTATGATGTAAAAATTTCTTTTGATTCAAAGTTTCTTTAAAAAAAAATTGACCAGCGTAGCGGGCGAAGGCTGCTAGTTTTTATATATATTTAAACTTGTGTGGGACAATTAGAAGAAAAAAAACAACAAAAAATGAACTGATGATTTAAAAAAATATTTAAGTTAAAATAATAGTATTTTTCAAAATTTTATGATTTGTTGTGTGACAACAGATGTGAGAACACAAAATTTGAATTCTCTGACTTATACAGCTTTTGTGTACGGATTTTGTGACAGACATATAGAGGACAGAGACGAATAGGATTTCGACAGATGAACGAAACCCTAAAAATGAAAAGACATTAGTTATTAATAAATTTCGAATATACTGGAAATACCAGTCCAGACTCTGAACAATCAAATTTTAACTCAACTATTTAAAAAAAAAGAGAGAAAAATAAATTACGATTCCACTTGAATCAATTAAAATTATTAGCATTGAATCGGTTCTTTATATATAACTTTAGTTTCTACTTTAAAAACGAGCAATTTTTGAAATGACAGTTATAATTTCTAATAATGTCTTTTTAATAATTTATGAAGCCCTTTTGATTAAAAATTCACTTTTTGAATGATTTCATATCCCATTTTTATATTAAAACTGACAATACAACTGATAAAAATAACAGATTGGAAATAAAAATTTAATGATCTTTCGTTCTTTTCAATTTAGCATAAAGGTATTTCAGATTATTTGAATTTCCTGCATATTTAAAGGAATGTTTTAAAAGTATTAAATTGTCTTTATTCTAAATAAATAACACATATCTTTGTATCATATATATTGACTAACATATAATAGTTCACTTATAAAAACTACTGCAGTAACAGCGTTTGATTAATTTGTATTTGTTATATGTGAGTATATTATGTGCGTATGTTTTCTGATAAAAGTCGAGGTGATATCCTTCGAAATTTTACGTGCATGCAGATGCGATTATTTTTCGCAAAGTTACAAGCGTTTGAATTTTGTACACAAACAATTTTTTGGCTCTTTAGCAGCGGAAAAGTTGTCTGTACAGCTTGTAAAAGCGATGGATTTTCTTTGTACAAAGTATTGCCAAATCATTTTAGATATATATAACTAAATATTATATGTATATATGTACTAAACACTATTTTACTGAAAACATTTTCAGTAATTTAATTTAATTTGATAAAATCTGAACATGACTATATTTTTTTGAGACCTCACGATATCCGAAAAATTGGTTTTAATGATCGAGAGAACTGATTAATGAATGCACTGTAAAAACTACTCGGAATCATTTTTGAAAACTATGGGCAGCTAATAAGATGAATTTTTATAAATTCTTTTTTTAAGGGGGTCACGAGACACATTTTAAAATATCTTTTATTTATCGAGTTAAAATTTTGAATTTTATTGTGATGGTTAACCATGTAATTCGTAAACAAATTCACATGATAAAACTTCTCATAATTTCTCTAAAAAAATTTCTAATTTAAAATTTATTAAAAAAGTAACGAAGTTTAAAATTGTTATAACTCAACACATTATTCGTAGAATTTGTTTATTTTTTTTTTACGTTTAACGAAACATAAGTATCGAAATTTTAATTTTGATTTAGCATTTTTTTAAATATTAATTTTTTGAAAAGTTAAAAATATTTAAGGAAAAAGTTGAAAAAAAAATATAGCTTTTATTTTAAAGATATTTTCAAAAATAAATATTTTTTTCAAATTTGCTGAATTAATTAAAGTAAAACAATTAAAAATGACATGTTCAGAGTTTGAAGCATTTATCGTTAACGGTTCTTGAGTTATAACAATTTAAATACGAGAAGTTGTGTAAAAAACCACCATGAAGAAAAAAGCTTTTCCACAAGAAATCATTTCATGACAACCATTGCTTGACAGCTAGATTTTTTAAAAAACAAACCAAAGCAAAAAAAATTATCATTTTCTCTTCTAATTAAGATGATTTAAACGTCATTATAAGTATAAAAAACCAGAGAAATTTTTAACGTAATAATTGTTTTAGTAAATTTTTTTGTGTCCCAGACCTTCTTAATTTTTTTTTTTTTTTTTTTTTTTTTTGCGAGGTTTCCAATGATAGAGGAACACTTTTCGGAATCTTAAATGACTCGGAAGGAATTGTTGTATATTTTCATTCGTGACTCTAGTAGGCTTTCGTATATTAAGAAACATCTGTCTCATTTTGCAGCGATCTTGGTGGTTTACATAGAAATTTTAGGTACTATTTGGTTATCCCGTCAACCAATTTCGCCAAATTATACAAATCGCGAAACTCATAGCCAAATTATGCATATTGATATAATTTTCTTTTTAAATAACGAAAAACAAATAATTAGTAGAATATTAATAAAAATACAAATAAAAAGTCGAAATAAAAATCACTTAATGGCGTTTTAAACATGTGTATCGTATTTAATGTCATTAATTGCGACTTTCGCGATCATCCATTATTGGTGTTTAGTTTTATAGTTAGGCGATGGTTTTTTGGTAGACTGGATAACCACGTAGTACCAAATTTTAACGTAGTGTTTTTTATTTGAACCCATCATCCAAGTAATATATTTTAAAATCAATTCTATTGAAGCCTGTAGCTGTATTGAAGCAAATGTGAAACGATTATAACTTGAAATAAACATTATTCATTGTTTTTGTATCCTAAAAATAAATTGTCCCTACCATGCAAAATGTTTTATTATTATTATTTTTTAAATAACTAAACGATAAAATAAACTAGATTAAAATGTTATATAGCTTAATGAATCATCTTGTAAGACTTAACAAAGAGTTAGCAATTGAAGTTTTTAGATAAAAGTTGTTGTCGTTTATTGACCTAGAACAAAGCTTTTTGTTCTACTCAATAATGAAAAGAGGCTTTTATGCTCCCCGAAAAATGAATTATTTCAGCTTTTGAATTCGATTATTTACTTAACGAGCATTGTTTCAAATTTAAGGTAATAGAGATGCAAATCCAAATGTAATTGAAATAAAACTTCAGAAGCAAATATTATATTAAAGTCTGTATGAATTGCATTTATTGTCTTCTATTGTAAAATACTACATTAATTATGGCTATTGTAATTCATAATCAGTTAATTTTAGTCTTGCAAAATAAATATAAAAGGAATTTCCAATGATCACATACTGTTTAAAAGACTGTTTTTACTGTAAACGCTAAATATAAAGGAAGCAATTTCTAAAAAGTATGAGTTAGTTTTAAATGTTAATTATGCATGTCATTACCTCTACCTTTATTGTTATCTTTCTAGTGTTATACTGTGTCATAGCAAACGCGGTAGCATTTGGTATAATATGTTTAAGAAATGGAAAATGCAAACGTCTTTTTAAAATTTCTGGCGAACCAGTGAACGTACGACAGCGATTTTTTTTTCTAAAGATAGAACTCGACGAAACGAATAAAATGATAGCATTAAAAATTATCGTAGTTTACTGTAGTTTTTTATTTAACTTTTGAAAAAATGAAGACGTAAAATTCAACAAGCGATAGCAAACAATCCCGTGCATGGATTAACTTCATTTTTGGTTTATTTTAATCCTTTTGGTAAAATTTAAAATAGATTTTTTTCCATATTTGTATGTTTGACGATCGCTGAGAAAATCGAATTTGTGTCTTAAAACTACAGTTGAACAATGTTTCTTGTCGTTGCTGTTGTAGTTTTTTTTTATTCATTGCCACCAAATTTAAATAAATATAGTTTTTTATGTATATAAGATAATTCATTCAAATTAAATAAATCACATGAAAAACATGGTTATTTGTTTTTATTTCGAAGAATTTCAGTTATTTGAATAAAGTTGTGAGTGCGCTGTATTTTTTTTTCGTTCGAATCCTTGGTTTATTTTTCAGACATCATGCGTTTTATATGACCATGCAATACTTTCTTAATTATTATAATACAGCAATAAAATTTTGGCAGCAGCAAATATTTTGCTTTTCAAGATATAAAAAAAATCTTCAATTTTTATCAGAAAATTTAAATGACAAGTATTAAAAAATGCTCCGGTGAGCAACAAAAAAAAGGTTAATATGTTTATAAGTATGAAAAGGTGTTTGACAAGTGCTTTTAAATGAGCATGAGAAAGGATAAGGGGTCCCTTCTTGGCTGCAGCTCACTGTCAATGCCGAATTTGAAAAAATCATATTTGCGATTTTTCCGTATAAAAGAAATTTGCGTAAAACTTTCTATCACTCTTTTTGGTGAAATTTTCAATTCTCCTTTACATGGGAACTGCACTTTTGACTGTGCACTGCAACTGCACTACAAACTGCACTACAACAACTGCACCGTTTTCTGTGCAGTTCTACACTGCAGGAATGCTTGGTGGCACTGCATGAGTATGATACGCTACAGGAACTAAGGTTTCTGGTACTATTTCGCCTTGCATTCAAGTGAAATTACTTTGCATTTTTTCTGACTGCTCTGGTGAGCAACAAAAAATGTTAATATGTTTTTAAGTATGAAAAAGTGTTTGACAAGTGCTTCTAATTGAGCATGACAGAGGACAATGGGTCCTTTCTTGACTGCAGCTCACTTTTGATCAGAAAATAAGAAAAAGCTCAATAACAAGCAAAT
Source organism: Maratus speculifer (assembly GCA_964019185.1). Taxonomy (NCBI): domain Eukaryota; kingdom Metazoa; phylum Arthropoda; class Arachnida; order Araneae; family Salticidae; genus Maratus; species Maratus speculifer. The sequence continues at coordinate 280,802,629 of OZ025298.1, read as the reverse complement.
CAAATTTGAAACAAGCATTGCAAAATGCATGAAGCACCATGTCCTCAAAAGTCACCAATGATTTAGTAGAATCTATGCCGAGACGCTTAGAAGTGGCAATTGCAGCAAAAGGACTATATACCAAGTATTAATTTCGTATTTCAGTCTTCAATTATCTTATTTTTATGTGATTCAACATTGAAATCTGATGTTCTGATACTTATTTTGCAATGCAAATTTTATTTATTTTTTTTTATAATAATTTTTGTTAAATTTTAATGTGTATTTGTTACAAAAAATAAGATATTTTTATAAAAACTTAGCTTAATATATATATTTTATACCAATTAAATCGTTTTATTACTTAAAACTACAAATTTTACGCTGTTCTAATATTTTTTTGTCAACTGTATATAATTACGTTGATTGAATTTATTATTTTGTGGATAGTTATGTATTTTTATTTTGTTTCCAAAACTTTTTTGGAAGATTTTTTTATTTTTAAAATCAAAGCATCAGTTGCTGTTTTTTATGATGTTTATAAAGAAGAAAGTAGGCCGACTTGCGATTTTAAAGTGAATTTTTAGGTGTGTTCGTTACATAAATATGTACAATGATGTAGCTACATGTTCAGCGCCTTCGATCAAGTAAAGTTTGTGCACCCTCTTGTCACCCGAAAAGGTTCTGTGCAATTTTCTTTTGAAGTTTAAAATTTATGATCTGTTCTTAATTTGGTTTAAAACATTATTTTTCCTTGAAAGTCAAAGTATTTTAACAACGCATTAAATTCAATAATTAAAAATAAATGTGTCGGATGTTTCCTCTTAGCCCGCACAACTTTGAAGAAAGTCCGTAGTAGTTATTGCTGCCACCACCGATATTATTAGGTGATATTCGGTCACCCACTGTGAGGATTGTGTAAATGAACACCAACGTTGTCAATTAACTAAATTAACAGTTTATTTATACTCTATGTACACAATATAATACACTATTTACATTTATAACTCGGATATAGGTGATCCGGTTCTACATTAAATTAAATACAGTAAAAAGTTGGCTGTGTACTGTTCAAATTACACCTTCTCCCTCTCACTCTATATACGTTAGATTAACTTTACCGGAGATCAATTTCGAATCTCCCGACACATGGGTTCTCAGCCTACGCTGTTCGACCCGAGCACTATACGCAGGGACCTCCGTCCACTTCTGATCTCACGGTCCAAACTGAACTATCTCAGTTAAACACTGCCCTTCTCCATTCCTGCATTTCCACAATGTAAACCCCCCTATTCGTGAAAATCCTTTATTTTCCCTTCTTCAATAGACATCCCAGAAGGTCAAACACTCCCCTCTGCAATTTTCTTTTCTTTTCCCTCACCACCTGTTCATTTAGGCTTTAGACTAAGAAAGAATGTCACATTGAAACTTCAGTACACAGCCCATACAATACATAAAATATTAAGATAAAAATAACATAAAATCCAGGTCTAATAGAAGATGTTTTCAGTTTTCTCAGAACCTGACACCCCCCACCTTAGCGGATAATATGCCATTTAGGGGCTAATTTTCCCCAAATATATAGAATATAACAGAAGAGTTCAATAGTCTCTTTGCAGGTTTCTTCATTATGCTTATTACATAGGTATTTCCAGGTTTCTGAACATTATCTACTGACATCTCTAATGAACCTTGCCCTAATGTTATTATTACATAAACACTATAGATGCTAATACACAATTATAAACAAAAAATTCAAATATAATTACACATACACAAAAAAAAAATAAACACGTGATGATATCCCTTTAAGTTTGTCCATTATTTGGTCATTAATACTGATGGGCTAGCAAATGGCTGTTCTTCCCAGCTCTTCCTATGTAGCCTAGAAATTGCATCAGCATTCAAATGTTGCGCTCCTGGACGATGAGAAATACTCAGGTTCCAGCGTTGCAAGGCAAGAGCCCATCTAGTGAGTTTGGGGAACCTTGGGGTTGTTTCAGTGAGTAATTTTAATGGATTATGATCTGTAATGATCTCAATTTGAGATCCATAGGTCCACTTTTCAAACTTTCGCAACGCAAAGAGAACACTCCAAGCCTCTTTCTCTATACTCGGCCAAGCACGCTGAGCCCCTGACAATTTCTGACTGACAAAAGCTATCGGTTTAAACTGACCCTTTTCATCAAGACAACATCCCACTGCCAGGTCGGAAGCATCGGCGTGAAGCTGATATTGCCGGCCTACGGTAGGTGTAGTCAAACTCGTCACTTTACATAACTCATCTTTAAGGGTATTAAATGCTTCTTCTGGTCTTTCATCCCATGGGACAGTATTTTTAACCTTCCCTTTAGTTAATTCGGTTAAAGGTATAGCTATTTCGGCATAATTTAGAATATAAGATCGGTAAAATCCCATTAATCCCAAAACAGATCTAACCTCCCTTTTAGTTTTTGATCTCTTTAAATCCCTTATTGCTCCTATTTTCTCCTCATCAGGTGCATGCGTTCCATCCCCATTTACATGACCTAAAAACTTAGCCAGTTTCTCCCCAAATTTACATCTATCCAGCCTAATCGTAAAATTTCTATTTTTGAGTTCTTCTATGACAGACCTAACATGCTCACAATTCTCTTCCCAGGTGTCGGAGAAAATGATGACATCATCAGTATATGCTTCCGCATACCTCCGATGACCTTGAAGAACCTCATTCATATCTTTCTGGAACGTAGCAGCCGCCCCTGATAAACCAAAAGGCATAGTACGTCAGTAGTATAGTAGTGGGGATTCCAGCCCACCGGGCGTCGGGCGTTGACCTCTAAGAGGGGTTGAAGGTCATCGGGCGTTCGAGCTATAAGAGGGGGGTGGGGTGAAGGTCATCGTGCGTCATGCAAGGTTAAGATGACGTCATCTTATAGGATGAGTGTGTTTTAGATAAGATTTTTTTTTATTTTAAGCGGGAATTTTAGGGAGTTAGAATTTTTTTCGGCGTACTATAGTATGAGGGTGTTTTTTTTAATTTTAAGCGGGAATTTTAGGGAGTTAGAATTTTTTTCCGAACTATAGTACGATGATTTTTTTAAATTTTAATGCGGGGACTTTAAAATTTTCGGTGCACTTTAGTTTTAGATAAGAATTTTTTTTTAATTTTAAGCGGGAATTTTAGGGAGTTAGAATTTTTTTCCGAACTATAGTACGATGATTTTTTTTTTAAGTTTAATGCGGGGACTTTAAAAATTTTCGGTGCACTTTCGTTTTAGGATTTATTTATTTTTTAATTTTAATGCGGGGACATTAAAAATTTTCGGTGCACTTTAGTTCAAGGATTTATTTTTTTGATTTTAAGCGGGAATTTTAGGGAGATTGATTTTTTTTTTCACCATGTTCTTTGATGAGGGGTTAAGCGGGTATTTGGGGACACATAATGTTTTTTTTTCTGTACTATTGTACGAGTGGTTTTTAATTTTAATGTGGCGACTTAAAATTTTTCAGTGAACTTTAGTTTAAGAATTTATTTTTTTTGATTTTAAGCGGAAATTTTAGGGAGATTATTATTATTACTATTATTATTATTATTATTATTATTTTTCATTTGAGCTTTTACATGATGAGTTAAGCGGGTATTTTGGGGGAAATTATTATTTTTGAGTGATAATACACGAAGGATATTTATTTTTTTCGCGGGTTGATATTTTAATAAAGAACTAATTAAGAAGGGAGCATTTATGGTGAATTAATGAATTATTTTTTTAGGAGTAATTTTGTTAAGATTGAATTATTTTTTCATTTTTTTGAGTTTTAAGCAGATATTAATGTTTAATAGGGGGACTTTAATTTTTTTTGCAATGAAATTGACATGCGCTCGTCGATCTAACCGTTCGGAGTTCATAATTTTCTTCAAATCATGTGTGGATATTGGTTTAGAATTTCTTAGAATGACTTCCACCACCTTTATCTCTATTCATTATCATTAATAACACATGCTGGTAATGGGAATTTGGGAATAACAATTTTGAATATTTATTTAATGAAGGAACTTTAAAATTATTTCGAGTGTTATTTTTAGTCAACTAGGTTATGCACTTGATATTTCAGAATAGTTAAAAAATAACTTTAAAATTTGAATGAAAAAATATGTTTCAAAATGGGATTTTACGTGCTAACATTGAATCGCACTCGTCGCCCTAACGGTTTGGAATGTGTGGTTTTCTTCGAACCTTGGTGAAAATTTAATTGAATTGATTATTATTATTATTTTGTGTGTTGTATGTATGTGTATGTATGTGTGTGTTGTATGCATGTAGGTGTGTGAATGTATGTTTGTGTGTCGTATGCATGTGTGTGTGTGTGAATGTATGTTTGTGTGTTGTATGCATGTGTGTGTCTATGTGTTGTATGTATTTGTAAGTTGTATGTATGTGTGTGTGTGTGTATGTATATATGTGTGTGTTGTATGTATGTACATGTTGAATGTATGTGTGTGTAATTTTTTTTGCCGATAGGTGTGATCTTTAGCTGAAAGTGACCAAGGGTCAAAACTTTTAGCCAGGAATCGCCACGGGGAGGCAGATCACATGATTCCCGTATTGCACACATTCACATACATTATTTCGAGCGATATTTTTAGTGAACCATAATATGCAATTGAATTTGTAGAATAATTAAAAAAATAACTTTAAAATTTAAATGAAAGAATGTTTCAAAATGGAATTTTACGTAGTAACATTTAATCGCGCTCGTCGGTTTTTACTGTTTGGAGTCTATCATTTTCCTTTAACCTTGGAAAACCTTGCGTTAATAAGGATATTTCAGAAAGACCCCCACTTTGGGTACTCTTTTAAAATAATATTTGTAATGAGATGTGTTCGCGCGCGTCGACCTAACTGTTTGGAGTATCAACATAAAATCAACAAATTAATACAAAATATTTCACACAATAAAAAACGAAATATTAAAATCGCCAACTCAAAATGAAATCTCATGCAATTAGAATAAAAACATTAAAAAAAATCGCCAAATTAAAAAATTATTCTTATCTCACAATAAATATTCTGAAAGACCTATTCAAAAATTCTAGATGAGATTAAAGTTTTTATTCAAAATTCAAATAAAACTTCTTAAGTTTTGACATGTCACTAAAAATTTAAAGCAAACATTTTTTCAAAGTATAATTATCAAAGATTAATTTTTCTAATAATTAACTCGTGTAAAGATAGTTCAAAGTGCAATGATTGACCATTTGCTTTTTAAATCTTAGAATATATTATCTGTGATATAAACATCACGTTATGTAAAAAATATAAATAAATATTAGTAGTTTTCAAATAATTTTTTTTTCGAATGGGTAGTTTGATAAATTAATAACATTAAAATTTTTTGGATAAAAAAAAAAAAAAAAAAAAAAAAAAACGATTGAGAAACTAACCATTTCAAAATATTTTCTTGGCATAAATGAATTTAAAAGTATTAAAACCCTTTTCAAAATATATTTTTTTTTTCTTAAGAGAAATATTTTACGTGAGTGAAAAAGTGAGAGTCAGTTAATTTATGAATCACTTTAAAATATTACCACGCAATAAATTGTTTTGAAACTATATTCTTAAACATATTAATATTTAAAAGTTAAGTCATTTTATACATTTTTTATTCAAATTATACTTACCAACATATGAATTCGCCTTCATTCTGCACTCTCTTGAAGAATAATGTTTGATAAACTCTTATCAACACAGCATGTTGTTGTGAATCACTAGCAAGTTAAGACAGCTATGATATGAGTAATCGTTGGGATTTCCCCAAAGAGGTGAAGTCATTCTTATCAAATCCTATTCTGAATGAGAAATATTTTAATTGCAATTAACTTCAGATTTTGTTATTTAATAATTTTTTTTTTTTAATTTGACAATTTTAATCAATGTTTTAGTGAAATTACCTTTAAGATTTTAATTTTTTTAATGCTTATACTATTTCACACATGTACATTCCTATTTGTAAATAGAAAATCATAAAAAACATATTTGAATGATTTTATTATTATTATTGTTAGACATTATATTTGAAAATCATTTAAACTTTTAGCTTTTATTATTATTATTATTTAGATATTAAGAAGTGACGAAGACCTGTAGAATTAATCTCATCTTAAAACTGATTAATATTCGAAGAAAAATTTATTCTGTTATCTTTTAATTTACCAAACATATAACTTAATACTCATTAACACACTTCTTATTTAATGAATAATATATTTGATGAATAATATATTTTATAATATATATGAGATTTTAATCTTTTTTTTAAAAATTGGGTTATGTTATTTCATACACATATGTTCTTATTCCAAAATTCAAAACCATAAAAAACATCGTTGGTTGATTTTTTATTTTTAATTAGACATTGTATTGGAAAAGCATTAAAACCTTTCATTTTTATCTCATTTAGACTTCAAAAAGTGTCGAAGATCTAACTGCTTTGCAAAGACTTAAAACTAGTGATTTGATGAGTCATACTTTCTGTGGGTTTTTTTCAATTTTGGAATTATCTTAATTAATTACCAAACTTCTAATTTTTTTTTTAAACACCACACTAATCATTGCCCCCATTACTTAATCACGTAAATATAATTTATATAGTTTATAATTATCAGTTTTATACTAACATTTGAGACCTATACGTATGTGTTGTATTAATTCTGTTAGTTTAATTCATACAAATTTTAACTAAAGCACCCTGTGCTAGTTTTCATACATTTATTATCACATCACGTGATAAAATTTTTTTCGATGTTTTAGAAATAATAGATATTTAATTTTTTTTTTTTAATTAGTTAATAACATGAAAAAAATTTAATTGCTTTTTAACATGAATCTTTTAAGAAAAACATATTTGATTCTGAAACATTAAATTTAAAAAACTAATTCTTAAGAATATGACTTGATGCAATTTACTCATTTTAAACAAGTTAACTTTACTACTTGACGGAAATATATTCAAACGCAAAACGATTTAATTTTCACATTTTTAAAGTTAATTATATAATATACTAACATTTAATTATAATAGGTATAATTTTATTAAAAATACTGAATAAAATAAAATTTATACTTTAAAAAAATATTGTAACACCATTTAAAAATATTAAACAACAACAACAAACTTGTAATTAAGAGATGAATAAATATAAATGTATGAATCACACAATAATAAAAAGAAATACTTAATCATTCATAAAAATTCTTCCCTTGAACATTCGCATGTATGTTAGTAAAAATATAACACTAAAGTTTTCAAAAAGATTATAAGCGTTTCCAAATCAACAAAGAAAATTGAGTATTAAATATCAAATAATGGATATGCACTCTTTACACTCACATCTTACAATGTACTTAGTAACCAAATTTAATGATTTTTAAGCATGTCTTCTTAAATTTTTTTCAATGAAAGACTATCACAGTTGAATATTTAGCTTTCTCTTCATAACTTTATCGAGAAATATATAATGTATACCACGCGATTTCATTAAATGAATCACAATACATTTCAAACTTCTCATTTTCAATGTTTTATATATACTAGTGTTTATCAAATAGGTGTTTATTCTGAACAATCATTACTTAGTTTATTGATGTAAAGATTGTGTTGAACGCTTTTTAAGTTGAATGGTGTGAGAGAAGGATATATTCGGACAGAAGTTATTAAATATAGAGTCTTTAAAGCTTTCATAAATATGAAAAAAGAATTTCAGGAGGTGATGGAATGGTGCATTTGTCGCAAGGTGCTTAATTATGATACGTAATTATGATGCACATCGCATCATGAGCAAATTAGGAAAATTCAAATCATGAATCGACCGATTTATGTTGGGTTTGCTATTTTGGAATTATCTAAATTGGTTATGTATGACTTTCATTATAATTTTATTAAGAAAACATTTAAAGAATTAACTCGCAGGTTTCGAACCCACAGTCATCCAATCATACTTCTCATTTTTAACACGCGACGCTAACCATTGGGCCATTAAGGCCCGTAATTTAGTAACTAAAAAGTAAGAAAGATCATCGAAAGTGGTTACTTCACACATGCAAAAATAATTTTTATTGTGACTGAACATATAAAAATCACGAAGAAAAGAAAAAAAAATCACATATGTTTTGGATTACTTTAAGCTTTTATGAGTCACCTCATCAGTTAAATAGACATATTCACTTCTTATGAATCACTACTTAAGCTTAAATTTTCAAACACTTGCTTATATGAATTGTATTATATTTTAGTTTATCAGTGATAGTGTAATTACTTGTTAATAATTTTAATGTTATTAAAAATATTTTTAAAAAAATCAAATGTTAATATTTAATTAAAAAAAATACAAGTCACTATTAAAGGTTTGAACAAATTATTAAGATAATTTAACAAAACTTTTCAAATTATTTAAAAATGTTTCACTAATATTTAGTAATCGTCAAATTTTAATGTCGATAATCATTTATGTGACTAAGGTTTTCTGCTTTAACTATTAAGTTATCAGATTCCCCCTTCAAGTACATCTCATTGATATGTTTTAATCAACCAACCAACCATTCAACTGTGTTCACAATCAACTATTATGTGAGTTAGGTTTTCAGTTTTAATTGTTAAGTTATTACATCTCCCCCCCCTCCCCTTCATTTACATCTCATTGATAAGTTTTCAACAACCAACCACCCAACTTTTTTTTCGTAATCAACTGTTTATTTACCCTAACAACCAACTATTTATTTATCCTAACAACCAAAAAGCTTTTATCGTCACATGAACAAAATTTTTTAGATGAAAGACTTGTCATTTTTAATCGAAAAAACAATGACTTGTGTAATAAATTTTTTTCCTTACTTAAATGAAACCTTCTCATGTGTATGGTAAAACTTGGAAAATTTCATTTAATGCACAAATTTTAAGTTAACAGGCAAGGTCTTCACACATCTTTTAGTATTTTACTAACACTTTACCAAATATCTTTAGAAAACAACAGAATTTTAAATAATTATTTTAATAAAAATTCTCTTTTGTAAGTGACATTACTAAACTTACTTGAAAAAATAACTTGGCAAAGCAGGTTTTCACTGTTTCAACTTAGTAATATTCATAAGTTTTATATCAAAATCAACTTGTTTGGTTATGTCCCAGCATGGTTTTATAAAATGTATCGAAAAAGACCTTTAATATTAATGTTTAAAAATATGCAGTTAGTCTTTTGAAGATATATATTTTCACTTCTTTTATTTAAAAACATTTTTAAATAAAATTATTACAAATGCCAATTTTTCTCAGTGTTATGAAATATGCATGCAAAACTTTTAATTATAACTTTCACATTTTAGTATTTCAAATTATTGTTTTCAAGGTGTACTAAAATTTGAAAAAATAAAAAAAAAATATTTAATTTTCATGCATAATTAAATTAAAATAGTTTAATAATAAAGACACATTTAACATTCTGTACTCACCTAATCATAACTTATGCCTACTCTTAACTTCTGTACTCACTCAACGCTTTGTATTCTAGATTGGTTCTTATAAAAATTCATTAATGAAGTAATTTAATCATTCTTATTATTATTAAATAACTAATTAATTAAACTAATTTATAAGATTAATTAATTAAATTAATAAGATTAATTAATTAAATTAATTAATAAGATTAATTTAATTAGTTAATTAATAATAATAAGAATGATTAAATTACTTCATTAATGAATTTTTATAAGAACCAATCTAGAATACAAAGCGCTAGTCACGTGGTATACATCACGTGATCAGTTGACACATGTTCTGTGACGTCACATATCTTAAGATAAGATTATCTGATAACATTTTCTGATAAGGACTTTGAATTTTTTTCATTTCTTCCTAAACCCTGGAGTGTGTTGGACGTGCTTTGGCGATGGTGATGGATTAGGTGAGTACAGAATGTTAAATGTGTCTTTATTATTAAACTATTTTAATTTAATTATGCATGAAAATTAAATATTTTTTTTTATTTTTTCAAATTTTAGTACACCTTGAAAACAATAATTTGAAATACTAAAATGTGAAAGTTATAATTAAAAGTTTTGCATGCATATTTCATAACACTGAGAAAAATTGGCATTTGTAATAATTTTATTTAAAAATGTTTTTAAATAAAAGAAGTGAAAATATTTATCTTCAAAAGACTAACTGCATATTTTTAAACATTAATATTAAAGGTCTTTTTCGATACATTTTATAAAACCATGCTGGGACATAACCAAACAAGTTGATTTTGATATAAAACTTATGAATATTACTAAGTTGAAACAGTGAAAACCTGCTTTGCCAAATTAATTTTTCAAGTAAGTTTAGTAATGTCACTTACAAAAGAGAATTTTTATTAAAATAATTATTTAAAATTCTGTTGTTTTCTAAAGATATTTGGTAAAGTGTTAGTAAAATACTAAAAGATGTGTGAAGACCTTGCCTGTTAACTTAAAATTTGTGCATTAAATGAAATTTTCCAAGTTTTACCATACACATGCGAAGGTTTCATTTAAGTAAGGAAAAAAATTTATTACACAAGTCATTGTTTTTTCGATTAAAAATGACAAGTCTTTCATCTAAAAAATTTTGTTCATGTGACGATAAAAGCTTTTTGGTTGTTAGGATAAATAAATAGTTGGTTGTTAGGGTAAATAAACAGTTGATTACGAAAAAAAAGTTGGGTGGTTGGTTGTTGAAAACTTATCAATGAGATGTAAATGAAGGGGAGGGGGGGGGAGATGTAATAACTTAACAATTAAAACTGAAAACCTAACTCACATAATAGTTGATTGTGAACACAGTTGAATGGTTGGTTGGTTGATTAAAACATATCAATGAGATGTACTTGAAGGGGGAATCTGATAACTTAATAGTTAAAACAGAAAACCTTAGTCACACAAATGATTATCGACATTAAAATTTGACGATTACTAAATATTAGTGAAACATTTTTAAATAATTTGAAAAGTTTTGTTAAATTATCTTAATAATTTGTTCAAACCTTTAATAGTGACTTGTATTTTTTTTTAATTAAATATTAACATTTGATTTTTTTAAAAATATTTTTAAAAACATTAAAATTATTAACAAGTAATCACACTATCACTGATAAACTAAAATATAATACAATTCATATAAGCAAGTGTTTGAAAATTTAAGCTTAAGTAGTGATTCATAAGAAGTGAATATGTCTATTTAACTGATGAGGTGACTCATAAAAGCTTAAAGTAATCCAAAACATATGTGATTTTTTTTTCTTTTCTTCGTGATTTTTGCATGTGTGAAGTAACCACTTTCGATGATCTTTCTTACTTTTTAGTTACTAAATTACGGGCCTTAATGGCCCAATGGTTAGCGTCGCGTGTTAAAAATGAGAAGTATGATTGGATGACTGTGGGTTCGAAACCTGCGAGTTAATTCTTTAAATGTTTTCTTAATAAAATTATAATGAAAGTCATACATAACCAATTTAGATAATTCCAAAATAGCAAACCCAACATAAATCGGTCGATTCATGATTTGAATTTTCCTAATTTGCTCATGATGCGATGTGCATCATAATTACGTATCATAATTAAGCACCTTGCGACAAATGCACCATTCCATCACCTCCTGAAATTCTTTTTTCATATTTATGAAAGCTTTAAAGACTCTATATTTAATAACTTCTGTCCGAATATATCCTTCTCTCACACCATTCAACTTAAAAAGCGTTCAACACAATCTTTACATCAATAAACTAAGTAATGATTGTTCAGAATAAACACCTATTTGATAAACACTAGTATATATAAAACATTGAAAATGAGAAGTTTGAAATGTATTGTGATTCATTTAATGAAATCGCGTGGTATACATTATATATTTCTCGATAAAGTTATGAAGAGAAAGCTAAATATTCAACTGTGATAGTCTTTCATTGAAAAAAATTTAAGAAGACATGCTTAAAAATCATTAAATTTGGTTACTAAGTACATTGTAAGATGTGAGTGTAAAGAGTGCATATCCATTATTTGATATTTAATACTCAATTTTCTTTGTTGATTTGGAAACGCTTATAATCTTTTTGAAAACTTTAATGTTATATTTTTACTAACATACATGCGAATGTTCAAGGGAAGAATTTTTATGAATGATTAAGTATTTCTTTTTATTATTGTGTGATTCATACATTTATATTTATTCATCTCTTAATTACAAGTTTGTTGTTGTTGTTTAATATTTTTAAATGGTGTTATAATATTTTTTTAAAGTATAAATTTTATTTTATTCAGTATTTTTAATAAAATTATACCTATTATAATTAAATGTTAGTATATTATATAATTAACTTTAAAAATGTGAAAATTAAATCGTTTTGCGTTTGAATATATTTCCGTCAAAAATTATACCTATTATAATTAAATGTTAGTATATTATATAATTAACTTTAAAAATGTGAAAATTAAATCGTTTTGCGTTTGAATATATTTCCGTCAAGTAGTAAAGTTAACTTGTTTAAAATGAGTAAATTGCATCAAGTCATATTCTTAAGAATTAGTTTTTTAAATTTAATGTTTCAGAATCAAATATGTTTTTCTTAAAAGATTCATGTTAAAAAGCAATTAAATTTTTTTCATGTTATTAACTAATTAAAAAAAAAAATTAAATATCTAATATTTCTAAAACATCGAAAGAAATTCTATCACGTGATGTGATAATAAATGTATGAAAACTAGCACAGGGTGCTTTAGTTAAAATTTGTATGAATTAAACTAACAGAATTAATACAACACATACGTATAGGTCTCAAATGTTAGTATAAAACTGATAATTATAAACTATATAAATTATATTTACGTGATTAAGTAATGGGGGCAATGATTAGTGTGGTGTTTAAAAAAAAAAAATTAGAAGTTTGGTAATTAATTAAGATAATTCCAAAATTGAAAAAAACCCACAGAAAGTATGACTCATCAAAGCACTAGTTTTAAGTCTTTGCAAAGCAGTTAGATCTTCGACACTTTTTGAAGTGTAAATGAGATAAAAATGAAAGGTTTTAATGCTTTTCCAATACAATGTCTAATTAAAAATAAAAAATCAACCAACGATGTTTTTTATGGTTTTGAATTTTCGAATAAGAACATATGTATATGAAATAACATAACCCAATTTTTAAAAAAAAGATTAAAATCTCATATATATTATAAAATATATTATTCATCAAATATATTATTCTTTAAATAAGAAGTGTGTTAATGAGTATTAAGTTATATGTTTGGTAAATTAAAAGATAACAGAATAAATTTTTCTTCGAATATTAATCAGTTTTAAGATGAGATTAATTCTACAGGTCTTCGTCACTTCTTAATATCTAAATAATAATAATAATAAAAGCTAAAAGTTTAAATGATTTTCAAATATAATGTCTAACAATAATAATAATAAAATCATTCAAATATGTTTTTTATGATTTTCTATTTACAAATAGGAATGTACATGTGTGAAATAGTATAAGCATTAAAAAAAATTAAAATCTTAAAGGTAATTTCACTAAAACATTGATTAAAATTGTCAAATTAAAAAAAAATAATTATTAAATAACAAAATCTGAAGTTAATTGCAATTAAAATATTTCTCATTCAGAATAGGATTTGATAAGAATGACTTCACCTCTTTGGGGAAATCCAACGATTACTCATATCATAGCTGTCTTAACTTGCTAGTGATTCACAACAACATGCTGCGTTGATAAGAGTTTATCAAACATTATTCTTCAAGAGAGTGCAGAATGAAGGCGAATTCATATGTTGGTAAGTATAATTTGAATAAAAAATGTATAAAATGACTTAACTTTTAAATATTAATATGTTTAAGAATATAGTTTCAAAACAATTTATTGCGTGGTAATATTTTAAAGTGATTCATAAATTAATTGACTCTCACTTTTTCACTCACGTAAAATATTTCTCTTAAGAAAAAAAAAAATATTTTGAAAAGGGTTTTAATACTTTTAAATTCATTTATGCCAAGAAAATATTTTGAAATGGTTAGTTTCTCAATCGTTATTTTTTTTTTTTTTTTTTTTTTTTTTATCTAAAAAATTTTAATGTTATTAATTTATCAAACTACCCATTCGAAAAAAAAATATTTTAAAACTACTAATATTTATTTATATTTTTTACATAACATGATGTTTATATCACAGATAATATATTCTAAGATTTAAAAAGCAAATGGTGAATCATTGCACTTTGAACTATCTTTACACGAGTTAATTATTAGAAAAATTAATCTTTGATAATTATACTTTAAAAAAATGTTTGCTTTAAATTTTTAGTGACATGTCAAAACTTAAGAAGTTTTATTTGAATTTTGAATAAAAACTTTAATCTCATCTAGAATTTTTGAATAGGTCTTTCAGAATATTTATTGTGAGATAAGAATAATCTTTTAATTTGGCGATTTTTTTTAATGTTTTTATTCTAATTGCATGAGATTTCATTTTGAGTTGGCGATTTTAATATTTCGTTTTTTATTGTGTGAAATATTTTGTATTAATTTGTTGATTTTATGTTGATACTCCAAACAGTTAGGTCGACGCGCGCGAACACATCTCATTACAAATATTATTTTAAAAGAGTACCCAAAGTGGGGGTCTTTCTGAAATATCCTTATTAACGCAAGGTTTTCCAAGGTTAAAGGAAAATGATAGACTCCAAACAGTAAAAACCGACGAGCCCGATTAAATGTTAGTACGTAAAATTCCATTTTGAAACATTCTTTCATTTATATTTTAAAGTTATTTTTTTAATTATTCTACAAATTCAATTGCATATTATGGTTCACTAAAAATATCGCTCGAAATAATGTATGTGAATGTGTGCAATACGGGAATCATGTGATCTGCCTCCCCGTGGCGATTCCTGGGTAAAAGTTTTGACCCTAGGTCACTTTCAGCTAAAGATCACACCTATCGGCAAAAAAAATTACACACACATACATTCAACATGTACATACATACAACACACACATACATACATACACACACACATACATACAACATACACATACATACAACATATAGAGACACACATGCATACAATACACAAACATACATTCACACACACACACATGCATACGACACACAAACATACATTCACACACCTACATGCATACAACACATGCATACATGCACATACATACAACACACTAAATAATAATAATAATCAATTCAATTAAATTTTCACCAAGGTTCGAAGAAAACCACACATTCCAAACCGTTAGGGCGACGAGTGCGATTCAATGCTAGCACGTAAAATCCCATTTTGAAACATATTTTTTCATTCAAATTTTAAAGTTATTTTTTAACTATTCTGAAATATCAAGTGTATAACCTAGTTGACTAAAAATAACACTCGAAATAATTTTAAAGTTCCTTCATTAAATAAATATTCAAAATTGTTATTCCCAAATTCCCATTACCAGCATGTGTTATTAATGATAATGAATAGAGATAAAGGTGGTGGAAGTCATTCTAAGAAATTCTAAATCAATATCCACACATGATTTGAAGAAAATTATGAACTCCGAACGGTTAGATCGACGAGCGCATGTGAATTTCATTGCAAAAAAAATTAAAGTCCCCCTATTAAACATTAATATCTGCTTAAAACTCAAAAAAATGAAAAAATAATTCAATCTTAACAAAATTACTCCTAAAAAAAATAATTCATTAATTCACCATAAATGTTCCCTTCTTAATTAGTTCTTTATTAAAATATCAACCCGCGAAAAAAATAAATATCCTTCGTGTATTAGTACTCAAAAATAATAATTTCCCCCAAAATACCCGCTTAACTCATCATGTAAAAACTCAAATGAAAAAAAAAAAAAAAAAAAAAAAAAATCTTCCTAAAATTTCCGCTTAAAATCAAAAAAAAAAAATAAATCCTTAAACTAAAGTTCACTGAAAAATTTTAAGTCGCCACATTAAAATTAAAAACCACTCGTACAATAGTACAGAAAAAAAAAAACATTCTGTGTCCCCAAATACCCGCTTAACCCCTCATCAAAGAACATGGTGAAAAAAAAAAATCAATCTCCCTAAAATACCCGCTTAAAATCAAAAAAATAAATCCTTGAACTAAAGTGCACCGAAAATTTTTAAAGTCCCCGCATTACTATTAAAAATAAATAAATCCTAAAACGAAAGTGCACCGAAAATTTTTAAAGTCCCCGCATTAAACTTAAAAAAAAATCATCGTACTATAGTTCGGAAAAAAATTCTAACTCCCTAAAATTCCCGCTTAAAATTAAAAAAAAAATTCTTATCTAAAACTAAAGTGCACCGAAAATTTTAAAGTCCCCGCATTAAAATTAAAAAAAATCATCGTACTATAGTTCGGAAAAAAATTCTAACTCCCTAAAATTCCCGCTTAAAATTAAAAAAACACCCTCATACTATAGTACGCCGAAAAAAATTCTAACTCCCTAAAATTCCCGCTTAAAATAAAAAAAAATTCTTATCTAAAACACACTCATCCTATAAGATGACGTCATCTTAACCTTGCATGACGCACGATGACCTTCACCCCACCCCCCTCTTATAGCTCGAACGCCCGATGACCTTCAACCCCTCTTAGAGGTCAACGCCCGACGCCCGGTGGGCTGGAATCCCCATTACTATACTACTTACGTCACTGATAAGTTCCGTTATGCGCTGTAAAAGCTGTCAAATGTTTGCACTCCTCAGTCATTTTAATCTGCCAATAACCCTTCAATAAATCAATCGAAGATAAATATTTAGCTGCCCCCGCAGTATACGTGATTTCTCGTGAATCTTTCATCAGAAATGTTGGAACCTGCGTTACTGAATTTAAAGCTCTATAATCTATACAAAGTCTAACAGTTGCGTCTTTTTTTCGCCACGCAAACAATTGGATGACTAATTTCAGCATTTGACACTTCGATTAGATTTAATTGTAATAACTCCTGAATCCGCCTATCTACTTCCTCTTTATAAGCTACAGGTACACTATATAACTTTGGCTTTTTTCTTGCCACCCCCGGTTTCAGATCAATACGATGTTCCCCTACATCCGCTGGTCGTACAGGACCCATAAACACCTCTTCATTCTCCCTCAAAATGGACTTTATATCTTCGACTTGACTATTAGATAACCCTTTTATTTCGAACCTCTCTATATCTCGTTCTACCTCTTGATCCCGGTTCAGAATAGGAATTTCCCCAACTTCTCCAAATTCCCCATCCCCTTCGAAAACAACATTAACTATATTACATTTAGCAATAAATTCTCTTATTTTATTTTGGTGCACATGGTTCCTACTCCCGTCGACTAACTCAACTATAAACGAATGCTGGTTTCGTTTTTCGACGATAGTTGCCGGCCCTTTGCCACCTTGAATATAACTTATTAGTTGAATCGGGGATTAATAGTATTGCTTTATCGCCTACTTCAAACGTTTTTTCTTTTGACCTTAAGTTATAATGATAGGCCATTCTGTTTTGTTGCACCTCGGACGATAATTTTGCCTCATTTGCGGCTCTTTCTAAACGTCCCCTAAGTTTATTCAAATACTCATGAATCGGCATAGTATCTAACTGTGCCCCCTTATTTTCTCCTGCCCAGGATGACTTGAGAATTGATAAAGGACCCTCCGGCGCTCTACCATATAATAACTGGAAATGTGCGATTCCCGTCGTAGAATTTAGGACTTCCCTATACGCCCATTATATAAATTGTATTTGTTCATGCCATCTTTTCCCTTCTTCCCTAATAGTGTGATGTAACATACGTTTAAGAGTCTGATTAAACCTTTCCACAAGACAGTTAGACTGTTGGTGTCGAAAATCATGGACTAGCGCCTAACCTTTTCTCAAATTCTTTCACTAATTAATTCAGAATTCAACCCCCTAGCTACTGGGCTAATTTAAAACATTGCGCCTTCTTGTCACCATGCATTCTAATAGCGTTAATACAGTCCACTCCCTCTAATCCGCAACCCTATAATCCGCACTATATTTCAGATGTAAACAAACAGTTAAAATTTCCCCTTTTTTTTAACCAAGATAATGCACACTTTGACCATAATAAAAGTTGAACTGTACTGATGAATTTAGAGATTTTTAATGCATTTCTGCATTCATTAGAAGGAAATGTTTTGTTTATCTTATAAATAACTATTAAGATTGCTATATTCTGAGCACATTTGCTGTCTATATAAAAGATAAAATAGCTCTTGAGGATAAATATCTTATTTTTTTTTTTTTTTTTAGAAAAAAAAAACTTGTGTTACTGATCAAGAAATCCTAACTCTTAAGGGCATCAAGATTAAACTGCATAGCATAGATAAACTAGTTGGATGTGTCAATCCCAAAACTTTCTTTTATCTCATAAGTACATTTTAATATTAAAAAAAAAAAAAAAAAAAAAAAAAAAAAAAAAAAAAAAAAAACGTGGTGACTCCAAAGTTACCCACTATCGAATTTCCTCGAACATTTGACCTAGCCTAATGAGATTCTGGTATCCGAAAAGCCTAAAACGCAAAATTTAATTAATATTCTGAGAAAATGAGCTTAGTAGTGCCTCATGTTGGGTAATTTATACTAAAACCTAATAAGCATCTATTTATGTCAAGTCCTAACAGAATTTGAAATTTGATGGAATTTCGTCCATTAGTTCTTGAGATATAGTTATAACAAAAAATTTGCAAAACGTAGCACGGCAACACCATATCTTGGACAATTTATGCCAAAACGTAAAAAAGCGTCTAATTATGTTATGGTGTAAAAGAATCTGAAGTTTGATGAAATTCTGTGCATTAGTTCTTGAGATATAGCTAGTTTAAAAAAAAACCGTGTAAAATATAGCACAGCAGCACCATCAGTTGAAGGATTTATAACAAAACGTAATCATCGTGTAATTATGTTAAATGTCATTTTGTAACAAAATCTGAAGTTTGATGAAATTCTGTGCGTTGGTTGTTGAGATATAGCTATCGAAAAAATCGTGAAAAATGCAGCATATCTGCACTACCTGTTGCAATGTTAATACCAAAATGTAATCAGCGTCTAGTTATGTTATATATTCTAGTGTAATATAATCTAAAATTTGATGAAGTTCTCTGCATTAGTTCTTGAGATATAGCTATCGTAAAAATCGTGCAAAATGTAGCATAGCAGCACCACCTATAGGGCAGTTCACACCAACACCTTATCAGTGGCTATGTATCTCAAGGTATCGCGGAATCTGAAGTTTGGTGAAATTCTGTGCATTAGTTCTTGAGATATAGCTATCATGAAAATCATGAAAAACGTGGCATTGCAGCGCCACCTGCTAGCCAATTTACACCAAAACGTAATCAGCGTCTATGTATATCAAGGGGTCACAGAATCTGAAGTTTGGTGTAATTCTGTGCATTAGTTCTTGAGATATAGCAATCTTGAAAATCATGAAAAACGTAGTATAGCAGCGCCACCTGCCGACCAATTTTCACCAAAAACTAATAGGCACTAATTCATATCAAAGTCTAACGGAATATAAAATTTTATTAAATTTCGAGCAATAGTTCTTGAGATAGAGCGCCCACAAATTTTTTGTCACATACAGACAGACTCACAGACAGACACACAGACTCACAGACAGACAGACAGACTCACAGACAGACATTTTTTAAAAATAGTCAAAATGTGTTCAGGACCTTCTAAAACGTATAAATCCGACGAAAACCGGAAGTCGAAAATTTTCATGAATCCAATACTTTATTCTTGTAAAGATAGAAGAAAGTAAAAATTATAAAGCAAACCACTATCACTGAGATGTTTGATAAATTTAAAAATAAATAGAAATGTTTTCCATTAATTTTGTATTATTATATCATTTAAATGTGTTCCTATTGACAATAGCTTTTTATGCATAAAGTATTTTCTTTCATTTCTGTGTTATTTATTTGCTGTATATTTACTACATTTCTTGATAAATTCCTGAAATGACATATAATCTGCAAAGTTCTATAATCCGCAAAACCTTTGGTCCCGACCTGTGCAAATTAAAGGGAGTGTACTGTATCTTTTTTTTTTTTTTTTTTTTTTTTTTTTTTTTCCCCTGAGGGTTTAACCTATTGTAGAATACTAATAAAAGTACACTATTCTCAGGATTTTATTTATTTATTTCATTTTTTGCATATGTATTAAACACGTTTTTCTTGTTTTTAGTGCCAAAAAATATTAAAATTCCACAAAATTCAAAGTACCATAGCTCGGTAAGTTTTGGTTGTACAATAAAGAAATTTTTATTATTTTACCTCTTAAGGTATGGAGAAGAATTTTTTAAATATAATGTATAGAACAAATAAAAATGTAGTCCCCGTAACTTTTTTAATATTAGGGGGCTCTGCTCCCAATGAGCTACACTCGTTGATCCCCGTTGGTATACCACAAACTCTAAAAACACTCTAATTTGATCGACTTTTATTAGATTGCGACTTTAAGATTGCGAAACATTGAAGTAAAAAAAAAAAAAAGTGCTGATCTTTCTGTAAACGGGTTTCCATTCATTTCCCTCTCATTGGGGAATTTTAATGTGGAACAGCTGCTGTTCAACTTCTTTCTCCTTTAATATTCACATATAAATATAGTTTTGACATAATTTTCCATATTAATCCGCCTTTAACTCGTAATTATTTAATTCTAATTTGAAAGTTTTTTTTTCGTTTGTGAGAGTCGCGTACATAAGGAAATATTATTATTTGATCATTTGGCAAGAATTTAAAATAATTTTTTCTAAAATATATAAAAAAATTTTCTCAAAATGCTGAAAATTTTGAATTTAAAATGGAAATAAATCTTCAAAAGATGAGACAAATTACAAAAAATAAATGCAGTTTGTGCCCCGGGAACTTCTAACGCACAAAATGATCGAAAAATGTTTACATTTTTATGTATAGTTTTTGCTCCTGTAAAACTTTTCTAATGGAAAGATTTTTACCAATTTCAACATTAAATATCTCTTAAAATAATTATTCGATTCAAAAATTGTCTGCATCAGCGTGTTTGTCTAACATTTCTCTATAATATCACCAATTTTCAAACTTTTTTGTGCAGTAGTTTCTTAATATTAGGGAAGAAATACCCTAAGTCACAAAAAATTCAGCGGCGGTGACAGCGTTTTTTATTTATTTATTTATTTATTTATTTAGAATAGAGAGATATGTATAGTCAATTAATAATTATGCATAATTAATAAATGCGGATAATTAATTAATAATTATGTTTATTTATATATGTAATAATTACTTAAAATTTTTTTGGGTATTTTTGTTTTCGTTTTGTGATTTCGGACGAAAATAGAAAATTCACCGAAATTCGATTTCAGTTTCTATTTCGGCCTTAAAAACCTGTTTAGGTACGAACAGACTATTTGTCATGTTTATGTTTAACGTACAATTCCCGACTTTATTTCACTTTCCTCTGGAAGTAGGGGTGTCGACTTATACGCTAATTTTTCATTTTGCTGAATTTTTCCTCTCAAAATGGTTGGTCGATTTATATAGTTACGTTAACCACAACTAAAAATATAACAAAATTTAATAACTTATAATTATTTTGTCAGACTTATTTATCAAGTATTCAAGTATATTTATCAAGTAAGTCAAGTATAATATTTTATTATAAATGGGTCACTCGCCCAAATTTTTTTGCGACTCCCGGTGACGTGGGGCTCTTCAAGGGACGAACCCGAACCGAGAGAGTCAAAATCTAATCCAAAGGGGCTGTGCATACATAATGTCATAAACTTTTTGGTAATTTCGGACCTTCTCCCCCCTTCCGATATCACACATTATCGACCCCTGGAATTCACTCCTCCCTCCCCGGTAATGATATCGTTATCAATGTCTAATTTTGTTTTCATCTTTAGAATTTATGTCTTTTGTTTGGGAGTGATATACAAAACTGCTTACATTTATTTTTCGCATACTTTATTGATTCCAGTGTTGAATTCAGACACTTTTCTCCGACTTCTGAGGCTTCGGGGGGACATTCTAGAGTTCCGGGGGGGGGGGGGAAATTGCACTTTTTGATCATTAAAAACCCAAAATCTTAAATTTTCCGGGGGGGGGTGACATTTCATTGCTCCGGGGGGAATGTGTCTTCCCGGGACACCCCCTGGATTCACCACACTGATTGATTTTAATGAAGCGAAGTCAATAAAATAGCCCCGCGCTTAAAATAAATTGTTATTGTTTAAAAGTATTTTAGAACCGCTTTTTGTTAGATAACGCATTTAATAATAACAATGTCGTTTTGCACTTGCCCAGCACGAAGGAAGGCGGTAGAGAGATAGAAATCCTTATCAACAAAACAAGTTGGCAACATCTTTTCTCTTTCTTTATTATTTATTAGTAAACACAAACTTTATTTCAAACCTACATCACGTATGTTTTCTCGAACAATGATTGTAATTGCATGCACATATGAAGAACAAAAAGAAAATCAACTGTTGGGGTATTCCATACTTTAGAATTAAATAATTTTTATAATAATTTAGGGATTTTAATAAAAACTTTGTATTTCTATAAAAATAGATAACTGGATAAATAATAATAATATAATAATATACTATTTTAAAAATTGAAAAAAAAATACAATGTTACAAAAAAAAAGAAAAAAAAATTGGTTGGATCAAAACGATATCGATATCAAAGGACAATTCTTCTCCCCCCCCCCCCCCCCCAGCGATATCTTACGATACCATTAGCAAGATCCCCCCTCCTCCACCCCCAAAAAAGGATAACATTATACTTGCACAGCCGCAAATGCGGAAATTTCAAGTCAAACTTATTCGCAAAAAAAAAAAAAAAAAAAAAATGACCCGGGTTTGGTTAAAATCGTGTTATTATTCCACATGCAGGATTCCCTAGTCGGACCCTTCCTCCTCCACCTCCCATGTTAACAACTATTGTGCTAGCAGATCAGATAAAACACGGCTTCTTATGCGAATAACTTTGATCCTATATTTATCATCACATGTGTTTTTCATTGATCCAAGAAACAATCCTTTTAAGAAACAGAATGGCGGAAAAAAACTCGGCTCTCTCTTTGAGAATCTTAAATAAGAGTAACAAGTCCCCTCCGATTAACATACCTGATAACGTATGCAGTGCGAGGCTCCGCCCACAAACGGCGTAGTGACGTCAGCGGGCCAGAGTGTCAACCACGTCCCGGGATCTTCTACTAGAATCGATGGTTTCCATGGTTACTAGTGGTCGTCTTCTCCCGGATTTTCCCGATTCCGGGGCTCCCCGGTTCCTATTTCTGGATGACCATCCGGTTCGAATTGTCACGTGACTACCGGTCAAGTAATGCGCGTTTTTCTTTTTCTTTTTCTTTTTCTTTCTTTTTTTTTTAACACAATAAGGAATGGAAACATAAAAGAAAACGTTTTCTATAAAAAAAAAACTCAAATGCAATCTATTCTGCATAAATATTCCCAAAACATTGTTTTTACAGATATTTAAATAGAAAGATTACATACTGAAGTTTTGAAGCGTGATTGTGACTTAAATCTTTTTATTACACTACATCAATGGCCTAATTAGTTTAGTGAAATTTAAATATAATTTACTGCATATAAGATTCTTGTTTACGAATGCAAAACAGTTCCCTCAAATATTGTCTGCAGCTCAACAAACATGTTAAAGGTCAATGCATGAGATATTTCATATGCAGAATTGACGTCAATGAACTTTAAATTCCCATTCATGCAATGTGACAATTCGTTGAGGCATTATTTTAGAAATTCTTTCTTTATTAAAAAAAAAAAAAAAAAAAAAAAAGATGCATAAAGGAATTTTAAATGTTTCAGAAACAAAATAAATTAGTTAAAACAATTAAATGAATTATTAAATTTGCAGATCAGGTGCATCAAAGGCAACTTCCATTATGCAAGTCACATTTTCATTTTGATAGAATTTTACACAATATTTAATGTTTCACAATACAAAATTTATTGTTTTAAAGTTATACGATTATATTTACGAGCAGGCTTCGCCCGCTACGCTGGTTGGTTTCCCTGAAGAATCTTGCATCAAATGAATTACAACGTTAATTTGATCTTGTGATTTAAAGCAATATAGATCTCGAATGTCCCCAGAATCTACCTTGAATGTCCTTCAGAATCGCTGTAAACGATACAAACGCCATTGCACTATTATACAGGGTATCCACAAAAGAATGTCCCTGCTTCAGTGGTACATTATAACAGTTTAATTTAGATTATTCACAACAAATGATGCATCAAATTAAAGATAAACTAACTTAGTTTTTCTTACAATGTTCAATATGTGCTTCTTTATTTACCTGGCATATATCCAATCTAAAGCACAATTCTTCCCACTCTTCAGTTGGTACATCCAGAGTAATAGAAGCAATAGCCTCTTCGATACTGTCTCTCAATTCTAACAAATCATTAGGTAGCGGTGGAAGTATACACGATCTTTTAAAAGCCTCAAAGGAAAAAAAAATGCATGGTTTTAACGGTTTTTTAATCTTTAGCCCAGAAGTAACGCTTTATGCTCAGGAGTTGCCGGTTTGTGTATGTGGTACTACAAGCGAGTAATTACAAAGCAATACTCGCGCATGCATTTATTTAAACTTTGTGATTTGAAAAAAAATTGCGACCTCGAATCAATACTCTACAATGCTTACAATACAGTTTATACCATTAAAATTTATCACTGGGACGTTCTTTATATGACTACACTCTATTTCTATTATATTGTCTAATTTGTCTGATACAATTTGGGCTATTAAGTATAAACTTTTATTTGTATGGTCAATTACAGTAGGATTTGATAAAGAACGATAAACTGATATCCACTTTGAAATACATTTTCTACTTTCCCAATCTCGAAATTCTTCTACACTGCTCAAAACAATTAAAGGATATTGCAGTTTTAGGTGGATTTTGTATCTGGGAAACTTTTTAGCTGATTGATACATGGTCGACAGGCATAGTAGGTTATGTGAGAATAAATTACACATGTTTGGCAGAAAAAAATGCATTTTATTGCGCATTTGTGTACAAAAGGAAAAAAACACAATTTGTGCATATGAGAAAAAAAGAATAAGAAAAGGTGTTTTCTTCAAAGAAAATCATTTTCAGTAGGGGGTATGGTTTCCACGGGCGGCCAGCAACGTTGAACACCTTTGAGGCATGGACTCAATGAGGCTATTAATGACGAGTTGGGGTATTCTGCCCTACTCTTCCAGAAGAGCTCTTTCCAGTTCTTGGAGAGTTTGTGGGGGTTGTTGGCGGCCAGAAACTCGTATTCCTAGAGCGTCCCAAACGTGCTCGATTGGATTCGTGTCTGGAGAACACGCTGGCCATTCCATTCGAACGATTCCTTCCTTGAAAAGGAAATCCTCCACCAGGTTTGCACGATGTGGCCTGCAGTTATCGTCCATTAAAATGAAGTTATCTCCGATTGCTGCAGCGTAAGGGACTACAATAGGTCTGAGGATCTCATCCCTATATCGGCGACCAGTCAGAGCTCCATCTCGAATGATGTAGAGGTCAGTGCGCCCGTCACTGGAGATGCCACCATACACCAACACTCCTCCACTGCCAAATCTGACACTTTCGTGCACGAACGCAGGATTATCCTACTGCCACGGTCCCTCCAGATGAAAATACGCCTATTATCCAGATGCACAGAAAAACAGAAAACAGAATATTGCTCCATTCATTTCTCCTCCAGTTGACATGCTCGGTTGCCCACTCCCTGCGGTCGCGACGATGCCTTGATGTTAATCTAACACATACCATCTGTCGGCGAGCATACAGACCTACAGCATGGAGCCGGTTTCGGGCAGTCTGAGTTGAAATCGTGGTGCCTGTAGCCGAGCGAAGGTGTTGTTGGAGAAGAGTAGCGTTCATGTTTCGATGTCTCCGAGCTGTTAACGCTAAATACCGATCTTCATTGGGCGTTGTTGCCCGTCTACGACCTTGCCCTGGTCTTCGGCCTGCACATCCACTCTCCAAAAAACGGTTCCAGATCCTGGAAATGACACTTTGTGACACTCCAATGGCTTGCGCTACTTCGGCTTGAGTTTGTCCCCCTTCTAACCTACCAACAATTCTCCAAGCTTCTGAATCTGTCAAATGACTTCGATGAGACATCGTACTCATCGAAACAAAGCAATCACTGAATGCCGATCATCCTTGTCTTCATTCTCTTTTATCCAGTCGAAAGTCAAATTTCATTCGCTGCCGCTGAAGCGACGTTTTTGACGTCGAACTCAAAATTTGCATACTCCACAGTTTGAAAACCAGAAAAATTTGCATTTGTGATTCTCTTCTTCTATTTTCGGCAAAAAAAATTTCGTTTATATCTTTATTTTATATAAAACTTCAAATATCCTTTAATTGTTTTGAGCAGTGTATTTTGCTCTTAGTATTTCAGTCTTCTCTGTACTGAAACATTTATACTTACAATATTCATTTTTTCCCCCATAAGCTAAGCTCACTGAGCTCTATATATAATACGGAGGGCCTACTCGCCGAGCCGGCCAAACCACTTTCTGCGGTGACCACATCACACTTTTCAATGCTCGCAAGTAATAAGTCCTCTATTTTTCTCAATATTACAAGCATTTTTTGAAGCTTTTTCGCAAACTTTTTATTATTTTTGTTTATTTCTATGCGTTTTTGATATTTTTGTGAGCAATATTTATCAAATGTTTCTTTATTTTTTGTTGAGTTTTCTAAAATTTCTTTTTTAACTAATATCAATTTAAAAATTTGCTATGAATTTACGTAAAATCAATAGATTTTTAATGTAATAACATACATCAGTGAAAATTGTAGCAATTTCGTCTTAATTTTAAAAGAAAATTCAATTTGAAAATATCTAACCCATACTGTCCTATGGGAGGAAAACTATGTTTTGCCAAAGATTTTCGTCGGAAAATCTTTGGCATTGTATTCATCGACGGACTGCTGGATTCAATGTATCAGAATAGGGAGTTAGCTCATTTTCATTTCTTGGTACGTGCACTAACAAGAAAGGTCTCCATACGGGCATACTCAGAAAAATCTGAAAAAATTACAGAATGTTCTTCTCATATAGTTATATATGTTTATAAAAAACATTTCGGCGGAACCTCCTTATAACGTCCGTAAAAAAATAATAAAAATTTCGTTTATTTGGCGATTTATCTCCGGTTGGCGAAAAAACGAAATTTTGAAAAATACGCTTTTACGCTTCGAATACTTTTTAAAGAAAAAACTTTCTATGTTCAATTTATTTAAATAAGTTTAGTTTAAGTAATTTTAGTTTTGCATTTTTACTTTACTTTAAGTGTAATTTTGTCATATACGTTTATATGTACTTATAACAAAATTAAATTAATATATTTTATCATTTAAAACACAATTTAAATTGATTAAAATTGTTCCAAATTGAAAAATACACTGTTAAAAATCTGCTGCATTTTGTTGCAACGCCCTCCCTTGCTTGTATAGAAAACGGTTACTTGGCCGTGAAATTTAGCTTTCTCATTGGTTGGAATAGAGATATTATATACAAGCGGTGAAGTGGGTTGCAACAAAATGCAGCAGATTTTTAACAGTGTATGACACGGTCAATTCACGGTGCTATGGAGCATTCTCATTGGTCAGAAGAGAGATATTCTATAAAAGTAGTGGAGTGACATTGCAGTAAATGCTGCAGATTTTTAACAGTGAAGTCAATTAAAATCAATTTTCAGATTCGTTAAAATCGTCTGCTTTTGGCGAGGAAATGCACTGCTCGCCAAATCCCGCGTAGCTTTCAGCTTTTCACGCCAATTATTCCAAACTATTTTATTTTTTTACATATCTAATAATGAAATTCCGCCGCTAATTTTCACTGATCCTTTATTACCTACATGAGTAGTTTAATTCGTATTTTTTTCAAAAAATTCTGAGTATGCCCCCAATGGAGACCTTCCTTGTAAGATGAAGCACTGTTTTTTCACTACGCGGTTATATAATCCCTTCTCGTTGGCCGATAGACTTGGGAATAGGTTTGCACTATGGTTTTTAGACTTTTCTTATATTCACGTACGATCATTAATAAAACAGGACGCGTGACCACAAGAGCGGTTTTTTCAATAATTTACTTGATTGAAAAAAAAAAAAAAAAAAAATGTAGGCAAATTATGAGATGTCTTCTGAAATCAAAATTTTTGTTATCTTGTCGCTTATAGCTCATACTGTCTTAAAGTTTGTAATTACTTCATACATATAACCTGCTTTATGAGTTTCTAAGTTTTTTACTGCGTCATTAATTGGTCAAACTTTATTCACGTCTCACGAGATGTACTATGATAAGTACGATTATACTATTAAGCACCAAGATAACAGAAAGACTTGAACGTAAATAAACGAATCAGAATGTCACCTTCTGAAGATGACTCGATTAAAAAGAGTTGAAACATGTAAATAAAAATGTTTAATGTATTTTAAATTTTTTTATTCATACAACAACGTCTTATAAGCAGAATATTTATTTATAATATAGATTCTTACTTTTTGATTGTGGAATATATATTATTAATATTACGATATTGCGAATAATTTGTTACTTCCGTCGTATGAAAATTAAGTACATACACGTGCTTTATAACAAACTAGTAAACACAAAAACTTAAACATCTTAAACACAATAACCTGAATCTTGTATACTTACATATATCTTACTAGCAAACCCCGCGGCTTTGCTCACGTAATAGTTGAAATATGCCAAATGATATTTGTATGTCTAGATTTTATTATAAGAAATTGTACTTTTAGGAATAAATCTAAAATTAATATTTAGCTCACATTTTGACTAAACTACAACATTGCACTGCATTAGACAGAAGAAAAATGAAATAAATGAGAAAACTAAAGCTAACTCTTAATAAATTGGTAATTTAGAAAAAAAAAAAAAAAAAAAAAAAAAAAAAAAAATTGAAACTTTTATGCTCTATCCTCACGTTTATTTCAGTATTAATTTGAAGTTTTGCATTTTGTGTAAACCATTTTCTTAATGAGCATTTACACCTTAAATTTAACCATCATGCCGAATTCCATGCTTCTTTCCTTACGTTTACCATCTCTTTGGGCTAGTGGCACCATAAAATGTCTATGTTGAAATATAGACTGCCAACATTAATTTTGAAATAGATTAGGTATTTCCTATTATTTCATACAAACGTAATTTAAAAATATTTCAAAGTCTTTCTTAGAAAGTTTGCTGTTTCTGCCAACCCCAGATGGTAGGGGCACCGGTTTAAAATATAGCCTTTGTAGGATCAGAAAGTGTCACCATTGATTCGCAACCATTATTTTTATATTCGATTTATTATAGCCTGAGATCGCATAGAAATCGCAATTTAGCATTTTTTATAACACCTTTCGTTCATCCCTATCGCTTCACAATTTTTATTTTTCGAATTTACTTTTGACTGTTCTTAGAGGAAAATTATATTTTATAAGTAACTATCCTGCCATATTTAAATTTTCTAACCTCTTTAGTATCACATCAATCGCAATTTAAAATGTTTTCTTACAATCCTCTGGTGGTAATGAAACACACATAAAGTATAGCTTATGTTTGAGAAAGTTCTGCTACCCCCAATTTGATACCATTAGGTTTTTTTAATCAGTTTTTTACTTCATGAGATGAATAAAAATCATAATTTCGAAGTTTTTAGAACGCTTTCCGTTCACTCCCTCCTTTAAAATGTGGAATTTCCTTTCGACGGTTCTTAAAAAACATTTGCATCATTTAAGTAATTTGTATGCCAAATTTCAAAATTTTTGACATCTCAGTTGTATAAAAAACGCAATTTAGAATATTTTTTCTCTTGAAGTCCCCAGGTAATAGTGACAACAACATAAAATATAGTTTATATTGGAAGAGGTCACCAATTTGCAACCAGTGCTTTTGAAATCCGTTTAATATTTCCTGAACGTAGAAATCATAATTTAGAACGTTTTTAGAATGCTTTTCACTCATTTTCACCTTTTTTGAAATTAGAGTTTTTTTTTTCGAACCTGTTCTTAGAGAGCATTTACTTCTTATAAGTAAAAATCATGCCAAATTCTAAGTTACTTTTTGAGATAGCTCAGAAATCGGCATTTAAAACGCTCGCTTTTCATCCTTTTAAAAGTTCACCCCCCCCCTTTTTTTCAAGAAATGCTATTAGATTTTATTTATATCGAATAAGTAACTACCATGCGAAATTTCATGAATCAACTCGCTTTAATAATACAAAGCTCGCATGTTTAGATTTTTTTTTCTCCAACACCCTTTATGAAGTAGAGACAACCGACATAAAATTTAGTCTATCTTGCAGCAAAGGGTGTCACTATCATTTTCACACGATTATTTTAAAAATCGATTCTGTATTTCAGGAGATTGCTTAAAAATCGCAATTTCAAACTTTTTATTTTTTATTTTTAAGAATGTTTTTGCCGCATTTCCCCCTTTTTAAATTTTGTTTTTTTTTTAGGAAATGTACGTAAAGATAATTTATATCTTACAGGTCACTATCGTGCCAAATTTCATGTTTCTATATCCTTCCGTAAAAAAAAAAAAAAAAAAAAAAAAAAAAAAACAAGTTAGCATTTTAGAACGTGATTTGCTTTTGCAACCGCCAGATGGTAGTGATATAGACATAAAATAGAGCTTATTAAAGAGCAAAGGCTGTCACCATTATTTTGACACTATTTTTTAAAACTGGTTTGGTAGTTCCTGAGATGGCGTAGAAATCGTCATTTAGAATGTTTTTTAGAATGCTTTTCTGCACAATTTCAACTCTATTAAATTTCGTATTTCTCAGGAAATGTTCTTAAGTATTATTTATGTCTTAGTAATTAATATGCCAAATTTTACGTTTCTAGGCCCTTCAGTAACACAAACTCGCATTTTTAGAAAGTTTTTTATTCCTGCACCCCCTTTGGGGTAGTGATACCAACGTAAGACATAATCTCTGTTGGAGCAAGAACTGTCAACATCATTTTTACATCATTGTTTTTTTAAATAGGTTCGTTACTTCCCACGATTGCCTAAAAATTGTCATTTAGAACGTTTTTCGAAAGCTTTTTGTTCATTTTCACCCTTTTTAAATTTCGCATTTTTGAGGAAATGTTCTTAGAGACCATTTATATCTTGTAAGTAATTAACATGCCGAATTTCATGTTTCTGGGTCTTTCAGTAACACAAAAATAGCATTTTTAGAACGTTTTTTGCTCCTGCACCACCTTTGAGTTAGTGGCATCGACATATATAGCCTATGTTTTAATCGGGGTAACCACCATCATTTTGGTATCATTACTTTTGAAATCGGTTCGGTACTTCTGGAGAATACCTTCTACAAATAAACAAACTTTACCTCTTTATAATATATGCATAGATTAACGCCTTATAATATTATATTAATTTAAATTGTTAAAAGGCGTAAATTAATATACTTTAAAACCAGCAAAAATACATTTATTTTGATTGTTTACATGTTTCACCTTGAAAGTGACTCAAATGAGTTAAAACATGTAAACAGTCAAAATAAATGTATTTTTTCTGGTCTTCAAGAGTTAATTTACACCTTTTAGTAATTGAAATTAATGCAATATACAAATACATGTGCTTGAACAAGGCTCTACAAATTGCAAAAAATAACTGACAAAGTGCAAAACTGTACTTGTAGTAAGAAAGAAGGTATTTAGAAAGCAATTTTTTTTTTCACATGTTGGTTGAATAAAAATATAATCGTGAGCATAGTAATAATACATTTTGAATTACTGCAACTCATCAACCCGATTAACAAATCTAGAAAAATAATAGAAATTAACTTTTTCAATGAAACTTTTCGGAGTAATTAAATTTAAAAAATAAAATAAAATAAAATATATTTCATTAAGAATTTTTAATGAATAAAGTATGCAGTATTATAAGATAAACAATTATTATTTACAAAAATCATTATTTTGCTTGAAGAAAAAATTCGAAAAAAATTACGCAACATGATGATCAGTATCATTAAAATGTCAGCTTCAATTCACATCTCTTTAGGTAAAAATTCGTATGCATGGTTCTTAAAAAATATGAAAATTTTAAATTTTTCGTTCTTGGATGAGATCATTCAATGTAAATGTTCCAAATCGCCAGTTAAAATACTTGATTGTCACTGGTGGCATAACAACTCTATTTATCCGAGCACCGTGCTTATGCAATGCTTGCACTGACGTGTACGTTTTCTAAATGTATTTTCTGAAATTTTTCTGAATGTTTTCTGAATGTTTGTTGTTTTTCTGAATGAAAAAAAAAAAATCCACTTATTAGGGTTCCGTACTTAAAAAATAAAAATGGAACCATTATAAGATCACTCCTATGTCTGTCTGTCCTGGTATTTTATTGGTAAACTCATAAACTATATAACGTGGAAATTTCAAACTGGCTGAATTAACAATATATTGATCCACATATATAAAAATTATTAACCATTCACAAATATGTATAGGAAAAATGTAGAGGATCTTACGTTACTCTTAAACTGAGAAGAGATTAAGTTACTTGACAAAAATTCTATGTGTATCGTGTTTCTGATATCGCGTGAAAGCTTCCTCAACGCCGAATTCAAAAACACATTTTTCTTTATTTTAGATATATTTTCAGTTATATACAGTCGATGATGTAATGCAAAAATGCCCCTTCCCTTCCTCTATTTCCCAATCTATTGAAACTAAAATTATCAAAAAAATTTAGGAGTATCAGAAATTTATTTAAATTTTACAGAAAAACTACAAAGATTACTTTATATCACATTATTTTTTAGAAAATCACATTTTTCCTTTATACAAAAATTTCAATATGCAGAAGTACAGCAAAGGAGTTAAGAGAAGCTCGGTGCACCTATCGTTGCAGAAATATAAAAGTAAAATATTTTTCGGAAAAAAATGTCGATATTTAACCGAGATATTTATTATCTTTTAAAGACACAAACGATTTGAAGACACACAAGGACACCGGTGGTGTACTCAATGCGCCATCGGCATTTAAAGCCTAAATAATAACTTTAAATGATATTGTAATTGAATGTCCAGTATTAGTATAAAAGCAATTGACGCCAAAATGTTAAAAACAGACTAATTTAATTAGAATTAATTATATAATTACTATGTGATTAGTGACTAGTTTGCACTGAGTGGACTTCTCTATACGCCACCCGTGTCTATACGTCTATACATTACCAAAAGTTAATTAAACCTGTATGGTAAAACGCTGTTCCGACCAAGGCGGCGTTGTACCTTTGCGACTTCATTTCAAAGCGCGCTTAGCACGATGCCAAGTTTAAACTTTGTACAAGGGTTTTTTGTTTTAGATTTACTATAAAAAGCAAATATTATTACTACGGTAAATTTGTGGTTATGAAATGCGAAATGTTGTTTTAATATGTAATACTTCATTGTCAGCACCAAATTAAGTTCATCACAAACATATTAGGAAAAGATTAAAAAAAAAAGAGTTATACAGAATAGCAATATTTAATATTATTTAGGCTTCTATCTCTCTGAAACTTTATAAAATATCCGTTTATGCTTTTCTAGCATATATAGCTATTCATAACTCCACGTTGCATAGTGTTTGACAAAGCCTTGTTATTCTTTATCAACGATTTTTTTTTGTAATATTACAATTATAATTAATATATTTATTGTATGGAACCCTCTGTGCGTGAGTAATGTGCACATTTGACAGATTAGTTTATTAACGTCCAGTCTCCCTACTCAATTGTTGTGATTTCCAGATATAAGCAATTTTTTAAAAATATTAAAATCAGTTTTTCACTTCTTTATCTTGAAAATTACGTCTAATTCAACTACTGTTTCAAAAATTGTAAAAAAAAAAAAAAGAAAAAAAAAAATACAATGAGTAAATGTGATGTTTGCCGTGAGTTTAAGTTTTGTAAAAAGCAAAAGCTGGTGAATTTATGTAATTAAAAAAAATTTTTGGTTTATTTCTTTTTTAAAATGTAGCAAGAAGAAAAGAAAAAAAAAGAAGCATTATTTAAACTAGATTTTTATACAGTGCCATACCTTTTATGTATATTGTCTACTTTTAGTGTTCAAAATATTTCGCTGTTTCACTGTAAAAAAAGTAAATTTACGGTACTTTACCATGAATTACTCCAGTAAATTTACGGAAAAAGACACTTTTTCCTGATAAACAGTCAACTCCCGTAAATTTTATCGTTTATAATCAAATCCCGTTTATTTAAAGGCAAATTCCATTAATCTAGGAACAAAGCCACTTCCTTTAGTGACTTTGAATGGATCTGCTGCATTTAAATTACTGCAGCAATTTTTTATGGTTTGCAGTTTCACAGACCGTTGGCATATTTTGGAGAACGTAATTTGGTGCATCATTAAAATCCATTTTTTTTCTTTTTAAATTTGTGTAAAATTCTAACTCTGGGGAATATTTGGGGATTTATCACATGTGCCCGACTAACAAAAAGATGCTTTAAAATTATTTTTCTTAAATTTTAAATTCAATTCTAAATTTATCAAAATGTTGATTTGTCAACGAAAATCCAGTTGTATACATAATTTTCAATGAGTGTAGCATACGTGAGTGAAAAATCGAGTAAAAATTTATATCTTTAGTTACTTAAATCAAGTTAAATTAAATAAAAAAGGGCAAAAACATGTTTTAATGTATTGAAGTTTAAGTAACATTACTTTTCTATTCTTACTCTGAATTCTACTAATGACACTTTATAACTCATCAAAAATATTTATATTTTGTCGAGAATTTCCAATTTTATATTTAATATGACAGCTTCGGCTTTGAAATGTCGTCTCAATTTATCGCCGAGGGCTATTTCTGTTGTGATCACTTATACAAAAGTACGCTGTCAGAATAAACTTGAAAATCATTGTAACATGTTGCACTCTTCTTTGAAGACTGGAAATTCTCGGTAGCTGCAATTTTTCAAAATAAATAAACTAGTATATCTGCAGACCAGGAGTCCCAACGTCTGCTCTGCAAATCACTGTTTTGCGTAATATTTAACTTCATGCAAACAGCAATCGAAATTTTTCAAATAACATAAATGCTTATAAGAATAAAAAATAAATAGGAAGTTTCAGAAATTAGATGCGTTAAATTGATCATGTTGTTATGCAACATTACACTAAAATTCTGATAAATTGCATATTATGATAAATTTTTAGATAAAAAATTGTATTTTTTCAGGGGGCATCGTTCCTCTAAACTCCCCGTGATCTCATTAAATTTACATCCGTAACTTTCTATTGAATGTGCGAATGGTTAGTATTTATCTTAGATTTTATTTTACACTTAGAATTTTAAAGGTAAGCAACAGTTTAGAAAATCCTCTTATCTTATTCTAATTAGCAGGTATTTTTTTACTTACTATCCACAAACATCTATTTTTGATCTGCTAGTAACTTATCGTAATGTAAAAAAGTTATCTAATTTAGTAATTTTTTTTATTATTTTAATTATTATTATTATTATTATTATTTTTTTACGATTTTTGTCTTCCAAAAATATTTTTTATTACCGTTCTATAATACTTGATCTAAGATCTTATCTAAATACAAATCCTAATTTATTTGATAACATTACCTTACCCAATTTATGTCACCCAAAAATAAGCATGTGTGGAGACACAAATCCATGGAGGAATGAGATCATTTGGTTCAATTTTCAACCTTCATATTCGAATAACACTTTATGTAACGTTTAACAATTAATAACAATTTTAAACAATTTTTAACAATTAATTTTATTTGTTTATAATTCTTTTGTTGCCACTTTACGTAAAATATATATACATATATATATATATATTATACATGCTCCTCCTCCTCAATTATATTTTCAGAAATGTTCTGATATACGATGTAAAACTTGTCCATCTGCTTCTCAGTCACAAATCGTATCTGATTCTCATATTTCTATTTTTTTGTAAGGCTTTTAATGTAATTTATAGTATAAAGTGTAACATTTGCAATTTGAAATATATTGGTGAAACTTCTGGTCCTCTTCATATACGCATGAACCAACATCGGTCAGATTCTGATAAAAATTTAGCAAAAAATATACATTCTACCGCTGAAATACAGCATTTTCATAAACATAAATTTAAAAATACTACTATTGAAATAATACAAATTCAGAAAAATAAATCTGAGCTTCTATATTTAGAGTCTTCATATATGAAATATTATAATACAATTTATCCTTATGGTTTTAATAGTGAGGTTTTTAAAAGATCTGTTAAAGTTTTTTCATCTATAAATGATACTACAGATTATTCTCCCATTTATCATAGTTTAAATCATCTTATAAATCCTAAAACTACACGTAAAAAAAGAGGAAAAGGTTCATCTTCTAGTATTACTCCTAAAAACATTATAATTCAACAAATTAATAATCTGCATCGTAATTATTAAAAAAATTACAATTGGTTTCTAATAAGTAAATATATTTTTGGAACAAAAAAGAAACATATAGCATAATATTTAAATATTTTTCTCAGTAAAACTTACTCTAAACATTTTTCAGATGTTTTTTATGATCTCATTATGACTCGTGTTAACCTTTACAATATAAATTTGCTAAAAAAACCTAAAAATCTACAAACTAACACTCAAATGGTAATTACTTTTTCTAATCCAATATTTAATAAAATCAATATTAATTCCATATTAAATGATAAAAACTGTCAATTTCCTATTAATAATATTCATTTATCTAAAGCCTTTAAGTATCCCATATCTATCGGACGAACGATTTTTAACTATAATTCTTTCTCTAAATCTTCTTTTGATGCTAGTACATTACCCTGTAAATGCAATGACCCCTCTCTACAAAAATATATAAATAAGGATCATGGACATATTATTACTGGTAATCTTAATTTAATAGATGATTTACAACTTAGAAGAATTATGGGTTATGGGATTAAGTACAGAATTCCATCCAAATTAAACATTAAATCTATCATAAAACAATTTACTTATGATATAGATATATTTATTTATTATAATAAACCCATTGAATATTTCAATCAATGGAAAATATTAGTTAACCAGGTGCTTAAAATAAAATATTTCACACCTAGAATATGTAAATACACAGCATCTGTTTAAGCAAATCAATAAATTACAACAAAACTTTGTAATAACTTATGTTGATAAATCTCCAAATAATTATGCAATTATTTGTAAATCTTATTATCATCAACTGCTTAAATCTAGTATATCTAATAATAACACATTCCAAAAAATTAATGATAACTTACTTGCCAATAATCGTAAAATTAAAGGATTCTATAAATTATTAGACATTAACCCTACTAACTTTAAATATCCTTATCTAGTCCTTATACCCAAATTTCATAAGCATCCTGTTAAATTCAGAACTGTTGCATTTGGTTGCAATACTTATAATAATGCTGCTAACAAACTTCTATTAGTAATTCTTAATCAAATATATAAAATTACAAAAAAAAGTGATAATACACATTGCATAAAAAATAGTTATGAACTGGTCCATATTATGCAAAATCTTAAATGTATAAAAAATATCACAACTTATGATTTTAAAGATTTATTTAATAATATCGATTTATCGGATTTACATAATATCATTAATGAGCTTATTAAAAAATATCAACAAGAGTTGGATATATCACATAATATCGATTCTGATTATTTTCACACCTTAAGAGCCCACAATAGTCACAGAAAAAGTACACAAAAAGACCCGGATGATCATGTAAAATCTATGGGAGCGTTCTTTTCGAATATCTCGCTGAAATTTTAATATTTTTACATGATTTTTTTGTATAAGATAGCTGAGGACGATCCACAACCGGGCTAGTTTTTACTTTTTCAATTTTTGTTTCAGATTTTTAAAAAATATATATTTTAACTTTCAAAACCGGTTTAAACCGGTTCTGAAATTGAAACTATCATAATATAAAAAATATATGAGCAAAATCGAAAAAGTAAAAACTAGCCCGGTTGTAGATCGTCCTAAGCTAGCCTATGCAAAAAAAATCATGTAAAAACATTAAAATTTGAGCGAGATATTAGAAAAGAACGTTCCCATAGACTTTACATAATCATCCGGGTCTTTTTGCGTACTTTTTCTGTGACTATTGTGGGCTCTTAACCAATTTCATTATCTATAATTATTTTATCATGCATGATAACAATATATATATTCAAAATGTTGATATACCACAAGGTGGTAGTACATTTTGTGTATTATCTGACTTATACTTATATTACTATGAACGTCATTATTTAACTAATAAAATACATTTATATCGATATATAGATGATGTAATATTAATTGATACTGATAACACCTGTATATCTCAATTCCCTGTTGATTATCCTTCTAATCTAGAACTTTCAAAAAACCTACTTTTTAATAATACAATCAATTTCTTAGATATTAAAATTATATTAAAAGAGAACAAATTTATAACTGATATTTATGACAAAAGGAAAGAATTTAATTTTAAAGTTAATACCTTTACTAATTTTAAATCATGTCTTCATAATTCTGTATATCGTAATATAATAACTTAACCATTTATATAGAATAAAATGTCGATGTTCTTTCCATTTAATTAATACTAATATTAAAAAGTTTGTATATGATGCTATAAATAATGGTTATCCTAAAAAATTCATATATTCTTTAATTTATAATTAGAGATTACATGATCTTATAATTAGCTACTACATGATCTTATAATTAATTATTTGCGTAAAAAATGTATAAAAAATTATAAAACATAAAAATAATAATAAAAGGTAGATGTTAGAGTACGGAGGAGGGTGGTGTTGTCTGGATAAAAACACAAAGGTTAATTATTAAATATATATATATATATATATATATATATATATATATATATAATTGAGAGTGGGTTATTTATTTTTACATTATTTTAATATAATTTTTAAACTGTTTAATTGACACCAATATATGGATATTTGTCTAGTTATATCTATAGTTAAATAGCTATATTTTAATTATCAAATTAATTTTAATGTTATTGATATAATTTTTGGCATTATTATTAATAATATTATTACTATTATTTATTTATTTATTTATTTTTAAATATTTATTTATTTTTATTACATTTTATTTTTTTATATTTTTTAATTTTTATTAATTAATTGATTAATTAATTAATTAATTAATTTATTTATTTTTATTTTTTTATTTTAATTTTTATTATCCTATATTAAGCTAATGAGTTTTTACCATGTAAAGTCACAATAAATGTTACTGATTAAAGTAACAAAATGGTATTTTAAGTTATAAGTTAATATGAATGTTATCACTTAATTCTAATTTTCATTATTTTATTAATTTAATTTTATGTTAATATCGATCATTAATTATTTTTCTCCGGTTCAATTATATTTCCATTCAGCTTTATCTTTTTTGTTTGTTATGGATACTACTTAATCTACATGTGGATTTAACTATTATTTTTACTTACTTTCAACTCCTTTTTGTAAAATAACAATATATATACAGCTGCTATTATTAAGTTTCTTTATTGTTTTCAACATATTGTATCACTTTAAATCATAGCAAGTTTTTTTTTCTTTTTTCAAATCATTTATCTCGCCATTTGGCGCGCTTGGCATTCTTAATTTAAAAAGAACAACCCTACTGATCTTGCGAAGATCCGTTGCGTGCATTTCTAACGAACTGGTTTTTCTACAGTGTTACTATTTCAGCTCGTATAATTAACTATTGCTTCCTGCATTTATAATTTATTAATATTTTTATTGCTCAGTCCTCTACATTAATAGATATAACCAGATAAGTTTTTTTGTTCTCAATATTTTGTTTTCTCACTTTTTATCCAAATTATATATGAATGTAAAGTTTATCATTTCCACGTGCAAAAATAGGGTTAATTTTTGCTCATGTTACTGACACTAATTGCTGCACGCTATTGTTTTAATATATATGTTACAGGCCAAACCCGATTTTAGGCCAAACTAGATTGGCCTAGGCCAAACTAGTCTATCCTAACGCCCATCGGATAAACTAGTTTTTCCTAGGCCAAACTAGTCTATCCTAACGCTCATCGGATAAACTAGTTTTTCCTAGGCCAAACTAGTCTATCCGAATGCCCATCGGATAAACTAGTTTTTCCTAGGCCAAACTAGTCTATCCGAACGCCCATCGGATAAACTAGATTTTCCTAGGCCAAACTAGTTTGGCCGGACGGTCATTAGGATAAACTAGTTTAGCCTGCTATTTATTGGTTTGAATTAATTTATCCTAGGCCGAACTAGATTGTCCTAGGCCAATTTAATTTGGCGTGTTTTTTTTTTAATCTACAGACCGCCACGGCGCCAACTTTCTAATTTTGATCTAATTTAGCCTGGGCCAATGCAGTTTGACGCGATTTTAGCTCATAGACTATCAAAGTATGAGAGCTAATGTGCTCGCAAATTCTGTGTGCGTGTATGTAACCATATACGTATGCACGTACGTATGCACGTACGTATGTACATAATGCGATAACTCCTGATAGAAATATCCAATTTCCTTCAAATTTTGGACATAGTTTTACTCTGATAACGAACTTTCCTGATTAGTTTCAGGGGTTCATTCGATAAGAATAAGGGAAGGGGAACAAAAGACTAATTCGCACCCCCCCCCCCCTGTCCTTAATTTAGTTAAGCCAGTTTTCCATGCAAAAGTATCAGATTTTATTAAAATTTTAGGTATAATATAATTTTGATAAGGTACATTCATGATTAATTGTGGGTGTTCATTGTTTACATATAAAGAAAGGAGGAATGGGGGGGTAACACTCTTAATTTATGTAAATAGGTTTTTCACGGATAATTTACCGATTTGTTTCAAATTTTGGATGTAGGTTTCTTTTGATAAGGCGTTTACCTGATTAATTTTGGGGGTTCTGAGTTTAAATATAAAGATAGAGCGGATTATATTTTCGGATCGGATAGAAATAGATCGGATAGTCCAATCGGATAGAAACTTTTGGTTTTATGAAAAGATTTTTAATTCGTAACAGGTATTGGTTTTCACACACATCACTTCACGCAATATCGTTCATATTAAAAAAGTAAATATCCGAATCCTTTTAAAAATAAGAAAAAGCTTAAATAAAGCACGAAACTTGAAAGTTAGGATGGGAGGGGGTGTAGAGTAAGGGGATGCTAGATTATTTTTTTTTAAGCTCAGCGTTTTTTAAAGTTTTAGCTGCTAATTAAATATTACCATTTTTTGAAACTTTTAGAAACATAATAAAACACGATGTTAAATATTTAAGAAAAAAGATGCCGCGTTAAATACCACTATTTTCTATTAGTAATTTTTGTAAAAATGTTAAATTCTTGTTGGAATTGTTTGAAACTTTGTGATAGTTTATAACACATGATAAAAAATTGTAAAAAAAGTCCCATTACGAAAGGGAAAGGGGGGGGGGCAAACAAAATCAGGAAATATAACGGAAATTCTAGGTTGATCTATTTGAAAATTTAAGATAGTTTATGACACATGATATAAATTTATAAAAATATATTTCGCGTTTAATGCAACTATTGACGAATAGTGATTTTTGCAAAAATCTTAAATTCTTTTTTTGAAGCACCGCGACATCGAGTAACATATCTACACATAGATACTTTAACGGAGTTTTCTTAAGATACAGTTTTGTTGGTAATAGAGTGCGCTCCCTGGTGATGGAATGTGGAACTAATGCGAGCCCCTGGTGTTGGAATTTGGAACTAATACAACGCGATTTAGGTATGGACGAATGTTGAATCGAAGAGAAAGAAACATGATGATAAATATTTAAGAAAAAGGATTTCGCATCGAAATACCACTATTTTCTAATAGCAGTTTTTGTAAAAATATTAAATTCTTGTCGGAACGTTTTGAAAAATCTATAACAACGTCTTTCAAATTCTAATTCAATCTGAAATTTAATGAAAATCTGTGTATTAGTACTATTTGAGATAGAATTATCGCAGAGATCATAAAAAAACGGGATAGAAGCGCTACCTATTGAGCCATTTACTCTAAAAACAAAAGAATATTAATTTATATCAGGGAGTGACTGAATTTGAAGTTTAATGAAAATCCGTGCATTTCTTTTTGAGATAGAACTATTGCGATAATCATGAATAATGCCACATAGCAGCGCCACCTGTTGCACGATTTACTCCAAAAACTAAAGTTACTTTTGTACTTTTTTATATCAAGGACTAACAGAATCTGGAGTTTGATGAAAATTCATGCATTAGATCCTGAGATAGAGCTATTGCAATAATCACGAATAATACCGTATAGCGGCGCCACCTTTCAAGAGATTTACTCCAAAAACTACAGAATACTGATTTATATCAGGGACTCTAAAGTTTGATGAAAATTCGTGCATTAATTCTTGCGACAGAGCTATTTCAGGAATCGGGAAAATTGAGCACAACAGCGCCACCTATTGAACAATTAACATGAAAATGTAAAAAGAATTAGTTCATATCACGGATTTACTGATTCCGGAAGTTTGATTAAAATTCGTAAATTAGTTATTGAAATAGTGTTGATGCAAATCAGTAAAAATGCACTTTAGAAGCGCCATCTGTTGAACTATTTACATGAAAAAGTAATCAGCATCGATTTATATCAGGGACTATCTGAATATAAATTTTTATTAAATTCCGTTCATTAGTTCTTGAGATACAGCTATTGTGAAAATTGTGAAAAATGTAGCATATCATAGCCATGTTGAGTGATTTACTTCAAAATAGAAACAACACCAACTCATGTCAAGGACGAACTGAATCTAAAGTTTGATGGAAATTTGATGCCCTTAGCAAAAAATGGCATAGGATGTTTTATGGAAACACGTGGTTTTATATGGAAAATCATAAAAAAATTATGTCATTATATGTAAACATATTGTATTCATATGGTAAACATTCATCGCTCTATGGTATTGCAGAGCAATGTCTATGGTAAAGTTAAAGGATAATGATATATACCATACATTTTATGGTATCCAGAGAAATGTGTATGGTAAAGTTATAGGATAATGATATACACCATACATGATATGGTGTTCCATAACCAGGTGTATGGTAAACTATAGGGAAATGAAATTTACCATACATTCAATGGTGTTCCATAGCGTGATGTATAGTAAAATAATACATAATTGTTTGCACCATAAATTGTATAGTATTTCAAAGCATGGTGTATGGTAAAATCTTAATGCCTTTTGAAAGTTTATAATATATTAGATTTTGTATAACTATAATATAAAATTACTCGGTTATAGTCATCTCAAAACTTTCTACTATCTTTATGTATGTCTTTTGCACTTCTAAAAAATAGAATCATAGCAACGCCACTGGTTAGATAGTTTAAACCAAAATCTATTTAGGAACAACTTATGTTAACTTATAACCAGTCTAATGAAAATCCCTTGATCTCAAATTAATATAACATAAAATAACATATTATTTTATTCTTATATAATTCATATATATGAGTGTGTAAATGCGTTAAAAATAAAAAGATCTTGAGAAAAATAAATAATTCAATAAAAATATATAATTGATATATTTCCTATAAAATTCTAACAGCGATTAAAGGAGACAGGGACACACATAAAAAATACTGTATTAAAAAGTTATCTGATTTTTTATGCTTATAAAGACATTTTTTTAAATCATATTTAGAAAAGGAAATATTATGTTTTTTTTTTTTTTTTTTTTTTTTCGTTTTCAGCATCTAGCTTTTAAGCATTGATTGTCATGGATAAGACTTCTTGTATGCGTTTTTCTTCATGATGGGTTTTCACAATTTCTCACATTTAAATTGTTATAACTCAAGAACCGTTAAACATTAACAATTTAAAATTAGAACATGCCTTTTTTTAATTGCTTTACTTTAATTCTGATTCAGCAAATTTGAAATATTTATTTTTGAAAATATTATTTTTTTTCAAACTTTTACTTTAAATAAATTTTTTATTAATATTTTTAAAAAGGCTGAATCAAAATTAAAATGTAGGTGTTTCTGTTTATTTAATTGCTAAAAAACTCAAATTCTACAATCATTACATTGAGTTACAATAATTTTTAATTTCCTTCCACTTTTTTAAAATAAATTTTAAATAAAAAAAAATAGAGAGAAGTTTTATCATGTGATTTTGTTTTAAAATGGTATGTTTAATATCACAAAACATTGCGGAATTTTAATTCAATAAAAGATTTTTTTTAAATGTGTCCCGGACCCCTTCAAAATAAA
Source organism: Maratus speculifer (assembly GCA_964019185.1). Classification (NCBI taxonomy): domain Eukaryota; kingdom Metazoa; phylum Arthropoda; class Arachnida; order Araneae; family Salticidae; genus Maratus; species Maratus speculifer. The sequence continues at coordinate 280,758,217 of OZ025298.1, read as the reverse complement.
CAAATTGTCAAAAATAGCCTATAATTATTTAAAGAAAATCTTTTCGAACTTATTTTAAAAAGGACCTACAAATATTTGAATCACCAAAAGAATTTTTGAAATATCTTTTAAAAATATTAACAACAAAATATTAATACATATATATTAATATAGTATATTATAATATATTAAATAAATATTAATAAACTTAATAGTACAAAAAAAGGTTCATAATTAATTCACGTTATTTTATAATTTTAAAGTCATTTTATATGGAACAACAAGGATTTTTATTTTATTTAAAAGTTAAAAATTATTAAAAAGATTAAAAATTATTTTACGATCTATAAAAATATCAAAAAATCTAACAATATTTTTATCGACTTCAAATTATGATAATATATGAAATAATAGTGTTATTATTTTGTTCTTATGTATTTCATATATGTGAGCAGAGTCTATACGTTATAAATAAAAAATCCAATGGGAGAAATAAAACGATTTAACAAAAATATATATTTGATGACATATTTCCTATAAAATTCTAACAGCGATTAAAGAAGTTTGTAATTACAAACTTCTGTAATTACAAACACATTCTTAAAAAAAAAAAAAAAGCATTAAAAATTTCTTTATTTTTTCCTATGCTTATAATGACGTTTAAATCATGTTTTCTAATATAATTCAAAGAGAAATTAGTCAGACAATAGTAGTATTTTTTAGTTTTGGTTTTTATATTCATTTATATTCATTTTATATGCAACAACAAAGTTTTTATTTTATTTTATTTAAACGTTAATAATTATTGAAAACATTAAAAATCATTTTATAATCTATAAAAATATTGAAAAATCTATTAATCTTTTTGGTATTAAAATTTAAAAGAAAGATTCAAAATTTCCGTAAAAATTATCTAAAAAATAGTAATATATATATATAGTTTTACTTTAAAATAAAAAAATGCTCGTAAGTAAGGAATTAATATAATACATTAATATAATCATTAAAAATATATTATATACTAAGTTATCAAATGATTTCTTATTCTTATTAAATATTATTTCTTATCAACTTTCTATTTTTTTTAAATTAATTTTAATAAACAGAAAATAGTTTTTCCTTTAATTAATTGGATTTTATAACTAAATAATATTTGCTAAGATATTTACTCCATTCATTAAAATAATAAATTAACTTATAAATACATGTCTATAAAACAATTTATAAAAAAACCTCCTTTAAAACTACCTTCATTTGTCAACCATTAACTTAGAACGACAAATAATGACGATTTACCGAAACGCTTTATTCATTTAACGTTTTATAAGTACAGCCACAGCCGAACTCGATCAGTCACGCGCTATAGTAAGATCGAGTGAAGCCTTGGTACAGCTCATCACTACCGCATGGCCGAATGGTTAGGACGCTCGCCTCCCATCCCTACCGTCCGTGGATCAAATCCCACTGCTTCCCAAGGTCGAAGTACATTAGTAAGCTTAGTTCCCCGTATTCCTAAAAGATGGCGCCACCAAAGTTGATATCGTTATTATTTTTAATATATAGCACCATAAAGAATTACCATAGACTTAACGTTTATATGGTTTTTCATAAGAATTACCATACACTTAACGATTATATGGTTTTCCATAGAATCACTTTTACCATAGGCAAAAATCCATATGATTGCACTTATGGGTTTTTTTTATGGTAATTCTATGCCTTTTTTTGCTAAGGGTGGTATTAGTTATTACGATAAAGCTGATGCGTAAATCGTAAAAAAATGCAAAACAGCAGCGCCACCTGATGAGCGATTTACACCAAAAACTAATCATCATCAATTTAGATCAGAGACTACCTGAATATAAATTTTTATCAAATTTGGTTCATTAGTTCTTCAGCCGCGTCCCCACAGCCTGCGGTAGCGTATAGCAGGTGTGCTGCAGGCGTACTACCGAATGCTCTCTTCCTTTTCGAATGAACTTCGAAGCGAACAAAATTTAAATCGTAGCAAGCGTGCTGAGCACGCACCGCCGAATGTAACTCTCCTTTTCGAAAGAACCTCGAAGCGAACGAAATTCGAACTATATCCCCGCTGTCCACGCCAGTCCGATAGCGGGCGAAGCCAGCAAATTTAACTAAGCCACGTTATATTAGTTCCTAATTCCAACACCAGGGAGCGTACTCTATTATTAACAAAACTGTATCTGAATGAAACTCCGTTAAACAATCTATTAGTAGATATGTTACTTGAGGTCGCGGTGCTTTAAAACATAGAATTTCCGTTATATTTCCTGATTTTGTTCGCAACCACATCCTCTTTCACGCTGATATGTAACATTTTTTTTATAAATTTATATCATATGCCATAAACTATCACGAAGTTTCAAGAAGTTCCAGCAAGAATATAACATTTTTACAAAAATTACTATTAGAAAATAGTGGTATTTCGATGCAGAATCCTTTTTCTTAAATATTTATCATCATGTTTTTTTTCTCTTCGAGGTTCGTCCGCTTCAACATACGTCCGTTTCAAGATTTTATATAAAAGAAAGGGCCCGATAGCGGGCGAAGCCGGCTGGTTTGAACTAAATCGAGTCCAAATTCCAACACCAGAGTGTCGCGTTATATTAGTTACACATTAGTCCGTTATATTAGTCGCGTTATATTAGTCCTACATACGTACGTACATAAGTATGTACATACGTACGTACATATGTACATACATACGTACATACATACGTACATACATAGTACATGGTTACATACACACACAGAATCTGCGAGCACATTAGCTCTCAGGCTTTGATAGTCTGTGAGCTAAAATCGCGTCAAATTGCATCGGTCCAGGCTAAATTAGATCAAAACTAGAAAGTTGGCGCCTTGGCGGTCTTTAGATTCAATAAAATCACGCCAAATTGAATTGGCCTAGGACAATCTAGTTCGGCCTAGGATAAACTAGTTCAAACCAATGAATAGCAGGCTAAACTAGTTCATCCTAATGACCGTTCGGCCAAACTAGTTTGGCCTAGGAAAATCTAGTTTATCCGATGGGCGTTCGGATAGACTAGTTTGGCCTAGGAAAAACTAGTTTATCCGATGGGCGTTCGGATAGACTAGTTTGTCCTAGGAAAACTAGTTTATCCTATGGGCGTTAGGATAGACTAGTTTGGCCTAGGAAAAACTAGTTTATCCGATGGGCGTTAGGATAGACTAGTTTGGACTAGGCCAATCTAGTTTGGCCTAAAATCGGGTTTGGCCTGTAACATATATATTTTTTCATTTTTTCAACTATTTATTTCTCTGTTCCTTGTTTAATAATTTGGTTTTTGTGTGCTGGTAGCTCCAAATACGTATTATTTTGCTATTTCATGGCTAATACGTGGATGAAACCACACACTTGATTTGTAGTTCCAGAGCATTTGGGGCCTGATGATTCTGCTCTGAGGACTACAAATTACATTTGAATTCATTTTATTTATTTATTTATTCAGATACACTCGTTTCACTATTTTTTTTTTCTTTTTTATAATTCAATTCAATTCAAATTCTTCGTTTTGGTTTATTGTTTTATTGATAAAATCCATTGATGAATCTTGTCTACTTTTAATGGTATTATATATATATATATATATATATATATATATATGCAGTGTCTCACATAAGTGATGGGACACTTGTGCTTTACAAAAGGAAACTAATCAAATAAATTTAAAAAACATGTACACATTTTTTTGTGGGTGTGTTTCATACTTAAATTTAGTAAAGATTATTACATAACATACATTTTGTCAAAATATTAAAATATTAATTTAATAAAAATACAAATGTTTAGAATGGAGCAAAAAATAGCTCACATAAGTGATGGGACACCATTATATATGCAACAAAAATCGTCTGAAATAAGCAATAAAAAATTTTTTGGGGTTTTATTTTTACTTAAAAGCAATTGGCAATAATTTATAAAATCGTCTGCAGTATTTCTCTCCAGTTTGTTTTGGAATTTTTGTGTTTTTTAGCTCTGTGTAGCCATGAATGCTAAACGAAAAGAATCTTCGCCTGAAATTCGAAAATTAGTTATTAATTTACATATTGAACGTGGAAAATCTATTAGAAAAACTGCTGAAACAGTTAACTTGAGTCATTCAACAGTTTTCAATATCATTAAACGATATAAAAAGAATCATATGATTCAGGATTAAAGAAGACCTGGCCGACCATCAAAGCTATCCAAAGGAATAAAGCGAATTATCGTTCGAAATATTAAAAAAAATCCAAGAAATAGTGCTTCAAAAGTTGCTGCTGATTTACAAGCATTATATGGAACAATTGTTAATCCTGAGACTATTAGAAGGGTAATTCGATCTGCTGGATATCACGGTAGAGTAGCCAGGAAAAAATTCTTCGTAAGTGAAAAGAATAGAAAACTCAGACTAGCTTTCGCAAAATCCAACATAAATAAGAATTCTGATTACTGGAATAAAGTTATATTTGCTGATGAGAGTAAATTTAATATATTTGGTTCTGACGGTAGAATCTTGGTGTGGAGAAAACCCAGGGAAGAATTTCGCAAACAGAACTTGGTACTAACAATAAAACATGGTGGAGGAGGAGTTATGGTATGGGGGTGTATGTCGTCCGCTGGAGTTGGTAATCTTGTTTTTATTGACAGTATAATGGATCAGTACAAGTATATTGATATTTTAAAGCAAAATTTGAAATCTTCAGCACGAAAATTGAACCTTCATAACGATTTTAAATTCTACCAGGACAATGACCCCAAGCACATTGCTCTGAACGTTAGACTCTGGCTGCTATATAACTGTCCTGAAATAATAAAAACACCACCACAATATCCAGACTTAAATCCCATAGAATTTATTTGGCAAGAATTGTAATCGAGAATTCGCAAACACACCATTTCTTCAAAACAACAACTAAAATCAGTGCTTCAAGAAGAATGGGGTAAAATCACTCCAGAAATCACAAAAAAATTAGTCGAATCCATCCCAAAACGATTAAATCATGTTTTAAAAGTAAAAGGAAATCCAACAAAATATTAAAACCTTTTAAAAAGTAAAATTTTTGGATAAATATTTGATGGAAAAGTAAGTGTCCCATCACTTATGTGAGCCATTTTTTGCTCCGTTCTGAATAATTGTATTTTTACTAAATTAATATTTTAATATTTTGACAAAATGTATGTTATGTAATAATTGTTACTAACTTTAAATATGAAACACACCCAAAAAATTTTTGCGCATGTTTGTTTATTTATTTTATTGCAGTTTCTTTTTATAAAGCACAAGTGTCCCATCACTTTTTGAAACACTGTATATAATTCTTTTAAAATGCATAAATATCGTCTGCGTAAATGATTTCACATAATAAGAATAAATTGTTTATTTGAATTCTTCACATTCAAAAATACTTTTATGACTGAAAGTAAAGAATTGCATTTTTACAAATTTAAATTCATTTAAAATGTGCTATAATTTTCATAAAAAAGAGTATTTTAAAAATTTCATAAAAGAAATCGTGAAACTATTATCTGATTAAAAGGAATGAGCACCAAAATATGCGCAATTTCCAACCATTCTTAATAAATTACTCTAATAAAATGTATGTTTTCCTCTCAAGTAGCATTCATTTTTATAAAAACAAGTTGGAAATTGCACGTGAAGCGTAGCAAATTAGGTGCGTTCGTACGATAACGAAGTTTTAAAAATATTACTTTCATATGTCAATCTCATAAAATTGTAAATAGTGAATTACAATTAAAACGCTCATCAAACAATGTTCTTCCTATACCATTATATAATGTAATACTTTTGTGTGGCCTTGTAAATCAATAACAAATGTTCTTTGCACCACAAATTATGTATGATGTATATTATAATATGTACTTTATAGTTGCATATAAATTTTATTAAGTTCGTATGAGTGTAACACGATTAAAATGCATTTGAAACATTTTTCCCATTGACCGTAATGTAACGGAATACTTTTGAGTGTCCCTATAATTGATCTATAAATCCGATTTTCATAAAATTTGAAATAACTCGACAAAATTATGTAATAATTATGTAGTTTAAATTTCAAACGTATAGAATATATTTGAAACTTTTTCCTAATTGACCATAATGTAACTGAATAATTTTGATTGCGCCTGTAATTGATCTATGCACACGATTATCAAAATATTTGAAATAACTCGACAGAATTATGTAATAATTGCGTATTATAAATTTCAAACGATTAAAATGCATTTGAAACTTTTTTCCCCATTGACCGTAATGTAATGGAATACTTTTGATTTCCCCTGTAATTGATCTATGCATCCGATTTTCATATAATTTGGAATAACTCGAAAAAATTATGTAATAATTATGTATTTTAAATTTCAAACGTATAGAATATATTTGAAACTTTTTCCTAATTGACCATAATGTAATTGAATACTTTTGATTGCCCCTGTAATTGATCTATGCACACGATTATCAAAATATTTGAAATAACTCGACAGAATTATGTAATAATTGCGTATTATAAATTTCAAACGATTAAAATGCATTTGAAACTTTTTTCCCCATTGACCGTAATGTAATGGAATACTTTTGATTGCCCCTGTAATTGATCTATGCATCCGATTTTCATATAATTTGAAATAACTCGACAAAATTATGTAATAATTATGTATTTTAAATTTCAAACGTATAGAATATATTTGAAACTTTTTCCTAATTGACCATAATGTAATTGAATACTTTTGATTGCCCCTGTAATTGATCTATGCACACGATTATCAAAATATTTGAAATAACTCGACAGAATTATGTAATAATTGCGTATTTTAAATTTCAAACGATTAAAATGCATTTGAAACTTTTTTCCCCATTGACCGTAATGTAATGGAATACTTTTGATTGCCCCTGTAATTGATCTATGCATCCGATTTTCATAAAATTTGAAATGACTCGACAAAATTATGTAATAATTATGTATTTTAAATTTCAAACGATTCGGTTGGGTAGTTTTTGCGTTGTTATATGCGGACGGACAGACGGACGGACAGACGGACGGACGGACAGACGGACGGACAGACGGACGGACTGAACGACAACTATAGGTGCTACGTATTATATAATTACGAACGCACCTAAAAAGTTTAATGTTCTTTTATTGCTTGAAATATAAATTCTACAATGATTTTTAATTTTTACTTTCTTCTATCTTTACAAGAAGAAAGTATTGGATTCATGAAAATTTTCGACTTCCGGTTCTCGACGGATTTATACGTTTTAGAAGGTCCTGAACACGTTTTGACTATTTTTAGAAAATGTCTGTCTGTGAGTCTGTCCGTCTGTCTGTCTGTGAGTCTGTCAGTCTGTCTGTCTGTGAGTCTGTCTGTATGTGACAAAAAATTTGTGGGCGCTCTATCTCAAGAACTAATGCTCGAAATTTAATAAAATTTTATATACAGTTAGACCTTGATATGAATTAATGCCTATTGGTTTTTGGTGAAAATTGGCCTGCCGGTGGCGCTGCTATACTACGTTTTTCATGATTGCTATATCTCAAGAACTAATGCACAGAATTTCACCAAACTTCAGATTCTGTGACCCCTTGATATACATAGACGCTGATTAGGTTTTGGTGTAAATTAGCCAGCAGGTGGCGTTGCTATGCTACGTTTTTCATGATTTTCATGATAGCTATATCTCAAGAACTAATGCACAGAATTTCACCAAACTTCAGATTCCTCGATACCTTGAGATACATAGCCGCTGATAAGGTTTTGGTGTGAACTGCCCAATAGGTGGCGCTGCTATGCTACATTTTGCACGATTTTTGCGACAGCTATATCTCAAGAACTAATGCAGAGAACTTCATCAAATTTTAGATTCTGTTACACTAGAATATATAACATAATTAGACGCTGATTACATTTTGGTATTAACCTTGAAACAGGTGGTGCAGTTATGCTGCATTTTGCACGATTTTTCCGATAGCTATATCTCAACAACCAACGCACAGAATTTCATCAAACTTCAGATTTTGTTATAAAATGACAGTAGTAGGAAAACGACAGTACGGGGACAGCCGGAGGGGCAGAGGGGCCGCCCCTCCGCATCCCTCCGCATCCCTCCGCGTCCCGCCTGCGGTGCCACCTGCGGTACCTCCTGCCCCCACCATGCATCCCCCTCCCCGAACGCCCCTAGTGGAAAAAAGGAACATTCTATTATAACATGAGAGGTGAACAACCTTCACTAATTAAAAATATTATCAATCACATCTCAACTCGAAATCATACTATATGATGAAGATTAAATTTATATTTGAATTTTGAACAACCGTAATTTTAATGAGTATTATTAATTAAGCGAAACAATTAAAATCTCAGTTTTTAACCATTTTATTTAGATTTCTTCAACTACAAGATGAGATTATCAATTTAACACAAGAAAGTTAAACATATATTTGAATTTTGCTTGATAGACATCTTAATGAGTAGTATTAATTAAATAAAAACAATAGAAAATATCCAGTTTTATAGAAAAAGACTGATTTCTTACGATTTTTATCAACTATATGATCAATGTAACGTCTTAAAAGTTGAAAGTGAAACATGTATCCTAGTTTTTCAACAGCTATAGCCTTAATCAGTATCGTTAATTAAGTTAAAAAACAATGGAAAATATCAAGTTTTATGGAAAAAGACTGATCTCTTACGATTTTTATCAACTTAAGAGAGAAAACTTAAACATACATTTCAGTTTTTCAACAGCTATAACCTTAATGAGCATTCATAATTAAGTAAAAAACAATGGAAAATATCGATTTTTATAGAAAAGACTGATTTCTTACGATTTTTATCAACTGCAACATCAGAATATCAATTTGATAGAAAGAAATTTAAGCATGCATTCCAGTTTTGGACAACCATTTCCTTCATGAACATTATTAATTAAGCAAAACAACAGAAAATATTAAATTTTTAACTGATTTCTTCATATTTTTTTTATTTATTTTTTTTTTTTAAATATAAAATCAGAATACACAACTTAAAATAGAAATTTAAAGATATTTTTTTAGTTTTTGAACAGTCGTTACCTCAAAGAATTTCGATAATTGAACAATTAACAAAGGAAACTAATGATTTTTTAACGAAAAAAGACGAATTAAACGAATTTGGTTAACTTTTACTCTAATTGGAAATTTCATCGTACTTTATATATACTAAGTAGAATTTTAAAATATAAACGAATAATTTAAAGAAATCCTCTACACACAAATGTGAACCTGCAGAACATTCCTTATTACGTCATATCTAAACTAAAACTTTTTTCTGCAATCCCTCCATGCATGCATTCCAGGTAGGGGAACATAACAAAGAATTTTGACGTCACAACTTACAATGGTATACAACAAAATGTTTACGTCCAAGAAAAAGTATCACATAGAGAGAAAAAAAGAAGAGATTTAAGCTATTTATCCATTCTAGTTTTATAACAGTTACCACAACATCTCCAAATTAAAATTTGGAAGTCATAATGAGTGTAATTAATTAAGCAAATCAATAGAAATATTAGTTTTTCAGAGGGGAAAAGACGAATTTAAACAAATTTTATCAGTTTTACACTAGTTTAATAATAATTTTAAGAGGAAAAATACGAATTTGAACTTTTTTTTTTTTTTTTTTTTTTAGTTTTACACTATTTTTTCTCATCTCCAACACGGATATATCAATTTTAACAGAAGAATTAAACATATAATTTAGTTTTAACAACAAAATCTTAACAAGTATCATTAATTAAACAAAAATAAATATCAGTTTTAAAGAAAAGACGAATTTGAATAATTTTACACTAGTATTTTCAAAAGCAACATGGAAATATCAATACTTATTCACATATTTCACTTATTCACTGTATTCAATACTATATTTAATAAATTTGGATACACTTTAAGAATTTCCTAATCTATAATTATATATTAGCTGTATATTTAATGTTACCCGTGTTTTCAACATTAGTCCATAATCGTGAATTTTGTATTTTAAATACCATCAATTCAGGTTCAGATTATTTTCACTTGAAATCATACAGAATTTTTTTAACAGAGTTTGTTTTTGAAATCATTGAAGCAACTATATTTAATATTTTTAACACCAATTTTCTAACATTTTCCGATTATACATTCCTCATAAGTACATTTCTAAATGCTACAATCACTTTACATATCGAAAAGATATCATTGAAGCAACTGTATTTAATATTTTTAACACCAATTTTCTAAGATTTTTTAACATTTTCCGGTTATACATTCCTCAAAAGTATATATTCTAAACAATAGAAAATATTAATTTTAAGAATAAAAAGACGAATTTAAACAAATTTTATTAGTTTTACAATATTTTTTCTCATCTCCAACACGGATATATCAATTTTAACAGAATTAAACGCATATTTTAGTTTTAAGAACAAAAATGTAATAAGTATCATTAATTAAACAAAAAAATAAATATCAATTTTCAAAAAAAGACAATTTTTTACACAAATTTTCAACTTTGAAATACATTTGTTTACATATATTGTTACAATATATTACTAAACTTAAACTTTTTAAAAAGTTTGAATGTCTTTACAAAGGGTTCATATTTATATTTTTCACGTCTTGACTGCATTCGAAATCTTACAACAAAAGTATACTTTTATTATTTTTATTATTATTATTATTCTAGAAAACCTAAAAAGTCATTTCTTGCTGCTTTAAACACTTGACATTTTAAAACTACTCTCACATATTCTACCCATATAATTAATCAAATTAGGACATGATTCACCTTACACTTCAAAATTTCTGAATTTTTACAATACTTATTTTCATCAAACTTTATTCTTGATCCTATATATTTTAGGAGTACAGAATTTTAACATCTGTTTTTATCTACTTATCAGAAAATTATTAAAACACCCAACACCATTTTCCAAATATGAATATTATCTTTACAGTTTAATAATGCAAAACATACACGAATACAAAGTTAAATTTTTACAAACATTTCATATTTCAAACCAAACTGTTCGAAATTTTCACAACATAAGAGCAAACATTAGACGAACTTTTTAACATTAATATTGCTTAGATCTTTTCATCATAACCTTTAACTATGATAATTATCCATTTTTAGATTGATTGTCGAAAAACTGTAACTGAAATTACATAAACTTAATGTAAAAAAACATGTTCTCACACAATTTCTTGAAATTCAACAAAGAATGGACTATTACTCTAATACTTATCTACATCAATCTCGACTCTCGATAGTATATAGATATTTCATCATTACATACTTACAACTCTTTTCAAACGTTTATCAGAAAATCAAGTCAATCAAAGTCTAGTAATTATCACACCTGTTCCTCAGAAATATTACTATCATATGAAACAGTAAAGAAAATTAATAAATATTTAATATTTAATAACCTCATACGTAAAATTACTGCCGAATGAGAATACTAATAATCAATAAAATCAACTGTTGGACAAAAAATAGTACAGAATACCGAAACTTCAAATCATTTTTTCTACAAAAATTACAAAAATTAACAAATGAATGACAAGTTAGAGAAATAACTAAAAAAATTAATGAACATATTTACAAATTTATTAAAATCACACCTTTTTCTGGATTACAAACCACAATTTCTTGAAAAATTTAACACCGAATTTGTAAGATTTTAATCCTAGTATTACATACACTCAACAAATATTCAAAATTAACAAAAAAAATATTTTTTTAGTCTCATCAATAAGCAGAAATTCTATATTAAAAGAATATTTTCATAGTAGTACTTATAAAAATGAGAGTTTACAAACTGATTTTCATAATTTTATCACATTTAAACTTAATTTTTATACATAAAACATTATTTAATCAAATTTTATACGTTCTAATTCAGTAAAATTCAATACTTTTTTAGTTTTTAAACCAATACCACAATATTTATTTACATCAAACTTGATTCTTTACCTTTTATATTTCCACATTACACAAGTGAGATAAATACTAACTTGGAACGAGAGTTGAAGTCAATTGATTCTATTCGATTTTCATCGTATACGCATTGCTACTACACGAAATTTCTTACTTCTATAAGCATCTAATGTATTAAAACTAATCTACTCATATTTTTAATCAATTCATCAGATGTTTCATCTCGCATTTCTGAATTATCATCCATTAAGTTGCTTAAAATATAAATACTATCTTTATAGTTTTAATGTAGTATACATGACTAATCTTGAGTTAGACCTTCCATAGTATTAATCAAATTATCATATGTTTCATCTTACAATTAACGATTTCTGAATTATCGTCCATCTAGTTGTTTAAAATATTAATAAAATGTTTATAGTTTTTGATTATACATAGTATGTATGAATACAATCTTTAATTTTTAACAGTTCATATTTCAAATAATCTATTTTCGAAACCAAACTATGTGAATTTTACCACAATGGTTATCATCATACAGAGATTTGTGTTTCATACTTTTTCTAAAAATTATCAGATATGTACTCTTCAGAGGAATTTCTATCATATGAGTAAATAAAAAAAAAATTATATTAAACGTACAACGAAATTTGATTGCAATATACATGTATTTAATAAAAATAAATAAATAAGCGATTATTTATACATTAAACCTTTACTAAATATATATTTCTTGCGTTATACAGATGTTTCAACAAGATGAACTAAAACAGCAGCAAACTTCAGAAATTAATGATCTGAATGATTCATCCCTAGCACATGTAGCGTTAATGAATAATACATATGTAAGTACTTATATGAAAAATACTAGAATTCGTATATGTAACGTAATTAGAGTAATATAAAATGATTTGTCTTACTGCCTACACTTTAACAAATACCTTTTTACCTATATTGTTGAAGATAAATGTCAGTACTTATATGAAAAATACTAGAATTCGTATATGTAACGTAATTAGAGTAATATAAAATGATTTGTCTTACTGCCTACACTTTAACAAATACCTTTTTACCTATATTGTTGAAGATAATCCTAATTGTTTGCATTTATTTCTATTACAGATGTGTTCTATTTGCTACAAACACTTCTTAAGTAAATGGAATTTAACAGAACATACAAAAATCCATACAGGTGAAAAACCTTACACTTGGGAAGATTACCAAATGCGGTTTTCAAGAAGACGTGAATCAAAAATGCACACATCATCATATAAAGCGTCGTCATTTATATGCAAACTTAGTGAAGATATTCAAAAATTAGTCAGACGTTTGAAGAATTTAGACATAAAGGAAGATATTTAGACTATATATCCATCATATTTTCATAACACTTACCACAATATCTCAAACTTAAAATTTGGAAGACACACACTGCTGAAAAGTAATTTTGTTACCCGTGATTCTTCTAACCAGCATGAATGTATAGATATTATTTTGCAATGTATTATTTAAATGCTCACAATAAATATTCTTTTATATACATATATCGTTGTGTTTATTTTTTTAAAACCTATTACATTAATAAAATAGGTTACACACACATACATACACATAACATTTTAAGTGAAACAACACTCTCACAACTTAAAAAATGCATAAGAACATACAAAAATAAGCAGATGTATGAAAAAATATGCAAGTTTACAAAATAATTTCACTGTTTTCTAGAAATACCAACAAAAAATATTTACAATATAAAAAAATTACAAAAGTGAAAAGAAAAAACACAAATGTAAAACAAAAAAATCACAAAGTGAAAAACTCACAACAAAGTTTTTGAAAAAAAAATTTACAACAAAAATTTTTTTTACAAAAACCAAAACTTCAAAAAATATTTTTACAAAAAAAAATTTTTTCAAAAACATTTTTCACAAAAAAATTTTTTTTCAAAATAAGTTTTTACAAAAGTAAAAAATAAAAAATCACAACGTTAAAAAAAATGAAAAATTTTAATTAAAAAAGTGTAAAAAAAATTGCAAAAAAAGTTGCAAAAATTTCAAAAAAAGTTATGAAAAAATATCAAAAATTTTGTTCTTTTTAATACAGTATGCAATGGCGAAACCATTGTATTTGCTATTAAAAAGAACAAAATTTTTGATATTTTTTTCATAACTTTTTTTGAAATTTTTGCAACTTTTTTTGCAATTTTTTTACACTTTTTTAATTAAAATTTTTCATTTTTTTTAACGTTGTGATTTTTTATTTTTTACTTTTGTAAAAACTTATTTTGAAAAAAAATTTTTTTGTGAAAAATGTTTTTGAAAAAATTTTTTTTTGTAAAAATATTTTTTGAAGTTTTGGTTTTTGTAAAAAAAATTTTTGTTGTAAATTTTTTTTTCAAAAACTTTGTTGTGAGTTTTTCACTTTGTGATTTTTTTGTTTTACATTTGTGTTTTTTCTTTTCACTTTTGTAATTTTTTTATATTGTAAATATTTTTTGTTGGTATTTCTAGAAAACAGTGAAATTATTTTGTAAACTTGCATATTTTTTCATACATCTGCTTATTTTTGTATGTTCTTATGCATTTTTTAAGTTGTGAGAGTGTTGTTTCACTTAAAATGTTATGTGTATGTATGTGTGTGTAACCTATTTTATTAATGTAATAGGTTTTAAAAAAATAAACACAACGATATATGTATATAAAAGAATATTTATTGTGAGCATTTAAATAATACATTGCAAAATAATATCTATACATTCATGCTGGTTAGAAGAATCACGGGTAACAAAATTACTTTTCAGCAGTGTGTGTCTTCCAAATTTTAAGTTTGAGATATTGTGGTAAGTGTTATGAAAATATGATGGATATATAGTCTAAATATCTTCCTTTATGTCTAAATTCTTCAAACGTCTGACTAATTTTTGAATATCTTCACTAAGTTTGCATATAAATGACGACGCTTTATATGATGATGTGTGCATTTTTGATTCACGTCTTCTTGAAAACCGCATTTGGTAATCTTCCCAAGTGTAAGGTTTTTCACCTGTATGGATTTTTGTATGTTCTGTTAAATTCCATTTACTTAAGAAGTGTTTGTAGCAAATAGAACACATCTGTAATAGAAATAAATGCAAACAATTAGGATTATCTTCAACAATATAGGTAAAAAGGTATTTGTTAAAGTGTAGGCAGTAAGACAAATCATTTTATATTACTCTAATTACGTTACATATACGAATTCTAGTATTTTTCATATAAGTACTGACATTTATCTTCAACAATATAGGTAAAAAGGTATTTGTTAAAGTGTAGGCAGTAAGACAAATCATTTTATATTACTCTAATTACGTTACATATACGAATTCTAGTATTTTTCATATAAGTACTTACATATGTATTATTCATTAACGCTACATGTGCTAGGGATGAATCATTCAGATCATTAATTTCTGAAGTTTGCTGCTGTTTTAGTTCATCTTGTTGAAACATCTGTATAACGCAAGAAATATATATTTAGTAAAGGTTTAATGTATAAATAATCGCTTATTTATTTATTTTTATTAAATACATGTATATTGCAATCAAATTTCGTTGTACGTTTAATATAATTTTTTTTTTATTTACTCATATGATAGAAATTCCTCTGAAGAGTACATATCTGATAATTTTTAGAAAAAGTATGAAACACAAATCTCTGTATGATGATAACCATTGTGGTAAAATTCACATAGTTTGGTTTCGAAAATAGATTATTTGAAATATGAACTGTTAAAAATTAAAGATTGTATTCATACATACTATGTATAATCAAAAACTATAAACATTTTATTAATATTTTAAACAACTAGATGGACGATAATTCAGAAATCGTTAACTGTAAGATGAAACATATGATAATTTGATTAATACTATGGAAGGTCTAACTCAAGATTAGTCATGTATACTACATTAAAACTATAAAGATAGTATTTATATTTTAAGCAACTTAATGGATGATAATTCAGAAATGCGAGATGAAACATCTGATGAATTGATTAAAAATATGAGTAGATTAGTTTTAATACATTAGATGCTTATAGAAGTAAGAAATTTCGTGTAGTAGCAATGCGTATACGATGAAAATCGAATAGAATCAATTGACTTCAACTCTCGTTCCAAGTTAGTATTTATCTCACTTGTGTAATGTGGAAATATAAAAGGTAAAGAATCAAGTTTGATGTAAATAAATATTGTGGTATTGGTTTAAAAACTAAAAAAGTATTGAATTTTACTGAATTAGAACGTATAAAATTTGATTAAATAATGTTTTATGTATAAAAATTAAGTTTAAATGTGATAAAATTATGAAAATCAGTTTGTAAACTCTCATTTTTATAAGTACTACTATGAAAATATTCTTTTAATATAGAATTTCTGCTTATTGATGAGACTAAAAAAAATATTTTTTTTGTTAATTTTGAATATTTGTTGAGTGTATGTAATACTAGGATTAAAATCTTACAAATTCGGTGTTAAATTTTTCAAGAAATTGTGGTTTGTAATCCAGAAAAAGGTGTGATTTTAATAAATTTGTAAATATGTTCATTAATTTTTTTAGTTATTTCTCTAACTTGTCATTCATTTGTTAATTTTTGTAATTTTTGTAGAAAAAATGATTTGAATTTTCGGTATTCTGTACTATTTTTTGTCCAACAGTTGATTTTATTGATTATTAGTATTCTCATTCGGCAGTAATTTTACGTATGAGGTTATTAAATATTAAATATTTATTAATTTTCTTTACTGTTTCATATGATAGTAATATTTCTGAGGAACAGGTGTGATAATTACTAGACTTTGATTGACTTGATTTTCTGATAAACGTTTGAAAAGAGTTGTAAGTATGTAATGATGAAATATCTATATACTATCGAGAGTCGAGATTGATGTAGATAAGTATTAGAGTAATAGTCCATTCTTTGTTGAATTTCAAGAAATTGTGTGAGAACATGTTTTTTTACATTAAGTTTATGTAATTTCAGTTACAGTTTTTCGACAATCAATCTAAAAATGGATAATTATCATAGTTATGGGTTATGATGAAAAGATCTAAGCAATATTAATGTTAAAAAGTTCGTCTAATGTTTGCTCTTATGTTGTGAAAATTTCGAACAGTTTGGTTTGAAATATGAAATGTTTGTAAAAATTTAACTTTGTATTCGTGTATGTTTTGCATTATTAAACTGTAAAGATAATATTCATATTTGGAAAATGGTGTTGGGTGTTTTAATAATTTTCTGATAAGTAGATAAAAACAGATGTTAAAATTCTGTACTCCTAAAATATATAGGATCAAGAATAAAGTTTGATGAAAATAAGTATTGTAAAAATTCAGAAATTTTGAAGTGTAAGGTGAATCATGTCCTAATTTGATTAATTATATGGGTAGAATATGTGAGAGTAGTTTTAAAATGTCAAGTGTTTAAAGCAGCAAGAAATGACTTTTTAGGTTTTCTAGAATAATAATAATAATAAAAATAATAAAAGTATACTTTTGTTGTAAGATTTCGAATGCAGTCAAGACGTGAAAAATATAAATATGAACCCTTTGTAAAGACATTCAAACTTTTTAAAAAGTTTAAGTTTAGTAATATATTGTAACAATATATGTAAACAAATGTATTTCAAAGTTGAAAATTTGTGTAAAAAATTGTCTTTTTTTGAAAATTGATATTTATTTTTTTGTTTAATTAATGATACTTATTACATTTTTGTTCTTAAAACTAAAATATGCGTTTAATTCTGTTAAAATTGATATATCCGTGTTGGAGATGAGAAAAAATATTGTAAAACTAATAAAATTTGTTTAAATTCGTCTTTTTATTCTTAAAATTAATATTTTCTATTGTTTAGAATATATACTTTTGAGGAATGTATAACCGGAAAATGTTAAAAAATCTTAGAAAATTGGTGTTAAAAATATTAAATACAGTTGCTTCAATGATATCTTTTCGATATGTAAAGTGATTGTAGCATTTAGAAATGTACTTATGAGGAATGTATAATCGGAAAATGTTAGAAAATTGGTGTTAAAAATATTAAATATAGTTGCTTCAATGATTTCAAAAACAAACTCTGTTAAAAAATTCTGTATGATTTCAAGTGAAAATAATCTGAACCTGAATAGATGGTATTTAAAATACAAAATTCACGATTATGGACTAATGTTGAAAACACGGGTAACATTAAATATACAGCTAATATATAATTATAGATTAGGAAATTCTTAAAGTGTATCCAAATTTATTAAATATAGTATTGAATACAGTGAATAAGTGAAATATGTGAATAAGTATTGATATTTCCATGTTGCTTTTGAAAATACTAGTGTAAAATTATTCAAATTCGTCTTTTCTTTAAAACTGATATTTATTTTTGTTTAATTAATGATACTTGTTAAGATTTTGTTGTTAAAACTAAATTATATGTTTAATTCTTCTGTTAAAATTGATATATCCGTGTTGGAGATGAGAAAAAATAGTGTAAAACTAAAAAAAAAAAAAAAAAAAAAGTTCAAATTCGTATTTTTCCTCTTAAAATTATTATTAAACTAGTGTAAAACTGATAAAATTTGTTTAAATTCGTCTTTTCCCCTCTGAAAAACTAATATTTCTATTGATTTGCTTAATTAATTACACTCATTATGACTTCCAAATTTTAATTTGGAGATGTTGTGGTAACTGTTATAAAACTAGAATGGATAAATAGCTTAAATCTCTTCTTTTTTTCTCTCTATGTGATACTTTTTCTTGGACGTAAACATTTTGTTGTATACCATTGTAAGTTGTGACGTCAAAATTCTTTGTTATGTTCCCCTACCTGGAATGCATGCATGGAGGGATTGCAGAAAAAAGTTTTAGTTTAGATATGACGTAATAAGGAATGTTCTGCAGGTTCACATTTGTGTGTAGAGGATTTCTTTAAATTATTCGTTTATATTTTAAAATTCTACTTAGTATATATAAAGTACGATGAAATTTCCAATTAGAGTAAAAGTTAACCAAATTCGTTTAATTCGTCTTTTTTCGTTAAAAAATCATTAGTTTCCTTTGTTAATTGTTCAATTATCGAAATTCTTTGAGGTAACGACTGTTCAAAAACTAAAAAAATATCTTTAAATTTCTATTTTAAGTTGTGTATTCTGATTTCATATTTAAAAAAAATAAATAAATAAAAAAAATATGAAGAAATCAGTTAAAAATTTAATATTTTCTGTTGTTTTGCTTAATTAATAATGTTCATGAAGGAAATGGTTGTCCAAAACTGGAATGCATGCTTAAATTTCTTTCTATCAAATTGATATTCTGATGTTGCAGTTGATAAAAATCGTAAGAAATCAGTCTTTTCTATAAAAATCGATATTTTCCATTGTTTTTTACTTAATTATGAATGCTCATTAAGGTTATAGCTGTTGAAAAACTGAAATGTATGTTTAAGTTTTCTCTCTTAAGTTGATAAAAATCGTAAGAGATCAGTCTTTTTCCATAAAACTTGATATTTTCCATTGTTTTATTACTTAATTAACGATACTGATTAAGGCTATAGCTGTTGAAAAACTAGGATACATGTTTCACTTTCAACTTTTAAGACGTTACATTGATCATATAGTTGATAAAAATCGTAAGAAATCAGTCTTTTTATATAAAACTGGATATTTTCTATTGTTTTTATTTAATTAATACTACTCATTAAGATGTCTATCAAGCAAAATTCAAATATATGTTTAACTTTCTTGTGTTAAATTGATAATCTCATCTTGTAGTTGAAGAAATCTAAATAAAATGGTTAAAAACTGAGATTTTAATTGTTTCGCTTAATTAATAATACTCATTAAAATTACGGTTGTTCAAAATTCAAATATAAATTTAATCTTCATCATATAGTATGATTTCGAGTTGAGATGTGATTGATAATATTTTTAATTAGTGAAGGTTGTTCACCTCTCATGTTATAATAGAATGTTCCTTTTTTCCACTAGGGGCGTTCGGGGAGGGGGATGCATGGTGGGGGCAGGAGGTACCGCAGGTGGCACCGCAGGCGGGACGCGGAGGGATGCGGAGGGGCGGCCCCTCTGCCCCTCCGGCTAATGACATATAACATAATTACTCGAGGATTACGTTTTGTTATAAATCTTTTCAACTGATGGTGCTGCTGTGCTATATTTTACTCAGTTTTTTATAAACTAGCTATATCTCAAGAACTAATGCATAGAATTTCATCAAACTTCATATTCTTTTACACCATAACATAATTAGACGCTTTTTTACATTTTGGCATAAATTGTCAAGATATGGTGTTGCTGTGCTACGTTTTGCAAATTTTTGTTTATAACTATATCTCAAGAACTAATGGACGAAATTCCATCAAATTTCAGATTCATTTAGGTCTTGACATAAGTTATTGCTTATTAGGTTTTAGTATAAATTACCCAACATGAGGCACTACTAACTCATTTTCTCAGAATATTAATTAAATTTTGCATTTTAGGCTTTTCGGATACGAGTATCTCATTAGGCTAGGTCAAATGTTCGGGGAAATTCGATAGTGGGTAAGTTTGGGGTCATTACGTTTTTTTAGCACTTTCCAACAAAGTTGAAAAGTGCTTATGCATTCGGTTTGTCTGGCCGTCTGTCCGTCTGGCCGGATGGCCGTCTGTCCGTCTGTCCGCGCTCCCGTAAATATACTCGGATTGCTATGAAATTTTTATACGTTATTGATGTTTACCCTAGCACGAACCCTATTGAAAATGAAGTATCTACCATGATTAGTTTATATACAGGACGAATCAAAAGTTACCCATTACATTACGGCCTATGGGGAAAAATCGTTAATATACTCGGATTGCCACGAAATTTTAGGACGTTATTGAGGTTTACCCTAGCACGAACCCTATTGAAGATGAAGTATCTACCATGATTAGTTTATCTACAGAGAGAATCAAAAGTTTCCCATTACATTACGGCCTATGGGGAAAAATCGTTAATATGCTCCGATTGCCATGAAATTTTAGGACGTTATTGACGTTTACCCTAGCACAAGTCCTTTCGAAAATGAAGTTTCTACCATGATTAGTTTATCTACAGGGCGAATCAAAAGTTTCCCATCACATATTTTAAATATATTAAGCTTTTTCATGTATAATAAAATTGATATATGTCTCTGAAGCTTAATATAAATTATACGCTACTGTCTTGCATAATATGAAGTACATAGCATTTACAGGACCACACAAAAGATTTCAAATAGTATATTTTTTCCGAAGTACTGTATATGTGTCCGATGATGGCTGATGGAGGGATGAAATGCATTTTAATTATGATATGCGCGTTTATATTTCGCTAAATATATGCACATTATATGGTGTGTATAAATGTTATAGTTGATATACAGGGCTACCCATAAAGAGCTCACCAACGTTACAGAATATGAGCGTAAATTATTTAAACGTGGTTCTTAAATAAGCTATGCATTTTTACGCTGAGCTTCATTCAATTTACTGAGAAATGTTTGCAGAATATAGATAAAAGGATATACAGGGCCACGCAAAGAATTCGGTACATGGACGCGTATGAATGATGATTTATGAGAATGTGATTTCAGTTGTTTTAAAAGTGCTTTAGTTTACAAAAAATGTTAGCCTAATGCTGACGTGTAATAAAGGTACAATGTAAACTACAGGGCTGAACAAAAGTATTCAAGTATGTTTCCATCTAATAGTATGAATTGCTGAAAAAGAAATCTCAAGCTACTGGGTATTTTCTTGCTAAGCTAAATTTTCCCATTATATGAACTGACATATGAAATACAGAGCTGTTCTAATGTACTGGAATACATATTTGGGTATATTTGGCTATACACTATTATTTCCCTAAATAACAAAGTTTTGTTAAAGATTTCATTAAGTGTTGGAAAGTGCTTCATAATCTATGCTTAACGCATGATTTTTCATACTTGTTTAATATTAAAATGTATTTATCAGATAGAAGAAAGTTTTGGGATTGACACATCCAACTAGTTAAAATATTTCGTCCTCGCAAAATTATTCATGATTTTTTTTTCTTTTTTTTACATTTATTTAATGAATTTTGTTTACTGCAAGAAATAGGTAGGTTTCATTATCAGTCACAAAAATAAATCCACATTATGGAAAAATATATTTAACAAAATAATAAATTTATTTTTTTGAAATTATTCGATAAGAATACAGTCAGAATCTACAGATCATATTTTATTTCTACGAAGTTCAAAGCTATTTTTTTCCTTAATTAACTTAATTTTTTTTTGAGATATTTTGGCGAAATAATGAAAATATATTTTATTTATAAATCATGATTCTATCTATAAATACCAATTTCATGATTTATTCATTCTTCTGAAAATATACTTGTTTAATTTTTTATTTGTAAAAGTGCGTCCGTAATGGAAAGTCCTGCAAAATAAATTAATTAAAATAATAATTTTTTAAGGCTATTCTCTAAAAAAAATTAAAAATTAAAAAATAAAAATAATAATATTGTATAAATCTACACATCATAATTTATTTTTATGTTTAATTTCAATTCAAAATACTGAATAGTTTTTTGTAAAGTGTACGACAAAATGTAATTTGCGTAGCCTAGTAGAGGATTTGGTTCGCTCATCCTAATAAATAAATATTTTTTTCCTTCAAGCATGGCTATCTATTACAAATTTGTTAATTTTAAAGCCCAAGAAAAATCTTATTTTTTAAACTCATCAATAAAATTAATATTTTGTCAAGTTTTCCCAATGTCATATTTAATGCTTCATTTTCGGGTTTGAAATGTCGCAAACTCAATCATCAGGTTATCGCCGATGATCCATTTTAATTATGATCATTCATAAAAAAAATATGCTGGCAGAATAAATTTGAAAATTATTGTTATGTGTTGCACTCTTATTTGAAAACTAGCAAATTTAAAAGCTGCAATTTTTCAAAATAAATGAAAATAAAAAAATAAAATGATTTTTTTTCAAGCATGAATGTGAGTTAGTCTTGCCAACCAAAAAATTTAAAAGTTTTACTTTTTAATTTTATCAAAAGAATTTATACTTTGTCAAGAATCCCCAATGTTATATTTAATGCTTCATCTTGGATTGCGAAATGTCGCAATCACAATCTCCCTTTTATCATCGTCGATGTGCCATTTCAATTGTGATCACTCATACAAAAAAATGCTTTCAGAATAAACTTGAAAATCATTGTAAACTTGTTTTACTTTTATTTGAAATAGCTATAAATCTAATTGGCAAAAATAAAAAACTGCAATTTTTCAAAATAAATAAATAATTTTTATCCTTCTAGCATGAGCATGTTTTGTACATTTGTTAACAATAAAGTTTAAGAAAAGTCTTATTTTTTAAACTCATCAAAATAATTTATATTTTGTACAAAATAATTTATACTTTGTCAAGAGTTCCAGATGTTATATTTTATGTGTCATTTTGGGCCATGAAATTTGTAATATATTATAAATATTCTTAATCTTATCTACAATTTTTATATTAACAAGTTTTTGATAAGATCAACTCTTATTGGAAAAAGAAAAAACAAACAAACAAACAAACAAACAATTATAAACGTAAACAAAAAGGGTCCAAGAAAAAGTTTTGGCAATAACATGATTCTGATAAAAGCAATTCTTGTATAGACAAATGAAATTAAAAACTTATCAAAAGTGACCAGATAAAATTGTTACACTGTTTTTATTCCTCTCTTGATTTAGTTTTTGTTTGTGAAAATAATAATTAACTTTGAAATCTACCTTTGCCTGTAGATCGAGCCGGCACGAATTTATCTCATTATTTGTAGGGTCATACTGACAACAGATGATTCTGTAAGTTTTTGAGCCGAACACATTCGGTTTTTAAAAGTTATTCTAATAAACGTCTCCTTTGTTTTTGAAGTTTGTTCAGATATCTCAAACGCGGGTTCATTTCCGACACTTTTATTTGTGAGCAATTATTGAAATAGCAATTTAACCCCCTTTTTAGGTGCGTTCGTAATTATGTAAATACGTAGCACCTATTGTTGTCGCTCAGTCCGTCCGTCTGTCTGTCCGTCCGCATATAACAACGCAAAAACTACCCAACCGAATCGTTTGAAATTTAAAATACATAATTATAAAATAAATTTGTTGAGTCATTTCAAATTTTATGAAAATCGGGTGGATAGATCAGTTACAGGGACAATCAAAAGGATTCCGTTACATTACGGTCAATGGGGAAAAAAGTTTCAAATGCATTTTAATCGTTTGAAATTTAAAACATAAAATTATTGCGTAATTTTGTCGAGTCCTTTCAAATGTTATGAAAGTCGGATGCATAGATCATTTACAGGGACAATCAAAAGGATTCCGTTACATTATGGTCAATGGGAAAAAAGTTTCGAATGCATTTTAATGATGTTACATTCATTCGAACATAATAGAATTGGCATGAATCTATGAAATATAGACTAAAATATGCATTCCGTACAATCTGTGATGCAAAGAATTTTTATCATTAAATTACAGGGCCACACAAAAGTATTCCACTACATAATGCTATACGGGGAAACATTATTTGGGGCGTGTTTTAATTATATTCAACTATTTCACATTTTATGATTAAGATATACGTTGCTGAGGTGTAATAAATATTACTTCCTGCATATTTACAGAAACACAAAGATTTCGACTACTATATTGTATCCGGAGTACGCTCTACTATATCAGCAAGATCTGAATATTTTTAAAACTTCGTTATCGGACGAACGCACCTCATTTGCTACGTTCATGTGCAATTTCCAACTTGTTTTCTTCCAATTTCTACGTAGGATCTTAATTTTTATCGAATCTAGCAATGTGATTTCTTCTCTTCATCGATACTTTTAAATATATTTCCTATCTCGTTAAGAAAATTTTATGATTTTTTGTTTGTTCTGGCCATCTTTCTGGTCCATGTTCCAAATCAAGTGCATTCAAATAACCATGTAATTGATATATAGATATAATTGAGATTAATCATCCGGTATTCTTTGTTGAAAGTGTGTAATAAAACTGAATTTAATTTACGTTATTACTTTCTATATAAGGGAAATTTGTTTGTAGTGTATTTTAATGATGTTATGTTATTTACAACACACTGAAATTTACTGAGGTATACTACGTAACGCTTTCTACGGAATTGGGCGTGCTTAGCCTTTGTCATTCATTTACAGGAATAGTGGTGTTTCTGAATAATAATTTCTGGAAGAGTTTTGAACTACAGTTTACACTACAAATGTAACTATTTTTTTTGCATTTTATTTTTTGTGTATTCATTCTAGAGATTACGCAGAACCACTCGTAAGCATCAATGTCTAGGAGCATGAATTGTTTGAGTGTTGTTTTTAGCTCACTTTCTATCAAAGCCTGAGAACTAACGTGCCCTCAGGATTTATATGTATGCGCGTATGTATGTGTATAAAGTCGTAGAAAAAAAAAAGTAAACACCTCCTACTAACTCCGTAAAAAATCATCGTAGAAGAAAGTTAGTAGTAACAAAAGAAGAAAATAAAGTCTAATAAATGTTGTGCATAAAATTTGCTTAGGGGGGCATCTACATATTAAAACAAACCCGATTTTTTTTTTTTTTTTTTTTTTTTTTTAACAGCAATACCCATTTTTGACGGCATAAATGAACCCTTACATCCTTCATTTAACCAAAAATAAAAAATTTTCATGCAATTCGTTCAATAAGTTTTTGAGAAATTATTTATTTTTAAATGAGTATATTTTAGGGGTTGTATCCAAATTGAAGTTTGTTACTCCATTGTTGATCGAGAGAGTTCCTTTACTGATCAAGGCATCTTAGGCACCCCTAAAGCAGTCATTGAAGGCTGCTAGATTACAGGATAGCATAAGAAGTTTCAAAAATCTAGTTGCATCTATCGTAGACGGGCCCTTAAAACACCATTTTGCGGTTTTTTAAGCATAATTTAAGAACTATTACTTGAAAGAAGAATTTTAAATTTTGGACTTCCATAAAGCAGGACTTAATAAATCTAAATCCATCAAAAATATTATAGTTTGCAATTCATATTTTTTTCGAATATTAATTGCATAATTCATAATTCATATCATAAAATATTAAATATTGCAAATTTAACTTATTTATTATATTTTAGTATTATTGCTACATAGAAAATTAGCACATTAGGAGTATAATTTCAGGAAATATAATTAAAAATATGAAAATGTAATTTAACATTAGAAACACTAAATTCTGAATTTTTATAATTCAAAAATTCATCATTCAAATGACTTGAAATTTGGTGTAAAGGTATTGTTTGAACCGAAGATTTGAAATATCTTGTTAACATTGGGAATTGCTATTGCAAAAGTGAAGTTTGGGTTCGTTTTAATAAATAGATGGCCCCCTCAGCAAATTTTGTGGACATTATTTAAAAGAAGGCTTTATTTCCAGTCGTTCGGTACAAGTACCTTTCTTCTACGATAATTTGTTGGAGAGTTAGTAGAAAGTGTTTATTTTTTATTCCACGATTGTACGAAATGCGATAACTCTTGATAGAAATTTTCGATTTGCTTTAAACTATGTATATAGGTTCATTCTGATATGGCGCTTCCGAGAGTTATTTTGGGGGTTCATTGTTTAACATTAAAGGGGGGAACGAAGTTAATAGTCTCCCTAATTTAGATAAATGAGATTTCATGCAAATTATCGGATTTCCTATAATTTTGGCATCCTGTTTATTCTGATATAAGGCGATTTTCTGATTACATTTATTAAGTGTGATACTTATTAAGTGTAAAAGAGGGAAATGGGGAATTAATGCACCCCGTTTAATTTAGCTAAATGATTTTTTTTGTCGATTTATTTACTATTTCAAGGTCATTAGTCTTTTGAATAAGAGTATAATATACGATTAACGTGAATATCCTGTGAGTTCAATGCCATCCAGTTTAACTGCAAACTTTTTTCATTCATGAAATTTTTAAAATTGAATGAATAAAAAAATACGCCGGTTGGCAACTATGCCTAATTATGTTATGCATTTTCCAGAAAAGATTTATTTAGAATACAAAGACATATATTTGTTGAGTATAAATGAATTCAGGGTTACTAAGCATAAATAGATGAATTACTGGCTATGGATACTAATTGCTAGAAGTGAGTTTTGTGCTGTGTTAAATACTTTTAAGCTTAATATGTAGTGTTCATAAAAATCTGCAGATAACGTACAGAAGCGTACAAAAGAATTCGAGGACATTTCCTCTTATTGAAGGAAATTGCTGAGGGGTAATTTTAGACTGTGTTATATGCGATTCCTAACTAAAGTAAAATTTACATACTATGTGAATGTAATTTTATAGGTCATATACAAGGCTACACAAATAATTAGGATATTTTTACGACTATAAATTATAGATACTATTTCTGAAATTGGGTTTTTTAATGTGCTAAGCATTTTCCAAATTATTTTTTAATGGACATTCTCTATCACATTATTAAAAGGTTAAATTTTGTTGCAGTCATCTGAATATTTATTGTTATACAAAGAAGTTAAACAGAGACATACATAGAGCTTAAGCTTGATGAAAACGCCTGAAATCAAATTGGAATGAAAGCTAGTTACTTACAGTACATGTCGATTCCATTTATACAATTCTGTAGAATCATTTTTAATCACTACTAAACACAAAAATTAACTAATTTACACATATTTAAGAAGTAAAATCAGAGATTTTTTTTTCTGACGAAGAGCACTGGATCGATTAAGTAACTTGTTTTTTGTCAATGTTGATACCAATCTATGTATGGAGAAAAAGTGTGTTTATTGCTATGGTAGTAGAGTTGTAGTTTTTATTTGAAAAGTCTGCTATTTATTAACAGTGAATTTTAAGTTATAAGGCATAAAAGAACCTGTTCATCACGAGGTAATAAACCTTATCTACACTGGAAAAAAAAAAAAAAAAAAAATCATGAGGTTACTAAAAATTTTTTAGTAAATTTGTATTTCACAGAATTTTTTAGTAATCATTCCAAATTTTATTTTTGCAAGTGAAACAAACTTTTTTTTTGGTAAACTGAACAAAAGAATTTTTTGTATAACTAACTTAAAACTTTTTAGTATGAGCCAGCCAGCAAATTTTAGTAACAGCTCCAAATTTATTTTTAGTAACTATTACTCACGCATTCTTAGTAGCTAGTCCAAACGCAATTTTTGCAGCGGTAGATTTCCATCAACGCCTCAATAGATGGCAGCATCAAACATCTTCACCTTTTTGATTTCATAACCCCTTTACTTAACGAATACTTGCACTGCATATACTCGGTACGTCTTTGGTGGTGTCAAGCTTCGAACCCGAGACCTTTCAGTCTGGAGCTCTGTGCTATGACCACTAGGCTATCACGGCCACACCAAGCGACTTTTAGTAATAGCTATTAAAATATAAAACTATTAACTCATTACATTGCTAGCTTTTTTCTAGTAACTCTTACCGATTTTCTTGTACCTGAGTAAGATTACTAAAAATTTTTTTGTAATTAAAAGGATCACTAAATTTTTTCAGTAGATCGACCCTTTTTTTACAGCGTAGAGCTGATACTAGCAAATGTCCCCGCATTTAATTTACACCTTAGCAAGTCAATACGTTGATTAATATTAATGAAATCCGAATATTCAGAATTCCCGCTAAAACGAACAGTGTTTGATCCCAATTAATTCGGAATAGCGGGATTCTACTGTATTTATATATGAAGCCAACAATTATTTACAAACACTCTTCAAAAAATATTTGGAACCATTAAGATTATATAATAATATCATGAATAACCAAACTGTGCAAATATTCTTTTTTCAGAATATTTTCAAACTTTTACAGTTGAAATGTCTTATACTATAATGCGAGCAAAAATTGTGTGTGTGTGTAAATTTTATCTCTAAAACGGCTCTAACGATTTTCGCAAAAATTTGGATTTTACCATTTTTGGGCACGAGAAGACCATTGGGCTAGGTCACATGTTCGAGAAAATTCGAGTATTGG
The DNA here is from genome assembly GCA_964019185.1 of Maratus speculifer. Taxonomy (NCBI): domain Eukaryota; kingdom Metazoa; phylum Arthropoda; class Arachnida; order Araneae; family Salticidae; genus Maratus; species Maratus speculifer. Next base: position 280,729,151 of record OZ025298.1, on the reverse strand, counting down.
GTCATTTTGGGTCTTAATGGGTCAGGATCAAGCTATTTATATCTAGAGAACGGCTGGATCGATTTTAAGGAAATTTTGTATCCAATCGTTTTTTGGCACGAGAAAACAATTGAGTTGGGTCACATGTTCGAAAAATTTTGATTAGTGGGTCATTTTTGGGTCATTGTGGGTCAAGCCATTTTTATTTAAAAAAAGGCCTCTAACGATTTCGACCAAATTTTATATTTTATCGTTTTGGATTACAAGAAGACCATTGGGTTAGGTAACATGTTCGAGAAAATTCGGTTAGTGGGTCATTTTTGGAGTCATTGTGGGTCATGCTATTTTCATCTAGAGATTTTCTCACGCAATTTTGACTAAAAATTGCATTATATGGTTTTCAGGCACGAGAAAAACATTGGGCTAGGTTACATGTTCGAAAAAAAATTTTAATGGGTCATATTGGGTCATTAAGGGTCTGGGTCAAGCTATTTATATTTAAAGAACCGCAGAATCAATTTCATCGAAATTTTGCCTGTAATAGTTTTTTGACACGAGAAAGCTAATGGGCTAAGTCACACGATCGAGAGATTTCGATTATAAGAGTCATTTGTGGGTCATGATGTGTCATAATGGGTCATGGTCAAACTATAGCTAAAGAACAGGTGGATCGATTTTAACGAAATTTTGTATACAACATTTTTTTGGCACGAGAGAACTATTGGGCTAGGTCTCAGCTCGAGAAATTTCGATTACTGGGTCATTTTGGGTCATAAAAGATCTGGGTCAAGCTATTTATATATAAAGTACGACAGTATCAAATTTAAGGAAATTTTGTATGTAAGTTTTTTGACACGAGAAAATTAATGGGCTATCTCACATGTTTGAGAGATTTCGATTATAAGAGTCATTTATGGGTCATGATGCGTCATAACGGGTCATGTCAAGCTATATCTAAAGAACATGTGGATCAGTTTTAACGAAATTTTGTATACAATATTTTTTGGAGAGAAAATCATTGGGCTAGGTCACATGATCAAGAAATTTCGATTAATGGGTCATTTTGGGTCATAAAGGGTCTGGGTCAAGTTATTTATACTTAAAGAACGGCAGGATCGAGTTTAACGAAATTTTGAGTGTAACAATATTTATACACGAGAAAACTAATGGGCTAAGTCACATGTTCGAGAGATTTCGATTATAAGGGTCATTTATGGGTCATGATGGGTCATGGTCAAGCTATATCTAAAGAACGGGTGAATCGATTTTAACGAAATTTTGTATACAGCATATTTTTGGCACTAGAAAATCATTGGGCTATGTCACATGCTCGAGAAATTTCGATCAGTGGGTTACTTTTGGGTTATTCTAATTTTATCTAGACAATGTCTCGCGCAAATTTGACTGAATTTTATATTCTATCGTTTTCGGACACAAGAAAATCATTGGGTTAGGTCAGATGTTTAAGAAAACTCGATTAATGAGTCATTTTGGGTCATAATGGGTCAAGGTCAAACTATTTATACCTAAAAATTGGCTCAATCGATTTTATCTAAATTTTGTATTTAACGTTTTTCGGCACGCAAAAATTAATGAACTAAGTCACATTTTCGAGAGATTTCGATATAAGGGTCATTTGTGGGTCATGCTAATTTTATCTAGAAAATTGTTCTCACCATTTTGAGTAAATTTTCTATTATATCGTTTTCGGGCAAAAGAAAACCATTGAGATAGGACACATACACGTAAGAATTCAATTAGTGGGTCGTTTTAGGTCTTAATGGGTTCGGGTCATTCTAATTATATATAACAACGACTTAGTCAATTTTACCTAAATTTTGCAACGGAACGTCTTTTGTCACGAGAAGACTATTGAGCTGAGTTGCATATTAAACAAAATTATATTAGTGGGTCATATCGCTTCATTGCTGAATGCTGTCAAGCTAATTTTACTTAAGAAATGGCTTAAACGATTTTGATTCATTTTATACTCTACTGTTTTTGATTACCTGAAGACCATTGAGCTAAGTCATATGTTTGATCACATGTGATTAGTGGATCATTTGGGTAATAAGGGTCAGGATCACGAGACTATGGCAAAAGCCAATAAGTTGGTGATATTTGACAAAATACTGGCGAAATTTGGCCGAAAAATCGACTATTAAGGTTACGAAACCAAAACACATATTTGGCGCCAAATGAAAGAATGTGTCCAAATTTGGTTATAACTGGCAAAAAATATTGTCTTTCAGAATGTGAAGAAATTTCTTATACATTCTTAATAGTCTTCGAGATGCACAGTTAAACTAATCAGAGTCGAGCTAAAAAAGTGATTTGGATTGATGTCCTTTCGTTGTAAATTTTAAAATAAAGTAAAATTTATGAACATGTGCATACAAACATAGTTTTCTTATTGATTGTTTTTGTAAATAACACTATTATTAATAACATGTTTTACAGTAATAATACTATATCGAGTTAAACACAGTTAATTTTGACCGACCTGAGCTCGGTCACCCCTGCTAGTCTTATATTATAATGCGAGCAAAAATTGTGTGTGTCTGTGTGTGTAAATTTTATCTCAAAAACAGGGGACGAACTCTAACGATTTTCGCAAAAATTTGGATTTTGCCATTTTTGGGCACGATAAGACCATTGGGCTAGGTCACATGTTCGAGAAAATTCGATTATTGGGTCATTTTGGGTCATAATGGGTCAGGATCAAGCTATTTATATCTAGAGAACGGCTGGTTTGTTTTAAAAGAAATTTTGTATCCAATTGTTTTTTGGCACGAGAAAACTGTTGGGCTGAGTCACATGTTCGAAAAATTTCAATTAGTGGGTCATTTTTGGGTCATCATGGGTCAAGCCATTTTTATCTAAAAAAACGGCTCTAACGATTTTGACCAAATTTTATATTTTATCGTTTTGTATTACAAGAAGAACATTGGGTTAGTTAACATGTTCGAAAAAATTCGGTTAATGGGTCATTTTTGGGGTCATTGTGGGTCATGCTATTTTTATCTAGAGATTTTCTCACATAATTTTGACTAAAAATTGCATTATATGGTTTTCGGGCACGAGAGAAACATTGGGATAGGTTACATGTTCGAGAAAAAATTTTAATGGGTCATATTGGGTCATTAAGGGTCTGGGTCAAGCTATTTATATTTAAAAAACGGCGTGATCGATTATAACGAGATTTTGTATGTAACAGGTTTTTGACATGAGAAAACTAATGGGCTAAATCACATGTTTGAGAGATTTCGACTATAAGGGTCATTTGTGGGTCATGATGGGTCATAATGGATCATGTCAAGCTATATCTAAAGATCAGGTGGATCGATTTTAACGAAATTTTGTATATAGCATTTTTTGGCACGGGAAAATGATTGGGCTAGGTCACACGTTCGAGAAATTTCAATTAATGGGTCATAAAGTGTCATAAAGGGTCTGGGTCAAGCTATTTATATTTAAAGAACAGCTGGATCAAATTTTAACGAAATTTTGCATGTAACATTTTTTAGACACGAGAAATCTAATGGGCTAACATGGGCTAGGATACATTTTCGAGAAAAAATTTTAATGGGTCATATTGGGTCATTAAGGGTCTGGGTCAAGCTATTTATATTTAAAGAACGGCGTGAACGATTTTAACGAAATCTTGTATGTAACAGTTGTTTGACATGAGAAAACTAATAGGCTTACATGTTTGAGAGATTTCGACTATAAGGGTCATTTGTGAGTCATGATGGGTCATACTGGATCATGTCAAGCTATATCTAAAGAACAGGTGGATCGATTTTAACGAAATTTTGTATATAACTTTTTTTGGCACGAGAAAATCATTGGGCTCGGTCACACGTCCGAGAAATTTCGATTAATGGATCATAAAGGGTCATTAAAGGTCTGGGCCAAGCTATTTATATTTAAAAAACGGCTGAATCGATTTTAACGAAATTTTGTATGTAAAAATTTTTAGACACGAGAAAACTAATGGGCTAAGTCACATGTTCGAGAGATTTCGATTATAAGGGTAATTTGTGGTCATGATGGGTCATGCTAATTTTATGTAGAAAATGGCTCGTACCATTTTGATTATACTCTGTATTATATCGTTTTTGGGAAAGGGAAAACTATTGGGCTATGACACATGCTCGCGGAAATTCGATTAGTCGGTCATTTTGGGTCATAATGGGTTAGGGTCATTCTAATTATATATAATAAATACTCAAGGAACTTTACCTAAATTCTGTAACGAAACGTTTTTTGTCACGAGAAGTTATTGGGCTAAGTCGCACGTTAAACAAAATTATATTAGTGGATCATTTCGCTTTATTGCTGAATGCTGCCAAGCTAATTTTACCTAAGAAATGGCTTAAACGATTTTGATTAATTTTACATTCTATTTTTTTTTAGTTACCTGAAGACCATTGAGCTAAGTCACATGTTTGATAAAATTTGATTCGTGGGTCATTTTGGGTAATACGAGTTAGAGTTACGAGAATATGGCAACAGTCAATAAGTTGACGATATTTGACACAATATTGGCGACATTTGGCCGAAAAATTGACTATTAAGATTACGAAAGCTAAAACACGTATTTGTCGCCAAATTAAAAAATGTCTCCAAATTTGGCTATATCTGGCAAAAAATTATTGTCTTTCAGAATGTGAAGAAATTTTTTATTCATTGTTAATAGGATTCAAGATGCATGGTTAAACCATTCAGAGTAGAACTAAAAAACTGATTTGGATCGATATCCTTTCGTTGTAAATTTAAAAGTAAAGTAAAATTTATGAACATGTGCATACAAACAGTTTTCTTATTGATTGTTTTTGAAAATACTACTATTATAAATAACATGTTTTACAGTTATAATATAGAGTGAATGATACAGTGATAATACTATATCCAGTTGAACATAAAGTTATTTTTGGCCGAGTTTAGCTCGGTCACTCCTGCTAGTATGTATATATTACTTCTAAATATATATGTGTATATACATTACTGCTTCAAGACAATTCAAGACCATTCTTATTGTATCATTTACATATTCCCATGCACAGTTCTGAGCAGGAAATTGAGTGAGCAGGAAATCCGAAATTTTCTTGGGGGATATAATTCATTTTTTGTATTGGCCACAGCGTAAAAGCATCAACTGCAAGTGTGGTTTTATGTAGATTTCGTATGAAATACTACCTATTGCAATCGCTCCTATGTTGGAATTTCAGAAAAAAAATTGCATATCTACACCGATCATGACCCTTAGACCCCAAAACTACCATCTGTAAAAAACTGTATCCATTCATCTATCTATATCACTTTTTTATGGACACGTGAGCTACTATAATTAAGCTCAAGTCTCTTCCAAACTGATAGATAACATTAAGGGGCACAAAATCTCGGTCAAATTCGTTAATGGGCAAAATCGGATCAAGAGGATAGAAATAGATAGTGATTTTTTGTGAAAACCGAAAAAACTCCATAATTACTTAATTAAAATAGATATAGAATCAGTTTAAAGTTTATAATACTTCTAAAAAATGGGTCAAAAGTTTATACATGAAAGATTTTTTATAAAATTAAAAATGGGCTCAAGGGGCAAAAAAGTAGAGTTTTTGAAAGAAAAAAATTCACAACTTCGTCAATTCTTAAAATTTCAAATCCAATTAAATTTGTTATAAATTTTCTTAACATCATCAAAAGCTTTTGGTATTTACAAGTTTTTGATAAAAACAAGTTTTATTGGGAAAAAAAAAAAAAAAAAAATCCGCAATTTCGTCAATTTTTAAGATATCAAATCCGATTAAATTTATTATACATTTTCTCAATAGTATCTACAACTTTTATTTTGACAAGTTTTTGATAGGACCAATTTTTATAGCAAAAACAAATTAAACAAAAATAGAAGTTGAAGAAAAAATCTAAAGTCCAAACTGCTTATATTCTGACTTATTTTTAATTGTTTTTTACTCTCAGAAAACATTCAGTTGGCAGGTTTTCTTATTTAGGAACTATATAATATGACGTATTGGACAGTTTTGTGATAAAGGTAGAATGTATTTTTAAAAAGGCAGCCAAAATGGGTATTTTGAACAGAATTACCCGAGGCGATCGTGATTGGAAAACTGAGTAAGTATTGAAATAAAAAATTGCTTATTTTCTGACTCATTTTTAAATCTATTTTTGCTCTCAAATGCTTTCAATCGACAGTTTCTCTTATATAGGAACTGAATAATGTGCTGTATTGGTTATTTTTTAAATAGCATGGGTCAAGAAAAAACGCCATTACATTTTATGAATACATATCTGATAAATTATTTTATTTTATAAAGACAGAATATATTTAAAAAAAAAAAAAAAAAAAAAAAAAAAAACTGTCTAAGTGGGCATTTTGAAAAAAATTTCCCGAGGCGATCGTGAATGAAACATTGAAGATGTATTCAAATAAAAAATTGCTTTTTTTATGACTGTCGTGTGACATATCCAAATTCCTTAATCTACCGTATCTATCCTTTTAAATATTAACTTTGTCTATGCCTCCATTTCCTTAATAGCGCTTGTTTTTCTGGCCATCGTGCGTTCGCGCGCACTTTTCTCTCCCTTGGCGCATCATTGGCGTGAATTCGACCCTACCTTATGGTAACCCGTTTTCCCGCGCGCTTCGAATCTCTCTCCCGTTTCTCTCTTCAGTACGCAGTGATCAGTCGGACCGATAAGTAGCTTCTTTGCGTGCTCAGAGTTCCGCGTTGGGGGCTGTGGCCTCTCGTGCAGCGCCGATAATGGCCTCTCGAGCAGTGCCAGATATAGCCTTCCAAACAACGCCTCTTCCTTTATCAGTCTCATCCAGTCTTACATTAAATAATTCAGCAAACAAATCGCCATACTCCGGATGTCCAAAATGCCTATGTAGATTCCTACTGCCATTACCTCCACGACAGTTGTCAGGTACAGAACTTAGCCATTTTTTCGGGTTCTACACAGAAGTCTGCTCTGAAAGAGATCATCAGAATGAAAGCCATAGGATCCTGCCTGTCCTAGAAACTCCAATAAAATATTTGTTAAGTCAAGCTCTGTTGTTTTCTGTCCTTTTCTCACAGCACAGAGGTAATGTTTTATTATTACTCTATTAGTAAAGAATTACTCCTCACCTGGCCGTTATTGCTTTACACGACGTAGCTACAACAATCAACAATGCTACTGGACAATTGTGTGTTCACCTTGAACTATTTTTATGATTCATTACATAACTTTAATTAGTCAATACGATCACGCTTTTTTTTAAAGAACCGAACTTCTCATCTTAACAAATGGCGCTTCGTGACCAGCGCACATTTTAGTGCAGTTATACTTATATTGTTGGAGTAATAAAAGAAAAACTGTCTATGTGTATAAAATAAACATTTTTGAAGATTCATTTTTGCATACTCATGCAACTTTCACAAAGTTTTAATTTTTTTCTATTTTACTTAAACAGATGTATTATGATTAAATTTTGATGAATTTCTGTACGCAAACCACTTGATTCAAACACGTTTTTTTTTCATATGTATTTATGCAAGAAAACTGCCAGTATTGATTATATATGTTTTAATAGTGTTGTAATACGTTTTTTATTTTTATGAAAATATAATATTTGTGGATATTGTGAGATGAAAATTTTCAGAGTGCACGTGTTGCAATATTTTTTTTTGCCAAAGTTCGATTTTTTTCTTTATTATGTTATTTTTCTGAAAATAACCACCTGCATTATTAAATATAATGCCTTTCAATAGATTCCTTTATAATCATCAAAAAATACCATTATTTTACGGCAGATGCAAATAGATTTCGAAATGAAATCGTATCGATGTTTTTAAGCACATGTATTTTTTATCTTATGCAATCAGTAAAAGGTATTTACATCTCATGGAGATCTTTTTATGCTATAGGAAAACAAAATAGAATTATGTGTATTAAATTTTTTAAGATATTAATATTTGGTCAAGTTTGACAGTATTTTAGATTATGTGCTTCAATTTTTTTCTCTCTCAAAAAAAAAAAAAAAAAAAAAAAAAAAACAAACAATGAATTGAGGAATGCTTTGAATAGCATTTATAGAAATGTCAAAGTTTAATATTGTGCATTAAATTTTTTTTTTCTCAATAGTAACCAGTGGTCCATTTTTTATGGATAAATTTGTTATTCACCTCTTGCATGAATGGGGTACATGCAATGTGATTTTATATTTTTTACACTGAAATAGGGATAGGTGTAAAAATATTTCAACATTTTTTTTTTTTGAAATCTTGCTAGTCAAGAATTGTGTGTTGTCTGTACAACCACTTCGTTAATGCCAATAAGTCTTTTGACATTATTCTTCTTTTATGAAGAAGAACCTCTTTTCAACAATAGTTTAAAAAATACAAACAAATAAATATGAAATATGTTATTTTAAATGAAGCACTATCAACTTTTTTTCTCTATATCACATGTGCTAATATACTTTGTTACCGTTTTGTACAAAATTTGTACTGAGTGTTTATGTACAAGAGTTTTTCTCTTTTTCTCACTGCAATAATAATAAGTATGAACTATCGTCTCATCTCAGTGGTTACATTCTATTCACATTGTTTTTTTTCTCTTCTATGTGTATGCCAAATATAAGTAAACTCATGTATAAAAATTTAATGAAAATCATTTTTTTAACAATTTTTTACCTTCATCTGGTGAACTCATACACCACAGTATAATGAATAAGCAAAAATTTTCGAATCCTTGTTACCAAAAATCAATGCAGCCTCAAGTGTTAAAAATTTTCTTTTATAATATTTATTTTATTCATATATGTAGTTTTTTTTTCAGCTCTTCAGATATAACACGTCTGTAACCAGTTTTTTTGTGATTTTTTTTGCATGTCATATAATGCAAAATATTGTTTTAAACCTTGAAATTTCTTTTCAATTTACAAAATAGTTATTTTAGTTTGGCCTTATGTATGCAGAATGCAATGTTAGTGTGTACTTTCAGTTCTAGTGGTGACCTAACTTGTGTCACATTTATATATTTCATGCATTTCTGTGGGATATTGCAAAGCATTTTAAAAATAATTTATTTTGTTATCTTTGTGTGAATTTTTATCACATTTAGTTACTTTTTATTTAATTTTTTCATAAAATTCAATAGGTGACATTTGAACTTTTCTTTAATACATTTTATGTGTTTAAGTGTATTTTTGTTTAGTATTTCAAAAATTTTATTTATGTAACAATCAATAGATATTCTCTTCATTTGATTGTTCCCTGGCCAGGAGGAATCATATGAAAAGATTTATCATTCATGCTTGGTTTTCCGGTGCTAAGTAATGAGTGTTATGCTATATAATAGGTGTTTTTATTCCATTATTTGTTTCATTTTATATGTACTTTCAGTTAAACAATTTAAATATTCCTAAAATTTGAAATGCCCATTTTTTTAAAATGTTGTTCTATTAGCTGAATGAAACTTACTTTTAAGCAAATGTGTTTGCAATACTGCAAACTTCAGTCAATGTGTAATTTTTGCACAGTCAGTTTTTTTTTCTTTTTGCAATTTCATTTAATTTCAGGTTTATAAAAAAAAGTCAGTTTTTTTTTTCTTTTTACGTTTTACATAATTTTGGTCAGTCTTGTTTAATTTTTGGTTAATATTGCATAGTCAATCTTTTCATTGCTAAATGCAATTGTTTCAAATATTTGCAAATAAAGTATATGCAGCTTTTTTCTCATATTCAATTTTTTTCTTCTGTTTTCATAATTGTTTGTAAACATTCTTTAGGATTGCATGATCTTTCAATCACATTAACTTTTATTTTCGTGTGTTGTAAATATGTATATAGGTCTTAATTTTTTCATTGTGATTCGCCCGAATGCATTGGGATAACGTACCACACCCAGTGTATTCCTTTTTTTCACAATAACAGCTTTTTATTTTCTTTTGAATGGTATCAGCCCGCACTGTGATAGGTTTTTTAGGGACTTGGCCTTCACATTGTGCCTTTTTTGTGCCATTCATTCCTTATGTATACTCAGTTGGTGTGATTTCTTCATGCACATCTTTCACAATTTCAATAGGTTTCCATTTTTTTTTCTTTTATATCACCTTCATTAAACAAAAATACGGAACTTACCTTTTTCAGTTAATTTCATTCCATTTCATGGTGTTTGATACATCATTTTTGTCATTTAGATTTGACTTGAGTTTTCAGGAGTACTCTTGTCAGGCGACAAATGACATTTGATGTTGTTGAAGTCAGTTCGCTGATTTTTTTTTTCCTTTTTTACTTACCTAGTAATTCTTTCAATTTAGTGTTTTGAAAATTTATAGTAACTTTGTTTACTGTTTCAACGGGAACAAAATAGAATATTGATGCAGCTGGTCTGTATCATATTTCAAGTTCTTGTGTTTGTGCACTGTAAAATGTGAAGATACTAGGATTCCATTCTTTTTATTTCACTTACAATAGTTAAAAAAAAAAAAAAAAAAATTTTAGCTGCTTCTTTGTTTGTACTACTTTTGAACTGTGCTCTATTACCATACTATATTTTTACTATTTTGACTAATAACTTAACTCTCAGTTATTACCATGTACTTGGTAAAATTTCTTTAAATCATTCAATTTTTTATTTCTTGAATTATATGCAAAACAAACAAAATTCTTGACATTAGGTCTGTGTTATATTGTACATCTCTTTTCAATTTTTTATAAATTCTAGGGATGACTTTATGTCGCATTTAAAATACTTGACTGCAACGATAACTTTTAAGTTTTGGTATCATATTTTTTTTTTTTGAAGGGATTCTAGCAAAATTCTAGTGATGACTCAGTGTCATATTTAATAGTCATAAATAGATTTGTATAACTTTATGAAACATGTTTTAGTCTTGTTTCATTTTTTTTTTCCATTTATGCAAAAAAAAATGTATAGATATCTGGAATCAAACTGTATTCAACCATTCTTTTCATGACTTTGTCATATTTTTGTTATCATAGTAATGATGCATATTGGTATAGAAGATGGCTTAGAATACGAGTAACTGATATTTTGAAAATGTTAGTACCTGATTTGTCTGTCAGAAACATTTTTACTTTTTATAAACACAAAAAGAGGAAGTGATTTTTTTTCAAAATCATTCTAAACATTTTTTCTCATAACTATTTGAGTTTCTCTTAAATTTTATGTTTTGAAAATACTTAGAAAATTCATATACTTGTGTATTTGAAAATAAGGTATTTATTTGGCAATCACTTTTATGATACAATAATAATATATTGGCAAAATCTCTAAAAAATTTTTTTTGAAATACTTGAATTTTATTATGTAAACATGTTTACTGGAAATGCAATGCATTCAATTATTTTTGCCATGGTTAACCAAATATTTTTTGTACGTACAATTTATTTTGAGCTCATGTTAACCTTTGATGTTAACACAGTAATGATCACTGTTTAGTGACAATTTTTTCGCAATTGCAATTTATTTTAGTGTTTTATGTGTGTAATTTTTTTTTGACTGGAATGTTAAGTGTCTATGAAATTTTGGGAACAATTTTATGCGATTAGTACTATATGTATATTGTTATAATCTTTTCTATTTGTGGTACCACACACACACACATTCCTTTTTCCTCTTTTGTTTACTCTTTTAATATTATTTCAATAATAGGTCTTTGTAGACATCTGTAATTAATTCTTAAACATTTAACATATACATGTACTAATTGTATTTTTTAAAGCTACCCATCTGTAGGGTATCGTCTGTTTCCCATGTACTCCTGGCTACATCTGATGATCTCTGGTAACTTGTTTTAGGCTTCTAAGTCATTTTATAATTGTTGTTTACCTCGTTTTCGGTAAGTTTTTTTCCGGACATGTCCTTAGCTTATGCAGCTGTTGCCTAAATTCTTTTCAAAATTAATTTTTACTATTTTTTTTCTTGTTTAGGCCTACTTTTCAGTTTTCTTCGTATTGCTGCGGGAGAATATGTCGTGTGACATATCCAAATTCCTTAATCTACCGTATCTATCCTTTTAAATATTAACTTTGTCTATGCCTCCATTTCCTTAATAGCGCTTGTTTTTCTGGCCATCGTGCGTTCGCGCGCACTTTTCTCTCCCTTGGCGCATCATTGGCGTGAATTCGACCCTACCTTATGGTAACCCGTTTTCCCGCGCGCTTCGAATCTCTCTCCCGTTTCTCTCTTCAGTACGCAGTGATCAGTCGGACCGATAAGTAGCTTCTTTGCGTGCTCAGAGTTCCGCGTTGGGGGCTGTGGCCTCTCGTGCAGCGCCGATAATGGCCTCTCGAGCAGTGCCAGATATAGCCTTCCAAACAACGCCTCTTCCTTTAACAGTCTCATCCAGTCTTACATTAAATAATTCAGCAAACAAATCGCCATACTCCGGATGTCCAAAATGCCTATGTAGATTCCTACTGCCATTACCTCCACGACAATTGTCAGGTACAGAACTTAGCCATTTTTTCGGGTTCTACACAGAAGTCTGCTCTGAAAGAGATCATCAGAATGAAAGCCATAGGATCCTGCCTGTCCTAGAAACTCCAATAAAATATTTGTTAAGTCAAGCTCTGTTGTTTTCTGTCCTTTTCTCACAGCACAGAGGTAATGTTTTATTATTACTCTATTAGTAAAGAATTACTCCTCACCTGGCCGTTATTGCTTTACACGACGTAGCTACAACAATCAACAATGCTACTGGACAATTGTGTGTTCACCTTGAACTATTTTTATGATTCATTACATAACTTTAATTAGTCAATACGATCACGCTTTTTTTTAAAGAACCGAACTTTTCATCGTAACAATGACTCATTTTAAAATTTAATTTTGCTCTCAAACGCATTCAGTTGAGAGTTTCTCTTACTTAAGAACTAAGGTACCCTGGGGTAATAACGCCAAGTGCTTATATTTTGCATAATTATGAAATAATCAGGTAAATGACACCCATGTGCTCTGCGCAGAAGGGTTTTGAGTCATAAATCGCAAAAAACAGCTTCAAGTTAATTTGTTTCATTTTTAGGTCTTATTGTTTTTACAAACAACTAAAATTAACGCTTGATCTAAAATTTGCGAGATACGTTTTGTATATGTGCAGACTATCTTTTTATCCGGAAATACTTTGTTAATTACATAAATTTGTAGTGCATTTCATGTACTTTTAAAATGTTGTTGAAGATTTTGGATATCTTCTCGAGATAATTTGTAATTTAAAATGTACTGCGCAATAACTATACCGGGGTAATAACGCCAATCCTTGACATTAATACCCCGATTGATTCCTAACAGTGGCCGAACTACATCCTAAATACTGATTCAAATAAACACAGTTAAAACTGTGCAATGTTTCTAATAATTCTATTTATGAGGTCCTTTTTAAGCAAAAAGAAGCTCGCGGTCTGATATTCTTTTGCCTCATCCCTCCCCCTCCCACACCACACCTTTATTTTTCTTACACTTTCACAAAAATTGAACATTTTCAATATCTTAGAATGCAATTTGTCAATTTCTAAGCTTGTAGAGTTTGTATTTTTAGAATTGGGCTATCTACATGCAATTATTCCATCTTATTTCATAGTTTTGTTTGCATGGCGTTATTACCCATATAGGTGGGTAATAACGCCAAATAGCATGGGTCAAGAAAAAACGCCATTACATTTTATGAATACATATCTGTTAAATTATTTTATTTTATATAGATAGTCAATGAGTTGCTGTATCAGATCCTATATTTGTTTGAAAAATACAATCTAAAACTAAGTCGTGAAAATTGGTAGAACCTTAACGTGGAGTTATTACCCCAGGGTACCTTATATAATGTGCCATATTGGTCGATTCTTTCATAAAGTCCGAATATATTTGAAAAAATGCTGTCAAAGTGGACATTTGAGCAGAGTTTCGCTTAAGATAATTCTGATAAAACCAGGTTTTACAGAAAAATGAAATTAAAAAGACTTCAAAAGTGGCCAAATAAAGTTGTAAAACTGTGTTTATCTCTCATCATATTTTATTTTTTGTTGTTGAAATGAGCACTTAACTTCGAAATCTATCTCCGCCTATAGGCCAAGCCGACTGGGAATTTGGGTTGAGATCAACACTACTGTTTGGAAAATATTCGGTTTCAGATTTGATTAAAGGGTCAAATTAAAAAAATTAATGACGACAATTTTATATCCAGGTTGATCCATGAGTATCCTCCATGATGTTTTGTCTAAACTCCATATGTCACCTCCGAACGTAGATTACTTTTAAATGCTCAAAATTTCTCAGAAAGTTTCTCAGAAAATTTCTTATTTCTCAAGTTTTGAATAATCAGAAAAGAAAAAATGAACATTTTTAAATACAATGTGCTATGTAACAGATGTCCTGTCAAAGTTGATGACGAAGCCTTAAAAGTTTCCGCTAAGTTGAATAGAGGCCGAACATGCAAAAATCCGTTTGACGCGTCAGAAAATGGTGAGAGAAAAAAGAATAAAAAGAATTGTCAGCGGATAAGAAATGAGTTACACATTTTAATGATGAAAAAAGTGGAAATGTAAAAGATAGAAAGCAAATAAAGGTAAAATAAAAATAGATTTGAAATATATATATATATATATGCGTAGAAATTTTACTGATAAATTTAGCCGCTAGTGGAATTTAAAAATTTTAACGGAATTTGTTTGACAAAAAATAAAATTTATTTATATTTTCAGCAATATTATACATTTAGTCTCCTGTCCCCGTCAGGCGAGTATGGGTTGAGTATTTTTCTTTTTTGAGTTCGAATCTCAGTCTATGTGCTTATTTTTCGCAACGAAAATTTTTATTAATTATTTTTGAACTAACAAAAAAACGTGTATGAAAATTGAAATATACGAAAAATATAAATTAAATATATATTTCATAACATATAAGTACATTTTTAATTATGAAATTTGCATGTTTATGAAAATGTGAATGAAAAAAAAAAAAAAAAAAAAAAAAAAAAAAAAAAAAAAAAAAAATTGGGAATTTATGTTTTAATTGACCAGAAATTTTTTGCTGTTATTTAAAATTATTAACAGCTATTTAAATAAATAGTCTGCTATTTTTAAAAGAGAAAAAAAATTAAAATATTTGATATAAATATATGAATAAATACATTATTTTAATTTTGTTTAATTATGCAAAGTTTTCGAATATTTCATGTTTTTTTTTTAAAATATGTGTTTGGATATTTGATATGATTTTTATAAACCTGGGATTCTTGATTTTCTAAGCAATAATTTTAATTTAGCAGTTCATTTTTTTGTTTAATATGTTTTATAATGCAGTTTAAATATTTAAATGCAATTTTAATTGTGAAAAATTTCAGGTTTATATGTTTAATAAAATGTAAAAACAAAATAAATAAACAATTAAAAATAGTCAATTGGAGCTTGTGTAGATCCCAAAATTTCGCATGTTATAAAATTTATTTACTATTTAAAAAAAATAAACTTCATGGAAAAAAAAACACGTAATATAAAATTATACCACATTGCTTTAATTATTTTTAATTTGTATTTTTTTTATTATCATAATAATATTTTATAAATGTATTGGTTTATTTTAACAACTAGCTTTTTAACCTTTGATTTTTTTAAAATTTGTATTCTTATGTTTATAATTAGAGCAACAATCTATTTGTTGAAAGTAAGTTCTGAAAAAATGTAAATCGTTAAAAATAATTATTACATGGAGGGAACTATAAATGAAATGAACTACTATGAATTCGAAAATTATATACAATATATATATATTATGAAGGCCAAACGTATCTGTGCATAATGCATACGTCATTTTGTAAATGACAGCACTTTCCCCTGCAATTTCGATTTTGCAATTTTTGTTACTGCAAATTTTACACTTCTAAACATTGCACTTTTTAAATTTTTACACTGTCGAAAAATATGTACTTTTAAATGCAATTTGTTTGAAAGCTGTATCTCAGTTTATTTTTGAGATATTATTTATTTTTATAGTTTTAGTATCAATTTTGTAATTGTGGTAACAAAATCATTCCACTTTCTCTTTAAATTGAAAAAAGAAAAAATAGAAATTAAATTGCGCAAAACTTTTCCATGCAATTTCGGTTTTATTATTTTCAGTGCTGCAGATTTTACACTTCTAAACATCTTACATTTTAAATTTTTACACTGTCATATAGAGAAAAAAATGTACTTTTAAAGGCAATTTATTTCAAAGCTGTATCTCCATTTATTTTCCTGATATTAATTTTTTTAGAATTTTTGTACCAATTTTGTAATTGTGGCAAAAAATAATAATAATAATAATAATAATAATAGATAAATAAAAAAAAATAAATAAATAAAAAAAAATAAAAAAAAAAATAAAAAAAAATAAAATGCGTATATTATTTTAAAAATATCGTCTGTTATAAAATCCGGTGAATTTCGGTTTTATTTCGTTTAATAATTTGGATGAGTTTTAAAGAATTTTGTTAATTTTAGCTTAAAATAATATTTGTTTGAGAGTTAGACTGACCAATATAAGATGTATTTTTTACTGTAACTAATTTTGTAGATTTATTATAAATCAATGAAACAATTCCTTCTTAAAGATTTTCTTTCGTGGAATTTCGACGGGTTCTACCTTGTATATATAATAAACAATTAAGAGAATATTTTTACAAAATCATAAAATATCTGAAATATCTGCGTAGTGCAACAAAATTAAAATTATATATTTATTTACTATTTAAAGCAGATACATTTTTATTTTCTTATTTGTAAAAAACAGTAGAATATTCATTGAAATTACTTAAAAAAAAAAAAAAAAATAATAATAATAATTGAAAATAATTAAAAACAATAATGTATATATATAAAAATTGACTAGTTGGATGTGCCAATCCCAAAACTTTCTTCTATCTCATACGTATATTTTAATATTTTTAAAAAATAGTTACTCATTTTCATGCTTTAATAATTTTATTCCAATACCATACCAACTTTCATTTTTATCTTAAACTTTTGCTTCAGTCAATTAATCGGAGTAAAAACGAATTTCCGTCTCTGCACGAGCCGATGGACAATAGAATGATAGGCAGATTTTTTTTTCAAATTCAGGTAGGTCCTTGCCTTACCCCCCCCCCCCCCCCCAAAAAAAAAAAAAAAAAAAAAAAAAAAAAAAAAAAAAAAAAAAAAACAAATAATTTAGTTCAGTTCTAGAACTAACTTTATACACTTTTAGGTGGTGCAATATTGAAAATGACATAAAATTCGCTATTACAGCGCCCTCTTCCGGCGGATTTTTTTCAAATTCAGGGAGGACCAACTAGCCATAGCCATACACTTACACAAAAAATTTGGTTCAATTCGATGCATAACTTCATATACTTTTGGTCGTTACAATATTGAAAATGGCACAAAAATCGCTATTGCAGCGCCCCCTTCCGGCGAATTTTTTTTTAAATTCAGGGAGGACACCTAGCCATAGCCATACACTTACACAAAAAATTTGGTTCAATTCCATACATAACTTCATATACTTTTTGTCGGTACAATGTTGAAAATGGGCACAAAAATCGTGATTGCAGCGCCCCTTTCCGGCGGAATCTTTCAAAACTGAAGAAGGACCTGCTTGCCACAGCCAAAAACATTCACAAAAAATTTGGTTAGTTCTATGCATAACTTCATACACTTTTTGATGGTAGAATGGCGACATACGGACACACACACAGGCACACGGAGAGACAGACATTTTGTAAAAACATGTTTTTTGGAATCTCTGACCCCTAAAACGTGTAAATCCGTCGAAAACCGGAAGTCGAAAAAATTTCGATTACAATACTTTCTTCTATTGAAGATAAAAGAAAGTAACAAAAATTGATAGAATGAAGTGTAGTAACTTTATTAAAAATCAAAAATGCTAAATTAAAATTTAAATATATTAACATTATAACTAATGTACGATATTAACATTTTTAATTGATATTATTAAATTATAATTACAAGTATGTTAATAAAACCAAAAAGGTGAAAAACAAACGTAGCGCGTACCGGTACCGAACACAAGCCCACATATCAGTCAGCAAACGCCGGCCGTATCAACGTAGGCATTCCTTTGCAAATAAAGTATTAAAATTGTTTTATAATATTCTCCCCCCCCCTTTTTTTTCCCTTGAGAAATTAGGAGATTGTATAAAATCCGAAGAACCTTATTTATGCACAAACTATACTCTTTCGATGCACAAAAATTTCGATGCATTATTGACATCATTTTAGTATGAAAAGTGATTATGATTTATACAATAGAAAACCAGTGGTGCAGTCATAAAAAAAAAAAAAAAAAAAAAAAAAAAAAAAACCCAGATATTATATTTTTTAAGCAGAGGGTATATCTTAGAGTGTATATACTGTAGCTTTTTTGAGAAATAACGGATATATCGTGTTTGTTAAAAAATCCAGAAGGTATACGTTGTATATACCACCTTATACCCTCCTTTATATCCCTATAAGAACACAAAAAATACACAAACCTTAAACTAATGCTAGTTGACTAAATCATAAAAGAAAATCGTCCTTTCATATTAAAATCTCTAAAAATAAAATAAACATTCCAATAAAAAAATTTCTGCCGGTCGGCTTACAGGAGGAGGTAGATTTCGAAGTTAGGTACAAATTTCACCAACAAAACTAAATCCAGATTACAGATAAACCCTATTTCATCACAAAGAATAAGTAAGAATGTAAAAGTAATTTGAAAATTCTAATATACACTCACGCATATATATATGGAATAGATTTATAAATGGTGAAAACATAATCAGAAAACTTCAAAATGTAAAAATATGCCAATATTTTCATTAGTTGGTTTTTATGGTGTATACATATACATTTTTACTATCTCACATGACGCTATATATTCACCTGCTTTGATTCCATTATATTTCCAATACGACATATTGCTTTTTAAAAATACTCATCTAGCTATTTATTTAATTTTCCGCTTCCATGTGGAAATCTTGCGGTACTTACGTATTAACGCCACCGCAGCAGAACTTGTCAGGAGCGTACTGGCATGACAAAAAGGGCGGTGGCAACTTGTATTAACAGGGCGCCAACTTCTAATCAAAAAGGCGCCAATTACTATTTTAAAGTATTTTAAACTTTTTTTTTTTTTTTTTAAAGGGTTGACATAACGGATACAGGCCTATCTTGAATGAAATAATTTGTTTTATTTAAATGATGTGTCCTTTATTTGTAGATTAAATGGATTGTAAATAAATCCAACTTAAATTACATTGGGACTTATGAAATTGTCAGAAGTTGTTATACGTGTTTCTGAAATGCTTTTTATCTTCTTTCCTTCTCTCATATTTATTTTGCGTCCCAAGAAGTTTGGCAATAAACTTCTTTTTAAGAGACATATTTAATTGTTATAATCAGCCAAATACAACTTCGTACTAATAGACATAAGTATAGCATAACTCTGTCAGAGAAAAGTTTTTTATTGCAATTTTTTTTAAATATTTATATTAATAACAGAAAAGCGTTTATCTCTCTCAGTATATGTATGCGAGGGGAAGAAATGGCTAAGAAAATTTGCCGCATGAAAGATCTGAAAATTTGAATGAGGATAGTCCAATGCAGGTCTTAATGCAACTGAATCTGAATTTTGCTATTTTTTGGTGATTGGATCAGATATTGATTAAACTCCACAGTAAAAAAAAAAAAAAAAAGTTGACCGAAAAAATGTTGCCCCACAGAGTACCAGAAACCACATTCCGAAACGTGAAGGTAAATAATATCCAACTGCGAAAATGTTTTTTGCAGCCTTAACAGTATGTTAAAATTTTATAAAGATTAGTCAATCTCAATTTTTACGAAAATTAAAGCTTAGAATGAAATTTAAAGAAAAAGAAAGCGAGAGACAGAAAGACATGAAAACAGAGAAACGAAAAACAGCGACTTAATGATACAGAAACACACTGTAAAAAAAAATTGGGAAAGTTACAAAAATTTTTCTAGTAGAATTGTATTCCAAGAACATTTTATGTAACGGCAACAATAAAAATTCATGTAACAGATACAGATTTGCACTTTGAATCAAACAAATTTTAAGGTTACTAAGAATTTTTTGGGGAAATCGTATTCCAAGAACTTTTTAAGTGACGATAACGAGCATTATAGATAAAATTTTAGTAAAGTTACCAAAATTTTAGTAAATTCTTTTGTAAAGTTACAGATGGTTTTAGTTTTGCTTACAAGTTTTGTAGATTGACATCATTTTCTTGTACAGTGTACACATAAAATTTTAGTAAGCATAAGAGATTTCGGTTAATTTAAATTACTAAGGTTACAGATTTTTTTTACAGTGCAGGGCCATTTGCAAAGATAGAACGCCTCTCATGACCAGAAAAAAAAGAGTATGAAATCAAACCATCTTTTCAAGGGTTTAAAGTAGACAATATGTACTTGTTTTCGGTGCTTTTTTTTAATACATAAATATATGAATATACATAATTGTGTAATTGTGGGGGGAAAAATTTCACAAAAATCAATTGTTTCAATTTAAAAAGTGATTTAACAATTACGCTATACTGAGAATAATAATACAATTAGATCCTTTTGTGTATCTCTGTAAATAAACAATAAAAATTTTTCAATTCGTATTCTATGTAGTGTACCACAGTAATATATATCGATTTAATTTTATTTGAAGCATTGGGACATATTAAAATACACTACAAACATTTTTTCCTCATATGACATAATTAAACGGATTAGTTTTGTGTATTCCTGTAAACGAACTATGAGTGCTAGACACTCCATTTTCATTAACAGGCTACTTCAGTCAGCTTGCTAATACTATTCCTAAGGAAGAAATTTATAAAGATCTCGGTTGCATTTCAACCGGTTCCAAAAATGGAAGTGTCCCTTAAGAAATTCCGTGTATTAATTCTTGAGATATGACTATTACAGAAATCGTGTAAATCCAGTAAAATGAACCATAGCAGCTCACTTATTGGATAATTTACACCAAAAACTAATTAGAAACAATGTCTAACTGTATTTTAAGTTTGGTAAAAATCCATGGATTAGTTTTTGAGATTGAGTTATTACAAAAATCGGGGGGGGGGGGAATCCGGCATAGCAGCGTTACCTGTTAAGAGATGTACACCAAAGCATATTCAGCAGCAATTCATATGAAGGACTAACTGAATTCGACGTTTGATGAAAATCTGTGCATTAGCTCTTGCTATAGAGCTATAGCGGAAATTGTGAAAAATTCAGTATTGCAGCGCCACCTGTTGGACGATTTACATCAAAAACTAATCAGCCTTAATTTACATCTGAAACCACCTGACTATAACTTTTTATTAAATTCCGTGCATAAGTTCTTGATAAAGAGTGCACACATTATTTTTGTCACATACATACATGCAGGCAGAGTCAGAGGGCTCACAGGCAGACATTTTGTAAAAATATGTTTTTCGATATCTAACCCTTAAAACGCCTAACTCCGTCGAAAACCGGAAGTTGGAAATTTTCCCAAATCCAATACTTTCTTCTTGTAAAATAGAAGAAAGAAAAAAAAAATCATTTTAAACTATTGAAATGCAACCGAGATATCTTCATAAATTTCTTCCATAGGATTAGCATTGTTGAACGTATCTTTTCGCTTGGCTTGACTGAAGTAGTCTCTTAACACATTTAAAGCCACCACATTCATTTCAGTACAGTAATTTTTTTAGACACCCTATAAAAACAATTCGAAATAAAATATTTCTAAAATTCTTTAATTTTCGATGAGGATATACTAGTATTTTTAAGCTAATGAAAATGTGGGTAATCATATTTTCTTGTGATTTAGTGTCAGTTGTAAACTACTTATCAACAGATCATGGAAGTAAGTACATAATCGTTTTTTAAAATCTATTTAAATTCTTTTTTTTTTTTTAAGCCAAGAGATTTTTTTTAAGCCTAAAATTGATAATATGAGTTAAAATCTGTGCATAAAATATTGAGTACTAAGACTTATCACTTAGTGTTATCTTGCTTAAAAAACTTACTGATTTATTTCAGGTTTTTTTGTTCTTATATCATTGTTTGCCTTACCTTTAATACCATAATAAAAATATTGCATGATTGTTTTGTTTCATTTCTCTTCGACATTAAATTGATTGCAGCGTTGAATTCAGGAGGGGGACATTCCCCCCGGAGCAATGAGATGTCCCCCCGGGAAAATTTGAGATTTTGCGTCTTCAATGGTCAAAAAGTGCAATTCCCCCCCGGAACTCTATAATGTCCCCCCCCCCCCCCGGGAGACACAGAATTCCTTCCGGGAAAAAGTGTCTGAATTCAATTTAGGGATTAAGGGTGTTCTTAATTGCTCCGCTCAACAAGCGCAAAACGTTTTGGCACTTTTACAAATTAATTTTTTAACAGAAAGATATAAAATTGAAATGCCTGACTATAAAAGCGATTTCGAATCGAACTTATTTTTCCATTTTATGATTGTTAAATTACCTATCCAGTTCTAAGCTATTTCGATGACGCAATCACCCTTTTTTCTCTTGCTTTTCGACCGGTTTTTTTTGCTTTCGACGAGAAATGTGCTCAAAAGTGTCAACTTTGACGGCTTGTTATGAAAAATCTATTGTATTTTTTTTAAAAACAGAAAATTGAGTGCAATTAGACAGTTTCTAAATAATAACACCTGCTATTTTCATGCATTTCCGAACAAAAATAAATTAAAGCATGTGTCACAAAGTTGCCCTTTTTGGTTTAAGAACACCCTTAAGAAACCTTCTATAGTAAACAATATATTTAAGCGACATAGAAATCGGAATTTATTTACATTTGATAGACAAACTAATCAAAATCATACACTTTTCAACTATACTGGAAAGTGTCAAAACGTTGAATTTGTAATTTTTTTTTATGTTAGTGCAAATTTTATAAAGATTACACACACATTGAAAAAATATTGCCAATATTTCGTAAAATATGTATCTTAACTTTGCGGGAGGGGAGAGAAATATTTTAGATATCTCGAAAAATTTATGTAAATTTGGTTTCATCCCATGGACACACACAGCAAAATCCAAGAAGGGGAATAAATATGTGCTTGTAATACACTTCCAAAACTTTTCTTTGGCAAGAATAATGCATAAGACAATTTCGAATAATACCAACAGTAAAAAAATATAGAAATGTAAAAAATAAGATGCATAAGAAAAACAAAAATAGTTTATTATTCTTTTTTTCTCCCAGTTTATTTACTTCTTCCAAACCACGATTTGAGATAATTTTGAATGCATAAATATAAATAAAAATCAGAGCTGAAAATAATTTTTAAAGGGATTGCAGGAAGAAAAACAATTTATCTTTTTTTTAATGGTTATTTAATATAAATAATTTGAAAGGAACAATCTTTATTTTTTTCCAAAAATTCAGAGAGAGGTAATTGTTCTCTTCTGTCTCTCCCTACCCTACTGTGGACGCCCTTGTTTCATCCCTTTACACAAAAGAAATCAGAAGCATATTGATATTTAAAAGAACTTGTGCTAATGTGCCAATAAAGAGCAATCTTGTTCTTCGCACGTGCACAAAAATAATGGCGGCGAAAAATGAGCAAAAAAAGAAAATGCATAAAAGGTGGTAAAAAGCACCAAAACACACACACACACACACAAAAAAAAAAAAAAAAAAGGCGCCGAAAATCAGCAAAAAACAAGGCAACAACGAATCCGCAAGATAACTGCGGTGGCGTTAATACTTTAAGTACCAATCTTGCTGTAGAAAAAATATGATGTAATATTCAATTTTCCTTAAATTCGTCAAACTATTTTTTTTACTTTCTTACGTGAAACTCTTGCAATAGCCAAGTAATTGTTGTAGTAAGAATTTTATGGCGACATTTTTTCTTTTGTTGGCAACTATTATAATGAAATATGTTTATTTTTTCCTGTTATTGTTCTGTAAAAGCTGGTTTTATCAGAGTCATGTTAAGGGTCAAGTTATTCAAGTTATCATTTTTGAACCCTCCCTATGTCACACCCCTTTAAGCCGATTTTGCGCATTTGCGATTCCCGCGAGATATTAAACATCTCTATGTATTAGGTGAGTTTGAAGACGATTCGTGCATAATTGCGACTTTTATCGTGCGGATAAAATATAGTATAGATAAACTTTTTAGATGGTGATGGTTTTGGGTTCCTGGGGTCATATAATGAAAAATTATTAAGACATTTTTCAAAAGTTATACAATGGTATCGACTGCAATAGGTAGTATTTCTTGCAAAAATACCTAAAATTCCCACTGTCACAAACGAAAATTGAATAACAAATTATTCATATATGATCCGATTGGCACGATAGCAATAGGTCATAGCAATAGAGCAGGTATTCAATGATTCTTAATTATTGCCTTCAATCGAAGGCATAAATCTGAAAAGTCACTTTTGATTTCAAGTAGCATTAAATTAGAATAACTAACTTTTAAGAAAAATCAATTTTTTTTTCTTTCTGTCCATGAATGAACAAAATTTTCAGTTTGAGAAAGAATGAGCCCAAGGTTGCTTAACTATTCGTTTTTCAAATGTTTATCTTATCTTTTGATATTTATCTTCTTGCCGAATTATTCTTACGTAGAAAAATATAAATCAATCTACCTTTCATTAAAGTTAATAAATGATAGAGATTAACAGAAATAGAAATTAATAAATAGAGATTAATAGAAATTTAGATTAAATGAAGCAATAATTATTATTTTTTTGTTTTTAGTTTCAGTATTTTTCTAATTTTTTTACGCATAATTGTCATTATAATACTACGTTCATTTTATGTACCATTTTAAGTTGGAAATTTGAGTAATTTTCTTTTCAAGTTGGGGGAAAATAACTTTAATTTCCACCCCCTCCAAAAGGTATCTGTTGCTACGCCCCATAAAATATTTTTTGAAAATTTCATGATTTTTGTGTCCCAGATTCCCTTAAGGTACTTATGATTTTTAACCCTTTCGGGAAAAAAAGTACTTCTGTTGCTAAAGAAATTGAATGATACCAGGATAAGGGAAGAAATTTATTTAAAAATAAGTAAAGGCTTTTCGTCATGTATACTATAGAAGCAAATAATTTTTTGTTTCAAAATTTTGATGCCATTGTGGCATTTGGGAAAAAAATTATGTGGAATATATAATGTTCCTTCAAAGAGTTAGATTGAAACATCTCTGATATCTGAAAATAACATTTGGACATATAGATGTCTGAATTATTACTATTTCAAATGCATTTGCATTTGATACTTTACTAGTACGTTTAATTTGTAATTATATATATATTTGTCTCTTATGAATATTAAAAAAAAAAAAAAAAAAAAACTAAGTACATTGCTTACTTATTATAAGATATAATACATGAATTAGATTTTGTTAATTGCATCTAATTTTTTTAAGCATGAAAATTTCAACTATATAGTTGATCCGCCACAAAGTGAATAATGCGGTTTGAAAGTTTCAAAATTTGAATAAAATTTTATTATCATTAGCTTGGATATAAAAGGTCGTTATGTAAATGTTTTATTTTTGAAACCATGAAAAGTTTATGAAGGTAACATTTGTATAAATTCTAAATCCAAATTATTAAAACATTATTAGTGTTAAAAATAAAATTTTATACAAATCATTAAATTAATTGAATTGTTTATATAAAACGTTCATTAAAATCATTATTATTATTTTATAGTATACCTTTTCATTTAAAAACTAGTGCTTATTTGAGCTTACATTTTGGATTTTTTTCTCCCAAATATATGTATAGTGCATATAAAGAAATACAGCGAAGTGTTATGTGTTGGATCTTCTTAACCTAGCGAAAAAAAGTATTCCAAGTCATTATTCGACGGTCGCTATTTTCCAAATGACTGAATCCTCTTTTCCCAAGTGAGTATATAGGAAAAAATGTAAGAAATCATTTTCTATGCTGATAACATTTTAAATAGGTGCTATCAACCACAGATTAAACGTCCTTTAAGAAAAGGAAAGAAATTGCCGAGCCAGAAAGAAATAATTCATGATTCTGAAAAAGAATTCTCACCAAATGGAAAATTGGCAGTAAAACGTTGTAAGCGGAAATGTATTTTGCTGATGAAGTGGATCTAATGAGAACAAAATGCATGTGAAACACGAGATAATAAAAAGGAAAATTAAAGAATAATAGTAGAGAAAAAAGTTCAAATACAGACTACCAGTTTTGTTTTCAATCTAAATCTTACAATTTTCAAAATTAGTAAAAGTAAAACTGACAACAGGACACTTTGACATATTTTACACTTATTTAGAGAAACAAAAATCAATTTAAAATACATTTTCTGTTCATGAAAGAAAAATTACTACAGTCTACAAATTTTAAAATTTGAAAATGAGGTTTAAATATCGGCTACCTAAATTTTCCTCCCTCCCCCCTAAATACACACAAATATTGATATTGTGAGTTATTACGTAATAAGAGCATTGTTTTTATAAATTTTATTGATTAATAACATTTGTTTTGCACAGAAAAAATATGTAATTTTAATAAACCAGCCTTTTATTTAATTTTATATAAATTCCCTAGAAAATTAGAAAATTTTTAATTTTTCAACACTCTTCTTTCCATTGTTTCTAGTTTTCGTTTTTAAAGTGTAAAAAAAAAAAAAAAAAAAAAAAAAAAAAAAGCTTGCAGATTGAAATGAGAATTATTTTATCTGAAAAGAATCACAAACATACTAATCACTTTTTGCGTCGGTGAAGTCGCTATAGACCCACATATCGCATTTTTAACATTGAACCTAGATCTCCTTCCCCCACTCTTGTCCGTAAGGAAAGCAATTTCGCAGAAGACACAATTTATACCATCTTCCCCTGCTGGATATCTTCCTTTTTAATTTTTAAAAAAATTCAATTTCTGCCTCTTTTGCCTGTTTTTTGTCAAGTTTTGCTCCGCCATTTTGCCCCTTTATCTTCAAATTTATTGCAGCCAATTTCAGAGCGACAAACAGTGCTTTTTTGCGAAGTAATACGTTAACCAGTGTTTCTCCTGTAGACTTGCGGCCACAGTTGCTTTTTCTCATATCATACAGCACGATAGTGCTGTATAGTAGCATAGTTCTATGTACAGGGTGTTTCGCTACCAGACCGACAAACTTTGAGGGATGATAGTAGACACGAAGACAAACATTATTAAATAGGAAACCATGGGGCGCAAACGTCTTCTGTAGGAGCTAGGGGCCATTAAAATTTAGGGTCCAAATTTTCAAACAATGATAAAAAACGGAAAAAAGGGTCGATTTGTTTGCGGTTTTCACTAAAATCATTCTTTTTATTACGATTTCTTTAGAAAATAATTTTAAAGGTTACTTTCAAAAATTATCGATAGAGGGCGCTTTAGACTTTAGAGAAACGAACAACTACTTTTTACCGTTATTTTGTGCATGTGGTTGAAATTATTCTAAAGTTTAGACTTTAACTTAAATTCTAAGCCCATAATCGGAAATATTGGGATCGGTTAACTGGCGAAAATTTAACTGTGAACAGAGGGGGCAATTTTAAATGCTCATAATTATTGGACAAACAAATCGATTTTGTTCCGGTTTCCGTGTAAGACATTCCCTTGGTAATTATTTTATTCAAAATGACGTACAGCATTGGTGTCCCCATTTTTGATAGAGGGCGCTTTCGACACATCTCCGAAATTTCAATGGCATTACTCCTGTATGTTTTACTACCAGATCAAGATATTTCCAGGAAGTGTTAGGGATACAAAGATGACTCGGAATCATACTAGAATGTAACGTCGAAAATGCCTTTTTTACGAGTTAGGGTTAAAAGAAGCAGAGAAAAAAGCAACTTGATAATTCTACAACACGTTCTGTCGGAACTTCTGGTAAAAGCACATGTTTCTCTTTCGTTGCACCACTCTATAGCACGATGGAGCTCCTCCACATTTTACCAATGATGTTCGCAGACACCCCAACATAACATATGGACGGCGGTGGATAGGTAGTGGTGGCCCGGTTCGTTGGCCTGCCAGATCGTCGCACCTACTTCATTTTATCAATTACTTTTTTTTTACCTACCTTTATTTTATTAGTGTATAATTTTCTGTATTTTTTAAAATGAACGTTGCTGGATGGGGCTAGTTGAGCTCAAACCAATTGGTAGCCCCCCCCCACCTGGCTCAATCTGAATCTGAATCTGTATGGACTTCTTCTGCTGGGGTCAAATGAAAAGTTGAATGTATGAGACTCCCGTACCATCAGTGGAAGACCTCTCTCTCAGCTCGAATTTCTGTATTTGCCAGAAAGCTGTCCGAGATGCCAGGAATTTTTCAAAGTGAGAGGAATTGCATGCATCGCTGCTGTCAAGCATGCCCGACTACTTCTGGTCGTAATTTAGGACACCTTTTGTAGTAAAACCCTTAACTAAATTGTTTTCTTCCACATTAACGTGTTGCTGTTTCACTACCTGTTACTGTTTCTTTTTTCTCTGTTTCTTTTAACCACATCTCGCTAAAAAGGCATTTTCAACGCTACATTCCTATGTGATTCCGTGTCGCTTTGCATCCCTAACACTTCCTGTTAGTATGTTGGTCTGGTAGTTAAACACCTAGGAGTAATGCCATTGAAATTTAGGAGATGTGTCGAAAGCGCCCTCTATCAAAAAATGAGGACACCAATGCTGTACGCCATTTTGTATAAAATAATTACCAAGGGAATGACTTACATGCAAACCGCAACAAAATCGATTTGTTTGTCCAATATTTCTGAGCGTTTAAAATTTCCCCTTCTGTTCACAGTTAAATTTTTGCCAGTTAACCGATCCCAATGTTTCCGATTATGAGCTTAAAATTTAAGTTAAAGTCTAAACTTGAGACTAATTTCAACCACATGCACAAAATAACGGTAAAAAGTAGTTGTTCGTTACTCTAAAGTCTAAAGCGCCCTCTATCGATAATTTTTGAAAATAACCTTTAAATTTTTTTTCTAAAGAAATCGTAATAAAAAGAATGATTTTAGTGAAAACCGCAAACAAATCGACCCTTTTTTCCGTTTTCTATCATCGTTTGAAAATTTGGACCCTAACCTTTAATGACCCCTAGCTCTTACAGAAGACGTTTGCGCCCCATGGTTTCCTATTTAATAATGTTTGTCTTCATGTGTACTATCATCCCTCAAAGTTTGTCGGTCTGGTAGCGAAACACCCTGTATAGTAGAGCTCAGCCGCATCTCCAATGTTAAAGCCCAAAGTTTGCTTCTTAATAACTTTGGATCCAATCATCGAATCACGACGAAATTGAAAAAGGCGAAGTGTCCTAGTATAGACCTCAAAGTTTACAAAAATCATCCAGATCCACCTATTAGTTACAGAGATCCAGAACCCCTGTTTTGTCACTTTTTTTCGTGAAACAAGAAAAAAACACAAACTCAATTATACCCGAATCAGGAAACATTCAGCGACATGTAATGGCTTGTTCGAAAGCTTTTAATTTAGGTATGTGCCTTTCGAAAGTCCCGTCAAAAAATATCCAATATTAACGAAATAGCGCCCATTTAAAATTTATATAACACTATACCTTAAATAATTTAACATTATAGAAATCTCTTTTTTTAATTGCTAATTCAATTATTTCTTTCGAGTTGCCACCAAATAAAAAACAGTTCCATAATTTAAAAGAGAAATGATAACACGTGTTCTTTTTTTCTATAGATCAATAAAAATTCCGATTCTCCTGATATATTTTTGAATTTCTGAAATTGACATCATTCGAAACAGAAAATATATATTTTTCATAAACATATATATAAAATGTAACTAAATATGTGTTAAAACAACATCGCACCTTTATTTGAGTATTTTCGACGTTAAAACAGTTACTACAATACAGATAGTTCTATTAAAAAGGGATAATTTAGAAAAAAAATCTATATTTATAAAAATAACGATTTGAAAATGAAGCTATGAAAATCTGTGTAGATACCTATGGACATAAGAAAATCTGCGTAGATACCGAGAAACTGCAATGGAAGAACCAGCTGGAAGGGACTGTTTTGTCGCCAAGTTTTTCGCCAAATTTGGCGCCCAAAATTACTCGTCAAAATTGAAGCCGACTTTGCGTTTTTTCCGGTATTTCGTCAAACTAATATGCCTACTAATAACTTTAAGCTAATACTGATAATAGTTTAGATTTGTTAGTTGAAGGTGATTGATAAAGTTCCTGAAAGGAACTGAAAAAGCTATGAAATCATATGAAAAAACTGGTGGAACCAGAGAGAAATGTAGAGCTCGATCTAAAAAAAAAAGTTACAGTAAAAATTGGGAAAAATTTTCAATCTAAAAATGTGCGTAGAAAAGAAATGGAATCTATTGGAATACAATTAATGGTTATATACAGGGTGTATCTAAACTACTGGGCAAAACTTTAAGGGGTGATGGTACACATCAAGACAAATAATATTAAATGGGAAACTAAGGGTCCCAAACGTCTTCCGAGGAGATAGGCGCCATCAAAGTTTAGGGTTCAAAATTTCAAATGATTATAAAAAACGGAAAAATTGGTTGATTCGTTTGTGGTTTTCACATAAACTACTCTTTATGTCAGTATTGTCTTGAAAATAAATTATAAAGATAAATTTCAAAAAATGCCGATAGAGGGCGCTTTAGACTTTGGAGTAACGAACAACTATTTTTTACCGTTATTTTTTGCATCTCATTAAATTTTTTTAGAAGTTCAGACATAAACTTAAATTTTGAGCTCAAAATCTGTATTTAAGTAGCGAAAACTGAACTGTGTTCAATGGTAGTGGTTAGGTTCAAATTTCAAATGATTATAAAAAAACAGAATAATTGGTCAATTGATTTGCTGTTTTCACTAAAACTTTTCTTTTTGCCAGTATTGTCTTGAAAATAAATTATAAACTTAAATTTCAAAAAATGTCAATAGAGGGCGCTTTAGACTTTGGAGTAACGTACAACTATTTTTTACCGTTATTTTTTGCATTTCATTAATTTTTTTTTGAAAATTAGACTTAAAGTTAAATTTTGTGCTGAAAATCTGAATCGTTGAGAGTGGTTAAGTAGCGTTAAATGAACTGTGTTCAATGGGGGTGGGAAGGTTGAAATTTCAAATGATTATACAAAACGGAAAAATTGGTCGATTCGTTTGCGGTTTTCTCTAAAACCATTCTTTATGTCAGTATTTCCTTGAAAATAAATTTTAAAGGTAAATATCGAAAAATTCTGTTAGAGGGCGCCTTAAACTTTAGAGTAACCAACAACAATTTTTAACTGTTATTTTTTTTTGTATCTAATTAAACGCTTGCAAAAGCTTAGATTTAAATTTTAAACTCAATTTCTGAATTCCCTCTGTTGGGAGGGGTTAAGAAGCGCAAACTGAACTGTGTTCAGGCATTGAAATGTTATCCTGCCCACCCTATGAACACAGTTCAAATTTTCGCTACTTAATTACTTAAAACGATTCAGGTTTTGAGCTCAAAATTTAAGGCCCTACATCAGTAACGCTCCGAGATAGAACGGCTAATGTTATTTCAATTGAAGAAATTTATCACTTTCCTTCCTTTGCATTTTACTCAAATTTAATAATTTTTGTTGTTTTGAAAACCTGTAGGTTTAAACTATGCACGTCATTTTGAAATTTTATTTCTTTTTTCAATTTTAAGGCGATACAAGTACGTTATTTTATAATCTTTAAAATTCACCTTTAATGTCTTATTACGAAAAATCTGTTTGACATTTTAAAATTTGGTAAAACAGCATGCAGAGTTTAATTATTTAGCTTTCAGAAAATGTTTTTTATTTTGATTTTTAAGAAAATTTAATCTATGCTATTTGTATAAAAAGTTGAAACATTTTGATTTAAAAAGTTGAAAAGGCCGTAAAACTCCACCTCCAAAAGGGAAACACCCTAAAACCCATTAGCGTGTAAGGTGATAAGAGTTTACTCTACGGGGGGTCTTGC
The DNA here is from genome assembly GCA_964019185.1 of Maratus speculifer. Taxonomy (NCBI): domain Eukaryota; kingdom Metazoa; phylum Arthropoda; class Arachnida; order Araneae; family Salticidae; genus Maratus; species Maratus speculifer. Next base: position 280,697,150 of record OZ025298.1, on the reverse strand, counting down.
AGGGAAGTGGGCGAAATTTCTTGCCTCTGGCTATTAGTAAAACGCTGTTTGTTACTTGTAGGCTAAGAAGCAAAATAAAAAAAATCCTTCATGATATTTCACGAAGAAATTGGATCACAAATGATGTAAATAGATGTTGATTTCAAAAAGTTTGTTTAACTAGCCATGCAATCTAAAATGTACTTTAAAAGCATTATTCATTTCGAATAAAAACACATTTACAATTTTTATTATTTTTCTTTCATATATTTGAATTTTAATTTCTAAAAAGATTCTTTAATTGCTCCGAAATATCTCAGCTATCCCATGACAAAAAAATCATTTAAAAATATTAAAATGTAGAAGAGATATTTTTATAAATTTCTACTTTTAGATTTCACTTGACTGAAGTAGCTTTTTTAAAATTCCCCTAAACAAAGTCGAAAAAGGAAAAACGGTCTTTGTACCTGTTTAAGTACTTAAAGTGTTTATTCTAAAAACAGTAATATTGATAAACATCAAATTACTTCATATTTCAGAAGTGACATTAATTACATTAACTGTTTACTTTAAAACCATAATATTTATAAACTATAAATTAATCCATTATTCAAAAGTGACATTAATGAAATATTTAATATCATTGTTTATTTAAACATTTCATAAGTGGATGATTGCACAGGATTGCGAAATCATTTGTGTTGATTACTTCAAGGACAACATTTTACTGTGAACGAACTCAGTTCAGTTGCTCTTATGTTTTTGTAAAGCACACACGGTGCTTATATTTCTCTTACTGTGTCGCATTCTTGGATATGTTAATCCCGCAACCGCAGCAGGAAACTGCATTCCTGTATCTTGTTTTTTTCAATTTACTAAATGTTTCTTTAAGTTGTTAATATAAAGCAAAAAAGATATATTAGTGTGGATTTATTAACACTTGATAACACCAAAGAACTGCTTTGTCAATCTCGGACACCAACATTATGGAGGCACCACCGGCGAGATAACCTGCGCACATCGCTTTTGATGAATTACGCCGTCTCAAAGTCGCCATAAAGGAGTACCATTCATCCCAGCTGTTTCAGATGTACCTGCACACATCGCTTTTTTTGGATTACAACGGTTCAAAGTCACCATAAAGGAGTACCCTACAGCCCAGCTGTTTCAGATAAGTACATTTTTGGTTTATTATCAGTTTGGCTTTGTTTTTTAACTTGGTTCCCTCATTATTTTAATAATGAGTCAAGAAGATTTAGAAAAGACAGCAATAAATTTACGTGGCAGAGCTAAATCTGCATTAACACGTATCACGAACTTCATTGACGCTGATCAAGTTTTTCAAAAGAATGATTTATTGAATAAATTAGAAAAATTAGAAACAGCTTATTTCGATTTTGATAAATATGATGCACAATTACCAGAAGAATCCTCGGAAATGGAGGAATTTGAAACAAAATATTATGAAACCAAAGCCAAACTGCAATTAGAACTTGAAAAATTTTCTATAAATAGTATGAATGCACATTCTCAAGTTGTTAATGAACAATTACCTATAGTTAATACAACTAATAATTTTAAATTACCCAGATTGAATATTGAGCAATTTGATGGTAATTTCAAAAACTGGATGTCATTTAAAGACTTATATTTATCGTTAGTGCATAATAATGCCAGTATAACAAACATTCAAAAATTTCAATACTTAAGAGGTTTGCTCGGTGAAGAGCCATCGTCAATTATAAAACATATTCCCATTTCTGAAACCAGTTATGCAGAAGCATGGGAAAAATTATTGTCAAGATACGACAAAAGAAAACAAATTGTCGCAGCTCTTATCAAAACATTTATGGATATACCTCCCATTATTCATGCTAATGCACTTAACTTACGCAATATATCAGATATCTCTGACGAGGTAATTCGTGCTCTCAAATCAATCGATGTTAAAGCATCAGAGAGAGACATTTGGTTAATTCATATTCTTCTTCAAAAGGTTGATAATAAAACACGTGAAGAATGGGCTCAATATTCATCGAAGGATGATTTTCCTTCTTTTGATCAATTTATTCAGTTCATTAATGACAGATGTTTATCTTTAGAATTGTATAATAATGATTATACAGGGTTACATAAAAAAGAGAAACAATTTAATTTTCACAAAGCTCCCGCCAATAACGTTATCAAATGTTTATTTTGTAAAGCTAATCACTTATTGTACAAATGTATTAAATTCAAGGAATTAAACGTAAGAGATAGAAAACAATTTGTGAGAAAAAACAAATTATGTAGCAACTGTTTATCTGACAGACACTACACATATCAATGTAATTCTACATTTAGCTGTCATCATTGCCAGCTTAAACACCATACGCTATTATGCGAGAATAAACTACAAAATTATGCGATGTCAACTTCACGTCCGAATGAAAAACAGAGTCGGAAAAGCAAATCTGATTCAGAGGACCTTTCGATTCCTGATGATAATAAAAAAGAAGTTTCTCCTTCAATAAATTCTGTTCAAACATCTTTCGCACTTTTGCCCACTGCTACAGTATATATTTATGATTGCATGGGTCAAAAGCATACGTTAAGAATTATGTGTGACAGTGGCTCAGAATCTACGTTCGTTTCAGAATCATGCATGAAAGTGTTAGGATTCAAAAGGAAAAATGCCAGATTTCCCGTGAAAGGTCTTTCTAATTCAAAAATTGCAGTAACAAAGGGTTACGTAATGATTGATCTTATATCAATTCATAATGCTGACAGTAAGTTGTCAGTGAAAGCTTTTATTTTAGACGAATTAACAGCTCCATTACCTTCTGAGAAAATAAGTGAAGAGCATTATTCACACTTAAAAAATGTAAACTTGGCAGATCCACATTTTGGGACTCCAAATAAAATCGATGTTATTTTAGGATCAGATTACTTTTTTTCTATTTTGCTTCCTGGTCAAATAACATGTGCTCAGAGCAGTTTAATTGCACAAAATTCCATCTTTGGCTTTCTCGTATCGGGAAAAATGCCGCATCTTAACACAACTCCTAATTCAATGCATAATTTACATATTTATGAACTTAATATTGATAATGAATTAAAACGGTTTTGGGAAATGGAAGAAGTATTCAATAATAATGCTCAAATTCTGTCTCCAGAAGAACAATTTGTTGAATCACATTTTCAGAAAACTTACTCAATTAATTCCGAGGGTCGTTTTGTGGTAAAATTACCTTTTGTTAAACCTACGACAGAATTAGGTAATTCTAGACCTGCCGCAATTTCTCGCTTGTTGGCGATGGAAAGGAAATTTAAAGAAAACCCAGAATTCGAAAAGCAATACAAGGATTTTATGCGCGAATATATACAGTTAGGCCATATGGAATTAATAACACAAAATGACATTAACGATTCTGAAAATGAACAATATTTTCTTCCTCATCATGCGGTTATTAAACCTTCTAGTACTACTACCAAGTTGAGAGTTGTGTTTGATGCATCATGTAATACTTCAAAAGGTAATTCCTTGAATTCAATTTTGGGAGTAGGTCCTAAATTACAAAGGGACATATTTGAAATTTTACTTAATTTTCGAGTTCCGAAAATTGTTTTTTGCGCTGACATAGAAAAGATGTACCGCCAGATTTTAGTTTCTGAAGAAGATCAAAATTATCAGAAAATAGTTTGGAGGTTTAACTCTAATGAGGAAATAAAAAATTTCAAATTAAAAACAGTTACTTATGGGCTAGCTCCAGCGTCTTATCTAGCCACTAAATGTCTCAAACAAATTGCTGATGATTATACAAAAAACGCTGTTATTTCTCAAACATTGGAGAAAGATTTCTATATGGATGATCTTCTTTCAGGCTCAAACACTGTTAGCGAGGCAATAGAAACTTGTAAAGAAATTAGCGATGTTTTGCACGCGCATGGTTTCCACTTAAGAAAATGGAATTCAAATTCAAGGGAATTTCTTAGAGAGTTTCAAGATGATTCCAATACCGAATCGAATTTTGAAATAATTCCTAGTGATAACGGAAGCTCTAAAGTTCTAGGATTAAGCTGGAACTCTTCTTCAGATACTTTTATTTTCAAGGTTTCACTAAATCTCACTCCACCTCTTACAAAGAGGCAAATTTTAGCAGAATCGGCTAGAATCTTTGACCCACTGGGTCTAATTTCACCATGCACTGTAACTTTAAAAATATTTTATCAAAAACTGTGGTTGACAAAAGGGGACTGGGACACTATTATTCCAGAACATCTAACTGAGGAATTATTCAAATTTCAAAATTCATTCAATGAAATCAATCAATTTTCGATACCAAGATGTGTTACGCTTTCATCCGAGAATGCCTTCGAATTACACGGATTCTCCGATGCGTCAACACTAGCTTATGCTGCCGCAATTTATTGCCGACAAACTTGCAATGGAAAAACCAATGCTTTTCTTTTGGTTTCTAAAACAAAAGTTGCACCAATCAAGCAAATTTCTGTCCCTAAATTAGAACTTTGCGGTGCTCACTTATTATCTAAATTATTCCGCACAGTTATGGACACACTAAAGAATTACAAGTTCGATATTTTTGCATGGACTGATTCTAAAGTAGTCCTTTCATGGTTATCCGCACACCCCCGCAAGTGGAAAACATTTGTCGCGAACAGAACCTCTCAAATAACAGAAGTTTTACCTACTAAGCACTGGGGACACGTTCCCTCAAAAGATAATCCCGCAGATATCGCTTCTCGCGGTATCGACCCAAAGTGTTTGCCAGAATGCGAGCTATGGTGGAAAGGGCCAGGCTGGCTACTTCTAGACCCATCTAATTGGCCGAAAGATGACTTAAATGTTGATGAATTCGATGAGCAAATCAAATCCGAGCAAAGGTCGGATCCCATTTTTTCATTTCACACGCATGCTTCAAATGATGTACTAGATAATTTGTTTCAAAAGCACTCTTCACTTTCAAAAATTATCCGCATTCTGGCATATTGCATAAGATTCATTAAAAAATGCAAAAATGCTAATGAATATCAAATCCCTTCAACAGTACTTACATTTAACGAAATAAAATCTGCTGAAGAAATGATCGTTCTTTGGATTCAAAATTCTTACTTTAAAGAAGAGTTAAATTGCATCAAAGAACAAAAACCTCTAGCTAAGAAAAGCAAATTACACTCCCTATATCCGTTTATTGATGCTAAGGGTATCTTACGGGTGGGAGGACGCCTGCAAAATTCACAGTTAGCATTTAATCACAAGCATCCGGTAATACTTCCATCACAACATAAAATGAGTGAACTATTGATAATACAACAGCATATTGCCACTTTACATGCTGGACCTTCTCTACTATCGCACATCATAAAACAATCTTTTTGGATAATTGGTGGAAAAAAGCTCATCAACAAATGCATTAATAGATGTTTAAAATGTTTCAGATACAAGAAAGCTATTACAACTCCTCCATTAATGGGGAATTTACCTAAACCTCGAGTAAATCTTGAACGCCCCTTTTTTGCCAGTGGAATTGATTACGCAGGCCCCATATTCATTAAATTTAGCAAGGGTAGGGGTGCAAAAACAACTAAGGGTTACATTGCCTTATTTATTTGTCTTGCTACGAAAGCGGTCCATATAGAAGCTGTAAGTGATCTAACAACTGAAGCATTTATAGCAGCTCTTCGACGTTTTAGTGCAAGAAGAGGTACCCCACGTCACCTTTATAGTGACAACGGGAAGAACTTTGTCGGGGCATCAAGAAAAATCGACCAAATACAGAGGGCATGGTTGTCATTTCCTAAAAATGAAATCATGTCTCGATATTTAACTGAAAAATCCATTGAATGGCATTTTATCCCTCCTTCTTCCCTTCACTTTGGCGGAATTTGGGAGGCTGCGATAAAATCCGCCAAACATCATCTAAAAAGAGTAATAGGAGAGACACTCCTGACTTTCGAAGAGCTCGCCACCCTACTTAGCCAAGTCGAAGCCTTGTTAAATTCGCGACCTCTCATACATTTAAATGACAATGATAGTGACTGCATAAATGTTCTCACACCCTCACATTTTCTTACAGGTGATGTAATCTTCTCAATACCGGAGGAGACCTCATCCATCACATGCAACCCTAGAAATCGCTGGGAGCTGCTGCAAAATTTAAAAAGAGGATTCTCACAGCGATTTAAGAAGGAGTATTTGATCTCGCTCCAAAAAAGAAGCAAGTGGAGAGTCGAGCAACGTAATCTTCAACCTGGACAAGTTGTGCTACTCCTTGATGATACCCAGCCACCAGACTCTTGGCCATTGGGCCGGGTAACAGAGGTGCACCCAGGAAAAGACGGACATGTCCGTGTTGTGATCATACAGTGTAGAGGATCGTTTTTGAGACGACCTGTACACAAATTAGCGCTCCTTCCTATATATCAGGACTAAGGCCTGATAGGGTGGGAGTGTGTTTAAGTACTTAAAGTGTTTATTCTAAAAACAGTAATATTGATAAACATCAAATTACTTCATATTTCAGAAGTGACATTAATTACATTAACTGTTTACTTTAAAACCATAATATTTATAAACTATAAATTAATCCATTATTCAAAAGTGACATTAATGAAATATTTAATATCATTGTTTATTTAAACATTTCATAAGTGGATGATTGCACAGGATTGCGAAATCATTTGTGTTGATTACTTCAAGGACAACATTTTACTGTGAACGAACTCAGTTCAGTTGCTCTTATGTTTTTGTAAAGCACACACGGTGCTTATATTTCTCTTACTGTGTCGCATTCTTGGATATGTTAATCCCGCAACCGCAGCAGGAAACTGCATTCCTGTATCTTGTTTTTTTCAATTTACTAAATGTTTCTTTAAGTTGTTAATATAAAGCAAAAAAGATATATTAGTGTGGATTTATTAACACTTGATAACACCAAAGAACTGCTTTGTCAATCTCGGACACCAACAGTACCAAAAGATCTCAGCTATCCCATGACGAAAAAAAAAAAAAAAAAAAAAAAAAAAAAAAAAAAAAAAAAAAACATTTAAAAATATTAAAATGTAGAAGAGATATTTTTATAAATTTCTACCAATGGATTTCACTTGACTGAAGTAGCCTCATCAAAACACATTTAAACAAAATCAAAAAAGTACAAAACGGTCTTTGCACCGAAAGGTCTCAGCGATCCAAAGCCAAAAAATCATTTTAAATTTTAGAATGCAGGAGAGATATTTTTATAAATTTCTAGCAATGGATTTCACTTGACTGAAGTAGCTTTTTAAAAATTCCCCTAAATAAAGTCGAAAAAGTACAAAACGGTCTTTGTACCAAAAGATCTCAGCTATCGTATGACAAAAAAAAAAAAAAAATGTAGAAGAGATATTTTTATAAATTTCTACCAATGGATTTCACTTGACTGAAGTAGCCTCATCAAAACACCTAGTAAACAAAATCAAAAAAATACAAAACGGTCTTTGCACCGAAAGGTCTCAGCTATCCAATGACAAAAAAATCATTTAAAAATATTAAAACGTAGGAGAGATATTTTTATAAATTTCTACCAATGGATTTCACTTGACTGAAGTAGCTTTTTAAAAATTCCCCTAAACAAAGCCGAAAAAGAATAAACCGCTGTTTGTACCGAAAGATCTCAGCTATCCAATTACAAAAAAATCATTTAAAAATATTAAAATATAGAGGAGATATTTTTATAAATTTCCACAATTGGATTTCACTTGACTGAAGTAGTTTTTTTTAAAATTCCCTTAAACAAAGTCGAAAAAGTACAAAACTTTGTACCGAAAGATCTCTGATATCCCATGACAAAAAAAAATCATTTAAAAATATTAAAATGTAGGAGAGATATTTTTATAAATTTCTAGCAATGGATTTCACTTGACTGAAGTAGCTTTTTTAAAATTCCCCTAAAAAAAGTCGAAAAAGAACAAAACGGTCTTTGCACCGAATGATTTCAGCTATCGAATTACAAAAAAATCATTTAAAAATATTAAAATGTAGAGGAGATATTTTTATAAATTTCTGCCATTGGATTTCACTTGACTGAAGTAGCTTTTTTAAAATTTCCCTAAACAAAGTTGAAAAAGTACAAAATGATCTTTGTGTCGAAAGATCACAGCTATCCCAAGACAATAAAAACATTTAAAAATATTAAAATGTAGAGGAGATATTTTTATAAATTTCTACCATTGGATTTCACTTGACTGAAGTAGCTTTTTAAAAATTTCCCTAAACAAAGTTGAAAAAGTACAAAATGATCTTTGTGTCGAAAGATCTCAGCTATTCCATGACAAAAAAAATCATTTAAAAATATTAAAATGTAGGAGAGATATTTTTATAAATTTCTACCATTGGATTTCACTTGACTGAAATAGCTTTTTAAAAATTTCCCTGAACAAAGTCAAAAAAGTACAAAACGATCTTTGTACCGAAAGATATCAGCTATTCCATGACAAAAAAAATCATTTAAAAATATTAAAATGTAGGAGAGCTTTTTTTATAAATTACTACAATTAGATTTAACTTGACTGAAGTAGCTTTTTTAAAATTTCCCTAAACTAAGTCGAAAAAGTACAAAACGATCTTTGTACCGAAAGATATCAGTTATTCCATGACAAAAAAAAAAAAAAAAATTATTTAAAAATATTAAAATGTAGGAGAGCTTTTTTTTTTTTTTTTTATAAATTTCTACCATTGGATTTCACTTGACTGAAGTAGCTTTTTTAAAATTCCCATGAACAAAATCAAAAAAGTACAAAACGGTCTTTGCACCGAAAGATCTCAGCGATCCAAAGCCAAAAAATCATTTAAAAATATTAAAATGCAGGAGAGATATTTTTATAAATTTCTAGCAATTTATTTCACTTGACTGAAGTAGCTTTTTTAAAATTCCCCTAAATAAAGTCGAAAAAGTACAAAACGGTCTTTGTACCAAAAGATCTCAGCTATCGTATGACAAAAAATGTAGAGGAGATATTTTTATAAATTTCTATCAATGGATTTCACTTGACTGAAGTAGCCTTATCAAAACACCTGTAAACAAAATCAAAAAAATACAAAACGGTCTTTGCACCGAAAGGTCTCAGCTATCCAATGACAAAAAAATCATTTAAAAACATTAAAACGTAGGAGAGATATTTTTATAAATTTCTACCAATGGATTTCACTTGACTGAAGTAGCTTTTTTAAAATTCCCCTAAACAAAGCCGAAAAAGAATAAAACGCTGTTTGTACCGAAAGATCTCAGCTATCCAATTACAAAAAAATCATTTAAAAGTATTAAAATATAGAGGAGATATTTTTATAAATTTCTACAATTGGATTTCACTTGACTGAAGTAGTTTTTTTAAAATTCCCTTAAACAAAGTCGAAAAAGTACAAAACTTTGTACCGAAAGATCTCTGATATCCCATGACAAAAAAATCATTTAAAAATATTAAATTGTAGGAAAGATATTTTTATAAATTTCTAGCAATGGATTTCACTTGACTGAAGTAGCTTTTTTAAAATTCCCCTAAAAAAAGTCGAAAAAGTACAAAACGGTCTTTGTACCAAAAGAACACAGCTATCCCAAGACAATAAAAACATTTAAAAATATTGAAATGTAGAAGAGATATTTTTATAAATTTCTAGCAATGGATTTCACTTGACTGAAGTAGACTCATCAAAACACCTGTAAAAAAAAAATAAAAAACGTATAAAACAATCTTTTCACCGATAGATCTCAGCTATCCAATGCCAAAAAATCATTTAAAAATATTAAAATGTAGGAGAGATATTTTTATAAATTTCTACCAATGGATTTCACTTGACTGAAGTAGCTTTTTTAAAATTTCCCTAAACAAAGTCGAAAAAGAACAAAACGGTCTTTGCACCGAAAGATTTCAGCTATCGAATTACAAAAAAATCATTTAAAAATATTAAAATGTAGAGGAGATATTTTTATAAATTTCTGCCATTGGATTTCACTTGACTGAAGTAGCTTTTTTAAAATTTCCCTAAACAAAGTTGAAAAAGTACAAAACGATCTTTGTATCGAAAGATCTCAGCTATTTCATGACAAAAAAATCATTTAAAAATATTAAAATGTAGGAGAGATATTTTTATAAATTTCTACCATTTAATTTCACTTGAATGAAGTAGCTTTTTTAAAATTTCCCTAAAGAAAGTCGAAAAAGCACAAAACGATCTTTGTACCGAAAGATATAAACTATTCAATGATAAAAAAATCATTTAAAAATATTAAAATGTAGAGGAGATATTTTTATAAATTTCTACCATTGGATTTCACTTGACTGAAGTAGCTTTTTTAAAATTTCCCTAAACAAAGTTGAAAAAGTACGAAACGATCTTTGTACCGAAAGATATCAGCTATTCCATGACGAAAAAATCATTTAAAAATATTAAAATGTAGAAGAGCTTTTTTTTATAAATTTCTACCATTGTATTTCACTTGACTGTAGTAGCTTTTTTAAAATTCACCTGAACAAAGTAGAAAAAGTACAAAACGATCTTTGTACCGAAAGATATCAGCTATCCAATGATAAAAAAATCATTTAAAAATATTAAAATGTAGAAGAGATATTTTTATAAATTTCTACAATTGTATTTCACTTGACTGAAATAGCTTTTTTAAAATTCCCCTAAACAAAGACGAAAAAGTACAAAACGGTCTTTGTACCGAAAGATCTGAGACATCGAATGCCAAAAAATCGTTTAAAAATCTTTAAAAGTAAAAAGACATATTTATAAAATTCTACTATAGGATTTTGCTTGAATGAAGTAGCTTCTTTAAAACACCTGTAAACAAAATCAAAAAAGTACAAAACAGTCTTTGTTCCGAAAGATCTGAGATATCGAATGCCAAAAAATAATTTAAATATATTAAAATGTAGAAGAGATATTTTTATAAATTCCTACCATTCGATTTCACTTGCTTGAAGTATCTTTTTTAAAACATCTGTAAACAAAATTAAAAAAGTACAAAACGGTATTTGTACCGAAAGATCTAAACTATCCAATGACAAAAAAAAAAAAAAAAAAAAAAGTCATTTAAAAATATTAAAATGTAGAAGATATATTTTTATAAATTTCTACCATTGGATTTCACTTGACTGATGTAGCCTCTTTAAAATACCTGTAAACAAAATAAAAAAATACAAAACGGTATTTGTACCTAAAGATCTCAGCTATCCCATGACAAAAAGATCATTTAAAAATCTTTAAATGTCGAAAAGACATATTTATAAAATTTTACTATAGGATTTCGCTTGACTGAAGTAGCCTCTTTAAAACAGCTGTAAACAAAAAAAAAAAAATGTCTTTGTACCGAAAGATCTCAGCTATTCAATGACAAAAAAATCATTTAAAAATATTAAAATGTAGAAGAGATATTTTTATAAATTTCTACCATTGGGTTTCATTTGACTGAAGTAGCATCTTTAAAACAACTGTAAACAAAATCAAAAAAGTACAAAACGGTCTTTGTACCAAAAGATCTGAGATATCGAATGCCAAATAATGATTTACAAATAGTAAAATTTAGAAGATATATTTTTATAAATTTCTACCATTGGATTTCACTTCACTGAAGTAGCTTTTTTAAAATTCTCCTAAACAGAGTCGAAAAAGTACAAAACGGTCTTTGTATCGAAAGATCTGAGCTATCCCATGACAAAAAAATCATTTAAAAATATTAAAATGTAGAAGAGATATTTTTAGAAATTTCTAGCATTGGATTTCACTTGACTGAAGTAGCTTTTTTAAAATTCCCCTAGAGAAAGTCGAAAATATAAAAAACGGTCTTTGTACAGAAAGATCTCAGCCATCCCATGACATAAAAATCATTTAAAAATATTAAAATGTAGAAGACACATTTTTATAAATTCCTACCATTGGATTTCACTTGATTGAAGTAGCTTTTTTAAAATTCCCCTAAACAAAGTCGAAAAAGTACAAAACGGTCTTTGTAGAGAAAGATCTAAGCTATCCAATGACAAAAAAATCATTTAAAAATATTAAAATGTAGAAGAGATATTTTATAAATTTCTACCATTGGATTTCACTTGACTTAAATAGCTTTTTTAAAATTCCCCTAAACAAAGTCGAAAAAGTACAAAACGGTCTTTGTACCGAAAGATCTGAGATATCGAATGCCAAAAAATAATTTAAAAATATTAAAATGTAGAAGAGATATTTTTATAAATTCCTACCACTGGATTTCACTTGACTGAAGTAGATTTTTTAAAATTCCCCTAAACAAAGTCGAAAAAGTACAAAACGGTCTTTGTACCGATTGATCTGAGATATCGAATGCCAAAAAATAATTTAAAAATATTAAAATGCAGAAGAGATATTTTTATAAATTTCTACCACTGGATTTCACTTGACTGAAGTAGTTTTTTTAAAATTTCCCTAAACAAACTCGAAAAAAAAAAAACGATCTTTGTACCGAAAGATCTCAGCTATCCAATGACAAAAATTCATTTAAAAATATTAAAATGTAGAAGAGATATTTTTATAAATTTCTTCCATTGGATTTCATTTGACTGAAGTAGCTTTTTTAAAATTCCCCTAAAGAAGGTCGAAAAAGTACAAAACGGTCTTTGTACCGAAATATCTGAGATATCGAATGCCAAAAAATAATTTAAAAATATAAAAATGTAGAAGAGATATTTTTATAAATTTTTTCCATTGGATTTCACTTGACTGAAGTAGCCTCTTTAAAACACCTGTGAACAAAATCAAAAAAAGTACAAAACGGTCTTTATACCGAAAAATCTCAGCTGTTCAATGCTAAAAAAATCATTTAAAAATATTTAATACAAACGAGATATCTTAAAAATTTCTATCTTGGAATTTCGCTCTATTGATGTAAGCCACTATACTCGTACTCGTAACAAAATCGAAAAAATATAAAACGGTCTTTGTACAGTTCAATGATCTCAGCTGTTCAATGCTAAAAAAATCATTTAAAAATATTAAAATGTAGAGGAGATTCTTTGGAAAATGTTTAATGTGCAATCTCTGACATAATAATCACGATCTGTATGTTGTCTTTTAAAATTACATATAAATGATTCAATTTCATTTGAAACTATCTAACAAAAAAGGTCAATGTCGACTTGTTTTAAAACGGATCCGAGTGTTTTGGTCAGAAATTATCTCGAAGAAACTATCCAAATGCACATATCCCTCGGGCTATCAGTATTGAAAAGGTGCTAGAGTTTTTAGCATTTGCTAATGACTTTTTTCTTCCTGGGGTATCTTATCCCCTTTTTATCGCCTGGAGGTAAAGGGTGGCGTGAGATGACCATTTTCTTATTAATAACAAGCTTGGAAAATATCATTGGTCTTTTAAAGTGTCAATCTTTGGGTTCGGGATACGCCTTCCTGGTGGCAACACGCATAGGTTTGTGATAGGATTTTGAGTTTCGGTTTGACTGATGCAGGCTCTTAAGTCTAAGCTTTAAAATATTTATTTAGATAAAAAAAAAAAAATAACGGTTAAAAATTGTTGTTGGTTACTCTAAAACTTATGGCGCCCTCTAACGGAATTTTTTAAATTAATCTTTAAAATTTATTTTCAAGGAAATACTGACAGAATGGTTTTAGAGAAAACCGCAAACGAATCGACCAATTTTTCCGTTTTTTTGTAATCATTTGAAATTTGAACCTCCCCACCCCAATTAAACACAATTCAGTTTGCGCTACATAATCACTCTCAACGATTCAGATTTTTACCTCAAAATGTAAGTTTATGTCTAAGCTTCTAAAAAAATTTAATGAGATGCAAAAAATAACGGTAAAAAAGTAGTTGTACGTTACTCTAAAGTGTAAAGCGCCCTCTATCGACATTTTTTGAAATTTATCTATATAATTTATTTTTAAGACAATACTGAGATAAAAAATAATTTTAGTGAAAATTACAAATCAATTGACCAATTTTTTTGTTTTTTATAATTATTTGAAATTTGAAACTACCCACTCCCATTCAACACAGTTCAGTTTGCGCTACTTAACCACAGATTTTGAGCTCAAAATTTAAGTTTATGTCTAAACTTCTAAAAAAATTTAATGAGATGCAAAAAATAACGGTAATAAATAGTTGTTCGTTACTCCAAAGTCTAAAGAGCCCTCTATCGGCATTTTTTGAAATTTATCTTTATAATTTATTTTCAAGACAATACTGACATAAAGAATAGTTTTCGTGAAAACCGCAAACGAATCGACTAATTTTTCCGTTTTTTATAATCATTTCAAATTTTGGACCCTAAACTTTAATGGCACCTATCGCCTTCGGAAGACGTTTGGGACCCTTAGTTTCCCATTTAATATTATTTGTCTTGATGTGTACTATTACCCCTTAAAGTTTTGCCCAGTAGATTACCCCCTGTATATATGAGTGATTCTCCGTAAAGAGGCAAATTTGATACGCACTGAAGTGAAAATATGAAATACAGTCGAGTCTCTCTACAACGAAACTCCATCTAGCGAATTTCTCTATTTAACGAATTTTTTGTAGGGACGGTCAATTTTTTCATAATTACATTAAAAAATATCTCCATATAACTAAATATATATCTCCATTTAATGATTTTTTTTTCAAAAATACTCTTTCATATGTTTAGAAAACGCTTCAAATTATTTGTGGAATAAGTTTTTTTTTTCGTGGATTTCTGGTTTATATTTCATCGATGCACTTTTTTACCTTATTCTAATGTCCAAAAAAGGCATTCATCTCCCCCCCCCCCAAGAAAAACATCCTTTTTGCATGGTTACACATTACTTTGCTTTAACCAAGATGAGCATGCGTTCTTGGAAAAGATTGAAACATATCACAAAGCATCCTAAAAGATAAAACTATTCCATAAATATATATAGGACAGTTGCACCATAAAATTTAACTAATAATAACACATTGCTGAGTGGTGCACAAAACAGGAATCATAGCAAAGGCGGTAGCGTTTGGTATAATATGTTTAAGAAATAGAAAATGCGAACGTCTTTTCGAAATTCCCAGCGAACCAGTTGACGTACGACAGTGATTTTAGTTTCAAAAGATAGAACTCGACGAGACGAATAAAATGATAGCATTCAAAAAAAATATCGCAGTTTACTGTAGTTTTTTATTTAACTTTTAATGAGAAAATAAAGACGAAAAGTTCAACAAGCAATAGCTAACGTTATTATGGATGGATTAAGTTCGTTTCTGGTTTATTTTTATCGTCTTGATAAAACTTAGAACAGTTTTTTTTCATCTTTGTATGTTTGACGCGAAGCAGGTTGTTTCGACGCCGACGGTTCGACGCCAACGATTCGACGCCAACGTTTCGACGCGTGGTCAGTTCGACGCCGTACTTTTCGACGCCGGGGCAGTTCGACGCCATATATTTTTTTCCGTATTTTTATTTATTTTTAGAATAAATATGCAATATGCCTGATATAATATATATATATTTTTGTTATGTATATGAAGCGTGATTCAAATAAATAAGCAATATGACTGATTTTTATTTATTGAATTATCGATTGTTTGCATGCATATTTGAAATAAATATATGTGTGAAAGTGTTCTAGATTTTTTTTTTTTTTGTCCCAGATTAGTGAGAAGCCCCCTCGCCAACGTCAAGGCCCTGGGACATGAGGGAGGTTGTTTTTTTTTATTTATTTATTTCACAAAACAGCATCAAAAAGGCAAAATACAGAAATGGTAAATAAACATATGGTTACAAAAAAGTTATATTGCAGACAAATTTAATTACAGAGTAACAAGATTACACATAAATAAGATTACATCACAAAACTGTTATTATACTAATCCATTGCAAAATTATGCGCCACACCTTTCAGGTATTCCATTATTTCTCGATTTTCAAAATCTTCAACTATTACTTTAATTCTCATATCAGCTCGCAGATACTTATTCCGCTTGTGCGGCGGTTCATCTCCACGTACAAATTGCTCATAACATTGGTCAATTGTTTTTTGAACACGTCTGAGACCATCTATGAATTTCCATAATGTGGGGTGTGAAACACCAAATTCGGACTGTAAACGTCTGTGTGCTGCTTCCGCGAAATTATTGGTGCGTCCTTCGTTATTTAAGGTTCTAGCATAACATGACCACATTTCTGGTTTAAAAATAGGACGACGGCGACGATTATTTCTCTGAATCCTTCCAACATAATAATCTTCAAAGTAATCTAAAATTGGGGTTAACTGATTAGGTAAATTCTCACTCAAAACTTCTAAAGCATTTTCAAGTTCTTCGATAGGCACAAAACTTAACGCAGGAATCATACGTGCATAGAGAGCAAAATCAGCATCGGTATTATATCGTTGCATTAAATTGAATTCTGCTAATTTGCGCTTCATATTTTTCACAAGGTGGAACAAGCACCCTTGAATTTCGGCGTCTGGAAACTTGCTTGAAAAAGTGTTAATTAAGGCAATTTCAAAATCTAAAGAAATTTTTTTCGCCTTAAAAAATGGCCAACTGTCTTGAATCATTTCAAGCATTCGTGTATATGTTTCTTCCGCCTTGTCGGGTAAGAGGGCATAAATGATTGGCAATACAAAACCTCCACGTTCGGCCATAATAACAAAAACCTGGTAAAAATGATGTGGTGCTAGACTAAAAGTTCCATCAACGTAAATTTTTGTTACGAGGTGAATCCAATCGCTGACACTGGCTTTTCCGAAAATTAAAATTCGGTCTTTATCCCCCACTCCCGAATCGGCGATAACAAAATTTTCCTTATTTTCTCCGTAATATTTATAATTTTCTGGCAATTCAATGGAAGCTCTGTCAATTGGTTGCGACGGGAGTGCATTTATGTCTTTTCTACGTCTTTTAATAACTAATCTTACAGCTTCTCTGCTTGGAAACTGTCCTAATGCTCCAACAGACAGCTCTTGCGTTTCTTCAATGCGAATTACTGCGGGAGTTTCTTGTGTTTCACCTGCCCTTCGCTTTATTGATGTTAAAGTGCGGACAACTTCAACACGTGCTGCATTTCCTTCATGAGCATGATTGCGAACAAGTTTTAAAAATTCACTCGTAACTGCATCAGTGTAAATTCTTCCTTTACATTTATTGTTTTTGGAAAATTCAACTTCACAACGCCACGATTTTTTTGCTCCATTTTCTATATATTTATCGAAACAATATAAATATCCATCGTGCTCATACTTTTCTTTACCTCTCTTAGTCATATATTTTCGGCTTTCAGACATTTCTACGGTTGAAAGTGCTAACATTGAATTTAAAAATATCGACAGGCTTCCAAATAGATTACGGGCGCTTTAGAGAAGATAAGAAATGCGCATGCGTTGACAATCGGCAATACTTAACGACAAATCTGAGGCGATTTCATAACCCCCAACTGGAGGAGGGGGGGGGGTTGCACTTGTCAAAAAAGAGTTAGAGTTATTTACAAGCCTGTAATATGTTTCAAAGAAAGAAGAATAGATAAGGATAAGCTAGTCACAGGCGTCAATGCGAAGTTTCAACCCGTTTCTTCTTATATCGGCAAGGGTTTCTAGGGGAAGCGGTGTTAGCTTTTCTGTGCAACATTTCTTCCCCCCTGAGTGGGAATGTCACGGTTCCTTTGTACATTTACGTGCGCCCTCATTGTCCCCTTTATGGACGCTCCCTATCCCTTTGTCAAGGTGAGGACAAAGGAATTGCATGTGAATTCTAGTTAATACGTTATGGAAGCTGCTTTACTTACACTAAAGGTATTTCCAAATTCTGAACAAATAACGTTAACAGTTTTACTGCGTTTTAGTCTTTAAAATTTACACAACTATTCAAGGATTAAAAATTACAAAACAGGTCTTTATTAAAGAGTTTCATTTAATTAGTACTTTTAAAATGTGGATATTTGTGAATTATATTCCTATAGCAAAAAATAGAATAAAATACATTGTAAAGGAATTTAAAAGTTTTGAAGAAAATAGCTCATTAGCAATTAATTTAAATAAGAATGGGTGTTTTTTAGTAAGAACATAAAAATAAAGATATTTTACATTGTAAACATTTTTTCTTTTCTTTTTTTAACACAGAAAAGTAAAAAAAAAAAAAAATAAAAATAAAAAAAAAAATATATATATATATATATATATATATATATATATATATATATATATATATATATATATGCTGTTAGAAAGTCTAAATAAGCTGTGCAAACGTAAATAAAATCGGAAGTTCCTAAGTTTCATAAAAAATATATGGCGTCGAACTGCCCCGGCGTCGAAAAGTACGGCGTCGAACTGACCACGCGTCGAAACGTTGGCGTCGAACAGTTGGCGTCGAAACGTTGGCGTCGAACTGACCTGTACCGGTTTGACGGTTTCTGAGAAAATCGAATTTATGTCTTAAACCTCCAGTTGAATATTGTCTTTTGCTGTTGCGATTGTAGTTTTTTTTATTCATTGCCACCAAGTTTAATATAAAAATTGTCATGTATGTATCATAATTCATTCAAATTAAACAAATCACGTGAAAAACTGGACTTTGTATTTTTTATTAAGATTCTACAAATTATTTTTTTGTGTTATTTAAAATGAAAATTATGTCTATATGTATAATTTCGCTATGAGTTTGGCAATTTGTATAGTTTGGAAAAATTGATCGACGGGATAAGTAAGTAGTACCTTAAAATATATGTATGTAATTGAAATTTGAAAACTAAGCTTTTGCGAAATTATCTACCTAAATGGATAAAAACACCATGAGGAACCCCCCCCCCCCCTCTAAAATAAAATAGAATAATGGCATGTAAACGGTCCAATTCCAACGATGCAAAGTCTACAGCCCTAGAAATTGACAAATTTCACTTGCTCATTATGAATTGCTAAATTAGGATGTAGTAATAATCACTTGATAATTTATTCTTCTGACAAGAAAAAATTAGCAGCACAGAGCATACAAATTTCTCTTTATCCTTTTTTGTTTTCAACAGTGACAATAATGCTCTGTTGTGCATAAAATAAAAATCAAACCCTCTTCGGATGTAGTTCCAGCACTGAAAAGATTCAACCGGGCCAATAACGCTATTGGATGGCGTTATTACGACAGTATACTTATTGCGCAGTATATTTTAAACTACAAACTACTTCGCAAACTCATCATCAATCTCTCACATCACAAAGCATTTACAAAAGGAGGCCAAGTGCGTCATGCCAGTCCTGAAATTGTGTATGTGCGGATAATGAAAGTATGGGATGAAATTAAACCTGGTCTAATTCCGAAATTATTGAAAAAGATGTAGTATGTATCTAACAATCTAGATGGAAAGAAAGATAATTATTTATAGATCACTTATTTATGTATTACTTATTTATGGACCAGAGTGACAGTGATGGTAAAGATGAAACAGAATTCGATAACGTGTCTGAAGGTATAACAGAAGATGAATATGACAAACTTTTCATGTTACCCGATAACGAACATTTTAAAACTTATAAGTTAAAATCTTTTCTCTCAAGTAAACAGTATTTACGGTACCTGTAGAAATCTAATTTTTTACGTCATCTTTTTCTGATTTTTAAATTTATCTTTTATGTATGACGCGCACATGTCAATTTCGATCTTACTTTTGATATTAAAAGTGTGTGTAATAAATCTGATTTTATTTTTATGGTATTCGATTTATAAGTTATCTTCTTCATTGTGTTTATTGTACAGTTTTCGATAAAACTACCATTTTTGATGTGTGTATATGCAATACTTTTAGCAAAACAAGCCTAGAAAGTGAAAAGCTTACAATAAATTAATTTACGGCAACAGCAGTGGCATTAGTTACTTTTCTTTAAAATTGGGAGAAAATATTTCAATTTCTATATTTTTATTTTCTAAATAACAATACATAATTTTCATGACATACGAAGTAAAAAAATGTTTGGACGCAATATTTGTTACTGTGTTAGTGCATATAAATAAAATATAAGATTCTTATAGAGAATTTATTTTTCAACCTTTTCAATTCAAAAGAAATCTTTTATAAGTCTTTTGTATCTTCAAAGCTCTTCTGCAAGTTTGTTTAAGCTAAATATTTGTAACTGAAGAGAAGACCAATATAAATTGTTGTTTCAGGGCAAAAATAGCTTTCCGATGCTTATTGTTATAGATGTAGATCCAGAAATAACAGGGTAAATAGTTTAAATTTTTGAGATGCAAGCTACAGAATTGGAGTTGTAGAAAACAGTGCATTTTTATTGAGTATCATATAAAAATTCAAACAAATTGAACTGTAGCTTATAAAATTTCATATTGCTACATTTGAAAAATCAATTGTAAAGGAAATAAAATAATTATATATATAAACAGACTTGAATAAAACCCAAAACTTTTTGCGCACGTAAATATTGGGTCAAAAACTGTCTGCAAATTAATTTAATGTTTAATAAAAATACGTGTTATATTATTTTGACATAGACAAAATTCGCGTTTTTCGGAAGGTTTTTTGTGGAAATGCGTGTTTTTCACAAGGTTCTTTGTCGAAATACGTATTTTTTACGCAATTCTGTATTGAAATTCACCAGCGTTTTTTTGAGTACCTTTAGTGAAATTCGCATTTTCTCGCGATCTTTTGACGAAATTTGCGGTAATTTTCGTTATCTTTTGACAAAATTCGCGTTTTTTGAGGGGGGCTCTTTGACGATATTTTGCGTTTTTTATTTCTTCTTTTACGCATCTAGAAATCTTTCTAGAAAACATCAAGAAATCTCTGGTATTTTTTCTGCATTAAAAAAAAAAAAAGCACTACACTTGATGCAAACATTGATCGTATCACCAAATTTTTGTTCTTCAACCGTTGGATATGACCCGCATCTTCCGATATTATTTGTATTATTCATTGTTCAACGTTAAGCAATGGCTTGTAAGCGATTTTCTCTTACACCCAGCTTTCTTTTTTCATGAGGAATTGCCTATTATTGAGTTTTTGCGCTTATGCATCTTTTTTTGAAAATTTCCAAGGTTATGATTAAATATTAAAAAATCGGCAAACATTAAATAAAGAAATATGTAACAGTAGATGAGACGTTTCTCACTGTTTTAAAAAACATTAAAAAAAAAAAAAAAAAAAGTAAAAGTCTGATCATTTTTAGGTTGCGTTCGTAATAATGTAAATACGTAGCACCTATAGTTGTCGTTCAGTCTGTCCGTCCGTCGGCATATAACAACGCAAAAACTATCCATCCGAATCGATTGAAATTTAAAAATATAATTATTACATAATTTTGTCGAGTCATTTCAAATTTTATGAAAATCAGATGCATAGATTAATTACAGGGACAATCAAAAGTATTCCATTATATTACGGTCAATGGGGAAAAAAGTTTCGAATGCATTTTAAGGGTGTTACACTCATTCGAACATAATAAAATTGATAAGCATCTATAAAGTACATATTATAATATACATTTTGAATAATCTGTGGTGCAAAGAACATTTGTTATTGATTTACAAGACCACACAAAAGTATTCCATTACATTATGGCATAGGGAGAACATTGTTTGGTGCGCATTTTAATTGTAATAGTTACAATTTTATGAGATTGATATATGGGAGTGATATTTTAAAAACTTTGTTATCGTACGAACGCACCTCATTTGCTACGCTTTACGTGCAGTTTCAAACTAGTTTTATTATGTTTTAAAAATTAAAATCCGTAGTAAAAAAAATAGCAGTTTGTAAAGAATCTACATTAAATAGACATAATAATAATCTAATATGAAACGAAATTAGCATAAAAACGCAATGACAACAAACAACTTAAGAATTCTCTTGTTGAAGTGTTGAATTGTTCAATAACTATTCCATTTGGAAAAATATTGTTCTTTTACTGTGCTTTTTTTAAAACGAAATTTAATTTAACATATATCTATGGCAGAAGACAATAACGGAATAATGGAATAATGGAATAAATAGAATAAAAAGTTTTGTTGATGTTTGTGATAAAATGTTTCTCATTATTTTTTAAAGGTAATAATTGAGCGCAATTAAATAATCTGTAACGAGTCGAAACCCGTTGAATTCGACGAATGAAAATGTTTTTAAGACCCGATTGACTGAATTAAAAAAAAATAACAAAAATAATTACAATTGTTACAATTATTTAATAAATATAAAAATAATTAGAATAATTAGAATTGTTTAATTAATATAAGAATAATTACAATTATTTAATAAATAGATTTTCAAACTTAATGTGAAATCTGCCAGATACAATTTTGTATACAAATATTCGAGCTCTTTACTTAAAATTGTAATCTGAGTGGCGCGAAATCCAGAAACTTTCTTTTAGATGCACTCATAAAAAAATAATTTTATCAAAGAAAATATTCATTTCATTTTTACTATGACATCATTTTCACCATGTGAAGTCATTTGAAAGGAGAATCTCAATCTCAGTGCCCACGAAATGAAAAGAAATATTGAAATGTAAGGGCGTTATGACTAAAAATGCGTTAATAGTCACTATATAAAAAATATAGTGACGTCGTTTTCTGTTCAAAAGTTTTTTTTTTATAAAATTGCTGTTAATAATAATGTGAAAAAATATTCGATAAAAATTAGGAAATGACGTAACTTCAGAAATATTTTCATTTGTGCATACCGAGGATTTTTAATAATATAGCAAAAGTTCAGTCTATTTAGATACAGGAATAAAATTCATTCAATATTGTGTCACCATTGACACAGATATAGCAATATATGTATATTCATGGAGCAAATTTATCTGGTTTCTGAATAACATCATTTTCGTCATTGGAAACATTTCGCTTTACTTTTATTTTTTTACTTTTCGCTTTACTTTTCGTGTTACTTTTTATCTACACTATTAAAATCCAACCGTATGTATGTATGTATGTGACGCTATCTCCTACGGTCCCGGAAACGGAGAAATGTCGCGTTTGTTTTGAATTGAAAGGAAAAAATACCGGGATAAAAAGTTGCCCATTCGTCTGTCACTCTGTCCGTCCGACCATTTGTCCGCAATATAGCAACTCAAAAACTACTCAACCGAATCGTTTGAAACTTAAAGTATATAATTATTAGATAATTTTGTCAAGTCATTTCAAATTTTATGAAAATCGGATGCATAGTTCAATTACAGGGACAATCAAAAGGATTCCGATACATTACGGTCAATGGGGAAAAAGTTTTAAGTGCATTTTGAGGGTCTTACACACTTTCAAACATAATAAAGTTGATATGCATCTATGCAGTATAAACTATAATATACATTCTGTACAATCTGTGGTGCAAATAATATTTCTTATTGATTTACAGGGCCACACAAAAGTATTCCATTGCATACTTATATATTGAGACATTGTTTGGTATGCATTTTAATAGTATTGAATCATTTAATACTAACCATTAACTTTTTTAATGCCCGTAATTAATAAATTATTAAACTATTTAATGCCCGTCTGTCCGTCTAAACCGATCAGCGTAGCGGGCGCAGGCCGCTAGTCATAGATTATTTCCTGTTATTTTATTTACATAGAATACTTAATAATATTTTTCAATAAATATTATTTGTTCTATCGGAATTAGTGCACAATTATACATAATCATTTTATTATGGTTAAATTTGGCGAAAACCGTTAACTTTTTCCTATTAAATGCCATGACGTAAGTTATGATAAAATCAAGCTTCTGGTCGGTGGATAGTCATAAAGGAAAATTAATTTCTATTAAGCTGAAATGAATTGCCACCGGTTTGAAGAAATATCATAAAAACTTTTAAAATTAAAAATAAAATATAAAAATGGATTTAAATTAAATAATAGCTAGAATAGGACAACTACAAATGAACAGCTTTCATTAAAAAAGAAAAAAAAAAAAAAAAAAAAAATTAAAATCGGTTTAGTAGGCAACTCAGGGCTGATGACTAAAAAAAACAGCCTGCTCTTTTAAAGATATAGATTATTTGCATATGAAGTAAAATAACTATCGTAATACTCGCTACAGCTACTATTGCGGCGTGGCTTACGTAATAAGTATATCTCACATTGTAGTATAGATCAAGAACTGCTATTCTTAGTATTACAGCGGTGGCGTACGTAATATGTATATCTCACATTTCAGTGAACATTTAGAATTGGTTTGAACTTACGCGATTATGGGTTGAACATAAAGGCAAAAAACATAAAAAAATATTTAAAATTTGTCAACTTTTGGCCCCAATCGTTCATGGACCCCCTACCAGTAACCCATGTGCTAAATTTCGCATCCCTGCGCCTTGTGGTTTCCGAGTTTTTGAGCTGACATAGATACGTGCACAGAATTTAATATATAGGGGGAACTGGGGTACATTGATACTTGGGGCACATTCATACACGGCCTGTACAGCACACAGAGTCATTACAGGAAGTTTCACAACAGCTCCAAAAGGTGATACTAGTGAAATTAACAACATACAGAAAGTTTTGGAATGATTCAATAGTTTGATGAAATGGGGTGGGTGATTAATTGTTTTTGTAGGTCTAAAGTAAATTTGAGTTGTACAATTGAAATGGTTCAATTGTACAACTCAATTCTTATACAAGTGTTCCAGTATTTTCAACCGAAAAGAATACCCTCCCTGGCAAGTAACGCTAATCTTTATCAGTTCCTCATTCTTTATTGTTAGATAAATTATGATGTGTTGAATTTGCGACTCATTTTATTTAAAATGGCTGCATGGGGCACAATGATACAGTCTTTGTCGGGGCACATTGATACAACCTAAATCCTTTTCTAGTTCATTTTTTCATTACCCTTTATTTTTATTTTTACCATACACTCTTTAATTCAACCATTTTTCGTCAAAAATTTCTACTATTAGTTTTTATTTAAGTGAAATAGCTCTAATTTCTTTATATTAGAACATTTTATAGTATTTTTGCAAACAGAAGACGTACAAACTTACACAATATCTAGTGTTAGTAGAATTAACAAAAGAAATGAACGGCAGTTTGGCAAATCTCAAATTTATATCAATTCTCCAGAGAAAAAAGTATTATCGACATGAGAAATGTTAAATAAGAGAAACAAGCTGCAGAACAGTACATGATAATTATATTATAAACATAATTTTTAATATAATTATCCTTTATTTTCTGTTTGTAAATTGGTTTACAAACAGAAAACCTGGTAATTTTTTCACCTTTCCTAAGAAAGAAGAGAATTCTGGGGTTAAAGTGCCAGATATGACAAAGTTACCACAGCCAACAAACAGACAAGGAACAGCCAGAACATCAGGTCATTATACATTTCATTTTGATTGCTTTAATATCGCTTACAAATAAATTGTGTGCGACTTTAATGTCTATAAATATATATAAAGTGGTTTGCTAACTATTTTTCCGTGAAAAATATGCATTGGTGTTATTTTGTTTCCATTTTTCTCAGACGTTTCAAAGTGTATCAATCTGCCCCGGGGATAGGGCACTTTGATACAAATTACTTTTTTTGATTTTTTTTAAAATTACATGCAAAAATAATGTATAAAACAACGATTGTACATTTTTGTAACACACTACACAGGTTTTGCTGACATCACATAGAAAAATAACTTGAAATTTCTGCTCTCTAGACACCAAAAATTTTTTTTGAAAAAAGCTGTATCAATGTCCCCCAGTTCCCCCTATAGATTATTCTTTTCAAAGAATAAAATTTAAAACAAATAAATTCTACATTTAAAACTAAAAGTAAAAAACATCATTTTTATGATGATCAAAGCGTGGTCTACGTAATAACAGAATCATATACTACGTACGCCATCGATTAAAACATTAATATTCCTGGACAAACAGTAAACAAAAAATTAAATGAAATTTTAGTTTTATAATTTTCGGTATTGAAAATTTTAAATTTCTAAATGTCTCACATTTTCAATACTTACACAGGGAATAAAATATTCATAGGGAATAAAATATGCTGTTAAATTCAATTTGTTTGAAAGCTGTATCTCAGTTGATTTTTTTAGTTATTAATTTTTTTGAAATTTTTAATACTTTTTTGTTACTGTTGCAACAGATGCATTTCAGATAAGTCTCAGATATATCTATTCTTGCCCGAGAGCAATAACCATTTTCCAAATGATTATACAGGGAAAAATTAGTTAAAAATATATTAAAAAATCTATTTAAAATTTTTGAATTTTTAACACCAATCGTTCATGGGCCTTCTACCAGCAACCCTTGTGCCAATTTTCGTGGCCCTGCGGTTTCGGAGATTTTCAGCATACATATACACGCGAACAGTTTTTAATAGAGTAGATTTCATCAAAATTCTGAAGCAAATCCTAAATGCAATTTAAACTAGTTGGTGGTACAATCGCAAAACTTTCTTCTATCTCATACATGTTAATGGTTTAAAATCGCTATCATAGGGGTAAAATAAAATAACGAAATTTATTCCCATGATGTGCATTCTAAAGGCATGAATTAAAAAAACTGTGTGCATGAAAAAAAAAATGTAACCATCGCATACCCTCCCCCCCCCAAAAAAAAACAAAAAAAAAAAACAAAAAAAAAAACATCAAATACCGGCATTTACATTTTTAGACATTTGCAACAAAATTCCCGGCCAAATAAGAACACAAGACAAGTTGGATGTAGATTCTGCCATTGCAGAATTCAGTTTCGCCTCCGATTAGGAAAAAAAAAATGATAGAGGTTTTTTAGAAGGGCGATCCCGTTTAGATTGCAATGAACTAATTTAATTTTTCTTGTGTTTATCAATATAATAGCAAACAGAACGGCGTGAAATTACCCAGTTGATTAGCAATTTCTCTCTGAGACTTTGGAATTGCGGAATAATAAAGAGATACAATTTGACGTGCTACTTCTTCATTGACTAGATTCATCAAAAACGGATTTTTTCTTTAGTTTAAACGCTTTTTTATAGACTCTGGGAAAAAGGAAATGCATTTTAACAATAAAACGAGTGGAGTCCCGTCGAATTCGACGAATGAAATGTTTAAAAGACCCGATCGATTTGGCTTTAAAAAAAAAGCAAAAATAATTACATTATTGAATCAATATATAATAAATATATTTCCAAACTTAATGTCAAGTTTTCCAATTACAATTTTGCATGCAAATATTTGCACACCTTCAGTTAAAATTGTAATCTGAGTGCCGGCGAAATCCAGAAATTTTATTTTATATGTACTACAGAAAAATAAATTTATTAAAAAAAAAAAAAAAAAAAAAAGTTGAATGTAGATTCTGCCATTGCAGAATTCAGTTTCGCCTCCGATTAGGAAAAAAAAGAAAAAAAGAAAAAATATCGATAGAGGTAGAAGGGCCATCCCGTTTAGATTGCAATGAACTAACTTCATTTTTTTGTGTTTATCAGTATAACAGCAAACAAAACGGCGTGAAATACCCAATTGAATAACAATTTCTCTCTGAGACATTGGAATTGCGGAATAATAAAGAGATACAATTTGACATGCTACTTCTTCATTGACTAGATTCATCAAAAACGGTTTTTTTTCTTTAGTTTAAACTTTTTTTATAGACTCTGAGAAAAAGGAAATGCAATTTAACAATAAAACGAATGAAATCGTTAAAAGACCCGATCGATTTTTTTTTTTTTTAAAAGCAAAAGTAATTACATTATTGAATCTATATATAATAAATATATTTACAAAGTAAATGTCAAGTTTGCCAGTTACAATTTTACATGCAAATATTCGCACATCTTCAGTTAAAATTGTAATCTGAGTGCCGGCGAAATCCAGAAATTTTATTTTATATGCACTCACAGAAAATATTTTTTTATTTAAAAGAAAAAAAAAATTGTCATTTTTACTGTGACATTTTTTTTACTAACTGAAGTTATCTGAAAGTAAAATCTCAATCTCAGTGTCCATATTGAAAAGAAATATTGAAATGTAATCGGGTACTACTAAGTTATCCCGTCGACCAAAAAATTATCGCCAAACTATAAGATTAAATGCCAATAATGGATGATCGTGAATGTCGCATTCAATGACATTAAATACGATTCATGTGTTTAAAATGTCATTAAGTGATTTTTATTTCGACTTTTTATTAATATTTTTATTAATATTCTATTCATTATTTGTTTTTTCGCTATTTAAAATAACAATTATGTCAATATGTATAATTTGGCTATTTGGCGATTTGTATAATTTGCCGAAATTGGTCGACGGGATAACAGAGTAGTACCTAATATCGTTATGAGTAAAAATGCGATGTTTTAAATAGTGACGTCATTTTCTCTTCAAATGTTTTTTAAAAGTTACTGTTATTAGTAATATGAAAAAGGCATCCGTAATAATATTGTAATTCCCATTTATCTGGTTGCTGAATGACACCATTTTCCTCATTTGAAAATTTTCTTATTTTGATTTCGACATTAATTTTTATCATAAATTATTTTCTGTTATTTTATTTACATTATTACTATTATTTCTCAGTATATATATATATATATATTACCTCAATTAGTGCATAATTATACGCAATCATTTTGAAAAATAAATTTTTAGTATCGAGAGAAAAGCTAAACTGTGTTGCCACCATTTTGAAGAAATGTCATGAAAAAGCTTTTAAAATTAAAAATAAAATATAAAAATGGAAATAAATTAAAAAATAACTAAAATGGGCACAATTACAAATAAATAGCTTACATTTAAAAAAATAATTATCAAAATCGGTTGAGTAGAGAATTCAGGGCTGATGACACGACATTTTTAACTTGTCTGAAAAAAATAGCATCAGAGGCTAAAAAAAAAAAAAAAAAAAAAAAAAAAGCTAATTACATTTTTATTATGACATTATTTTCACTAACTGAAGTCATCTGAAAGTAAAATCTCAATCTCAGTGTCCATAATGAAAAGAAATATTGAAATGTAACATCGTTATGAGTAAAAATGGATGTTTTAAATAGTGACGTCATTTTCTCTTCAAATGTTTTTTAAAAGTTACTGTTATTAGTAATATGAAAAAGGCATCCGTAATAATATTGTAATTCCCATTTATCTGGTTGCTGAATGACATCATTTTCCTCATTTGAAATTTTTCTTATTTTGCTTCAGACATTAATTTTTATCATAAATTATTTTCTGTTATTTTATTTACAATATTAATATTATTTCTCAGTAAATATATTTTTTTACCTCAGTTAGTGCATAATTATATGCAATCATTTTATTGTGGTTAAATTTTACGAAAACAATTAACTTTTTTCTATTAAACGCGAGGACATGTTCACTGATGAAATAAAGCTTCTGACTGGTGGAAAGTGATAATGGAAAATAAATTGTTATTATCGAGAGAAAAGCTAAACTGAGTTGCCACCATTTTGAAGAAATAGCGTAATAAAGCATTTAAAATTAAAAATAAAATATAAAAATGGAAATAAATTAAAAAATAGCTAAAATGGGCACAACTACAAATAAATAGCTTTCATTTAAAAAAATAATTATCAAAATCGGTTCAGTAGAAAATTCAGGGCTGATGACACGACATTTTTAGCTTGTCTGAAAGAAATAGCATCGGAGGCTAATAATAAAAGAAACACTTGATGGACCCTACGCACCAAAGTACACGTGAATGCATTAAAGTACGAAATTTGATTCTATTCTATGGATGATTTTTCAGATATATAGTTATCGCGAAAATCGTAAAAAATGCAGTCTAGCAGCGCCACCTGTTACATAATTTATACAAAAACCTAATCAACATCATTTTAAGTCAAGGTTTAGCAGAATATGCAGTTTAATGAGATTCCGTGCATTTATTTATTGAGATAAGAAATTACTAAAATTGTGTAAATTCCTAAAAACTGCCTAGTAGCTCCACCTGTCGGATGATATACACCAAAACCTAATCAGTAACAACTTATGTCAAAGTATAGCTGAATCTGAAATTTGATGCATTAGTTTTTGAGATAGAGCTATTGCACAAATCTTAAAAAACAATCACATATAAGTTCCTGTTGGTGGATTTGCATCAAAAATTATTCCGCACATATTTATATCTAGGTATAAGTTAATCTGAAATTTTATTACATTTTGTGCATTATTTATTGAACTAGAGCGCCAGAAAATGCATGTCACATACAGATAGACTGAAAGACAAGCAATTAAAAAAAAAAAAAAATCATATTCAGGACCTTTTAAAATGTATCAATATGTCGAAAACCGGAAACTGAATATTTTTCAGGAATCCAGTAGACTTGTAAAAATAGAATTAAAAAAAAAAAAAAATAAAAAAAAAAAAATCCCATGGTTGGAGAGAATTGAAGTGTACTAACTAATATTCACATGGATACACGATTTTGTATGAATAAAGAAAAAGAAAATGTTCAAAATTATCACAGTAGAGGGCGCTTCTGCAGATGAATACAGTAGAGGAGTATCTATATTACAAAGGCCAAACGTATCTGTGCGTAACGCATATGTCATTTTGCGAATGGCAACACTTTCCCCTGCAATATCGGTTTTGCAATCTTTGATACTGCAAATTTTATACTTCTAAAAATCACACATTTTAAATTTTTACACCGTCGTATAGAGAAAAATATGCACTTTTAAATGCAATTTGTTGGAAAGCTGTATCTCAATTTATTTTTGAGATATTACTTTTTTTTTATAGTTTTTAGTACCAATTTTGTAATTGTGGCAACAAGATCACTCCATTTTCTCTTAAAACTGATTAAAAAAAAAATAAAATAAAATAAAATAAAATAAAATGCGCAACACTTTTTCATGAGATTTCAAATTTGCAATTTTGATACTGAAAATTTTACACTACTAAACATCGTATATTTAAAATTTTTACACCGTCGTGTAGAGAAAAAAATTATTTTTCAATGCAATTTGTTTCAATGCTGTATCTCAATTTATTTTTGATATATTAATTTTTTTCTAATTTTTAGTAGCAATTTTGGAATTGTGACAACAGGATCACTCCATTTTCTCTTAAAATTGAAAAAAAAAAAAAAAAAAAAAAAAAATAAATAAATAAAAAAAAATAAAAAATAAATATTAAAATGCTTATACTACTATTTAAAAAATATCGTCTGTTTGTCCGGTGTTGTAAAAATGTTGTCCGGTGAATTTCAGCTTTATTTCGTTTAATAATTTGGATTATTGAGTTTTATAGTATTTTGTTAGTTTTAGCTTAAAATAATATTTGTTTGAGAGTTAGCCTGACCAATATAAGATGTATTTTTTACTGTAACTAATTTTGTAAATTTATTATAAGTCAATGAAACAGTTCTTTCTCAAAGATTTTTTTTCATCGAATTTCGATGGGTTCCACCTCGTATATATAACTTGCACAACATAAAATTAGGATCGCAATAAAACACACCAAGTGACTTCTGGTAGGATGGGCGCTTCGGGAAAATTTTCAAGACAAACATCAGTATTTTTACTTTCTTCTACAAAAGAAGAAAATATTAGATTAGTGAGAATTTTCGAATTTCCGTTTTTGACGGAGTTATCGTTTTAGGGGGGTCAAAGAATCCCCCCAAAATATTTTTACAAAATGTCTATCTGCGAATCTGTATGTATGTCTATGTGTGGCACAAGTTTTGTGGGTGCTCTATCGCAAGAACTACAATTGAATTCAGCGAAACTTTAGAATGCAGTTAGTTGCTATAAAAACTTATTTTGATTACGCTTTGGTGTAAATCGCGTAACATGTAGCGCCGCTACGTTGTCTTTTTCATGATTTCTTCAGTAGCTATATCTCAAGAACTAATGGATAGATTTTTATAAAATTTCAGATTTCGTTAACACTTGATATAATAAGGTGCTCATTATGTTATGGTTTAAATCTCCTAACAGGTGGCGCTACTATGCGCCATTATTTATAATTATCTCAATAGCTTTTTCTCCAGAACAAATGCACGAATTTTCACGGAACTTCAGATTCAGTTACTCCCTGATATAAATAAGTGCTGTTTAGTTTTTGGAGTAAATCGCTCGGCAAGTGCACTTCTATCCAGATTTTTTTAGGATTTCTGAAAGGGTTCTATCTTCAAAAATAAGGTACGGATTTACATCAAATTCAGATTCGGTTAGAACTTGACATAAGTTGTTGCTGATTATTTTGGTGCAAATCATCTAACAGGACACGCTGCTATGTTTCATTTTTCAGGATATATTAACATGTATATGAGTAGGGGAAAAAAATGTTATTGCCACATCGTACTAGTTTTTAGAGAAAAATAAAACTCTGTTAAAAGCACGGAATTTCGCCTTATTTAAGAAGAGATTTTCTATGAGAAAATACTGGTGTCGAGCAATTTCCTGATCTTGAAATTTCACGACCCTTGCATTTGGTTGTGTGGGTACAGTCGTGTTAGAAAAAATCTCTAATCTTTAGCAGCACTATAAACACACGCACAGAATACAATACACAATACATGACACAAAATGACTGCCATTCCTGTTTGTGGTCTTTTTTATGCTATATCAGGTACAAGACCGATACTGTGCATAGTACAGGAATATGGTTGTGGACACTTTGAGTACTTGTTGCTGTAACTCACGCTGAAAAATCTACTTCGAAATTATGAACTTATATCGTTACTTTGGTCGCAGTTCCCGCTACTATTGAGATTTTGAAGTAATTACTTTTTTCCGTGCAATACTAAATTCCTACTACGTTGAATTGTAAATAATTTGCAACGCGCAAGTTTTTCTAACCTGTTAGATGCAGATATCTTAATATACATATACAGATTTCTTAAACTATGCAGCTATCTCATCACCGTGTTTTACTTATGCTTTGGACGTTTGAAAAATTCGGTATATAATTATTATTTAACATAACGTGTTTGTCCAGACAAAACAGCTATTTGTGAGATGTAGATGTAAATTTCCGACTGAGCAAAAAATGTCCGGACCGTACATCTTATATTTATTTACCAAACTGATAAATTTTGTTAAAATTAATCGACTGTAATTACTCATACAACGTTTTCTCGAGTTACATGACCTGCGATTTATTCTTTTGAGCTGATTCAGATATCAGACCAGATCTAGCCTGGGATAGCTCAGATGGCTCCCTGATCCTGCACTGTTAAAAATCTTCTCTTAGTTTGACCCAAATTTTGGTGCTCACTGTAAAATTGTGAAATCTTGAACCAATATTTGGAGCTTCTGTTGAAGCTTAGTTCCAATAGTTGGAACGAGATTGAAATAGGAAGCTCCAAATATTGGTCTCCATCATCTTACATGGGCAGCGACTAAGCCCCAAAGTTTTGTTTAAACTAGAGCAAAATTTTTAACTGTGTAGGATTCGAATCCTAGTCCGGACATTTTTTCGTTTAGTTGAAATTTACATCTCATATGATTTATTTACCAGTTAGAATAACTGTATTAAATTTAATGCAATAGCTATTTCTCGTCTTTAATTGTACTTTTATAGCGCAAGATAAAATATCACGTTTTAAGTTGCAGATGCATATAATATACATAATATGATTTCAATACTATGAAAGTTTTCTTTAAATAGAAGTTTCCTTTATAGTGTAAATCTATATTGAAAATATTGATGTACATATAATTTTTAAACTACCGTATATTTCCGTGTACAAGCCGATCCGTATGTAAGTCGAGTATATGACTTTTCAGTAAAAAATCGACCAAAACAGGAAATACGTATGTAAGCCGATGTTAAATGGGGGTGAAAGATTCAGCGAATGAAAACGTAGCAGTTTTCTGTACCTAGATAATAGTAAAGTATGCGATCTCATAAATTGTTGATGTCTGTTATTTTGTCCATAACACGCTGTGAAATCTATTTAATTGTGTTCCGCTCATTCTAATAGGACTTGCTCATTCATAAAAACCAAATAATCAATTTTATCTTGAATTACTAGGAAAAATGATCGTTTGATCTTTCAAAAAATGTTGCATCAATGCTCAGATGGATAGAACTGAAGATGCTGCCATGTTTGAAGAATAGAACAATTGTGATGATGATGAATTAGACACTATCAGTATTCATTACTGATGTATTA
This sequence comes from Maratus speculifer, assembly GCA_964019185.1. Classification (NCBI taxonomy): domain Eukaryota; kingdom Metazoa; phylum Arthropoda; class Arachnida; order Araneae; family Salticidae; genus Maratus; species Maratus speculifer. Next base: position 280,663,127 of record OZ025298.1, on the reverse strand, counting down.
ATGAAATAAAGTTATTTTAATTCTTTAATTACCGACAGTAATTATAAGTACCATTAAAATTACTTATTATAAAATTCATTTAACACGTCAATTAGTTGTAATACAGTTTGGAATGAGCTACATATATATTACTTTATTTTGTTCCAAAAGCATTATTGGTTACACAAAACAAAAATGTTTTTAAAAGGATGATTTATTTTGCCTTTGCATCTTTTCAGCCTTCTTGGCGCTGAGGGAGGGGGATGCGGATTTTTCAATTCGGAAAAAATTCTATATTTATACTGTAAGAACATCATATTTGTACATTGTATGATTCTACAAAATACTAAGAAAACAATTTAAAATAAAAGATTTGAGTGGGGTTATAAATATTGCACGAAATTTCGTGTAAATTCAAATTTAATTAATCCTTCTAAAATCCTTCAAAAATGAATTAAATGATTATGTAAATCTTTTAATTTAGTTTAAACAATTTAAGTAAAATGCTTTAGAATGTAAAATTTTCATGAATTCATAATTCGGTAATAAAGGCTTAATGAGTTGCTTGAAAATTCTGATAATGATTTTGATAATGAATGTGGATTGATATATTTTTTTCATTGTAAAAGAATGGAGTTAAAGTTTTTTCTATTTCATTTTAGAATATGAATTTTTTAAATCTTTTTTATTCTCGTGTATAAGCCGACCCTCTACTATTGAGTCAAAAAATCATCCAAAAATTTTCCGCTTATACACGAAAATATACGATATTTTATAATTTCAAAGATATATTATATATATTAAATATGATAAATAGCGAGAGAGATACATCGTAAGTTTTCTTTTAATAAAATAATGCATTTTATAAATTTATACATTTTAATTAGTTTAAATGTTACATTTCTACAAATGCTATTTACAAATTAAATTTAAAAAAAAAAAAAAAAAAAAAAAAAAACTTCGCACATTTCCAGTCTGAATGAGTAACTTTTGTAAAAGCTTAGTAATTTAAATATTTAAAAATGTTTTCACTTTGCGTGTGAATACATGTAATATTCAGGTGTAGAATTCTATAACATTAAAAATGTCTTTTATTATAATGTTATATTAATGTCTTGAATTATAAAATGCTATTATTTATAATTTATTTCTTAATGCGTCGAGACTTATACAGTAAAATTTAATATTTGAGAAACCATTAACTGAAGACTTTTATTTTTTGATAAAAATTTAAATTGTGAAAGCTGGATATTAAATTTTAGATTTCTCTTCCCAAAAATAAACTAAAAGGAGGAATTTTTGTACTGTGATGTTTCCGAATAATAGCTAGTCGTAACTCTTATGCCTACAATTCAAATTTGTGAAACACTTTTACAACAATAACTGAGCATAATAATTAACACTTTTAACTAAAAATATTTTCAATGCGAATGTGTTGTTCCAAGAAAAAGATTGTGCAAAAATCTGTTGTTAAAAAATACATAACTTTTACAGAAATTCAGTTATTGATATTTATTGCAAAATTAGTCAACTCACTCAGTAATCTCATGCAATTTTTGTTTTCTATAAAGCAAACTGTCTCTTATTTTCTTTCTAAAATCGATTTTTGTTGTTGTTGATTTCATGGGCGTGGTGTGCTCATACGTGTGTTTTGACTAAATTCATGCATTTCCCAGAATGCTATACAAAGAGATTGATGCATACAATGCCATATACAGAAAAGATAAAAGATACTTATGAAGTAATTCATTACATGGCCATTGATGACCGTCCACTTATGATTTTAGACATTTTGTTAAATATCTAGAAAAATGCAAATTCAAACTCAAGCTTCAAACTAAATTCACGCTTATTCAAACCTGACAGTGGATATTTAATTTATGTAATTTGCCAGGTTAATTTTTTTTAAAGTTATCTACATTTTTTCAAACAGGACTTGATACTCCATATAAAAAAAAGAGGTGTGTGGAAAATAGACCTTTCTGGTTCAGTACCCCATTTTTCATGGGGGAAATTGTGCCATGAAAAAAGAGAGATTAAATGCATATATATATATAATACTTTTAAAAATTAAAATGTAATTCTGAATATATTTGTCTGCAAGAGTGGATCTAACTGAACACATTTACAAAGGTTCGGACATAAGTTCAAGTGAACATTAACTTTTGGAAGCTGAATTGCCAGAATCTCCAAAGTCATATTGTAAAATCATAGCCCAGTTGTCCCATATAACTTTGTATTTTTCATCTGAAGATTATTATTATTTTTTAAGGATCCTATATATAAGTTTTGTTACCATGATAAGAAATATTAAAACGAAAACCATCTCCTGTATAACTTTAATTCACGAAATAAACAAGAAACAAATAAGGTACTGAAAACTATTCACAGAGAAAAAAAACTTCTTTTGTCTTCCCAACTGCATCCAACTATGTTGAGAAATAAAAGCAGTTTGGAGTAATGAAGTTCATTTACGAGCACAAAACCTGAATTCACTTCCTTTCGGGAAACAGGGAGACGCCATTTTTTCCCTTTTTTCATTGACCTCCCACTGTTTTAATTATACCATATAATAGCCATGTTAGAACATCGTGATTGCAGAAGCTCTAGTCACGTCGTATTGTTTTACGACCAGATTTGTAATTAATATTTTTTATGCTTTCATCCTCTATAAAAGTTTTAGTTTTTTAAAAGACAATGTTTATAATTTTGATTTCTTAGTTTTCCTATTAATACTCTAATTTCTTAGCAATTTCTGCTTTTAAATTAAAATGCTTTTTCTTTCGGTGGGAAGAGGGAAAGTTAAAAAAATTTTGTGACATTTTTTTTTTTGGCTTAAAAAAAGAAAAAAAAGATCTATTGTAACAAAACGACCCCATAATTTGATGAAATCTTTTTTGCTTCATTATTGCAATGTGGAGAAATCATAACAAACGCGGTAGCGTTTTGTATATGTTTAAGAAATGGAAAATGCAAACGTCTTTTTGAAATTTCTGGTGAACCAGTTGACGTACGACAGTGATTTTTTTCAAAAGATAGAATTCGACGAGACGAATAAAATGATAGTATTAAAAAATTATCGTAGTTTACTGTAGTTTTTTATTTTACATTTAACGAAAAAATGAAGACATAAAATTCAACAAGCGATAGCTAACGATTCTGTGGATGGATTAACTCCATTTTTGATTTATTTTAACCCTTTTGGTGAAACTTAAAATAGATTTTTTTTCATCTTTGTATGTTTGACGATCGCTGAGAAAATCGAATTTGTGTCTTGAAGTTCCAGTTGAACATTCTTTCTTGCTGTTGCTGTTGTAGTTTTTTTTTATTTATTGCCACAAAGTTTAAATAAATATAATTTTTTTTATGTATGTAACATAAATTATTTAAATTAAATAAATCACGTGATAAACATGGTTGTTTGTTTTTATTACGAAACATTTAGTTTCAGATCTTTGCATAAAGTTGTGAGCTCACTGTAATTTTTTTCGTTCAACTCCTTGTTTATTTTTCAGACATTATGCATTTTATATGGCAATTCAATAATTTTCTTAATTATTCTAATACAAGAATAAACTTTTGACAGCAGCAAATATTTTGCTTTTCAAGATATAAAAAAATCTTCAGTTTTTATCAAAAAATTAATGACAGTGGGTCAATCCATTTCAAGTGGTCCAGCACTGGTCGCTCGACTATTTTTAAAAAATCTGAAATTTTTTGTACAACAACCCTAACATGATGGAAGTTCAAAATGACCGTTATTTTAATTTTACTATTTTTTGTTTGTGCATGGCGGCCATCTTTGTTTCATCGTGTACAGCAATTTTCTCAGATACTAGATTATAGACCATAGATATACTAGATCAGATACTAGATACTATTACCAGATATATATACACAAAATTGTAAACATCTCGTCTTTTATTTTTCCCAATTGAAATGGGGCTTGCAGCATTTTGTTCAGAATAAAATAGGCTAAATATACAGTGGTAGAAAAATTTTGAAAAATAAATTTTTACACGTGAAATTTTAGCACAAAATTTAAGATTCTTTCCAAAATCTATCCGTTTGCAAGAGGAAATTTCTCATGCAAGGGAAACTGTCAACCTTACACAATTTCTTCTACATATAGGTCAAAAGTGCGTGTACTCATACACCGAGTCCCAGATCTGGGAGTTAATTTCTCTTTGCGAAAAAAATTCCGAAATTCGTCAAAAACTTCAAAAATCGCACTTTTTAGGCTTTGATATCTCTGGTGGGGCACGAGATAAAAATCTGAAATTCTGGCCTTTGATAGTATTGTGTAGTAGTGTTATGCACAAAAAATTTCAAGAAGGAGATTTGACTACAAGCTGAGATATGACATGGACAATATGTGAAAACAATTCTGCCAAACTATTGTAACCTTCTATGTAATTGTTTAACAAGACTGTCAACCTTACACAATTTTTTCTACAAATAGGTCAAAAGTGCGTGTACTCATACACCAAGTTCCAGATCTGGGAGCTGATTTCTCTTTGCGAAAAAAATTTCGAAATTCGCCGAAAATTTCAAAAATCGCACTTTTTAGTCTTTGGAATCTCTGGTAGAGCACGAGATAAAAATCTGAAATTCTGGCCTTTGATAGTATTGTGTAGTAGTGTTATGTACAAAAAATTTCAAGAAGGCGATTCGACTACAAGCTGAGATATGACATGGACAATATGTGAAAACAATACTGCCAAACTATTGTAACCTACTATGTAATTGTTTACACCTCCAAAATTTTAAATAAATTATTTATGGTACAAAGTTAAATGTTAATTACAAATATCTTCTTCAAATGCTTCTGTGTGATTTAAACAATTCAGAATGTATGCTAAGCCAAGACACTATTTGTCCAGATGAACAAACCTATTAGAAATGCTATTGCAACAATTTTACTCGGAACACATTTCAGGAAAAGTAAATTACAGACAATGGGTTACAGCTGATCGAATTGACATGGTTTCAATTATTAAACCTAGATAATTTCATTCAAGTTAACAAGGGATGACAAGACTTGGGTGGTTTCAAATAAAATTTTGAGAAAGAACAGTCTAATGGACTGACAACAGTAACTGGTCGAACTCACAACATCTCTCGTAAATACTGTTAACCTCTTTGTTAAGCATATATAGTATCTTTGTAAATTAAATGTTTATTATTTAACTGTTTTGAACAAACGATATTTTCTATGTAAATATTGTAATAAAAGAGACTAATCTCATTTCTCCTAATGTACTCGTAATAGCATATCTTAACATTTTTTAATCACCGTATCTTAGCTGATAGTCAAGGACTTGGTGTATGAGTGTATTCAAGTCTCCTTCTTGAATTTTTTTGTCCATAACACTACTACACAATACTATCAAAGGCCAGAATTTCAGATTTTTATCTCGTGCTCCACCAGAGATATTAAAGCCTAAAAAGTGCGATTTTTGAAATTTTCGACGAATTTCGGAATTTTTTTCCCAAAGAGAAATCAGCTCCCAGATCAAGGACTTGGTGTATGAGTACACGCACTTTTGACCTATTTGTAGAAAAAATTGTGTAAGGTTGACAGTCTTGCTGAACAATTACATAGTAGGTTACAATAGTTTGGCAGTATTGTTTTCACATATTGTCCATGTCATATCTCAGCTTGCAGTTGAATCTCCTTCTTGAAATTTTTTGTACATAACACTATCACAAAATACTATCAAAGGCCAGAATTTCAGATTTTTATCTCGTGCCCCACCAGAGATATCAAAGCCTAAAAAGTGCGATTTTTGAAATTTTTGACGAATTTCGGAATTTTTTTCGCAAAGAGAAATCAACTCCCAGATCTGGGACTTGGTATGTGAGTACACGCACTTTTAACCTATTTGTAGAAAAAATTGTGTAAGGTTGACAGTTTTCCATACATGAAAAATTTCCTGTTGCAAACGGATAGATTTTGGAAAAAATCTTAAATTTTGTGCTAAAATTTCACCTGTAAAAATTTAGTTTTCAAAATTATTCTACTACCGTACATTTAGTCTATTTTATTCTGAACAAAATGCTGCAAACCCCAGACGTGGGGTGCATGGCGCTTTATGCGTTTTATGAGGTGCGCCATAAAAAAAGCGTAGGGTGCTTCTTAAGAACTGATAGATGGAGCATGGTAGATGGAGCACCCCACGCTTTTTTTTCACGATAATTTTATTTATTGCTTATTAATTGATTTCTATAATAACAATAATTTTATAGTAATATAGTATTTCCCATCTATTTTCGTTTTCAGCTTATAGTACGAATTATTTTTCACTTTTTAGTTTGATATACTTAAAAAGCGTGTTTTTTAGTTTTTTTAAAACTATATTTATTATATTTTGTGGACCACTTGAAATGGATTGATCCAGGTATTAAAAAATGCTCTGGTGAGCAACAAAAAAGGTTAATATGCTTTTAAGTATGAAAAAGTGTTTGACAAGTGCTTCTAATTGAGCATGAGAAAGGACAAGGTGTCCCTTCTTGGCTGCAGTTCACTGTCAATGTCAAATTTGAAAAAATCATATTTGCGCCTTTTCCATATAAAAGAAATTTGCGTAAAACTTCCTGTCTTTCTTTTTAGTAAAAATTTTAATCCTGCTTTACATGTGAACTGCTCTGTTGACTCTGCAGTGTTTCTGAGCAGTTCTACGCTGGAAATGCTACCATGCTTGGTCGAAATGCAATGAGTATGATACGCTGCAGGAACTAAGGTTTCTGGTACTATTTCGCCTTACATTCATGTTTAATTACGCTACGTTTTTTCTAACTACCTCTTTGCACTATACATTATAATCGTAATTGTGACTAATTTCTTTTATATGGGAAAAGCGCAAATATGATTTTTTGAAATTTGGCATTTACAGTGAGCTGCAGCCAAGAAGTCACGCCATCCCTTTCTCATGCTCAATTAGAAGCACTTGTCAAACATTTTTTCATACTTAAAAGCATATTAACCTTTTTTGTTTCTCAACAGAGCATTTTTTAAACACTTATCTATTATTGATTCATTTCTCTATGTTGTACATTTTAATTAAAAATTAATTTTCTACCAACATTTACTTTAATAGAATATACACTGGCGAAAAAAAAAAATCCCAACACCAATAAAGACTTGTGTTAGCTAAACGAAATTTTGTAGGCGTGTTTATACATGTGAAAAACGACACTGATTTAAATTTCATGCTTCGTGCATACGTCTGGCGCTAGTAGCGCCACTCAAAACTTTAAAACCAGGTTTGCTTTAAATGCGTGCTGTAAAGTTCGTGAGCATTATTTATCTATAAAATTTGACGGATAGAGTTGAGATTGATCATGAATGCTTTTAAGAAGACGAAGGAGCTATTGTCATCAACTCCCCGAGTTGGTAAGAGGTTGTAAAGTAGGGCTACGAGAAAGTGGATTTTCTTTCCGCGATTTTTCAGAAAGACTTGGACGGAATGTATCCACTGTGCTTGATTGTTGGGAGCAGGGGTCAAAGGATGATACTGCCTCAAGAAGACCAGGCTCCGGGTGACCACGTGGCACTACTGAAAGGGAAGGCCGTCGTATTCGGTGCACGGCTGTGGTGCATCGTATTGCGTCTGAGACAGAAATTCGAGCTGCAGTTGGTACCACAGTGACACAACGAACTGTTAGAAATCGGTTACTTCAAGGTCAGCTCGATGCAAGGCATGCATTCCACTGAGTCAAAGTTATTGCAGTTTGCGACGCCAATGATGTCAAGCCAGAGCTCACTGGAGGATGAAGTGGAGATCTGTTGTGTTTTCTTATGAAAGCATGGTCTAACTTGGTGCCAATAATGGTCAGAAGGAGGCTAGGGGAACGCCTGCAACCAAACTGTCTGCGGCCTAAACATACTGGATCTACAATCTGGAGTAATGGTCTGGAAAGCAATTTCCTATGACAGCAGAAGCACTTTCGTGGGTCTCTCAAACACACTGCTGCAAACGTGTACGTCAGTCTGGTAATTTAACCTGTAGTGCTGCCATTAAAGAAAAGCTTTCAAGAGGAGATTTTCAACAAGATAACGCTCGACCTCAGGCCGCTGTTGTAACGCAGAGTGTCCTACAGAGTGTCGACATGTTACCTTGGCCAGCGAGATCACCAGATCTGTCTCCCATTGACCATGTATGGTATATCATTGGATGAGAACTTCGGTGTCATCCCCAGCCAGCACTGACCTCACAGTATTGACACAGCAAGTACAACAAGCATGGAACTCCATACCACAAAGTGACATTCGGCACCTGTGTGACACAATGCATGCACGTATTCTGGCTTGTATTCCAAATTCGGGCGGTTTTAGTAACTATTAATGTAACAGCATTTCACATTTGAAATGCTTTTATTGACCTTAAATTAACCTGTGATCTCGAAAATCTAATCAATTAAACATGTTAACTAGACAAATGCACTGTCCAAATTTCGTTACCCTGCAATAAGTTTTTCTTGGTGTTGGGATTTTTTTTCCGTCAGTGTATTTAAGCTTAGTCGAATAAGGATTATGGAATATTAAGTCACTATTATTTTAATTAAATGATAAAAAATTGTTACATCTGTTGTATGTATTGAAAGATTTCTATATAAATGAAGTCGGATTAAAAAAAAAAGAGTTTTTTTTGGTTAGCCGAGCGACAGTATTACATACACCTATACCGGGTGTCCCAAAAATGACTGATGGATTTTAAAATTCAATAACTTGCAAACGGTGACAGCTATTTAAAAATTTTTTGCAGGAAGCCCCAAATGTCAGGATTTTTTTATCGTATTTTTTTATTTTATTTCGCATCTCAAACAATAGGTAGCGCTGATGGCGATTGAAGGCCAGGCCGACGCTTCACTCAGCACTGATCACCTAGCCTTCAACCGCCGTCAGCGCCACCTGTTGTTTGAGATGCGAACTAATACAGAAAATTACGGTAAAAAAACTCCTGACATTATACATAACCCTCCTGCAAAAATTCTTTAAATAGCTGTCACCGTTTGCAAGTTATTGAATTTTAAAATCCATCAGTCATTTTTGGGACACCCGGTACATTGATACAGGTAAGTCTGTACATATGTTTTCATACTATGCACGTCATTTTTATCAAATCCATGAAACATGGAATATGATTCCTATTAGACCGAGACAGACGATCATCTCATCGAGTCCACGAATGAAATTCTAGGATTAGTTAAATTTCAATTCGCGCATATTAAAGCGTAATCGGTCTACCAAGTCATATCTTGGTGGAAAACAACTAAAAACTAGATTTTAGCGGTTGACTCGTAGGTTTACCATTGTGCTTTCTTGCACCCAAAAGTATGAAAATATGGAAGATTGGGAACAGGAAAACATAATGGTCAACATATGAGTTAATCACTAAAGTCGGGGTTTTTGATAATTTTATCAAAAATTATGACGAATTATGAGGTTTTAAGAAAAAGCCTATCTTTTTTCTCTATGATCAAAAGTAAAGGGAAACAAGTTGGAAATTGCAAGTGAATGTAGCAAATGAGGTGCGTTCGTACGATAACGAAGTTTAAAAATATTCAGATCTTGCTGATATTGTAGAGCGTACTCCGGATACAGTATAGTAGTCGAAATCTTTACGTTTCTGTAAATATGCAGGAAGTAATTTTTATTACACCTCAGCAACGTATATCTTTTTCATAAAATGTGAAATAGTTGAATATAATTAAAACACGTACCAAACCATGTTTCCCCGTATAGCATTATGTAGTGGAATACTTTTGTGTGGCCCTGTAATTTAATAATAAAAATTTTTTGCATCACAGATTGTACAGAATGCATATTTTAGTATATATTTCATAGATTCATGCCAATTCTATTATCGAATGAGTGTAACATCATTAAAATGCATTTGAAATCTTTTACCCCATTGACCGTAATGTAATGGAATACTTTTGATTGTCCCTGTAATTGATCTATGCATCCGATTTTCATAATATTTGAAATGAATCGAAAAAATTATGCAATAATTATATGTTTTAAATTTCAAACGATTAAAATGCATTTGAAACTTTTTTCCCTATTGACCGTAATGTAACGGAATCCTTTTGATTGTCCCTGTAATTGATCTATCCATCCGATTTTAATAAAATTTGAAATGACTCGACAAAATTATGTTATAATTATGTATTTTAAATTTCAAACGATTCGGTTGGGTAGTTTTTGCGTTGTTATATGCGGACAGACAGACAGATGGACAGACAGACGGACTGAGCGACAATAATAGGTGCTACGTATTTACATAATTACGAACGCACCTAAAAAAGGAAAAAGCCAAAGATTACTGTATCTTTTTGTTGCTATTTTCTCATAAAAAGTGAAAATTTTTGGAATTAAAATACGATATATGCTAATTATTTTTAACTGTTGGTCTGTTATAAATCCAGAATAATTTTGATATTATTTCGTTTCATTTATCAATTAAATAATTTTTAGGTTATTACAAACTTACCTTACATCACTTTCTCTTTACAAAAATTTCCTTTAAAGAACAGTTGTGTGAGTTATTTTTTCAGATTTTAATTAATAGTATCAAATATATATATAGCATATAATATAGTATGCTAATTATTTTTAACTGTTGGTCTGTTATAAATCCAGAATAATTTTGATATTATTTCGTTTCATTTATCAATTAAATAATTTTTAGGTTATTACAAACTTACCGTACATCACTTTCTCTTTACAAAAATTTCCTTTAAAGAACAGTTGTGTGAGATATTTTTTCAGATTTTAATTAATAGTATCAAGTAGCTGAAAGAATGCAAATTTACCGTGCGTAAAATCATTTTCAGAATTTTGAAGAAATAGAAATGAATGATTTCGGATAAAACATGTAGCTATTATAAAAAAAACCAATGAAGGTATATGAATAATCAGATATTCAATTTGCTTCTGGAATGAAGACATTGCATTTTTGCTGGATTTCTGCGATAATGACGTCATATGTCCACATTTCCATAGATGTTGTTTAAAATGTTGTTTCTATAGATGTTGTTTTATAGATGTTGTTAAAGATTTTGGATCGTAATATAGGAATGTTTTAGCAGGTGTAAATGACGTCATTTTATAAAGAAAAAGCGTGTACTGTTTTAATTCCTAAAACTGGAATAGGTTTTGCCGAAATGCGGCATTTTCCCTACAACTATTTTAAAATGCTTTATCTTTGAAAATAATGTAATCGATATCACTCACTGATAAAGCGCAATATTTTATAGAATTTTAGTGTTTCTTTATTGGAAAGTAGTAACATATAATGTGCATAGTGTGATCGGAAGTTTTTGTGCAAAAAATAGTGATTTATTTAACAGAACTTGATGATTCTCGATTGGATGAATTCTCTTCCCCATGATAGATAAGCATTCGAGTACGAGACTTTAAAAATAGCCATTTTACTTTATATGACGTTACAGGAATATTATTTATCGTATTTATTGCATGCAGATTATTTTTGAAAATTTCATTTATACTTAGAAGAAAATAGAGAGTTATGCATCTATATCCAGCTAATAAGAATCAACACTTCAAATTTTGAATTAAAATTATTTTAAAATGATCAAATTAAAATACCATTTTTTTAAAGGTGAATACGGATATGAGAGCTGTATATGTAAATTTTGTGATAATGAAAATAATGTGGAGTTCAGATTACACAGAGAAAAAAGTCTATGATTGCGTGAAAGTGGAATAAATTTTGCTGTTTTTCCTTTTGGAATACCAAGCATACGAATCTTAATTGATAACTGTATCATAATAACTGATCGTTATTATATTTTTCTGCTTACATGTACAATTAAAGTTTAATTTTAATAATTTCTACACCTGAGTTTTATAGAAATAATATTTGTTAACTTTAAGTTAAGAATCATTTATTTAAGAGTTAAACTTACCAATATAAGGTGCATTTTTCATTGCAACTAATTTAGTAGATATGTTATAAATCAATAAAACAGTTCCTTCTTAAATATTTTCTTTTGTCAAAATTCGATGGTTTCTACAATGCATTCTAAAGGCCAAACGTATCTGTGTTTAACGCATACGTCATTTTGCGAATGGCAACTTGAAAATTGAAGTGAAATTTCTGTTTTGCAATTTTTGCTACTGCAAATTTTTAAACTTCTAAACATCCCGCATTTTCATTTTTCACACCATCGCATAGGGAGAAAATGTGCTTTTAAATGCAATTTGTTTCAAAACTGTATTTTAATTTATTTTTGAATATATATATATATATATATGTATATTGTAGTTTTTAATACCATTTTTGTAATTGTAACAATAAAAGTATTTTATTGTTTACATCTTATTGTTATAACAATTTCTATTAAAAATAAAGGGGAAAAAAGATAACTGTATCTTTTTGTTGCCATTTACTCATAAATATGAAAAAGTTTGAAATTAAAATGCGTGCTGTTTCAAGAACATCGTCTGTTACAAAACACGGTGAATTTTTGTTTTATTTCGGTTTTATCCATCAATTAAATGATTTTTAGTTTACAAACTTACTTTACATTCGATACAATGCTTCTCTTTACAAAAATATATTTTAAAGAATAGTTGTGCGAGTTATTTTCTCCGATTTTACTTAATTCGTATCAAATAGCTAAAATAATGCAAAAAATCATTTTCCGAATTTTGAAGAAATATCAATAAATGATTTCCGATAAAACATAGAGCTATTATAAACAACCAAATGAATGCATATTAGTCATTAGATACTCAATTTGCTTCTTGAATGACGAGTTTGTGTGTTATTCCGCGATAATGTCACATGCACATTTTACCTAGTCTGATGTCATCGGAATATTGTCTATCGTATTTATTGCATGCAGATTATTTCAGAAATTTTTATTTACACTTATAAGAATAAAAATTAATTTGATTAATAAATTTTGATAACTTAAATATTGAAAAAAGAAATGTTTTATCATTCATTGTATTTTTTATAACTTAATTACTGAAAAACAAAAAACTACACCTTTTCAACTTATCACTATTTGGTTTTAACTGGAGTAGAAAAATTTAGGAGACAGACGACATAACACATAGCTACAAATCATTCACGCTGAGTCGGCCTTAGCGCAAAATTCTAATTCACCGACCATAGATTCCAAGGTATTCAAAGTTATTATGGTCTGGATATCTGAATCTGAAGAGCCAATCAGAAACGCTCTGAATCTGAACCGAGAAGGTATTATGAACATGCTTGCCGCCTTCTCCCCTACATACATGTTATAAGATGTTTGCAAATATACAAGATGCATTTCATTTTATTTAGGAAACACTCAACTATCATATATTTATTAAAATATAATCTGTTGTCATCCTGATTTAAAATAATGAATAAGTCAGAGAGAGGATGCATTTTACCTTAATCTTCATAGTTCGTGAGAGTATAAACTCTAGACTTTATGTTATTCAGTTAGGATTACAGTGTGGTTATTGGATAATCATGGAGGAGATTAGCCGTTCATGCCTGTATGAGTTTAAACAGTATAAGTCAATGAAAGCGCCACACTGATCGTTATGTAATTATATAACAAACAGATCGGGTAAATAGCCAATGTTACCATATTAAGTTTTAGGGTGCTTTAAAAACCTTTTAGAGGGGACGGGAAGTTATAATTTTTGTTTCCTAACTGTCAAAATTGTACCAGAATTTATGACAGATTTATTTACTCCTTTTGTAATGGATAAAATAAAAAGCATTTATTAACTATTTGGAAAGTGGTTGTTGTTTTCGATGGAGAATAGATATATCTGAATTCTTGTGGTGCCCACATTTTATTATTTTTCTGATAGGTCCAGGAATAGTAATGTTTAATCCATGGCGTACATAATGTATGACTCTGTTATTATGTAAGCCACGTCTTGATCATCATAAAAATGATATTTTTACTGATTTTTATTAACTCTATGGGAAGAATTCAAACATTTGCTTTGGGCAGTAAATGTCCGCATTTCATTTTTTTTTTTCACTTAGAAGAATTTTTATTTGAACAGGAAATCGAAATATCGTTGTCAATAAAAAAAAAGAAAGTAGAAATGTTACAAAATGAGTTTACGCAAATTATCTGATACGCAAAAAATCGAATCGAAAGAAAGACGTCGTATGAAAAATCGTCTTTTAAAGGAAAAAGAAAGAAAAATAAAGGGAAAAAAAAAAAAAAAAAACGAGGTCTTAGTCTTGAGCCTACCGATTACGAAGTGTGAGGCGATCACGAAAAAGGAAACAATCTAATATTAAACCGATTGATTGTAAAATACCCTGTTTTGTCCTTTCTTTTTCTTTTTTTTAATAGAATTTATTTACAAGTCTTAAATTTTAGTCTTTGAAAAAATCATTTTCCAAATGGTTGTCGTAATTTGTTAAATTATTATTATTATTATTATTCCTTCAAATCAATTTGTTCGTAAATTTTGGTGAGAGTCAATCTCAACATTTTAGCATGTGAATCGTTCTAAAAGAGTTAATTAATACGAATTATGAAACCGTTTTTTAATCTTTAAATATTATTATGGAATATTAATTGTAAATTTTGGAAATGTGAAGTAGCTGAAAGATATTAAACGAGATCATTACAGTTCAATTAACAGTAAAATAAATAAATAAAACTAAATAATAATTATAACAAGAAAAAAATAAGTTAAGAACGAAAATACCCTTCCTGCATAACGGCAAAATTGAAATGAAAATTTCTTATAGCTTAGCAGCAACTGTGGTATCTTAGCTGTTAGGGGAAAGGTATACGGTGGTATAAACCATATACCATATATTATACATCGTATACCAGCAAGATTTAAATAAAACTATAGCGTAGATTTTCTACTAGAGATGATACATTTTCTCTATAATGCATACCCTCTGTTTTTTTTTTTTTTTTTTTTTTTTTTTTTGATGGGAGTACAACACTGATATGAAGATAATGCTTTACTTCAATATCTATTGAAACTATAGCTGTGTTGTACTACTGGAGTTTCGGGAATAATATCGCCAGCAGTTGAAATAGATGGTGAATACGAATGTAAGTGCCTCTGAACTCTACTAAGAATTATTGCAACGCATAAAATTCCTCAACGCTAAAATTGAAAGTTAAGGTTTTTTTAATTTTTTATAACCGTCTAGCGGAAAAGATGAGAACTAAAGCAAATGTGTCGAGTGTGTGTGTGTGTGTGTGGGGGGGGGGGGGATATATATCAAGCGGAACCCACCCTGAAGTCCGAATAGATGGCCAAAATAATTAATTTTTTTACACAAATATCATTTTATCTGGTATTTATATTAAATTAATATTTTTATACAGTTTAACATAAATTTTAGAATAAATATTCTAAATATGCACTACAAATTCATTACTATAAAAATATCAAAGAGAGGGTGGTTAACGGTGGGGGAGCGACTACCCTCAGTTTACTCCACATTTAATGCATATATGCACACAAAAATGAATTTTTAATAGATTCTTCCACACAAAACGAAAGAGGTTTCTTTTTATGATCAGAATGCTTTTGTATTAAATAAAACGACGTTTTCTCAACGATTCAAAATAATCAGCAACTCCATCTTCTTAAAAAATTTCGCTAAACGATTCAATTTAAATAAACATACGCATAGCTTTATTTCGCTAAATAAACAAGAATTAAGTATGGCACTAAAAACTATTCATGAGACTGAAAAACCTCTTTTGTCTTTCCAACTATACCAAATACGATAAGAAATAAAAGCAGTTTGAGGTAATGAAGTTCTTTTTTACGAGCCTAAAAATTGAATTCGCTTCCTCTTCGCTGCACGAGTTTGAACCCATTTTTTCTCTTTTTACTCCTGTCTCCGAGTGCTTTAATTATGCCACGTAATGGCCACTTTAGAAAGCCGTGATTACAACAGTTCTGGCCATGTCATAATTTTACGAGGTCTGCGCCAATTAGCTCTCCGGAATTTCGGAAAAGCATTGTGCTTTAAAGAGCTGAAAGGATCTTCAGTGTTATAAAAGGCCATGAAGTCTTTAATATATCACGTAAATTCCTTTTGTCATAGTATCTCTCTCAAAGGTGATTTTGTGACATTGATCTAAATGAACATGGTTAGAATGTATAACTCTGAAAAGTTTAAAGTTAATTTGAGAACATAAATGCAGTTTTGGTTTGCAAATTTTCAAGTGAGTTAATTGCGCATTCTTATTGCATAAATATTTTAGATTTAAATCATTAGTATCTGGTTTCAATAAAACAAGAGTATAACACGAAAATTATAAAGTTTTTTGGGAATATTTTTCTAAAAACTTGTTAAAAACAGCATTAAGAATCAAAGTTAAATATATTTCAATTGCATTATTTTATAAGATTTTTTGAAATTTTTCTACGACTTAGTTTATTTTTTCTGTTTCTTCAAGGGCGCTTTCTTTTATTTATATCTTGTTTGTCTCTCCATAATTTAAATAAAACAGCTGGATTACGACTAAACATAAACTTATTAACAAAAAAATAAATATTACATTTGTAGGTTAAAACGGAAGTCTACAGTACGAAGTCTATAGTCGGTGAATTAGTTCTAAAATTATTAAATTTTGATATTTTTAACGCATAATTTAAAATAATATTGCTCATATTATAAGCCAAACGTCCAGAGATTTTGTTGTTTACCAAGTCGATAATGAGGTAAAAAAAAAAAAAAAAAATATCATCAACCCTTGCTAATTCACTTCAAATAAATATAAAAGCAAAAATTGTAAAACACCCCCTCAAAAAAAAAAAAAAAAAAAAAAAAAAAAAAAAATCATTGAAACATTTAGTATTTATCTCAAAAATATTGCACAATTACGTACGTAAACGTGGAATTCATGTTGCTCCAAATAAATAAATAAATAAATAAATAAATAATAATAATAATAATAATAATAATAATAATAATAATAATAATAATAATAATAAACTGTTGCAATACTGCATTGTTATTTGAGGTGCTTCCTGATTATGGAAAATTCACAGCTTTGCTTTATGTTTCGTTGAAATCGCAAGCCAGTGAATATATTAAAAAAATTATAAGATTTTTCTGTTTAATTTTTAAGCCATGGAAATAACAACAAAAGTTTTAATTTTTTTAATCAGCATTCCTAAGTTGCTTTCTGAACGTTGAATACTAATTTAATTAATATTAAACTACAAATTTATAAAAGAGCATAAAAAAAATCATACTAATTATTTCTATTTATATTGTATTTTCTACTTTATTTCATTGCTGAGGTTTCATGGCAAGTTGGCATATTTGAGATAGCCTGGGATGGTGCATAATTAAGTCTAAACTACTACTCTCTATTATTGAAACACATGTAAAGTTATAAGTATGAAGAGTACTTGGCGATTTGTCAACTTAATAGGGGTAAGAGAAAAATTCCAGACAATTAATTTATTAATTTATAATTATTTTCTACAAATATTAAAATGTTGTATTCT
The DNA here is from genome assembly GCA_964019185.1 of Maratus speculifer. NCBI lineage: Eukaryota > Metazoa > Arthropoda > Arachnida > Araneae > Salticidae > Maratus > Maratus speculifer. The sequence continues at coordinate 280,645,651 of OZ025298.1, read as the reverse complement.
TATAGTAAACATACCATGTACTTACTTTTTTACTTTCTTTTATCTTTACAAAAAGAAAGTATGGGATTCGTGAAAATTTTTGATTTGCGGTTTTTGAAGGATTTACAATTTTTAGGGGTCAGAGATTCCAAAAAACATGTTTTTACAAAATGTTTGTCTGTGAGTCGGTGACTCTTGTCTGTCTGTATGTGACATAAATTTTGTAGGCGCTCTATCTCAAGAACTAATGTACGGAATTTAATAAAAAAATATATTCAGGTAGTCCCTGATATTAATTGATGCTGATTAGTTTTTGGTGTATATCGCTCAACAGATGGCACTACTATATTGCATTTTTACGAACGATTTTACACGATTTACGCAATATTTGTATCTCTAAAACTAATGCACGAATTTCCATCAAACATCAAATTCGATTAATCCTTGGTAGAAATTGATACCAGGGCCCGAAATGTACTGGAGGAAACCGGAACGGTATTCCGATTCGCGAAATTATAAACAATAATGTTCCGGTTGGTGAAATTATGGTAAATATCGTGAAATTTTTAAAACAAAATATTATAGTTTTATATATATAGCTCATTGTGCTCTATATTGATGCACAAGAGAATAACAAAAAATTATTGATTTTAATGACATCATGATCGACACATTAACTTCTTTTTTATTCCGATTAATTGACAAAAACAGAAATTCAAGATGAAAGATAAGATCGGTACAGTATTCTACTAATAATGAAGAAACATTGAACTAATAATATTAAAGTATTAGTATTTGTAACTATTTTTTGAAATATTAAGGTGTATGAGACAGAAGAAAGGTTTGGTATTAATACATCCAAATAGTTTAAATTATTTTTGATGGTTAGATATGAATTTTTTTTCATTCAAAAAAGTTTTAAGTCAACAATAATTTTGAAATAGCGTTCCGGTTAACCTTCCGTCTACCAGACGGGTCCATTGGACCTGACAGCAATATTTAATGTAGATAAATGGGTGTTTTGTCTGGTAGACGGCAGGTTAATGGATTTTTCCGTTTCGAGCATTGATTGATACTGTTTACGTTTTGGTTTAAATCGCTCATTAGGTGGCGCTGCTATACTGCATTTTTAACGATTACCACAATGGCTTTATCTCAAGAATTAATGCACAGATTTTCACTAAACTTTAGATCAGTTTATCTTTGATATGAACTGGTTCTGATTGCGTTTTGGTGTCAATCACCCGACAGGTGGCGCTGCTATGCTGAATTTCAGCCTATACGATTACGCAATAGCTGCAGAACTAATGCCCGAATTTTCATGAAACTTCAGATTCAGATATACCTTGATAAATATTATTGTTGATTATGTTTTGTTTCCGGATTTAATTTCCGAATTCTTTTACAATAGAGAGATTTAGCACAGAAAATTTCTGTTAATTATTTTGGCCGATAAATCTCATATGTATTCTGTCTGAGGAAAAAAAAAACTTAATTACATCGTATAATGTTTCATTTTTATATAATTTCTTTTTATACAATAGGGAAAAAAGAATGCCCGTATACTAACCTCATCACAAATCATCATATAAATATGAGATTGGCACCAATTGATAATGCCAGTTAACATCCAGTAAAGTTCCATTAATAAATGTTATAATTAAATTTTTGCATAGCTGTCTACGTATAGAAATTGTACCAAATTTAAATTTTTGTGTACCAACACCAAGTTTTGACATCATATCTGAATTCTTCAGTACATTTTATTCTCGGGTGCTAAATGAAAAATCATTCGAACAGATAACTTAGGAATTAGGCCGCTTCCATTGAAACCCTCAAGGTCTGAGGGCAGGAGGTGTTACATCATCACTAATAGTCTGAATTTTCACTAGGTGGGGAAACACGCCGGGAAATTTTGAATACCAATTTCATTTTATTTTATTTGTGGAATAGCTATCATCTTATAAAACAAAATTTTAATTTATTGGTGAGAATTCGGATTCCCCTAAATGTAAATTCGGCCAAATGCGAAATGCCTCAGTTTTGCTGCATCTAGTTGATTTTTTATTTTGGAATTCTAAATTCTGACCAGTAAGTTTAAATAGTAATTATAGTTTTATAAGGTGATAGATATTTCAGAAATAAAATAAAATGAAATTGCTATTCAAAATTGTCTGGTGTCAATTCCAATATTAGTGAGAATTTGGTCCGCTAATGAAGACGTCACTGTCCTCAGGCCTTGAGGTTTCGATGGTAACGATTAGGCAGGTGTGAAACTTCTAATATTTATTTCTTTTTTAACACTAGAACCGCGGGAAAATTCATTCAAGTTTTACCCAAATGTTTCTCACCGGAATTTTCATTTAAAACTGTTTAAGTTATTTGTAGAAATTATTTTTGCTCAGCTTATATTTAGGTTATTGTATAAAGAGTTTTTCTGCTTCGAATCAACATCTCTGCATATGATGCGGGTCAAAATGACCCGTCGCCGCGGTTCTAGTGTTAATCCTCAATTCTCATGGTAAAGTGAGTTCGAGAAGTTTCGCAGTTCAGTGAATCAGATTTCATACCAGAAAATTGCAATAATCATTTCTTTTTCTTTATGTAAGGATAGAATGTTTGTAATAAATAAAACAAATATTGCTGCTTTAAATTTCTATTATAATGTATAATATAATTTCGAATATTTAAATTAAAAAAAATTTCCAAATTGGAAACAGTGATGATAGTATGCTACCATAGACATTAGAGAATTAATCTCTGCAGAAGAAATTGTAATGGGAGTAGTTTTTATCTGTAACTCAAAAATGACTTAGCATAATAAGCTGTTATTTTTTATTTGTGCAAGGTGGAACACGTCGAATTTTGACGAAAGTAAATGCTTAAGAAGGAACTGTTCCATTGATTTATAATAAACCTACAAAATTAGCTACAGTAAAAATTGCTTCTTAGAATGGTCAGTCTAACTCTCAAACAAATATTACTTAAAGCTAAAATTAAGAAAAAAAAAACTAGTTGGATGTGCCAATCCCAAAACTTTCTTCTATCTCATACGAACATTTTAATATTTTAAAAAAAAATAGTTACTCATTTTAATCTATAATAATAAAGAGAGAAGGATGTTTGTCTGTCAGCGCTGTTCTGAAGAGACTGCTGCACGTAGAGTTACAAAATTTGGAGAGAAGGTACTTTTTTACATGTAGTTTTGCACCTCGAAGCCCGATTTTCGATTTTTTATTTAGATTTTTTTAATAATTTTTTTAGGCGATTTTTAGCGTTATTTTTGCGGTTTTATCCCATTAGTGAAAGGAATACGGTTTCATTCTTTTAACCCAAAATAGCAATTTTTTTTCTCTTTTCAACAAAGTTTATTCGGAATTTGTACAGCGATTTTTGAATTTTTAACGAATTTTTAATGCGATTTTTAGTGTTTTTTCTCAATTTGCGGCTATTTTTTGAAATTGATAAAACGAAAATCGTTTTAAATTTTTAGCCTAATGCCCTAAATTTTGTGTTTGTTACGATTTTTAGATTTTAACGATTTTTAATGCGATTTTCAATGCGTTTTTAACGTTTTTTAAAGATTTTTGCGTTTAGCATCTAATTTTTTCATAGTTGTTCTCTCAAAAACTTGAGCTGTTGAGAATGCAATAAGTAGTATTTTTTTGTGAAATCTATCTGAAATGTCAAAAATTTAGATACCACTATTTTCGAATAGCAATTTCATAAACTATCTTAAATTCTTGCTTAAGACCGCTACCCCCTCGAGTTATATATCACCTGATAGGTTATTTAACAGAGTATGGTTTTGATAAAGTTTTTGAAGAATAGAGTGCTCTACCTGGTGGTGGAAAATGGAACTAATAGAACGCTATTTTTTAAAATCTATAATAATAAAGAGACAAGTTTGTGTGTGTGTCAGCGCTGTTTTGAAGAGTCTGCTGTACGTAGAGTTACAAAATGTGGAGGGAAGGACTTTTATACATGTAGTTTTGCACCTCGAAGCCCGATTTTCAATTTTTTTATTAGATTTTTTTTGATAATTTTTTTAGGCGATTTTTAGCGTTCTTTTTTCAGTTTTATCCCATTAGTGAAAGAAATACGGTTTCATTCTTTTGACCCAATATAGCATTTTTTTTTCTCTTTTCAGCAAAGTTTATTCGGTATTTGTACAGTGATTTTTGAATTTTTAACGAATTTTTAATGTTTTTTCTCATTTTGCGTTTTTTTTTTCTTTAAGATTGATAAAAAGATAACCGTTTCAAACTTTTAGCCCTAAATTTTGTGTTTGTTACGAATTTTAGATTTTAACGATTTTTAATGCGATTTTCAATGTAGTTTTTATCGCTTTTTCAAGATTTTTTGCGTTTAGCATCTATTTTTTTCATAGTTGTTCTATCAAAATCTTGAGCTGTTGAGAATGCAATAAGTAGTATTTTTTTGCGAAATTTACCTAAAATGTCAAAAATTTAGGTACCACTATTTTCGAATAGCAATTTCATACACTATCTTACATTCTTGCTTAAGACCGCTACCCCCTCGAGTAATATATCACCTGATAGGTTGTTTAACAGAGTACCGTTTTGATAAAGTTTTTGAAGAATAGAGTGCGCTAGCTGGTGATGAAAAATGGAACTAACAGAACGCGATTTTGTTAAAATTTGGAAATATAACAATGTGATTTATTTTAAATTTTAAAATGGTTCATAATACATGATAAAAAATGTAAACAAAGAATGGTGTGACACATTTCAGGGTGCGTGAAAGGAGGGGCGTGAACAAAATTAGAAATTGTAATAAGGAGATCTGTTTTACACTTTAAGGTAGTTTATAACGCATGTTAAAATTTCTAAAGTACTGGCGATGCTCTGGAGAGACCGCTGCATGAAGTTATGTATGAAATTTTACACCTTGAAGGCCGATTTTCAGTTTTTTAAATTTAATTCATATGCGAATTTTAGTAGGTTTCGAGGCGATTTTTCCACATTAGCGAAAAGGAAAGCGGTTTCATTCTTTCGACCTAAATTAGTGAATTTTGTTCACTTTTCAATATAATTTATTTGGATTTCGTGCAACGATGTTTGGATTTTTAGTGAATTATTTAATGTAAATTTTGCCGCTATTATTCGACATTAGTAAAAGGAATTTTGTTTAAAACTTATGTATTAAATTTTAGCTGTTAAGATTTATGAATTTCAGCTAATTTTAATGCGATTTTTTGAGATTTTTTGCGTTTGATGTCGGATTTTTGTCATTCATGAGATATTTCCAATTACAACGTTTTACCCTATTAGAGTAAATTTTGACCCCTGTGATTTTTTAATATTAGTGATTTTTAATGCACTTTTCAATGCAATTTTTAGAAATTTTTCGAGTTTTATGGTAATTTTTTGATATTCGGAAGTAAAAATTGATTTCAAACTTTTAATCTAATATAATTTTAGAGATTTTTAACGCGGTTTTTCAAGAATTATTGTGTTCCGTGTCGATTTTTTATTATCTATAAAGAATTTCTTTTTACTACGTGATTATCCTGTCGACCAATTTCGCCAAATTATATCAATCGTGAAACAAGCCAAATTATGCAAATAGATGTAATATTTATGTTAAATAATGAAAGAAGAGATAATTTAGAAAAAAAATAATACAAATATATATAAAAATAAGAAGTAAAAACCACTTGATGACGTAACAAACATATGTAACATGTTTAATGTCAAGTGATTATGGAATTTACGATCCGCCATTATTGCAGTTTAATCTTATGGTTTGACCCAGATAGTTTTTTGGTCAACCGCATAATGAAATAGTTCAGATTTCCGATTAGAATGTTTTATCCGTTTGATGAATTTCTGATTACTGCGATTTAGAAAATAACTAGCGATATATTTAGTGCATTTGTCAATGCGTTTTTAATGAACTTTTAATGCGATTTAGTACTATTTTTTTCGATCTCCACCACAGTGGTGTTTTAACAATTAAAAAATTATTTTGGTTTCAAACTTTTAGCTTAATATAGTAAATTTCACCATTTACCTTTTTTCAATTTTGTCGATTTTCAATGTGTATTTTGATATATTTTGTGTTCTGCGTCGATTTTTTTGTAATTCATGTAAAAAAAGAATGGTTGCTACGTTTTACACGACTAGAATATTTTTTTATTCACGGGATGTATTTACATTTAGCGATTTTTAATGAATTTTTCAATGGTTTTGTATTGGTTTTTTGAATCTCACGGCTATTTTTTGAAATTTCGAAAAGGAAATTAATTTTAAACATTTACACTTCATTTACGAATTTTGAAATTTAGTGATTTTTTAATGCAATTTTTAGAAATGTTTTCATTATTTCTCACGCTTAACGCCGATTTTTTTCATTCATATTTAAGAAATAATTCAGATTACACTATTTTACTCTATTGATGTAAATGTTGTCCCCCCGCTATTTTTAAATTTAAAAATATTTGTAATGAAAATTTGAATACAATTTTTAGATGTTTTCGAGTCCACGGCGATTTTTTCACAATTGGAAAAAAAAAAAAAAAAAAAAAAAAAAAAAAACTTTAAATAATTTGTAGCTTAATGTAGTAAATTATGAAATCAATAATTCAGATTTTTTGTGTATTTTCATAAAATGTTTAGCAAGTTTTGTGTCGATATTTTTTAACTAATGAAAGAGTTCAGATTTCAATGTTTTGTCCCATTATGGTAAATTATGTCCGCAGGAATTTAATATAAATGTTATCTTACTATGGCAAATTTTGTCCGGATTTTTGAATTTTACTGATTTTTAATCTGTTTTATAGTGATTTTTCAAGTTCTGTGACAGTTGTTGACATCGGTAAAAGAATTTCGGTTTCTAACTTTTAGCATAAATAGTACAATTTGTTCTCCACGCTTTTATGAATTTTGCCAATTTCTAATGCGATATTCAATGTAATTTTTAGTTAGTTTGGGGGATTTTAGGTGCTCCGTGTTCGCTTTTCCTTATTCATGAACGATTTCCGATTACAATATTTTCGACTGAATATTAAATTTTTACAGCCATGACTTTTAAATATTCAAAGATTTCTAATATAGTTTTCGATACGATTTTTAGCTATTTTTTTAAGTTCCTTGGCGATTTTCTGCCATTCAGAAACCAATTTTGATATCAAACATTTTGTTTAATGTAGTTATGTTTCGAATGCAATGTTTTATCTCTTAATATGATTTTGGCGTTCCATGCCTACATATTGTAATTTATGAATGATTTCGATCGTACCCCCCCCCCCCCCCCCGCCCTGCCTTAATATTATTTTTTTAAGCATTGACTTGCAAATATTTAGCCATTTTTAATGCAATTTTCAATGTTTAGCCATTTTTAGTTTTCAATTTTTAGCCATTCTTCAAGTTCCGTGGCGATTTTTTTACATCCGGAAATCGATTTCGATTTCAAACTTTTTGGTTAACATGGTTAATTTTTTGATTACAATATTTTATATTATAACTTTGAATTTTTACCCTAGGGATTTTTTAATGTGTTGAGACTTTCATCACAATTTTCAATGCGATTTTTGGGCTTTCTCAGTCTTTTTTTTTTGTTTAAACATTTTTTAAAGGAATTCGATTTTAAATTTGTAGACTAATAAGAGTTTGGTTTCAAACTTTTACCCTTTACGGTAATTGTTTTGCTCTCTTATTTTGATGTACAGCAATTTTTACTGCACTATGCTTTTTTTTTTTTTTTTTTTGAGTTCACGCCGATTTTTTTCAGATACGGAAAAGGAATTCGGTTTTTAATTTCTTCGCTAATATGATAAATTTTCTCCTGTGCGATTATAGATTTTTATTGCGATTTTTTAGCAGTTTTTTTTTCGTATTTCAATGCTTTTTGCATTATTAAATTAATTAGATTCAAAACATTTATCCAAGTAGAGTAAATTTTGAGTTCCGTGATTTTTGAAAATTTTGCCATTTTTAAAGCGATGTTTACGTTTCTTCGCGACCCGCTTCGATTTTTTAGAAGTTCAATTATTGGCCGAATTTATTAAATTCTGATCTCTTTTCTTCAAAGTTTATGCGATATTTGAAACACAATTTTTGTATTTTGTTTTATATTTTTATGAGATTTTTAGTGTTTTTTGCGATTTGTAAGATTTTTCCACATTAGTAAAAATAATCCAACTTCAATTTTCTAGCCCATCTCTTTTCAACGAAGTTTAGACGAAATTCGTGCAGCATTTTTTAAATTTTTCGAGGTTTTTATTATGATTTTTAAAGTTTTTTCGCAATTCTTGCTATTTTTTGATGAACCCGGGCAACGCCGGGCAGAACAGCTAGTGCTTTAATAATTTTAATTCAATACCACACCAACCTTGATTTTCATCTTAAATTTCTGCTTCAATCAATTAATCGGAGAAAAAAACGAATTTCCGTCTCTGCACGAGCCGATGGACAATAGAATGATAGGCAGATTTTTTTTTTTAAATTCAGGGAGGACTTACTTGCCTTACCAAAAAATAATCATATACAAAAATTTTAGTTCAGTTCTAGAACTAATTTCATACACTTTTAAGTGATGCAATATTGAAAATGGCATAAAATTCGCTATTGCAGCGCCCCCTTCGGGCGGATTCAGGGCGCTCCAATTAGCCATAGCCATACACTTACACAAAAAAATTCGTTCAATTCGATGCATAACTTCATATACTTTTGGTCGGTACAATATTGAAAATGGCACAAAAATCGCGATTGCAGCGCCCCCTTCCGGCGGAATATTTCAAAACTGAAGTAGGACCTGCTTGCCACAGCCAGAAACATTCACAAAAAAATTGGTTCAATTCTATGAATAACTTCATACACTTTTTGATGGTAGAATGGCGACATACAGACACACAGACACACGGACAGACAGACATTTTGTAAAAACATGTTTTTTGGAATCTCTGACCCCTAAAACGTGTAAATCCGTCGAAAATCGGAAGCCGAAAAAAATTTCGATTGCAATACTTTCTTCTATTGAAGATAGAAGAAAGTAAAATTATTATTTCTATAAAACTCAATTGTCCAAATTATTAAAATTAAACTTTACTCGCATAGGTAAATGATATGATAATAAAGAAAAATATAAGAAAGATCAAATATTAAGATGAAGTTATCAATTGAGGCTCTTATTTTTGGTATAAATGCGTATGAAAAAGAGAATCCAAATTGACACGATCTTAGAATTTTACGTGAAATCTAAACCCCTCATAATTTTCATCTTCTCAAAATTTAAATGCGCACATTTCAGTTTTTATCAATTTTAAAAGAAAATGGCGTATTTCTGTTGCCACAATTACAAAATTCGTACTAAAAACTGTAAAAAAATTAATATCTTAAAAACAAATTGAGATACAGCTTTCAAACAAATTGCATTTAAAAGTACATATTTTTCTCTATACGATGGTGTAAAAATTGAAAATGTGCAATGTTTAGAAGTATAAAATCTGCAGTACCGAAAATTGCAAAACTGAAAATGTGAACATGTGAAAATGATGCCATGCGCAAAATGACGTATGCATTATGCACAGATACGTTTGGCCTTTATAATATAGATAGATATCTGAAGATTATGAACGAAGATTATGATTACGTATTAACGCCACCGCAACGTTATTATTTTGCGGTTTTTAAGTACCGCCAATCTACACCTAAAATTTTTGTGACAAACCATAAAATAAAACACTTTATAAAAAGTTTATTAAATCAAATTGATTTTTGAATCACCAGATTTTAAAACATTCCCCTTTTATATAAACATTTTAATAAATTTTTTTAATTTTACTTAAGAAAGGTGTTATAATAAAAATAAATGACATTGACATGTTTCGGAACCGTCAAATAAGTTCCATAATCATAATATAAATAAAAATAAAATTTCAAAGTATTACACAGTGAATACAAATGACACGCGACAATGAGATATAAATAACTAATAAAAATCGCAAAATATCTCATTGTCGCGTGTCATTTGTACTGACCGTGAAATATTTTGAAATTTTATTTTTATTTAGATTTTAGATCATGGTCTGTATTTTAATTTAATTTTTTACAATAGAGCGCGTGTTTTTTGTGATTTTTGTTATTTATATCTCATTGTCGCGTGTCATTTGTATTGACCGTGTAATATTTTGAAATTTTATTTTTATTTATATTATGATTATGGAACTTATTTGACGGTTCCGAAACATGTCAATGTCATTTATTTTTATTATAACACCTTTCTTAAGTAAAATAATAATAAAAAATTATTAAAGTGTAAACACTTTATTTAAAATCAAAACACTTTCAAAATTCAAAACACTTTATTGAAAAACAAAGTAGTCAATTGGATTTCAATGGTAAATGGACCAATATACAGTAAAACATAGATTCAAAACAGTCTCTATTTTCTTTAACCTGATGCTGTCGCCATATATGAACTCTGATAAATAGAATTCCAAATGGTGTTTCGCTATCCCCCCATTTTTCTTGTTCCTCCATTTAGCATTGTCCCACGTTCTCTCAACTGTTTGAGTATGAAGTCCTGTATCCTCACTTTTGAAAAAATAAAATTGCATCTTGCTCTGTTTTTGGCATATCCCAAATACGCATTTTCGTAGCACTAAAAAATGGCGTCAAAAAATCAGCAAACAACAAGGCAACAAGGAATCCAAACGATAACTGCGTGAGTGTGCGAACAACGAGCTTGTGTTTTATTGGCGCATTAGCGCAAGTTCTGCTGCGGTGGCGTTAATACGTAACTACCAAAATAACTTCTATTAAGGGGAGACATCAGTGAAAGTTTTTGAAAAAAATTATTTTTATTTTATTGGCTTAAAAAACTCTTTGGACCTTCTTGAATCCATTGGTGTACTCGGTTATTTTTTCTTATCATTAGAAATAATTGTAAAAATTCAAGGGAAGACACGACTCGGATTCCCGCCTATTTACCTTAATTTTATGTTAACATTTTGCACTCGATTGTATTTTTATATTCTACTCTCAACACTATTTAAAAAAAAATTTGTAGTATGCACGTGTTGTTAAAGTACAAGTAAAAGTGTTTTTTAGGGTGTCATTCATCTGACGAAACCCTATTCGTCTCTGTCCTCATTCTGTCTGTCGCAGAGTTCGTACACAAAAACTATATAAGTCAGAGGGTCCAAATTTTGTATACTTACAGCTGAACACATCTTGTCCCACAACAAATCATGAAATTTTGAAAAGGATTATTATTTTAATTAAAATACTTTTTTTAATATCATTAGTTCGTTTTTTGGTTGTTTTTTTTTTCTAATTGTTGCACGTATGTTTAAATAGATATAAAAATTATTGTAACACAAATTCATGGATTAAATAAATCATGTGAAAAACGCTCTTATTTTTATTTCATTATAGTACATCATATTTATCATCTATTTTGACATGCGAATTGAAGTATTTTTCTTATTTATTAAATTTCTATTTATTTCTATTTTCTATTGACAATTTTCGTTTGTTAATTTAATCATAAAGTGTTTTGAAGTAGATATTAAATGAAACCCTTTGTGCGGTCTGCGATCACACTTGTTTATAAAAACATGTGGTGCTAACGGAATAAAACTCCTGTAAGAGATGCTAGTCCGGAATCCAGCGGGAAGTGACATCGTTCCAAGCATGCAAGCGCTGCACCAAATATGGCTGATTTTCATCACTAAATTTTACTAAATTTTTTCACCTTATCAAATCTAAAAAATTCTGTTTTTTAAAGAAGATGAGGTACACTATTAAAACTTAGTGGTAAAAATCGGCTGTTTGTTGTGCATCGTTTGTATCCCTGCATAGAGCCGATAAGGGTTAAAACATTACCTCATTTATTATTTGAAACTAAATTTTATCTAAGTGTTTACATATACTTTAATTCATGCGTTTGATAAAATTGAGCAAGAACTTCATGCAAGTTGGAAGTATCTAAGTTGTATATGCTCTTAAAAAAAATCGTACTTTTCAAATAAAAATTCCATTATCTTTTAAAGTACTTGAGCGATTTAGATTAAAAAAATGTTGGTGGCAGATTACTAATATAAGATCATATGTGGCAGACAATTTTAAAAATATTTGATTAGTTTTAGAAAAAAATTTCGGAAAAATGGAAAATTTCTGAAAATTTCCCATTACTCTAAAATAAAAAGGTTTAGTTGCAAAAAAAAAAAAAAAAAAAAAAAAAAAAAAATTGTCTGATATAAATCTTGAGTATAATCCAGTTAATATAGATTCCAAATTTGATAAAAATTGACTTGATTGTTTCTGGAGGAACCGGGTCAAGTTCGCATGTTTTCCATAATATTGCACTCATTCTTGTCTTTCCTTAAAAACACGGCTGGTTCATTTCAATTTTCCAATTGTTTTCACAACTCATATTTTTCTCGAAAGTTAATTTCGAATCTATGTACATTATGATTTTTTTTTTAAATACATAAATTGAAATTGACGACTTTTTACTTACCCGTCATACGTAGTAAAGGGTAAGTCTTGTAATCGTTTTGAAAATCGAAAAATTTTTCGACATTTTTCAGGCACTGGAGATTTCAAAAAACGTATTTTTTAAAAAATCATCTTGTCAGTCTATCTGTTCGTCCGTCTGTTTGTTCATTTGTGTGTCTGTAAGCGCTCTATTTCTCGAACAAATTGAGATAAGAAATTTGGTATGTACTTAGTAGGAAATAAGTCTATTGAATATCAGCAATCTCGATTATTCGTAATTACTGTTACGAAATAAAACATGAATTTTGTAGAAAGAATCGGAAGTCAATCGGATAATTAGTTGCCAAGATACTTTTAATCCTTTTTTTCACACTCATCGATTTTTCATGACCCTATATTTCATTCAAAATCTAGTTCAGTTCAAAAATATATTTCAGTTGGAAATGAAACGCTTAATCCGACGCAGTAAACTGGTAGTTAATAGGATTATCAGTTTTAAAGTTATAAGGATCTTTCTTTTACACAATTCGTTACTACCTGATTATCCCGTTGACCAAAAGCTGTCACTAAACTGTAAGATAAGTGCCAATAATGGCTTATCGTAAATGTCGTATTCATTCGACATTAAACACGTTACACGTGTTTGTTACTCATTAAGTGTTTTTTAATTCGACGTTTTATTTGCACTCTTATTAATCTTTAACGAATTTATTTTTTCCGTTATTTAAAATAATAGTTATGCCAATTTGTTTTATTTACTTGTAGTTTGGTGATTTATTTAATTTATTGATACTGGTCGACAGGATAATCAAGAACACTGTAAAAAAAAAAAATTCAAGAGGTTACTAAAAATTCTTTAGTAAATTTGTATTCCACAGTATTTTTTAGTAACCATTACAAACTTTTTTTTTGCAAGTGAAACAAGCATTTCTTTTGTAAACTGAACAAAAGAATTTTTTGTATAACTAACTTAAAAATTTTTAGTATGAGCCACCAAGAAAATTTTAGTAATAGCTCCAAAATTGTTTTCAATAACCTTTACGTGCGCCCGAAGGACAGGAGCTGCATCCAAACTTCTGAAGCGATAGATTTTCGGCAAAACCGCAATAGATGGCAGCACCAAAAATGCTACCTGCTCTGACAGGATTTTCATAATCCCTTTATTAACGAGTACTTACACTACATACATTCGGGACGTATTTGACGGTGTCGAACCCGGGACCTCTTAGCCTGGAATCCGTTACTATAACCACTATGCTATCAAGGCCACACCAAGTGAGTTTTAGTAATAGCTTTTAAAAATGTAAAACTATTAACTCTATCCATTGCTAACTTTTTTCTAGTAATTCTTACAGATTTCCTAGTAACCGACTAAGATTACTAAAATTTTTTTAGTAATTACAAGGATCACTAAAGTTTTTTTAGTAGATCGACCCTTTTTTTTTACAGTGTAGAACCGCATTTCAATAATAGAGCATTATTATCTATTAAAAATATTTAAAGATGCGTTTTCATTTTATTTTGAGAATCCAATGCATTTAATTAATAGTTTATGCATGTTTTATTTTCATATTTTATAGTATGCATATCCATGATGGGTAAGTATTACAGCGATCCTCCAACGACTAGTTTTGATAAAAATCGATTTTTAAAAACTAAATATGTTAATCCAAAATTACCGCTTATTCCACTTAATTTTTTTGCTATGTATTAACTTAGTGTGAGAGGATCCTGTCTCGATTGTACATTAACCTCACGTATTTGAAAGTTTGAAAGCATAAACATCAATAAATATTGTTTAATGTTTTTTCATCATTCAAAATCGCGTATGAGATTAAAATTTTAACATTCTAGCGCTGGAATAAGTAATATTATTGCATTTATAGCGAAAGCATGTATTTAAAAATCCTATCCCCCCTTTTGAAAAGCCAGTTCTTCTATGAATTTGCAAGTTGCTCATCGATTATTTGTACTTATTCTTGAATCGATAATCTTTCTAAATGTTCAACTTTCTTTTGAAACAGAGAAGAACCGGGAAAAAAAAACAACTACCATTGTACAGAAATCAGAATATCGATTTATCTATCAAGAAATAAATTGAAATTCGATTTGAAGATAGCGATACAGCTGAAGATACATATCCAGCATGAACCGTTTCATTAAAAAATCAATATATCATCTATTTACTTAAAAATGTAAACGCAGAAGTTAAAAAAAAAAATGTTCTTTAAGTACAAGATGAGATAGATTCTTGAGAGATAGCGTGGTTAAATTCAAAATATTAATGGCATTTTTTCGGTTTCTTCTCGATGTCTTTATCTTTTATACAGAGATGTCAAGTGTTCCGATTTATAATCTATCAGTTTTTTATCCCCATGTTTTTTTTAAGCACGAAATTTTTTTGATTGTTAGTAAGTTATTAAGTTACTAGCTAACCCTTCCGGCGTTGCACTGTTCCGAGATAATAATATTAAAGGAACCTGAAATTTGTGATTTTATCTCTAACTCGAAATGTGTGAATTTACATTGTCTGAAATACACGGCCACTGACTGTGTGAAAAATTGGTTTAAAAAATGAACAAATAATATTTAGCGATAAAAATGTTCAAAAGGACTGCAATGGGAAACGGAAGAGGGACTACTGAAGTATAATAATTAGAATTTTGAAAATCTCAATGTCAGATACAACAGGAGAGACTTTGGGGTACTTTCAAGAAAGTTTTGAGCCTCGTAAGTGCCGTAGATTTTGCTAGCCATCGCACAAAAACATACATACACACAGACAATGCATTTAGTTATTTTATAAGTGTAGGTTACTGTGGATATTCAAAACAATTCCTTTACTGCTAATTCATTAGTTTTATGGTTTTTGCCTTTTTTACATGCAATTTAAAAATGGATAAAAAAATAGTCTCAAAATGTGAAGAAATACTAAAAATCGCAATAAAAAATTCGTTAAAAGTTCCAAAAATCGTCGCACGAATTCCGAATAAACTTTATTGAAAAGAAAAAAAAATTACTATATTGAGTGAAAAGAATGAAACCGTATTCCTTTCACTAATATGGAAAAATTGTCTCGAAACATAAAAAGAGCGTTAAAAATCGCCTAAAAAATTAAATTAAAAACTTCTAATCAAAAAATCAAAAATAGGGCTTTGAGGTGCAAAACTACACGTATAGAGGTGCCTTCCCTCCAAATTTTGTAACTCTACATGCAGCGGTCTCTTCAGAACAGCGCTGACACACACACATACTTGTCTCTCTATTATTATAGATAAATATATAATAATAATTTATTGCTCTTTTATTAAAAAAAAAAAAAAAGAAATTCTTTTTTTGCAATATAAAATTTACATTATTTTCTGATTTATAAAATTAGAATGTTTTTGTTTTCTTTAAATAATTTTTAAAACTTTGTTTTACGTTATGGAGTATTTGTTGACACGTTTTAAAATTTATAGGCACAAAAGTATAAACACGGGCTTCTATGTTTCTAGAATATTTTTAAAAATTGTTTCTTTTGATTGAAAATTAATATATTTTTTAGAATGCCAATTAACAATATCCAAAATCATTTTTATATGAAAAATAGTATTTCATAAGAAAAATTGTCATTTTTATATGAAATTAATGAAAATTCAATAATTTCCTGCAAAGTGTTTACATTTCCGTACTACTTTGTCGTAAAATTTTAATTTTAGTGTTCTATATGGCATGTATTAAAATCTATAGATCATATGGAGAACTGCACAGAGAAAAAAATAAAATTCATTACAATCTATGTACGGTAACTGCTGAAAAATATGTTTTCATATGTACTATACGTTGAAAAATGTTTAAATATTTTATCATTTGAAATAATGTAGAAAATATTTTGGTAGTATTGGAAAAATTTTTAATAATGTATATTTAATTCATAATTTTTCATTCTTGTTGTTTATTTGGAAAAAAAATAGTTGTTGTTCTCGGTAGAGAATTGGGAAATCTAAAGTATATCTGAATCTTTTTTTTTTGGTTGGATTCCGCAATTTATTTAATTTTATTCGTTTTCTGATTGGTCGAAGTTTAAAGTCCAAAAATCAAATACGTCTGTTTTTTATTTTATTCGTTTTCTGATTAGTCCAAGTTTAATGTCCAAAAACTGAATACATCTGTTGCCACTACACTGTAAAAAAAAAATTCAAGAGGTTACTAAAAATTTCTTAGTAAATTTGTATTCCACAGAATTTTTTAGTAACCATTACAAACTTTTTTTTTGCAAGTGAAACAAACATTTCTTTTGTAAACTGAACAATAGAATTTTTTGTATAACTAACTTAAAACTTTTTAGTATGAGCCACCAAGCAAATTTTAGTAATAGCCCCAAAATTATTTTTAGTAATCATTACGTTTAGTAACCATTAACCAGACGGAAGGAGCTTCCTTCGAGCTGCATCCAGTGGGTAAAAAGACAGGCTTCTGAAACGGAAGATTTTCGATAAAGCCGCAACAGATGGCAACACCAAACATAGCTACCTACTCTATTTCGACATGCTTCTAAAGGGGAGGAAAAGCTCAGAGATCATTACCCATGGTAACTGCTACGACAGGACTTTCATATTCCCTTTATTTACATTCGGTGCATATTTGACTGCGGCAGCATCGAACCCAGGTACTTTCAGCCTCGAGTTCGGTACTATGACCACTAAGCTATCATCGCCACACCAAGTGAGCTTTAGTAATAGCTATTAAAAATCGCTAAAAATAGCTAAAAAAATTTTTAACTCTATTCATTGCTAGCTTTTTTTTAGTAATTCTTACAGATTCCTTGTAACCGAATAAGATTACTAAATATTTCGTAGTAATTACAAGGATTACTAAAATTTTTTTAGTAGACCCTTTTTTTTTACAGCGTATGACAAAAAGAGATATAAAAACTTAAAAAAATAAATCATAATTTAAAAACAAATTGTGATAGAGATTTCAAACAAATTTAATTAAAAAGCGCATTTTTTTTTCTCTACGCAAAGGTGTAAAAATTTAAAATGTGCGATGTTAAGATGTTTAAAAATTTACAGTTCCGAAAATTGCAAAACTGAAATTTCATTTAAAAATTGTTTATAATGGGTCCAGGAATATTAATATTTAATCCATGTCGTAAATAATAGGAGGCGTCCAGAAGTCCGTCTGATTAACTCTATCCAATAAAAATGCACATTTTAATCAGTTAAAGTTGTCTATCTTTAATCTACTATTTTTTTTTTATCATTGGTCTAGGAATATTAATGTTTAATGCACGGCCTGCGTAATATATGACTCGTTACAATCATCCTAAAAATGATGTTTATTATGATTAATTTAAATATAGAAATTATTTATAAGATTAAAAAAATTAAAATTTGAGTCTGGAAATATTATTTTCCAAATCGGCGTTGTAATTTATTAAATTACACTTTTTTATATTAAAATGCTAATTGTTAAAAGCATATATTACATTGCTTATTTATTTTTATATAGATATTCTCAGATTTATGCTTTTTCACATGTTCAACATCCTGAGATTTGTAATCTTTAAATTGCATTAATTTGATACTTTCTATTTAATTTAATTTATTTTCTTATTCAGATAATTTTACTGAATATGGAAGGGTGCGTAATACTTTTACTATTCAAATGTATGTTATCAATCACTTCAACTGCGATCAAAAAAGATTTAAAATAAAAAATATACATTCCCATGTTAAATTTAAGTTTCAGAATGCCCATAATAAAGGAGAAGTAAACAAACATTTTTTTTGAACTGAATAAGCGTCCAAAAACTTTAATCATTAAAAACTCTTTATCCTGTATTTGGCGGATATTTTTACATTATTAAACGCAAATATTTTGAGAAAGCTAACCATGTTGAAGTTCATAGAATAAATAAGCTACAATACATAAAACAATTCTGCCTGAGGTAGAATTCGGAATTTCAAACACATTTCGTGAAGCAGCCAAATCTTAACAACGACTAGAAAATAGGCGATTGACATATGATTTCAGATTTGAAAAGTTTTGAACGAATGTCGCCTTATTTTAAAGTAGTTTGACAAAATGTATAGAGAAACATTTTTATTTGTGTAAAAACAGCTTTTATATTTCATAAGCTTTTATTTCCTTCTTAGTAGCTCCCTGATTTAAAAAAAAAAATATGTATCCTTAAATTTTTACTCTAGTAAACTCTATGCATGCAGTAGATTATTAAGTGTTTATATTGCTACTTCAAATAATTTACCAAAGATCTTAAAATTCCGCGAATTTCCAAATTGTATTTTCGTAATTCCAGAATTTTGCTAGAGGCACGAATTCTTCGAGAAGTGTAAGATATTTTACATTTTATATAACGGGCCTGAAGATTTTAAAATATACTTTTTAAGAATTTGATTTGGAGCTTTGCTTATCACAATGAATCTAATTTGAGAATATATTTGCTTTAATGTGCAAAGTATATAAATGAAGTATATAAAAATTTGAAGTATATAAAAAATAAATAAAGATTCATTGACCTGAAACTGTTTCAAAATTATTTAATAAAATTAAATATTTCTTAGGATCGTCCTCAATTATTTAATACAAGCATACGTTCAAAAAAATAAAAAATCTTTGCCACGTTTAGATATACTGCTAATAATTTCCAGCTTCAAATAGCAACTCAACAATGGCTTGATAATAAACAAGTTGGAAATTGCACGTAAAGCGTAGCAAATGAGGTGCGTTCGTTGAAACGAAGTTTTAAAATATTCAGATCTTGCTGATATAGTAGAGCGTACTTTGGATACAGTATAGTGGTCGAAATCTTTGTGTTCCTGTAAATATGCAGGGAGTAATTTTTATTATACTTCATTAACGTATATCTTATTCATAAAATGTGAAGTAGTTTAATATAATTAAAACACCCCCCAAACAATGTTTCCCCGTATAACATTATTTAGTGGAGTACATTTGTGTGGCCCTGTAATTTAATAATAAATATTCTTTGCATCACAGATTGTACAAAATGTATTTTTAGTACATATTTCATAGATTCATGTCAATTCTGTTATATTCAAATAGTGTAACACCATTAAAATGCATTTGAAACTTTTTTCCCCATTGACCGTAATATAACGGAATACTTTTGATTGTCCCTCTAATTGATCAATGCATCCGATTTTCATAACATTTGAAATGACTCGACAAAATTATGTAATAAATATACGTTTTAAATTTCAAACGATTAAAATGCATTTGAAACTTTTTTCCTCATTGACCGTAATATAACGGAATCCTTTTGATTGTCCCTGTAATTGATCAATGCATGCGATTTTCATAAAATTTGAAATGACTCGACAAAATTATGTAATAAATATACGTTTTAAATTTCAAACGATTAAAATGCATTTTAAACTTTTCCCCCCCATTGATCGGAATCCTTTTGATTGTCCCTGTAATTGATCTATCCATCCGATTTTCATAAAGTTTTAAATGACTCGACAAAATTATGTAATAATTATGTATTTTAAATTTCAAACGATTCGGTTGGGTAGGTTTTGCGTTGTTATATGCGGACGGACAGACGGACAGACAGACAGACAGACAGACAGACGGACGGACTGAGCGACAACAATAGGTGCTACGTATTTACATAATTACGAACGCACCTAAAAACGGAGTGTCTAATAAAGATAGCAAATTTACTGTGGCTTCCACGGTGTATATCATCACCTTCTTACTGTTTTTTAATTCGTCCTTCCAATATAACTCTTCAAAAACAATTTATTCAACCTCTGACAGTAAAGTTCGGTGTAACTGCAATGTAGATGAAATATTAACGAAAGTTGCCATACCTTCCTTCGAATTAGTCACCTCCCATAACTATGCACCACTGGCATCTGCTATACATGTCCTGGGAAATTCGTAAGAAGTCTTCTTTTGGGATGCAGTTCAAAAGATTCGTCATATTTCATGGGATGTCAGCTGTATGGCTAAATCTCTTTGAGAGTTTGAGTCGTAGAAATCGGAAGAAGTCTGGAGAATTGAGATCTGGAGAGTTTGGTGGATATTCAATTTGCACCACCCCTCATGAATTTCTATCAGTGTCTTGCAAATCTTAAAACCAAACTTTAAACTGATCTTTTGTTCGTTCATTTTCCTGTTCTCAGTTGAGAAACCAACCACTGACCAAGCACTTTGTAAAGCACGTCTTACACAGAACATAAACGATGCTCAAATGAACAACGGTGGGGGAAGATGGTCAACACTTGCCTCTATGCAGGTGGAACGTTTTGTTTCCCCACTGTTGCCAGATCGGCTGTTCTGAATTCATTCACCGAACTTTTTTGTCAGAGGTAGTTCTACTTTTTTGTAGAGGTATACACCAATCCGAATTCTACAATATAGGTCAGAATGTCTATCTGGATTTTATTTGGAATGCATTTGAATACGCAGCAATAATTAACCCTTTAAAAACTGACTTACACAATTGTGTGGCTGATTTTAAGGAAATAGAGAAATCACTTTCGTCTTTTTCTGCAATTTAAAGCCGACCCTGCACCTAACAATTGTGTGGATACTTCCTTGACATAACCTGACATCGGATTTTTTTAAAATATTTATTTCCAATCAAATATTATCCTATTAATTACGGTTAAAATTAAGACTTTTAATTTCTACGAAATTTCTCTAAGTCTTAAAGGGTTATGAGTATTTGATTCTCGCTTAAAGTTTATCGCAAGCACCATTGTCTGTCTGTTTCATCTTGCTTTTACTTTCTTGTCTCAAATTATACACGACTTTCGATAATGTGTGAAACATTTTATAGATTATCTCTAATAATAAAATTAAAATCCACCTTTATTGAATGCTGCCTTAAATAAAATAAAACAATTTAATAGCACTTGCAAAAAGAGTACATAGGATTATAAAGGTTTTGAAACAAAATCTTAATGTTGGGATATAAACCAAATCCCTAGCATTGAAAGAAAAGGAACAAAGAACTATGGAAATTCGTAGGGAGAAATTTCCCAGCTAATTCCAGGGATTTTCTGTGTGAATGGATATCTGGAATGGGACCCGAAACAAGCTCTTTCCATAGTTATTAGAAGGTTAAAATTAGTGACAGTTAACGTTATGAATTAAGTGACATTATCAATATTCCACACATTTCTAAAATTTCTGTAAAGTGTCATTACTCCATACAGTTGCGTTTTTTTTTCAATAGACACGAAGAGCACATACATGAGTAATGATTAAGGAAACTAAGCGGAAGTTATGCAATAGGGTTCACCAGAGTATTTCGTACTAGTATTAAAAAATGCTCTGATGAGCACCAAAAATGGTTAATATGTTTTTAAGTATGAAAAAGGATTTGACAAGTGCTTCTGTTAATTATTGAGCATGAGGAAGGACAAGGGATCCCTTCTTGGCTACAGCTCACTTCAATGCCAACTTTGAAAAAATCATATTTGCGCTTTTTCCGTGAAAACAAATCAGTCGCAGTTACTACAAAAATGTGTAGTGTAAAGACGTAACCAATAAAGATGCAGATTAATTAGACATAAATGTAAGCGAAGGTGACATACCACCAAAAACCTAGTTCCTGCAGGTATCACATTCATACACTGCCACCAAGCATGCCCGCAGAGTGTAATTGCACAGAAAATTGATTTGTAGTATAGTGCAAAGTGAACAGTGCTGTTAACATCTGGAATGTAGTGGAGGCTATACGCCGTATATCTTCTGAACATTTTAATAGAACACCATATACCCCCTGTTTCTCAAGAAAGCTATAGTATACATATTCTAGGGTATCCCTTTGCTTAGACCATATATCCTCAGTTATTTTTACGACTACACCCCTGGTTAACATCTAAAGCACGGTGGGAAGTTCTACTGAAGTACCGCAAATTTCTTTTATTTGGAAAAAGCGCAAATATGATTTTTTCAAAGTTGGCATTGAAGTGAGCTGTAGCCAAGAAGGGATCCCTTATCCTTCTTCATGCTCAATAATTAACAGAAGCACTTGTCAAATCCTTTTTCATACTTAAAAACATATTAACCATTTTTGGTGCTCATCAGAGCATTTTTTAATACTAGTCATTTAAATTTTTTAATAAAAACTGAAGATTTTCTAATATCTCAAACAGAAAAATAATTGCTGCAGTCAAAATTCATAAAATGATAACATCAGTATAAATATCAGCATTAGAATAATTAAAAAAAGTCATTGCATTGCCATATAAAATGCATGATATGAAAAATAAATCATAGAGTCGAACGAAAAAAGTACAGTGTGTTCACAACTTTATTAAAAGAATTGAAAGCCATACCAATTAAATACATTCAAGGTACTTTCTCGAATGAAACATTCACAACAAGAAAAATTCTAGAAATTGAATAACAATTAACATAAGAATATTCCAATAATAATTAAACACAAAAGCATTTCTAAACAAAATGAACTTACAACCAACGGGATTTGAACTTTCTACCCGCTGCTGAAGAGCCAAATGCCTTACCTCGTGAGTCCTAGTTTAACACCAGAGATGCTGCAAATTTTGCTATAGTACCTATATAAATACCAGTATAAGTCTTGTGACTGTCATCAACAGCTCCGGTCTGATTGTTTTATTTTTATATGCCCCGGCGGCTATTTTGCTACTTTTATTTTAGCTACGCGTAACAATCGCCAAATAGGTTTCCTTCGCCATAATTTCATTTTAAATATAAAGCTGTCACTAGCTTTATTTAAAATACATGACTTTAATTAAAAAACACACAAGTTAAAAATACATGTATCATATACATTTAACTTGCACGTTTTTCTTTCATTTTATTAAAAGTACTATAAGGAAATAAATAAAGGTACTTTTTCAATAGTTGTACATAACGAAAAGTTCTTGGCGGGAAAAGAAGTTTGGCAACGTATATTTTGGCAACCTATTTACTATTTCATATACACAAGCATTTTTTTCTCGTGCGATAACAATGTATTTAAGATACTACTTAATTATTCCGTCGATCAAAGAACGATAGACAAACTGTAAGATTATATGCCAATAATGGATGAACATAAATGTTACACTTACTTGACATTAAACCCGCTACACTTGTTTATTAAGTGATCAAATGATTTTAAATTCGATGATTTATTTATATTTTTATTAATGTTTTACTAATTTATTTGTTCTTTTGTTATTTAAAATAAATTTTATGCCAATAAACGAATAGCTCTTGATATTAAGTGAGAAAAATATAATATATTTTATTAATGTTATTGTATGGTTATATCCGCCGACATTTTTTGACTAAATAAAAAGCATTTAACCCCTTGAGCTCTGCTGGTAGAATTTTCTACCACATATTTTAATTCCGAAATGCCACAATGGCACCAGAAAATTTACCAAAGTTACTTCAAATAGGTTTATTGCATTTTTTCGTGTTTATCGTTAACCGGTTTTTTTCTTTGCAAAATATCGGTGCCAGTGTGACATTTGGAATTTTGAAGAAATTTACACCCCAGAGCTCAAAGGGTTAACTCCTTACAAACTTCCGCTAACATTGATGTGTTTTATGTCCCTTAATAAATTCTATTAATGCATTTAAAATACTTTAATGTTATTCACGATATAGTAATGCGATATCTCAAAAATATCTCTTTATGGATTGATTTAATAAATTCTGGATTAAATTATGAAAACTTTTATTAGTATTATTTTATTCGAAATCATCTAAATAAATCAAATTTTATATTTGGTACATCTGTATGTCATAAGAAAACGTCATCATTAAAATAACCCCTTTCGTTAGTGATTTTTTTTTAAGCTAAATTCATTAATTTTCTAAACTTAAAATTTTAGAATGGCAACATTTTTCCTTTTGAGTAAATTGGCGAATAGTTTGGCGATTTCTATAAATTGATGAAATTGGTCAACCTGATAATCAAGTAGCATCGTATGTAATGTAAATAAACCAAGTACGCATTTTTGGCACACATATCATATACGCACCACGTTGGCGCGATTTCTGCTAATGTCATATACGTATCATCGAGGTATTTAACAGGTGCCAGAGTGTCGTTATTTTGATTGATATGGTAACGCGGATGTTGTTGTTTATTTATTAATAAATTGGGTACTACTTAGTATCCCATCGACCAATTTCGCCAAATTATACAAATCGCTAAACTAATAGCCAAATTTTGCTTATTTGCATAATTTTTAACTTAAATAACGAAAGAACAAATACATTAGTAAAACATTGATAAAAATACAAATAAAAAGTCGAAATAAAAATCACTTGATGACGTTTTAAACATGCATTTCGTGACAAATATTATTCAATGTGACATTCACGCTCAACCATTATTAGCATTTAATATTGTCATTTGGCGATAGTTTTTTGGTCGACGGGGTAACCAAGTAGGACCATAAATTGTTTATTTACTTTTATTTCTTTTTTAAATTATATAAATTGTTTTGTTCAATAGTTATTAAATAAACTTTTTTTATTTATTGTTATTCCCTCTTTAAAAATATACATGTAACTGACATTCTAAAACGATATTTTCGTCAAACTCGCGACAGAAAAAAAAACGCGCCAATGCGGTTCCTTTATGACATTTGTGCCGCACTTTTTTTTTCCTTATAGAAATAGAAGTAATTTATACGAAACAAAATAAAAAGTTTATCAGGTTTTTTTCAGAACTATTTATATATTTTAGCCTTTTATCCTCCCTTTTTGAAGTTAGAATAGTACCAAGCTTTGGCAAATGGATGAGTATTAATCTGATCCTCATAACATTAGTAATAATTGATCTAGAATCATCTAACGTACCTTCAAAAAAAGCTGACACATTCTCACGTCCAAATCATCTGGGAGTGCACCGCTCTTGTGTCGCGCCAAACCGGATATATTACCGGTACGTCCTTCCCTTATGTCACAAAGGCTCAAATATACGTTTATAAAAATTTACAACCATACTTTTACGCTTCTTAAAAAAATCTGCTAAATGGTCTTTCGGCGCCAATTTGTATTTAATCGCCTAACGCACCAACAGAAAAGAAATAATGAACACTTTCTTCCCTTAAATGTTGCCCTGATCGCTTAAATTTATTGATTTCGTTATGTGAACCTTCAGATTTAGTAAGATGCGCAAGTAAATAAAATTATGAATAAAGAATCATATTGCAATGCTGAGCATAAATTTAAGGGAGATAGGGAATACGATACATGAAAATAACAAAAAATTAGTATTTTTTCACGTGATTCATCTAATCTATTTATTTATGTTACATACATAGCAATTTTTATGTTCATTTAAACTTACGTGCAACAATTACAAGAAGAAACAAATATAAGAAAAAGACTATGTTCAGCCGGAAATTTCAGACAAAAATTCAATTTTCTCAGCAACCGTCAAAAATACAAAGATGAAAAAAAAAACTGTTCTAAGTTTTATCAAGACGATAAAAATAAGCCAAAAACGAAGTTAATCCATCCATAAGATCGCTAGCTATCGCTTGTTGAACTTTTCGTCTTAATTTTTTCGTTAAAAGTTAAATAAAAAACTATTGTAAGTTGCAGTAATTTTTTGAATGCTATCATTTTATTCGTCTCGTCGAGTTCTATCTTTTAAAAAAAATTTCACTGCCGTACCTCATCTGGTTCGCTCGAAATTTTAGAAAGTTGTTTGCACTTTCTATTTCTTAAACATATTATACCAAACGCTACCGCGTTTGCTATGATAAGCTACAGCTGTCTAGATACAGCGGTTTATTGTTGCTTCGTGTTTCTCTAGGAAACTCGTGGTAGTGCAAGAGATGCCATCTGGGTGCTTCTGATATGACAATTTGCTTTCTTGGTATTTTGATCAAAAAATATTTATATTGAAAACAAGAACTTGTATTTAAACTAAATACAGTAGTATTGTACTATACGGTGTTTGTGATATGACATCAAGGTATTTAAGGAGTACCAACGCAGCGTGAAAAGACGCCACGCTTAACCTCCATCTAAAATGAAAATGGAAAATAAACATGAATTTCGAAACAACGGTCGAAAAGGAATAATTTGGAAGCTCTGGTGGAAACTCCAGGGTCATTCCAAAGTTGGAAGCACGAGGTTAAATGTAACCTCCAAAAATAGGATGCATTGGGCTTCTAAATGAATTTCGTTGCCCTTCACTTCGTTATCATTTCAACGACTGGCGTAGGTAAATAACGAAGAATGTAAAGGTAGATGGGTACTAACGGGAACAGAAAAGGCATAGCATAAGGAAGCCAAGCCCGACCAGCTATTCTCTGAAAACATAAAAAAAGGGTTCCACATAACTCACTAATTTTTAGTGTCTGTCACCTGGTACTTGTCCATCGTCGAAGTTTTTCTTGATGCCCGTGGACGGTTCAGACTTTAAAAATACTCTTTAGAACAGCATAACTGGTCCACAACAACAGCAAATCAAGTATCTCGGTTTCTACTTGGATCTAATTAAGAGGATAATTTAAATTTAAAGCTAGACAAAAACTTGTGCTCTTTAATCGTGTATTTTGCTTTTCAATAGTGAATAATATTGGTTATTTTAACATTGATAAGTATGGCATGATTTAAGGGTAGTAGGAGTCAGATTCGATCTGGTGTAGAAAACATAGAAATCGAGTAAAATATATAAAACAACATGCAAAATTCACATAAAACTGTAAACCTATACTATGCGTGCAACATTTATTAATCATTAAATCATTAAAGTCAAATTCTTCAAAGATAACGTAGTTTAAGTATTAAATCTTATTTATGTATGTATCTTTTCAGTGTAATAACTTTCTTCAAAAGTTATTGAAAAACATAAGATCTGTTATTTTAGTAATTTTATATAGATTTCAATTTTTTTTTAACTAAGCTTACATACTGACAGTAATAAACTTAATATAAAGATAAGGGCAGTCAAGAGTTCAATTCTGTAAAACAGCATATTAGTAATAACACAAAAAATATATACATTTTAACATTATTACTATAAGGTGTATCAAATTATGAATGACTTTCATAATGAGTTTCATGAAGAAAATTTCTTTTAATTTAAATTTGTACACTTAACGTTTTCTTAGATGAGCATAATTTCTCCATTCTTCCCTATCACGGCATAATGGAATTTGATGATTTATTGATTGACCAATATTGCGAGATTGCTGTATCCGTTTGTACCTATTTTGGTTTCATTGCTTAAAATAACTCATTACATGCTTTATTACATTTGCACCTATTTTTTGCATACAATAATTTCAAATATTTTTGAGACAGCTCCGCTATATATTCCATCGAATGATTTATTATTTTGTTTGTATGTCTTGGACAGTTTCTCAACACATTACTGCTGTTTCAACAATACTTTTATATCTTTAAATTAAAACAACTACTGTAAGCTAATATGAAAATCCAAGGTTTTCTATTTTAAATTTATAAACTTTAACAACTTATCATTTAATACACCAGTTCCCAACTTGTGGGTCACGATAAATGTGTTGGTGGGTTCTGGAACTATTTAGATTTTTCACAAAAATATATGTTTTGTTTTATATTTTTAAAAAATATAACAACTTCATCACCAAATAATATTTCTTGAAAAAATCCTCAATTTCCTCCCGGATGGATACACGAAATAAATACCCAGCAATATCTAAATCATCTGTGAGGTCTTTGATGGGGTTCAAGATGATATAATTGTGTGAAGATCCTTTTTCTAATTTGCTGTTTTAAATAACAGTACAGAAACAAATTGCGTGTGGAAAGTGATTTAAGATTAAAATTAGCCACTTTTATTCCTGATATAGGTGCCCGCATCGGTAAACACAACTGCCAGAAATCTCACTAATAATAAAGTTATGTTTTAATTATAATTATACGTATAGTTAATTATTTTTGTAGTTGGTGGGTTGTTATAAATATTGTTTTAATTATTATTCTACTTGCAAACTTTTTAATTATCAATTTTTGTTTTTGTTGATAGTGTATCTTTCATACGAAAATTTGCCATTTTTCGTAGGATAGATTTATTGGTTATTTGAATAACCGATAGCTTGTAGAGGTCATACAACGATTTATTTATTTTTACACACTCTTATATTAGGGAGTCACAATAAAAGTTTTTACTCAAAGGTGGCTCGCGTGCCAATAACGGTTGAGAATCGCTGATTTAGGTATATGTATTCATGTAAATGTCAAGTAAAGGACATTTTGTCAGCTTTTTATGGAATGTCTCTGAAACGGGCAAAATACTTAAGTCTAAAATTTAAAATGTAGAGAATTTTAAAGTTATTAAAAAAGAAGAGCTTATTTGTGTCTAAGATTTAAAATGGGGATAGTTTAAAAGCTACTTATAAATACCAAGTGCGGGGCATTTTGACCGTTTTTCATGTAATCACTCTATTATAGATATGATTTCCTTCTGATTTACTCGTTTAGTTTTTTGAAACACAATGTATTTAAATGTCGTTAAGAAGTAACATTCGGCTATTGCAATATCCCGTTTATTAAAATAAATTATCTTGTGAAAATTATACATTTATTTTCATGTACTGAAAGTTGCTTCATAATTAAAAATTCTATTATAACATTATGCAGAAAAAACCTCTACCTATCGATATCACATTCGGTTATTGCAACATCCTGTTCACAAAATAAATTTTATCTTTTAAAAACTATTTATTAACTATTTTCATGTACTGAAAGTTGCTTCATAAGTAAAATTTCTATTATAATATTCCATATAAACAAATCCTTCTACGCAATATATGCTTTAACTTCAAAATAAACGAATATTCATGTACATGCCACATGCATTTGAGTTGAATGAGGAAATGGTTACAGTCTAGCGCAAAAAATAGCTGAAGTGTGAAAGTTATTGAAAATACTGTCAAAAACAAAGGATTTTTTTTTTTTTTTTTTTTTTTTTTTTTTTTTTTTTTTTTTACCTACTGTATAAACAATTTCTTAACAGAAAAATTTTAAAATAACTTGTCTTCATAGTTTATATATCATTCCAGGATGTCTGTTTCCGTTTCAAAAGTGGATTTAAATTTTCCAGATGATTAAATTATTTTTCAGCCGCATAAATTCTATTCTCCTGAATCTGAATCGATGCTTCAAAAATTGAGGATTTTGGATTCAGCGGATAGATGGATATTAACAGGGTAATTTCAGGTAAGATGCCATGTTGTACAAGATGCTTGGTCACGTGGTTTTCATATACACAGGCGCTGTTGAGAAACGCTGCTCACTCGTAAGGAAGAGTGTTTCCTACTAATACTTTAATTTCAATTTACTTTTTTTTTTTTTTTTTTTTTTTTTTTAACTTTTTCACTGTGTCAACTGGATATATCCGTTTACTAGGCTGTAGGTTTCCTTGCAGTTGAAGCTTTATTTAAAATAATACAATTCTACAAATACAATCCAGTTTTAAGAAATCATGCTATGATTGATACTTTCAAGGTTTATAAGCATATACGTAACAAAAAAATTACACCATGATAGAAAGTCCTTCTTTTATTAAGATTTAAAATAAATTGCCGAGAAAAAAAAATTACAATTATGCCCTTTTGCTTGGCGGTTAGAATGTTAAGTAGTACTTTTTTATTGCTTTTTCGTCCTAACACTTCTGGTAAGTGTCCAAAATCTTTTACGTGACTTTTTTATTTGTCTTTATTGTAGTTTAACCACTTAACTGGCCAATATTTAACAAACAAATTTTCAAAAAATGCCTATTTTTTCATATTTTCTACAGAATTTTTATTCTTTTATCACCGGTTTTTCAAAATAGAAATTTTTGCTTGATTGAATCAAAGAAATGCTCGAATTAAATAACGCAAACTTTACAATAAAAATTTACTGGTGAAAATAACAAATCATGATTCGGAAAAACACGTTACCCGTACGACGTACGGGAAAATCAGGGAAGCGGTTCAACATCAGAGAAATAAATCTAGTGTTTTTAAAGACTACTTGCTTGTACCTAGTTTTTCTGCAAAGCACAAATGGTTGCCGGTTCTGGCTTCTTCACGTCATTAGGGGTACCGGCGCGGCGTTTCGTCCAATAATTTGGGGTCAGTAGACGAAAACTTTTGGGGTTATTTTCGTTTTGGGTAAGATGCCGACTATTTTTGTTGTGGCAAGAAGCCGTGTATTTTCCGTTGCGATAAGATGTGTCTTATTTTACGTTGGGATAAGATGCCGGTTATTTTACGTTGTGGTCAAATGCCTGGTTTTTCTTCATCGTGTTAAATTACTTTTTCTTATAAATAATGCTATCAAATATTTCCATCAGGTTATTAAAATCTGAGATTCAATCATGATTTTAATCAACTGATTTAAAAAAAAAAAAAAAAATTAAGAAAAATCACGCGTTAAGCATAGATTATGAAGCACTTTCCAACACTTCATGAAATTTTTAACAAAATTTCGTTATTTAGGGAAATAAGGCTATATAGCCAAATATAGCCAAATATGTATTCCAATACTTTTGAACAGCCCTGTATTTGATCTGTCAGTTGATATACATACTATATAAAGGGAAAATTTAGTTTAGCAAGAAAATACCTAGTAGCTTGAAATTTCTTTTTCAGCAATTTATAATAATAGATTGAAACATACTTGAATACATTTGTTCAGCTCTGTAGTAAGCCCTTGTATAAGCTAAAATAAGCTAAATAAGCTAAAATTTATTTTAAACTTAAAAAAAGCAACTTAAACTTAACAAAAGTTTTTTTAAAGCAACTGAAATCACATTCTAATAAATTATCATTCATAAGTGTCTACCCAGTTCTAAGCATGGCTCTGTATATCATTTTAACTATATTCTGCAAACATTTCTTAGCAAACTGAATGCAGTTTAGCGAAAAATGCGTAACTTATAGAAGAACCGCCTTTAATTAATTTACGCTCATACTCAGTAACGTTGGCTAGCTCTTTTGAGTAGCCCTGTATATTAAGTATACCATTTATACACACCATATAATATGCATAGATTTAGTGAAACTTAAAAGCGAATATCATTATTAAAATGCATTTCATCCATCTATCAAACATCATCGGATACATATACAGTATTTCGGGAAGAATATACTACTTGAAAACTTTTGTGTGTCTCTGTAAATGCTATGTACTTCATATTATGCAAGACAGTATCGCATAATTTATATTAAGCCTCAGTGACTTATATAAATTTTATTATACATGAAAAAGTCTAAAATGTGTTTCATACAATTCACCCCGTTACCATTATCTAATGGAATTCTTTTGTGTGGCCGTGTAAATGAATAAAAGCTATATTTTCATCACATATTTTATAGAATGCATATTTTAATGCACCTCTTAAATGCATATAAATTTTAGTATGTTTGACAGGGTGTAACATCTTTAAAATTCCTTTGAAACGATTTTTTCCCATAGGCCGTAATGTTATAGAAAACTTTTGACTCTCCCTGTAAATAATCAAATCAAGGTAGAAACTTCATTTTCAATAAGGTTTGTGCTAGGGTAAACGTCAATAGCGCTCAAAAATTTCAGGACATTCCGAGTGTATTTACAGGAGTTAGAGTGCGGACAGGTGGACAGACGGACAGACAAACCGAATGCATAAGCACTTTTCAACTTTGTTGAAAAATACTAAAAAATGGGAATTGAGGAAAGTGAGGAATTTATTAAAGTGAATGAGAATGAGTGTTCAGATTTTCCAATAGAGATAGCAATAAATCCTTGGAAATATATGAATTGATTGAATCAAGTGCATTCAGTGAAATTGTTGGCCACCTCAAAGTTTTTAAATAAATATGCAGTTTGCAGAGGATCTGAGATACTGATGAAAAGATCTAAGGGACATACGAAAAACATTAACAAAAATTCTGGACTCTAAAGTACTTTATCATTTTGGCTTTACCGTATTTGAACATGTTTTAATATTTTAAAAACAGGCATACTTAATAGCAGTAATTCTTTTAAGCATTAAGCAGTACATGTCTTTTTATTTTAAATATAAGTTTATTAAATACCCAACGTTTTCAATCACCAACGTCGTAAGTAAGTTAACAACTTTACTATGTCTAAAGTTGTCTAAAGTATAGATTTTAGAATTATCTGTCTAGGCAGTAATATGACGTATTAATGGAAACTTTTTCACATACATGTTGAAAGGGTTTATAAAATTTGTAAATACATTACTAAAATATTATAAATAATACAATAATCGCACCATGAAAAAGTATCCTTTTGGAAAAGTATAATTTTCAATTTGACGAATTTAAGATTGTTGTAGTGAAAGTAAAATTTTGTGAAATTTTATTTTGTGTAAAAAAAAAATGTAACTAATTCTGTTTACAGAGATGTATGATTTTCTGTATAATTAATTGTTGAGCAGTCATGAGGCGCCAAGCTGGGGAGCCCATACAATGGGGCTGACAGTATACGTCGGCTATAGTTTATAGCCAGTCACAAAAATATTTATGACAGTCCGCAGGACTGCGCCCCTGTTCTCACCCCCTTGAAGGGGCCACTTCTGGGAAAATGTTAGAGGCAAGGGACGTCGGGGCAAGGGTCAGCTCAGCCGGACCAGGGGAGGAGCATGTAGGACCCTTGTGCAAATAGTTTTGTTCATGATACTAATCAGATGTGGGGCTAATCACAGATTGGCTAAGGGGCTTTCCGAAGGCCAGAATGATGCCCCCAAAAAATCTGAATATGATAATTAGAAGTCCGCCTCCAGTTTTTTTCCCCAGAGAAGTTAGTCAGTTCTCTTGTTGGAAGAAGAATGAGAGTGTTGGTGAGTTCTACGCGTAAAAAAAATGGTCAGTGTTAAAAAAAAGTTAGTGTATGTTCCAGCTTGGCTGATGTAAAAAAAAAAGAGAACAGGTAATGCTTAATATATATTGTTGTTCCCATATTTATATTACATGTTTTGTGATTAGGGATTTTTGTACCCAGATGAGAAAATGGGAAAGTGAATAATGTATGATTTTAATAAATGTAGCATCTGTTCCTAGATTAGTAAATGATGCTTAAAATAAATTATGTAACATTTAAAGGTATTGTAAATTGTATGTAATTAATAGAATTGCAAATAAATTAATTAATTTAAAATTCCCTTTTATCATTCTTCCTAGTAAAATGAGTGTAGTTATTCTTTATATTTTGATGATTGAACCCTAATGATTTTAAGGGAATCCTATAAGCTAGAATGTCTACTAAAAATTCACAACGCTTTGGCGATGTTTAAGTAAAATATCGCTCCTTAAAGTCCAGCATAGGACCTATCATTCTAGCTAGGGATTATATATACGATCACGTAAAGTTACTCAGCTAAGAAAAATATATATATTTAGAGTTAGAATATGAGTGGTTTGTGGAAAAGCAACTGCTGGTCTATTTCACTCCAACATCTTATATAATAATTAATGTGGTGCCAAGTTCCCTCACGGATATTTCCTTGGGTTAATTAAAATATATTATAACTATGTTTAGAGTATTTATGAAATTTCTCTTCTTTCATATGTATAATCCGTTAACTTCATATCATTTTTCTCTTTTTACCCTCTTTTCGGATTCTAAATTGTAATGGATATTTGCTATGGTATATAATAAATTAACTATTCACAACTCGTGGTGACTTTTAATATAAAATCATCTTACATAATTTAATATCTAATCATAATAACAACTATTCCCACCTCACTGGGTACACAAAGTAAACCTCTGGCAAAATTAATTTTTGAGAATGGCATTTTCAAGTTTGATATGTATATCTATATATAGGTGTTTTCAGATATTAACTAGGGTTGTATATTTATAGCTATATAGTAAAGATAGCACATACTATGATATTTTATGCATTTGTAATTTGTTTTGATATTAATATTATAAAAATATTCTGGTAATCATGCTGTTAATTTTAAACTGTTATTCTTAGAAATGGTGTATGTTATCTATTTTGAATTGGTTTCTATATGTATAAAATTAAATTAAATTAAAAAAAAAAAAATACATAACAATAGCAAAATGCAAATTATAAAAAATAATAATAATAAATGAATAAAGAAACGAATAAAATAAAATAAAAATAATGATAATAAGTGTAATTAAAGAAATATAATAATTTTAAAATTATCACACTATGTGGTAAAGCAAAGAAAATTTAAATAATGGTATTATGTATTGTATAAAAATATTCATACATACATATTTCTTTTCTTGTTATTGTGATAATTGTACATTTATGTGTATTGATTGGTGTGTAGCATATGTCGCGTGGGAGAAAACGAAAATCCGTTAATAGAGATAACTCAGGGGTACAAACAAGGAAGCAATTGCAGGAAGCATCAAACAAATTAACTGATAACATTATGGCAGAAGCTAAACCAGATCTAGCGAATATTTTGACATTAATACTACCCTTTGATGGAAAAAAAGTAAAAAATGTCGTATTTTATTTGAAAGAGTTTGATACTCTAACAGACCAAGTAAAAGTCTCAGAAGACTTCAAATTGCAAATTTTAAAAGCAAAATTTATAGGGGACGCTCGCGATAAACTTGCTTCAGATGATAGTCTAAATAATGAAACTGATTACAAACAATTTAAAACAAAAATGACCAAAATTTTTCAAAAAAAGGATTCATTTGCAGATTCGCAAACAAAATTTAATTCTATTAAACAGAAACCAAATCAGTCTATTACTGATTTTATAAGTGAATTTGAAAGAGCAGCATCGGACTATCTGAATGCTTCTGGGCATGCAACAGAGGATGGAGCTAAAAAACTTTTTGATTTAATTAAAATTAATAAGTTTCTGGAAGCAATTTCCCCAAATATTTCTTTAGAATTGCGAAAATCGGAAAATAAAGATTTTTCGCGTCTATGCGAAAAGGCTAAAACTATTGAAAATGCTTTCAATTCAACAACATTAGAACAAATAAATGCAGTTTCAGCTATAGCGAGTACAGAAAAAAATGAATTTTACGAAAATTTATTAAAAATAAATGCGGATCAATCGACTGCCATATCGGAGCTTAAAATGGAAATAAATAATTTGAGATTGACTAATAAAGAAAACACAACTGAAGGAAATAAATCACAGAAATTTTGTCAAATTTGCAATGATGGTAGGCATGACATTAGCTATTGTTGGTACAATTTAAAGAGTAATAGAGGTTTTAGACAGGATTTTTTTAACACAGGTATGCAGCAAAATTACACTCAAAATGAAAATGGTTTGACCCAAAATTATGGTCATGGAAACACGAGATTTCCAGGTTCCTACTCGACGCAAAATTACACTCCGTTCAATAATCATGGTTATAACAATTATCATGGGTATCCGAGGGATAATTTTAGCAGCCAAAACGCTCCTAATCAAAATTTTATATTCCCTAATAATGAGTATTATGCCGAACACAATAATACAAATCGGCAACAACCTTTTCGGAGAGGTAATACGAGAGGGTGGCGTGGTCAAAACAACTATAACAGACGAAACACCATGCAAGACAATAGAAGTAAAGGAAATAATTCGAAAACAGATAATAATAGAAATAATCGATCGGAAAACAAATAAGGGGGTCTACAATTCAAAATAAAGAAAGGAGGTACCCGGGTAGATCCCTTAGGAAGGGGTACAATTTACAAGAGAAAAAACAACCGAAATGGGATGAACAAAGGAATAAAACAGCTCTGATTTCAAGTGTAAATTCTACTAAGGAAGATAGTTTACCTATCATACAATTAGATATTTATGGGATTTCAGTGAAAATACTCTTCGATTCAGGGGCAGCTGTCAGCCTCTTATCACCGGACATTTTTGAATCTCTAAAAGAAACTGAAGCAAAAATAAAATATTTAGGTAATCGTATAACTATACAATCTTTTGATAACTCCAAAATATCCTTCAGACACTGCATAAAATTAACGTTTAAAATAAATAACATTTTCACAACCGGTACATTTTATGTAACATCAAAAAATTTTCAGGGCGATTATGATATGTTATTAGGATATGATTATCTGAAAATAAATAGAATGATTTTAGACTTTAATGAAAAAGCATTGCGGTTTAAAAATACTAGGTTGTCTTTGGAACCACAGAAGGACAAGGACTACAACAGTCAAATTAATGTACTGCATAAAAATAATGATAATACGGTAGTCACAAATAAATCAAATAAAGGAAACACGAAGAAAGTTAAACGAGTTAATACGGAAATTTTCGCAACAAGTGTGAAAGATATTCACATTCAGCCAGGGGAAGTAAAAATTATGCCATTGAACTGTCCATGTTCCATTCAACCAAATCAATTGATTTTACTTGAACCTTTGGAAGATTTTAGGGATGTGATTTCTGAACAGTCAGTTCATGAGGTTAAGAGTACAAACAGAATTAATATTATTATAACAAATAACAGCGGAGAAAAGAAAATAATTAAACAAAATGCGAAGGTAGGACACATTATCACAAATTTTGATAGCAAAAATAATTTAAACGAAAATGATATCGAGGACGGGAAAATT
Organism: Maratus speculifer; assembly: GCA_964019185.1. NCBI lineage: Eukaryota > Metazoa > Arthropoda > Arachnida > Araneae > Salticidae > Maratus > Maratus speculifer. The sequence continues at coordinate 280,608,667 of OZ025298.1, read as the reverse complement.
TATCAAATCAATAATCTGAGTTTGGAGGAAACTAGAGCATTGAGAGAAGCAGAATTTGATATCAAGGATTTTAAAATTGATCATTTATCGGGGGATCTTAAAGAGGAAGTAGCGAATTTATTACTAAAACATGCCCACGCATTTTCTAAATCTTACCAAACTTTGGGTCAAACAGATTTAGTCATTCCAAAAGTGACACTTAGCCATAATTTCCCCATTCAGCATAAGCCTTACAAGACTCAACAAGCGGCGAAAGATTATGCACAACAAGAGATTCGCAAACTTTTGGAGGCTAAGATAATAGAAAAATCGGATTCCGATTATGCATTCCCCGTACTTTTTGTAAAAAAAAAGAGTACTGACAAGGAGAAAATTCGATACCGCATGGCTGTAGATTATAGAACTTTAAATGAGATATTGGAAGGGTTTCCTTACCCGGTACCCGACGCAAAGACAATTTTACAGGCAATGAGTGGAAAAAAACTGTATTCGGTTTTAGATCTTCACTCAGCTTTTTTTTCAAATAAATTTGAGGCCACAGGACAGACATAAATTAGCATTTGTTACAGAATATGGCGTTTTTTCACCATGTCGTTTAAATTTTGGATTGAAGATCAGTAGCACCAGGTTCGCAGAATTAATGGATAAAGTGTTAGGACATTTCCCCAAAGACAAAGTAAATTACTATCTGGATGACGTTATAATAGCTGCCGAAAATCCGCAGGAAATGCTTAAACTTTTACAAGAGGTCCTGCAAACATTTATAAATAATAATATAACTGTGGAGCCTTCTAAAGCTCAGATTTGTAAAGAGGAGATAGAGTTTCTAGGATTTAAGGTTAATAAAAATGGGTATGCACCTTCTGACAGAAATGTGGGGAAAATTCAGCGTTTAGTGCGTCCCAAAAACAAGAGAGGGGTTAAATCTTTGCTTGGATTAGCCAATTATTTCAGAACCCTCATTCATAATTATGCGGAGATAGTTAACCCTTTGGTAGAAATGACAAAAGACAGTGCGAGATTTAAATGGACTAAGGAAGCAGATCAGGCATTTTTGAACATACAAGCAGCCATTATAAATAATCCTACGTTAAAACCACCAAATTTTAACAAGGAATTTTTCTTAATCACAGATGGATCAAAAGTTGCAATCTCAGCCATTTTGGCGCAAGAGGATAATGGGTTTTTATTCCCAATAGAATTTTTTGGACGCAAACTTAAACAAACTGAATCTGTGTATCCGAGTCTAAAATTTGAGCTGTTAGCTATTCATGAGGCTGTCATGCACTTCAAATCAATTCTCATTGGTAGAAAATTCACTATCCTAACGGATAGCAAAGCCTTAACTTATCCTCTAAAACTAGAAAATCAATCGGACATTGTTGCTAGATGGATATTAAACCTTAGTGACTTTGATTACACTATTGAATTTTTAGAAGGGAAAATTAATCCTGCAGATTACGTAAGTAGGAACATATGCAATATTACTACTCAAACTGAATTACAAAACAATTTATTTAAAGTTAATCCCCAACTTTCTGATGAAAATATAAAAATACATCAGTACCAAGATGAAAAATTATCAATTATCATTAAAAAGATTGAATCAGGCAAAAACAAGAAACTTAATAAAAAATTTGCGTTAAATGATAAGAAACTCTTAATATTAAAACAAAATGCAAAACACCCTGAACTAATTATAGTTCCAGATGATTTAAAGTTAACAATTATACAAGAAGCACATGGACCGCACTTTGGATTTGCAAAAACTTATGCAACAATAAAATCGCGGTTATTTTGGTATGGCATGTACCAACATATCAAAAACTATTGCAGTAATTGTGTAAGATGCAATAAAAGTAAACAACATCCGACAATTAAAGTGCCGATTCAGGAAATGAATAGAAATCTACAAATTGGGGCAACTATACATATCGATGTGATTGGGCGATTACCTCTGACACTACGTAAAAATTGTTTCATATTTACAATTGTAGATGCGGGTTCACGATTTTTAGAGGCAGTTGCGGTACGGAATGTGGAATCGCAAACATTGTTAAATATTTTAAATAAATACTTTGCTTCTTATGGATTGGTGTCGGAAATTGTCGCGGATAATGGGAAATATTTTAGGTCGGCGGTTTTTACGGAATATATGCGTGCTCTTAAAATAAATTTAAATTTTACGAGCCTGTATAAAGCTTGCGCAAACGGTTTAGTAGAGATCACGAACAAAATATTGAAATCATCTTTGGTGGCTATGAGCAATTCGACATTAGAATGGGACACGCGTCTCGACTATTTTAAATTGCATTACAATACTTCAATACACAGGGCTACCGGATTTTCACCAGCTAAACTATTTTTCGGTCGAGAGATAAGAAATCAGTTTACGATTTATAATTCTCCCGACGAAAGGTGCACACTAACATATGTTAAGAATAGGCTAGAACATATGCAGGAAGTGTACAAACAAGCATTAGCAAATCAACAAAAAATGCTGCGTGAATACATTAAAGAAGATGATTTCCAGAAGACTACAAGTTTAAGTCTGGGTCAAAGAGTATTTATGAAAGTTATTGGCAAACCCAGAGCACTTCACCCGCGATTCGAAGGGCCATTTATAGTTGTAAAAATAGTGCGTAACAATAATTATGTATTACAGGATGAATTCAATAAAAATGCGCCTACGATTAGAAGACACATACAGCATCTGTATGCGCCTAAAATGACAAGGAATGTCGAAAAACTTTTAGAAGATTCGGATAAAACGGGTTCAGTGCAGTAAAAACACTTAAGTACACGATGGGTTATCAACTTATAGGCCGAACATTGAATAAATATGTATATATATATTTTTTTCCCTTTGTAAAAAAATGATTACTGTTTCGAAGATCTTACTAGAGGTACTAAAAAAAAAAAAGTTAATTAGGTATAAATTACTCTGTTATTTGAAGTAGCAGAGGTCAGCATTGACAAATAAAAGCGATTTGTTGGGACAGCTTTGTTTTTTTTCTTCGGCGGAGAAAGCGGTTTTTTTTCCCCGTAACCCATTCGGAGGCGAGGGCTTTCCTTTCTACCGTAAACACGCTCTCTCTCCCCGATGAGAAATAGGAATGTTTTTTATGCAAATGAGCTACGAATGTCGGAGCGCCGTTTTCCCCCTTTTCGCTTTTCGTGGAGAGAGGAGAAATGCGCTGTTGGTGACGTCATACTATGTCGCTCTCCGGGGTCAGTGTATACAGGCGTAAAAGCCAGTTCGTGTATGCTGTTCTCGAGAGAGAATTTCTTTCCACACCAGCCACATGAGGAAACTGGTTGCTAAAGTTTCATTTAAGTACTCTGAGCGATAACACATAGAGAGAATTTATTAATACGGGACAAATCACAGGGAATCGTGTTTTGCAGGCATGCAAGCATATAGCTAAATTAAGTAAGCGCTTATTTGGGTCAGTAATGAGAATAATATGAATAATACAGGTTTTTTCACTTTAACGCGATTCACACACACATATGGACAATCTTAAGAAAAAAAAAATAATAAAATGGTCAGATTACGATAAAAAAAAAAAAAAAAAAAAAACAACAAAAAAATATAGACATAATAAATTTTTAGGTTTTCCCTGTCCCCAGACGAAGTTTTATAAGCTCACTAGGCATGGAGGTTATCGGCAGTCCCGGTTTATAAATTTAACAAATTAAATATTAGTTATTTAAAAATTTTGAAACACGATATTTACACTTTGTTCTAACAATATAAATAATTAAACAATCAGCTGGCACACTATATAAGTAGGAGCAGTGATACAATAATCACAATACATACTTGAAATATAAATAAATAAATTAAAATAATGCATATTATAACAATGAAACACAGTTTATACAGGGTAAATTTCCACGAATATATATATAAAGATGCATACAATATAGCAAAATATAATAATTAAATAAATTTCTTTGGGACATACAGCTTCTTCTTCTGTCCTGAAAACATGTTATAATGACAGATAAAATTCATAAAAAAAGAAATAATAATATCATGCGATCTCGCTTTATAGCTTACAATAAGATTCTCATATTAAAAAAAAAATAAATAAATAAATAAAATAAGTAAATAATAAAAAAAAAAAGAAAGACAGCGTGCAAACGCAAGCTTGAATGACAATTCTTCATGCTTCTTCATGCAATTAAAAAGAGGGGAGTGTCAATGTTGGGATTGATGGTTTTCTGTACTTCTTATGAAGAGATGTGTGTGTATCATGATCAAATTACAGGATAATTGAAACATAGATATTAAACATAATAAGGAAATATATGGTTGGAATCTAAAAAAAAAAAAAAAAAAAAAAAAAAAAAAAATTATTGTTGTTGGTATCTAGTTTATTTTCTTTCACTGAGTTATAATTAGGGATTCGTCATGTAATGCATTAAAAAAAAGGACTCAGAGTGAAACGATTACTCGTGATATTACGACACTTCTGGTCCCCTCACTGACTAGGTGTTGGTAAACAAACGGAGATATGTTTCAGTGGGATTGGTTGGGTCAGTTGAGTCGCTAGAATGAGGGGATGGGGGGCGTCATGCAAGGAAGATTGGAGATCATGCTTACAAGAGAGACTTACCTCGTTTTAGCTGAGGAGCCTGCTTCGCTTTCCGATCTAGCTGAAGGGTTCCAGGAAGTACACAGTTGGAGAAAGGCCATGGCTGGGCAGTAATATCTTCAGTGGGCGCTGAAATAAACCAAACAGATTAGATCTCAGGAATAGTGTAATAAAAATAAGATATATGATTATTGCTAGTACTTAAAGTTCTCATATAAGTTAAAAAAAAAAAAAAATCACTAAAGGTACGATGGCAAAATTGGCCAAAACAGCACTTTGCGAGTAATTCTGTGGATCTATCATTGAAAATGTTTTTAAATAAAAAAAAGGGGTATTGTAAGTTTAAAATTAAATAAAACATAAATTCGTTAAGAGTGGGAATGTTCAGTTTCTTAAAAGTGCAAGGGAAGTAACGTCGTTTAATTTCCTATGGAGACAGGATTAAGTGTTACATGGTAGGGCTAAAATAGTAATAATAATAATAAAAAAATAATAATAATGAAATAATAATAATAATGTTATCTTATTAACTCTCTTAAAACATAATAACAACAATAAGCTTCAATTCTATGTCAAAATTTTAAAATACAAAAAAAAAAATGCAAATACCAAGCTCCAGGTTCCATATAGAATTGGTTTTTCTGCTTAAATTTAAAAAAATAATTATTAGGCATTAAATACGTAAATTTTTCAGTTTTGTTAAAAAAAAAAAACATAAATAAATAAATTAAGATATAAAAGCAAGGATGAGTAATGAATCATTATAATAAGATGGTACATACTTTTAACATAAAAGAGGGGTTGTCTCGATGCGTCTGATGTGCAGACAGCTTCGCTGGCGAAGGTCTCTGCTTCCGGCCGGCATCACATCATGGAGTCTCAGCTTTTCTGTTATTCACCTGTTAAAAAAAAAAAAAAAAGGGAGGAACCGAGCTATTGTTAGTATAGTGAATTTACAATATATATAGATTTAAGAAAATAAAGAAATAAACATATACATAAAATGTATGCATAGAAGAGCGTAGTTAGATTTCGGCTTATTTTGAAAATTTCATTTTAGATGTTTTAAAATTTTAATACTATTTGGAGCTGCAGTTAGAAAATAAATAAATAAATAAATGGATAAAACATAATTATCAGGACTAAGTTTAAACTATTATTCATTGTTAGCCTTATAACCCTAAGCTGCATAAAAATTACATGGCAGTAGCATGATTAAATAAATAATTAAAAAAAACTGTTCTATACTAGCATGATGAGTCGCTAATAACCTGATTGCGTCGTGAACCGGCCGTTTAGGCAAATAATAGGTTCATCTTAGGCAGAGCTACTCTGTACGCGATGTAAAAAAAAAAAAAAAAAGAGAGAGAGAAAAAAATTAATAGGGTGCTTACAAAGCAGGCTAGTTGATTTATGTTTCACTGAGGATTTAATAGATCAAAATATTTGGGTGTATAAAGTTTATAGACATAAGATAGCATCAAACACTCTACAGCAAAACGGTGTGTCATGTCTGGCTCTCTGGATAAAAGTGAGAGGCCAATGATTACGGCTATCAATCATGTTGTCTAAAGTATATAGTAAATAATTCAACTTTTACGAGACACATAAGGCAATTAATATACGGGAATGATTACTGTCTCTCTCTTATAGGCTAAGATTAAAAAGAGTAAAGCACACTGTTTCACTTAAGTTATACAACATATACAGAGATATATATGTACTTACTTTGTATGAGTAATCCTTCCGATGACGCTTTGAGTGGTCAGACGCACAGACGCGTTGTATTTCTCCCGCGTCGGCAGAAGTATAGGGTCAGCTCATTTGTGGTCTTTTTTAAAGGGGTGTGAAGTACTAATGACACTTTAATCGTGGGAAACTGGATTCCCGTCCCTGGCTGCAGTGTTGGGGCGAAAAGAGGAATATATTTTGTTTCTCTTTTCACGATTTCGTCTTCACATAAATTCAGTTGTCTTGAGCGGGTGGTAAAAAAAAAAAAAAAAAAAAAAAAATTTTCTCTCTTACGATGACTGGGTTTTGAAAGGGAATTGAACGAATGTAGGGATCAATATAATCGGTATAGATTTTTATATATAGTCTAGAATGATTTTGCTGCATACGCGTGAACTTTGTTCTGTCCGCTGTAAATATTTTTTCTGGCGTATGTGTTAGTATAATATATATATATTTTTTTTGCATACATTGATTCCTCTTCAGGATGTTATATATATATATATAATTGAAGATATATTGGCATAATGTGGGTATGAACAAATATAGAATTGATTTTGAATCGGACTCTTGCATATTGAAGTGTGTTATTCTTGTTTTGTTTCTTTATATACTATTGTCATACATCAATTTTATAAGTTGTGTGTACATCATATGTGAAAATATTAATTATATATTAAAATGCCATTTTTCAGTACAATGATGTAAATTTAGCCAGAGTTTTACTTTCTATATTAGATGCTATCAGAGTTTGGTTTAACATTTGGTCTAGAAATCTGAGCCTATGTTTACAGGGCTCATCTACCAAAATTATTCAAAATTCTGGGAACAATGATAATAATCATTACCATAGTAGTTGAAGCAAGAGTGACTTCGAAGTTATATTACACGAAAAGTTCTTTGAATAGGCCATTGCTTGAACTAGAACAAAAATTTGCTAATACCCAGTCTCTAGTAAGCCTGTGAAGGACCGGGCGAGGTCGGGACAAAGTAAAAAGTCTCAATTACGGCATAGCAGCTAAGCATTTCTTTCTTTGCTGTCTGAAGAGCTGTATCAAAGAGGTTGGCTTCACGAATTCCACGGCTGAAAATCGGATTGGGACACAGCAAAAGGACACTTATACTTGTGCCACAGACTGCTGCAATACAGTAAGATAGACTAGAATACAGCTGAAGGATACTCAAAAAGGTGTCACAGACTCTTGCACCACACTGTAATGGACGGTAGAACTTTTCAGAGACACTGATGACTGTGCCACTACGATCAATGAACTGAATTCTTCAGCGGTGCGTTGCAATAAAAAGCAGCACAGAACTAATTTTTTTTTAACATTTCACACACAACAGAACTTTTTTTTTTTATTTATCCAAAGGGGGGAAGATGTTGTAGTGAAAGTAAAATTTTGTGAAATTTTATTTTGTGTAAAAAAAAAATGTAACTAATTCTGTTTACAGAGATGTATGATTTTCTGTATAATTAATTGTTGAGCAGTCATGAGGCGCCAAGCTGGGGAGCCCATACAATGGGGCTGACAGTATACGTCGGCTATAGTTTATAGCCAGTCACAAAAATATTTATGACAGTCCGCAGGACTGCGCCCCTGTTCTCACCCCCTTGAAGGGGCCACTTCTGGGAAAATGTTAGAGGCAAGGGACGTCGGGGCAAGGGTCAGCTCAGCCGGACCAGGGGAGGAGCATGTAGGACCCTTGTGCAAATAGTTTTGTTCATGATACTAATCAGATGTGGGGCTAATCACAGATTGGCTAAGGGGCTTTCCGAAGGCCAGAATGATGCCCCCAAAAAATCTGAATATGATAATTAGAAGTCCGCCTCCAGTTTTTTTCCCAGAGAAGTTAGTCAGTTCTCTTGTTGGAAGAAGAATGAGAGTGTTGGTGAGTTCTACGCGTAAAAAAAATGGTCAGTGTTAAAAAAAAGTTAGTGTATGTTCCAGCTTGGCTGATGTAAAAAAAAAAGAGAACAGGTAATGCTTAATATATATTGTTGTTCCCATATTTATATTACATGTTTTGTGATTAGGGATTTTTGTACCCAGATGAGAAAATGGGAAAGTGAATAATGTATGATTTTAATAAATGTAGCATCTGTTCCTAGATTAGTAAATGATGCTTAAAATAAATTATGTAACATTTAAAGGTATTGTAAATTGTATGTAATTAATAGAATTGCAAATAAATTAATTAATTTAAAATTCCCTTTTATCATTCTTCCTAGTAAAATGAGTGTAGTTATTCTTTATATTTTGATGATTGAACCCTAATGATTTTAAGGGAATCCTATAAGCTAGAATGTCTACTAAAAATTCACAACGCTTTGGCGATGTTTAAGTAAAATATCGCTCCTTAAAGTCCAGCATAGGACCTATCATTCTAGCTAGGGATTATATATACGATCACGTAAAGTTACTCAGCTAAGAAAAATATATATATTTAGAGTTAGAATATGAGTGGTTTGTGGAAAAGCAACTGCTGGTCTATTTCACTCCAACAAAGATATTATATTAACACAAAATTCATTGTAATTACAGTGTTTTGTCATTCTCATTTGAAATTTGATTAGATTCTTATTTTCGGAAGGTATTAACTGCAGAAAAGTTCACCGAATTCTCGATAATATAGTTATGAAGATTGGTAAATGTGAATCCTCAGTTGGACTAACATACGTCGCCTGTTCAGGTGTATAAAAATTGACTGATTTGTGACCTGACTCTGCTTATATCATTGCTTACTCGATGGAAACTAGCTGGTAGAAGTGATTGATTCCAAAATGCTGCATGTTACAGAGCCTTTTAAATTTACAATAAATTTTGTATAACCCTTTTATATAAACATTTTAATAACAATTTAAATTTTTCTTACGAAAGGTGTTATAGTAAAAATAAAATACATTGACATGTTTCGGAACCGTCAAATAAGTTCCATAGACTTCCATTATGACTATGGAACTTATTTGACGGTTCCGAAACATGTCAATGTATTTTATTTTTACTATAACACCTTTCTTAAGAAAAATTAAAATTGTTATTAAAAATGTTTATATAAAAGGCGAATATTTTAAAATCTGATGATTTAAAAAATCAATTGGATTTAATTAACTTTATATAACCCTTTTTTTTTAAATAAAACTTCACGAATTTCAATGACATAAGAAAAATATTAATGGCTGAACAATACGAATTTCGAAGAGCGAAATGTTGTATAAAGAATATCTATATCATATTAATTTAAAGAATAACATTATCAATTTAATTTAAAGAATAATTTTGTCAGTTTAATATTAAAGCATTTTTAATACCAAGACCTTTTCGAAAGTTGAATCTCCCGTACCCATTGCATGGTGTATCTTTGTTAATCTTAACTTTGCCTATTCAACCATTGTTTTATCCATAGCCTACGTATGTAACACCTCTCATGGTAGGGATATTTTTTTGCAACAATATTTTTACATCCACTTTTGATTTTTTACTACTTTTATTGAGAAAAAACAAATTTGGATCTTTCAGTCAAGAATACATTTTATTTTTATTTTGGAGGTTATTTCTGTTCGATATCTGTTATAGTATCAACCAGGGATGGGAAAATACATCATTTTGCTCGCCAGTGGCGAGTGGATTTTCTGGCAAGGCGAGTGCATTTTTAATTTTTGAAAAAACTGTAGGCAATAGAAACATTATCAGAGACACTTTTTCAATCTAGATATTTTAACTTTCCAAATTATTAGTTTATTATTATGATACAAAAGTTCTATTTTATGTTAAGCTTACCTCTGTTGCATATATTTCTTAATTTTATAGGGAAAAAAGAATTACGAAAATGTATTGTAGTAATAGTAATTTCATATGTGCGATTTTGTCAAAACTATTTTCAACTGCTTGTGTGTTGTATCTTGTAGGCTGGTGAAATAAATCCATGGCTGGTAAGATTTTTGAAAAATTCCCCACCTCTGGTATCAACGGTTAATGCATGTTTTTAGGCTTTTGTTTATCTAACGAAACACTATTCGTTTCTATCCTCTGTCTGTCCGTCTGTCACAGAGTCCGTTAACAAAAACTGTATAAAATTTTGTGAACTTACAATTGAATACCTTGTGTCACAGGACAAATCATAAAATTTTGAAAAAGTCTATTATTTAAATTAAATTAATTTTATCAGTGTCATCCGTTAGATTTTCCTATTCACATTTTAAAAGATTACCTTAATTTGAACGTTTTGCGTGTAGACAGTATAGCTTGGAAGTAAAGCATCACGCTATTAAACAAGAAATTCTTAATTCGATCCCTGGTATTGCATCATATTAAGATGGATTTAATTAAAATAAATTTCACACTTTTTGCAAATTTAAAGGCTTATTTTATTAGCGTTTTATTCATCTGACATTAATAATATTTTTTCGAATTCAATTACCTTTCTATTTTAAAAACTATTGTGATTGATAATTGATTCTGCATTTTAAATTTCGTTTAAACAATTTTTTTCGTTTTTAGTAATTTAAAATTTTATTTATATCTCCGTTAAATTGTTTTTCATTTTGGATTTTCGAAAAATTTGAAATTCTGGTATTTCTTGAAATAATTTGATTTGAACATTTTTAATTTAATTAAAAGAAATAAATAATAAATGACTTCGTTTTATAATTATTTAAAAAAATTAAATTTGTTGGTGCTACCATCTTGTTGAGAATTTGTTAACTATAAATTAACAATTTGGATTTAATTATTAAATTATAAGTTGTTTTGAAAGAAACCCTCTGTGCGATCTGCGGTCACACTTGTTTTTGTTTCATTTAAAATTTCTATTTTCTGTTTTTAAATAGGAAGAAAAATATCGCAATAATTATTAACGACAAAAGAATTTAAATTCAGTCAGTCATGATATTAGTCGTCTTAACTTTATAAGTAAATTTATTAAATATCAAATTATCATGATGTTTACTCCAAAGTTAGTGGATATTTAAATGATATAAACATGTTTTTTTTTCGAAACTTGAAAATAATAAAATTCTAAGTTGAAAAACATTTGAAGTATACAAATTTTCTCACAAATACCACCGAATAAACAAATAGCTCCTCCATAGAAAAATCGAAAATAATGCATCTTCTGAAAAGTGGCATCAGTCAAGCATATATATTTCACTGTTTTAAAACGGATTTCAATTCTTCAGATGATTAAATTATTGTTCTTCTCATAAATTCTGTTTGGGTAATACGATTTGATGTATCAAAAATAGGTATTCATAACATGCAGTGTTATTGAAATTGAAGCACATAGAAATTGAAAGCATCGCTTTCAAAATTATTTGTCTGCGCAATAATATGATACACTGGAAACTCCTTTGCGCAAACACGGTGAAATGTTTTATAGAAATGATAGGCGGTTAGATAAAATATGAAACATAATATTATGATTTTATGATCACATCGAGATTTTTTAAAAAAGTCTTTCAGTATTTTTTATTTGGTAATTTATTAAATATAAGATCTTTCGAAGAAAAAAAAATTTCTTTCAAGTAGTGCTTTGAAATTTTTTTCTTCTTATTATTTTTTTTCAATTGTGGATCATGTTGTTAAGAGGAAATTGTTTTTCGGAAATTTTTGGAGATAAACTGATCAAAATTGATATTTTGGTGCAACATCCTCGTAAACTGCACCTATCCATCTAATTCGAATTGCTTGAATCAAACACATGAATTTATATTTCTTATGTCTGTAGTTAATAAATTATTTGCTGGATTGAGGATAAGTGTTATTTATTTTTGTATAGACTGTCCCAAGTGACAAACTTACATTCTAAAATCTTCCATGATATCCCGTGTACATTCTCACTCTGCCAACAATTTTCAAGTTGTCAAAATGTTATACCATACGGTTCTCACTCATTCTGTTTTTTTTTTTTTTTTTTTTTTTTTTTTTTTAATGCTACTTCTTATCTAAGAAAAATCTTGTTTATAAATTCCGTAGATAGTTACATGGAATGTTTTTTTTTCTTGCGATTGTTGCAGAAACCTACCACGAATTTTTCTCTGAAATAATACTGGTTTTCAAAAAAGGGGCCAGTGCTTATATATTTCCTGCGAGCGACATGTTATAATGCTTTTTGATGTATTATAAGATGAGATTCGAAAAGAACATAAAAAAGAAGAAACGGTACTACTTGGTTATCCTGTCTACCAAAAAATTATCGCCAAACTATAAGATTAAATGTCAATAATGGATGATCGTGAATGTCACATTCAATGACATTAAATATGATACACTTATTTAAAACGTCATTGAATAATTTTTATTTCGACTTTTCATTTGTATTTTTAAGCTATTGCATAGCTTTTATCGTGGGCTTTGAGCGCGGCGACCGAATCCAAAAATTCCGTAACGAAAAATATCCTAACACATCCGTAACGAAAAAACCTAACACTCGGCTACCGTCGTTTCACTTCGGCAGACATTGACGCGGTATTTTTCAGATATTTAGAGGATATCAAGTCTCAAACTTATATATCTTATTTCAGTTACTATAAATCTATAGTTTCAATAATAAAAATTCCTGATAGAATGTGTATAGAAAAGAATCGTCTTAAGATAAAACAAGGTAGGATAATGTAGCTTTTGGTGAGCGGAGACCCGCCCAATGGTGAGGATCGAAAAATATAAATGCTTATAACTCGCAATCTAATTTTCGTAGCGCGGCCAAATTTTGTTTGGTAATTTATTATGAGACAGTGTTAATTTTTGGTGACAGGAGACCCCACGGTGAGGGTCGAAAAAGTTAAAATGCTTATAACTCGCGGTCCAATTTTCGTAGCACGGCCAAATTTTGTTTGGTAATTTATTATGAGACAGTGTTAATTTTTGGTGACAGGAGACCCCCACGGTGAGGGTCGAAAAAGTTAAAATGCTTATAACTCGCGGTCTAATTTTCGTAGCGAGGCCAAATTTTGTTTGGTAATTTATTATGCGACAGTGTTAATTTTTGGTGAAAGGAGACCCCACCACGGTGAAGGCCGAAAAATTTAAAATGCTTATAACTCGCGATCTAATTTTCGTATCGCGGCGAAATTTTGTTTGGTAATTTATTATGAGACAGTGTTACTTTTGGTGACAAGAGACCCCTACCGTGAGGGTCGAAAAAGTTAAAATTCTCATAACTGGCAGTCTAATTTTCGTATCGCGGCCAAAATTTGTTTGGTAATTTATTATGAGATAGTGTTAATTTTTGGTAAAAGGAGACCCCCCCATGCTGAGGGTCGAAAATTTTAAAATGCTTATAAATCGCGATCTAATTTTCGTAGCACGGCCAAATTTTGTTTGGTAATTTACTATGAGACAGTGATACTTTTGGTGACAGGAGGGCCCCCATGTTGAGGGTCAAAAATTTAAAATGCTTATAACTCGCAATCTAATTTTCGTAGCGCGGCCAAATTTTGTTTGGTAATTTATTATCAGACAGTGTTTCTTTTGGTGACAGGAGATCCCTCATGGTTAGCGTCGAAAAATTTAAAGTGCTTATAACTCGCGATCTAATTTTCGTAGCGCGGCCAAATTTTGTTTGGTAATTTATTATCAGACAGTGTTTCTTTTGGTGACAGGAGATCCCTCATGGTTAGGGTCGAAAAATTTAAAGTGCTTACAACTCGCGATCTAATTTTCGTAGCGCGGCCAAATTTTGTTTGGAAATTTATTATGAGACTGTGTTAATATTTAGTGACAGGAGATCCCCCATGGAGAGGGTCGAAAATTTTAAAATGCTTATAACTCGCGATCTAATTTTCGTAGCGCGGTGAAATTTTGTTTGGTAATTTATTATGAGACAGTGTTACTTTTGGTAACAGGAGATCCCCCATGGTGAGGGTCGAAAAATTTAAAATGCTTATAACTCGCGATCTAATTTTCGTAGCGCGGCCAAATTTTGTTTGGTAATTTATTATGAGACAGTGTTACTTTTGGTAACAGGAGATCCCCCATGGTAAGGGTCGAAAAATTTAAAATGCTTATAACTCGCGATCTAATTTTTGTAGTGCGGCCAAATTTTGTTTGGTAATTTATTATGAGAGAGTGTTCATTTTTGGTGACAGAAGACCCCCCCCCCCACGGTGAGGGTCGAAAAATTTAAAATGTTTATAACTCGCGATCAATTTTCGTAGCGCGGCCGAATTTTGTTTGGTAATTTATTATGAGACAGTGTTAATTTTTGGTGACAGGAGATCCCCCCATGGTGAGGGTCGAAAAATTTAAAATGCCTATAACTCGCGATCTAATTTTCGTAGTGCGGCCAAATTTTGTTTGGTAATTTATTATGAGACAGTGTTAATTTTTGGTGACAGGAGACCCCCACGGTGAGGTTAGGAAAATTTAAAATGCTTATAACTCGCGATCTAATTTTCGTAGCGCGGCCAAATTTTGTTTGTAATTTATTAAGGTATTGCATAGCTTTTATCGCGGGCTTTGAGCGCGGCGAAAGAATCTAGAAATTCTGTAACGAGAAAAAAAACCTAACACTCCGGTAACGTCGCTTCAGTTTGGCAGACTTCGGCACGGTATCCCTCCGTAAACTTCGGCAGACACTGACGCGGTATTTTTCAGATATTTTGAGAATATCAAGTCTTAAACTTATGTTTTTTTATTTCGATTACCATAAACGTATAGTTTCAATGATAAAAATTCCTGATTAACCTACATGCATTGCAAGATAATAAAAATATTTTAAACGATATTAACTTCTCATTTCTTCAATACAAGAAAAAAAAATTGTTATCGGTCATCACGCTCAAAATGTTTAACTTGAATTAATATCAAAGACAAAAAAAAAAAAAAAAAAAAAAAAAAAAAAAAAAAAAAAACTGCTTAAATAAAAAATAAATAAATAATTATAATTGCATAAGTTGATAAAAAATGCTATGCAATAGCTTTACCGCGGCAGTCACCGAGTGCCACACGTATTTTTTTTTTATTAATATTCTACTAAAAATTTGTTTTTTCGTTATTTAAAATAAAAATTATGTCAATATATATAATTTGGCTAATAGTTTGGAGATTAACATAATTTGGCGAAATTGGTTGACGGGTTAACCAAATAGTGCCGAAGAAGCAAAGGAAGAAATCTAATGCGCATGTTCCAATTATAACAGAACTCACGGGATCTTTTGGTAGAATAGAATTCAACATTTCTATCTCCATATATTCAGGATATTTAGCAGACTTTCATTGGATATGACAATTACAGGATTTTTTTTATGATAGTTTTACATTTGAAGAATAATTAGGATTGTTTTATCTTCGTACGGTAGACCAAGGAACTTTTGCAGACTTTTTTCTTTGTATTTTCATTTTGTTTTTCACTCATTAAGTATTTTCATTTTCACTATCAAAAAAATCTGTGAATTGACGCACATTATTCCATTAAATTTTCATGAACATTTTCCATTTTCACTGCTATTTCACTGCTGTCCACTTTTCCTCAAATCACGGAAAGTTCCGATTGTGGATTTTGTGATTTTTGCAATTTTTCATTAAAATTATAAAATAGGCTTAAAAATATAAAATCATAAAAATGTGGATAATTATCATGAGCTCGGTCAATGCCGCCGGATGGGTCAGCTACACTGAGAAAAAATATCTTTCGGGCATCTAGAATCTAAGTTGTGGCTCTAGAAAAAAAAAAAAAATAGTTCATTGTCATCCTTATAAATTCTAGTTCCATTCGCTAGAGTGTTCTGTAGTGTCCTACTAGAATTAAAAAGCGTTTTCCTATATTCTCATGATCATATTTTCTTAAAAATCACTGCAAATAGGTGCGAACACATGAGGTTTGTTTTAGTAACTATAATTCTAGTTTATCAAACCATTTCAGAAATCCAGCGATAATTTCTCGTTAATGAAACGATTCAATAATGTTTCGCCACCTAGAAAACAAGAGATTAGAAATTCTAGATTATTTCTTCTATTCAGCCCTGTTGTTTACCCTATTTGTATAATTTAGAAATCTATAATTCTAGTTTAGGGTTTCAGAAAATGACTAACTATTTATTCTAGGTACATTATTTTTTTCAATGTAGTACACAAAAATTTTGACGATATGTGGGTCACATCCTTTGAGATCTAATAAATGTAAATCAACTTATAACTACTTTCTTTCTTATTAATTTAAGTTGATAGACAATTAGCATAAAATTGTGTGTAACTATAGAACGTAATATTTATAAATTCAACGAAAATGCTTCATATTTAGCCTTTTTCTTTTAAAAAGACCTACTCACAGGCATGTGCCTATAAATCAATAAAATTACAATCAGTGCTTATCTCCCGAAGAACGAGGGGCAGTGCTCCCGTACTGAGTATTGTCCTGCATGGGTCGGGTTGAACCAAACCCCTAACACGCAAATTCCATTTTAAGTCAACCCGACCCGAACCTGTAAGAATAATTTTCGGCAACCCAACCGAACCCGAAGTAGTCCAACCTGCAATCGATTTCTCAGTTCTAGAATCGATACTAGAATCGATATTTCGATATTCAGGTTCACACAGAGAAGATCCAAATTACTAATTCTAAAACTTAGACAATCAGCAGGACCGTAATTACCGTCTCCCCCCCCCCCCCCCCCATCACCATTTAGGGAGGCATAGAATTAAGCTATTGCAGATTTTAGAGTCGGATAATAAGAATTTTAAATTTTAAAATGATTGTCACTTATGGTTGTCACTTACACAAAAACTTTGATAAATTTGAGAGACATAACTCAACTAATAACAACACTGAGTAACTTGGCATTAAACCGAGGATAAAGAGTGCCAAGAGCGTGTAACTAGGATAGGGAACAAGGAGTATAGACAAAAAAACTTTTTTTTCTAATGCCGACCAAATGTTATACGAGATAGTTTGGAAGAACAAAAAATATGCCCCATTCCCAAGGGGGCAGGTAAACCCCACTCTTGACGGAAGGGCGACCATAGCCCAAATGTATCTTTTGTCGAAATTTCAAAATGAGGATTTACAATAAAATAGAACGAGAATTGGACATTTTAAAAATTGCATGCATACTTTGAACGGCCCATTTAGTAAAGATTGGCGACGAAGAAGGGGGAGGGGGGGACGAGGGATTAGAACGGTCGAACTTGAAAAAAAAAATAATTAACTAATAACCCAAATAAATGAGCTCCTAAACAGAAATATAGTGTTTAAGTTAGTGTTGAATTCATGGGGTGGCCTGCGGGGAACATGCACTCTTCGAAACTATAAAAAGTGCCAAGAGCTTGTAACTAGGTAAAGAGAGGGGTAGTAACAGAAAAAAAAACGAGGAGATAAAACCTTTATAACAATATGTTATATGAGATGGTGTGGAAGAAAAAAAAATGCTCCCCACCCAGGGGGGCAAGGTAAATCCCAAACGGACAGAAGGGCGACCCCGGCCCAAATGTATCTTTATGTTGAGGTTTCAAAATATGGATTTATAACAAAATAGAACGAGGATTAGACTTTTTTAAAATCACAGTCATAATTTGAACGAACCTGTAAGTTAAGATTGGTGAGGAAGGGGGGGGGGCTGTAGGACGGGCGGTAGGACGGGCGAACATGGAAAAAAAAAAAAAAAAGCGGCACTCTGAGAGTGCCGATAGAAGTGAAACCTTGAACAATTACGTGTGTATTTTTTGAATCGTTAAGATACATAATTTTGAATCGTCAGGAAATACTTTTAAATGAATAAAAAAAGTTTCTTTAATATTAAAGAATATATTAATCGCTATATATATATATAAAAAAAAAAAAAAAAAAAACGCGTGATACCATATGTCTAGCTATTTAGAATTTATATAAACGATTGTAATTTAACTCACTATAACTACTTTCTTACATTTTAAAACGCGATAAATACACCAAAAAAAAGGTCCTATAGGGGAAACCGAGAAACTGGAATAGAAAAAAAGAACGGCGAGAAATGGTTAGCTATACTAAAATTTTTCTCATCACTGTAACTCCTATAGAAGCAAAGTTATAGCCTTTTAAAGATTGAAATGAAGGGAAGAAATAAGCAAAATTGGGTGAGTGATCGACAGGGGGGGAGGAGTCCACAGCTCTGGGGGTGCCATGTATCTTAAACTTTTAAGTTAAAAATGGTAGAGAATTAAATGAGCGAAATTTTAAGGTGTATATTGTGGGAGGTTGCAAGCCCCCCCCCCCTTCAATTTTTTTTGTTTCTTTTGAAGAAACAAAAAAATATGCCCCCCGGCGGGGCGCAGATAAATCCCAAACGGCCGGAAGGGCGACCCTTTATTTATCTTTTGTCAAGGATTTAAAGTGTGGATCTAAAATAAAAAAGACCGAGAATTGGACATTTTAAAAACTGTATGCATATTTTGAACGGCCCTGTAAGTTAAAACTGACGCGGAAGGGGGGATTAGAAGAGACAACCGTGAAAAACAAAACGTAATAAACTAATACTTCAAATAACTGGACTTCTAAACAAAAATATAACGATTTAACCTAGTGTCGAATTAATGGGATGGCCCGCAGGGGATTACCCTGCCCCCCCCCCCCCAGAAGATATGAGATTTTATGTTTTTTAATGCATAAATTGCGATTCTCCCTCTCTTACAGAGCTGTAAAACATGATGCCTTCCTCCGGAGTCGAAGAAAAATACCTGCATTCAACACTGATTTAACCTAGAAAAAGAAAAAAAAAAAAATCGAAATCGAATCTAAAGATCGAAATCGAATCTAAAGATCGAAATCGAATCTAGAGATCGACATCGAATCTGAAGATCGACATCGAATCTAAAGATCGAAATCGAATCTAAAGATCGACATCGAATCTAAAGATCGATCTTACGGGCAGAATCGATTTTACATTTTTACTTTCTTTTGTAACTTTACAAGAAGAGAGTATTAGATTCGTGAAAAATTTTGACTCCCCGTTTTTGATGGATTTATATATTTTAAAAGGTTTTTAACACGATTTCGTGGTTTTTAAGAAATATCTGTGTGTGTGTGTGTGTGTCTGTCACTCTGTGAGTCTGTATACGACAAAAATTTCTGACCGTTCTATCTCAAGAACAAATGCACGGAATTCCACAAAACTTTAGATTTAGTTTGACCTTGATATAAACTGAATCTAATTAATTTTTGGTGTATATAGCCTAACAGGTGACGCTGCTATGCTGCATTTTTTGCGATTTGCGCAACAGCTATATCTGAATAACGAATGAACGGATTTTCATCACATTTTAGATCCAGTTAGTCCTTGACATGAATTGATGTTTTTTGCCTTTTGATGTATATAGCTTCCCAGATGGCGTTGCTATACGGAAATTTTCAAAATTTCCACTCAGCGCCATGTGAAAGGGGGGGAGGCGAAAGGAAGCGGTCGTTCTGAGCACGGAAATTTAGGGGGCGCCAAATTTTTACTACTAACATCACTTCTAGCCTATCACAAGAAAAAGTTAATAAGGGGGGGGGGGGGCTAAATTGGAACTTTGAACCGGGCGCAGTTCTCTTTTCGCACGCTCCTGTTTCCATTTTAGCTTTATTTCAAGAACTAATGCACGGACTTTCATAAAAATTTAGATTCAATTAGTCCTTGATATTATTTGATGCTAATTACATTTTGGTGGAAATCGCTTAAGAGATGGCGCTGCTATACTGCATTATTCATGATTAACGCAATAGCGCTATCTCAAGAACGAATTTTCATCAAAATTGAGATTCAGTAAATCTCCGACATAGATTAGTGTTATTTAGTTCTTGGTGTAAATTGCCCTACAGGTGGCGCTGATATGCTGCATTTTTTATGATTTCGCAATAGCTGTATCTCGCGCTTTCATGGATTTTCATCAAAATTCAGATTCAGCTGGTACGTAATAAAAATTCATCCTGATCAATTTTTGGTGTACATCACTCAACAAAAAAAGCGTTATTTGCAGGGGGGGGGGGGGTTCTGAGGTTTATTTAATTCTTCTACCTTAGAAACTAATACACTGAAATTTTGGAATTGGCACATCCGCTATTTTATCTTCGACTTTTGGAGGAAAATGAAAATTATATTACCTTCAGAGAAATCGATTAAAAATTTTAAAGTATCGATTAAATCGAGTTGGCCGTAGTATCGATTAAATTGATTTAAAAAATCGAAATCGCCCATCACTAGCTCACATGTTTGAGAGATTTCAACTATAAGGGTCATTTGTGACTCATGATGGGTCATAATGGATCATGTCAAGCTACATCTAAAGAACAGGTGGATCGATTTTAATGAAATTTTGTATATAACATTTTTTTGGCACGAGAAAATCATTGGGTTAGGTCACACGTTCGAGAAATTTCGATTAATAAATCATAAAGGGTCTGGGTCAAGCTATTTATATTTAAAGAACAGGTGGATCGATTTTAACGAAATTTTATATGTAACAACTTTTAGACATGAGAAAACTAATGGGCTAAGTCACATGTTCGAGAGATTTTGATTATAAGGGTAATTTGTGGTCATGATGGGTCATGCTAATTTTATGTAGAAAATGGCTCGTACCATTTTGACTAGACTTTGTATTATATCATTTTCGGGAAAGAAAAAACCATTGGGCTATGACATATGCTCGCGAAAATTCAATTAGTGGGTCATTTTGGGTCATAATGGGTTAGGGCCATTCTAGCACGAGCATCATTCAGAGTTCTGAGTAATCAACGTCTTTCAACATCATTCCGAATATCATTCATCTGAATAATGTTCGTGCTGTCCCAAATGAATATTATCTTTTTCAAAAAATATAATAACTAACTCGAACTGTCTTGATTTGTTTCAATATTTGTTATGCAAGGAATAATTATTTGTACTGATGAGGCCTTGTCGCAACGTTTATTCTCGTATTTTTAAATGTTTTTTAGCGTTTTATTTTTTGTATATAAATTTTATTTATTTTTAAAAAATGTATTCATGTCTGTCTTAGTTTACATTATTCAATTTATTAATAGTTTTTTAAATTCACACGTTAAATGTTTGTGTATCACAGAGTCTTGTTTTTTTATATTAGTAACCCCTTCGCGAGGAGAGCCTTTTGCGTATTTTTTAATTTTTTTACAACTAGTTTTTCTAATTAAATTTTCTGTAATTGAATAGCGAAAATGCAATGAGTCAAAACCACTGTATTATTACGAGTGTCTTTGATGAAAATTTACATCTTGTTATTAAATCAAAATATACAAATAAATACTTAAAAGGTGTTGCAAAAATATAGATATTATTTTTTTTTATTTTACCTGAGATCTTTCAAATGCCCGCGCATTAATTTTCAAAGGAACATAAAAGAAGATAATTGATTAGAAATAGAAAACATAAAAAAAAAAAAAAAAAAAAAAAAAAAAAAAAAACAGTCCGCGTGTATAAACAAAGTCATGATGAATTCATCGAAACACCAAAGATATTGTACCAGAGTATAGAAATATTATATGAAATGACATCATTACAAACAGTATCTTTGTTAAGCAAAATTTCTAGGGATTCACGGATAACGGAGGAGTAATGGTTGGATGTAGAAAAGATTATTTTAGCTTTGTTAAAATTTATCGAAATGTTTTTTTTTTTTTTTTTGTTTCATTCTAGATAAGGGTGTACTTGTCTTGTTGTATTGCATATCCGAAAAATACTCTTTCAGTCTTACTTTTAATTTTCGAGAAGTCTGACCAATGTAGGATAAACTTTTTTGATGCTCTGTTGTGAATGTAATCATATAAACACCTATTTTTTCATAATCTCGGATTGGATCTATTTTGTTATGAATGTTTTTTATGTTTTCTATTTCTAATCAATTATCTTCTTTTATATTCCGTTGAAAATGAATGAACGGGCATTCGAAAGATCTCATGTAAAATAAAAAAAATAATATCTATATTTTTGCAAAACCTTTTAAGTATTTATTTGCATATTTTGATTTTACGAAAATGCTCTTTTTAAATAAGAAAAACCTTACAATAAAAAATAACTAGTGTGAATAGTGAAGGATTCTGAGAACTTTAAGAGGCACATATACCGGTCAATCGTCCCCAAGGAGTTGATGATGTATGATGTAGTTGATGATGTTAATGATGTATTGACTCTCTAGTTTCTGCTGGTATGAATAATTAAATCTTTAAGTAAATCATTATTATTCTTTTTTAAACTTAGATCTTATATTTAAAATTTCATGGAATAAAATACCAACGAATACATTAAGCATTACTTTACTTAAACAGCAGAAAGAACATTATTGTAGGAATTATCTAAAATTTGAATAAAATAGATCTTAAAAATCTCTCGGTACTTTAAAATTAGTACACTAATAAAAAGCAAAAAACGGCACACATAACTATATATAATAATAATTACATCCCCATGATTTAAATTTCTCTTTAAAGGTATCAGAGAAATTGGATAGTAATTCCATAGTAATTCTTCTGTTTAAAATACAAGTCATTTCAGCTTTATTTTTATGTATTTAGAAGTGCAAAAGTAATGAGAAATGCATCATGCAATAAGAGGAAAGGTAATACATTTTTTAGCAATACAATATGAAACTAAAATATAATTTTGAAAATGTTATCCAAGTAAAAATATTTAAATATATATTTAGTAAAAATATAACCTTTATAATAAAATACAAATTATCATTTATATTCTATATAAATTATAAGTGTTAAGAGAAGATTCAAGTGTTATGAATTTTTAATTTGGACATATTTGTTATCATGCTTTCGACAACACGATAAAATATTAATAAAAGAATAATTACGGCAGCGTAATACAGATGGTGCCACTAGTATATAGCGTCTTATGCCGCACATATATAGCACCAATGCGTCAAGTGGTCTGATGACTGGTTAGAGATCTGTTATTGTGATGTCAAGTAACCGGTATGATCGATCACTTCGAAGAGGCCCCTTGGACGCGCTTGATAAATGTTAGATTTTGATTTTTACCACGCTTTTATTAACTTCACCTGTGAGTTTGTAACTCTCCTTATTTTATGATGTTCACCGATTACGCCGAAACCATGCAACCGATTAACTTGGTTTTGGTGTTAAATGAAAGACGATGCTCTCGAATTGGTACCACTTCAGTTTTATCAAAATTGGGTCAGTACTTTTTTAGTAATTAGGCAAAAACTAATAAAATTAGTGATTTTTCGCTAATTAAAAGTGCTGAATACGTTCACTGAATGGAGTGTAGACAGCATGGCCGAGCGGTCTAAGGCGCCGGATTGAAGCTCTGTTTTTCGAAAGAGATTATTTACATCTATGTAAAATTAAAAAAAAATATTTCCGTATTACAATTTTTATTTTTAATCGGCTTCAGAAAAGGAAGAAGAAGTTATCAATTCGATGCGTATGTATTTTTTTCTATGTATGTTCACCAATTACTCTGAAATTATCCAACCGATTAATTTGGATTTTGTATTAAATATAAATATAGTTTAAGAAAACTAAAAACCACTTTTAAAGTAATCAAACTAAAAAGTGAAAAATAAATATAGTTTAAAAAAACTAAAAAGCACGCTTTTTAAGTATATCAGACTAAAAAGTGAACAATAATTCGTACTATAAGCTGAAAACGAAAATAGATGAAAAAAAAAATACTATATTACTATAAAATAATTGTTATTAAAGAAATCAATTAATAAGCAATAAATAAAATTATCGTGGAAAAAAAGCGTGGGGTGCTTCTTAAGAACTGATAGATGGAGCATGGTAGATGGAGCATCCCACGCTTTTTTTTCCACGATAATTTTATTTATTGCTTATTAATTGACTTCTATAATAACAATGATTTTATAGCAATATAGTATTTTTCATCTATTTTCGTTTTCAGCTTATAGTACGAATTATTTTTCACTTTTTAGTTTGATATACTTAAAAAGCGTGTTTTTTAGTTTTTTTAAACTATATTTATTAAAATTATTATTATTCAATTAAGAAGTCTGAGCAAAAACATTTTTAATTCATTCAAAAACCTAGAGACTTACGTGGCATAAATTTAATGAAGAAATACAAATTTACGGCTCGCTAATTATTGTTTAAAGACAACTACTAAAAATTTTCACAAGACCACTAAAAGCGGAACGATAGAACGACGATAGAGCATACGACAGAGTGTTTTTGGTACACACGCACGAAAAAAAAAAAAAAAAAAAAAAAAAAAAAACCATGAATTGTAATTTTGATAGTTTTACACATTCACATGCTACGTGTGTGTAGATTGAAAGCTGTCCGTTATTGAAGGATATGAGTATTCAAATATACAAAATTTTAGGAATTGAAAAGATGTTCGCTAAGTACAAGTGTACGCCTTTTGAGAGAAAAGCCATCATGAAAGTCTTATTGTATATAAATTTTTAATCAGAAAAAAAATTGGGCATTTTTTTGAAATTCGGGTCCACCCGAACCCGATACGCTATAATGAAAATCCATGCCGAATCAGAAACAACATAAATCGAAATTTTTTCTTGATGAGTTAGTCCAAATGACGTTAGATTTGTACAATATCATTAAATTGATCACTGGACAAATCACTTGGCACTAAAATAAAAAGTTAAATCTTAAAAGATTTTTTTTTAAATTTTATTTGCAATGGAGCATTGAAAACAGACTTTTTTTTTAATTGAACTTTTACTTTTAACCTACGTTGTAATATGGTTATTACTTAAAATTCTGTATTTAATAAAATTATTATCATATTTTTTCTTAAAATATACTTAAAAAATATTTTTTCTTTAAATGTATAATGAATCTAGATTTACAAATAAAAAATCGTAAGATCTCATCCAATTTAAAGGTTTAATCGGCTATGTCTGTCACTTTGCAATATTTAAAATATAGATAGGCTTTATAATAGTCTAAAAGCTAGCAATGTTTTTGTCACCTGATTTTATGAAGGCTCACTTTACTTACCCATCATACGTAGTATAGGGTAAGTCTTGCAATCGTTTTGAAAATCGAAAAAAAAATTTTGACGGATTTACACGTTTTAGATAGTTGAGATTCCGAAAAACATATTTTTAGAAAAAAAAAAAAAAATTGCCGTCTGTCTGTAAACGCTCTATCTCCCAAACAAATTGAGATAGAGACTTAAAATTTTGTATGTAGTTAGTATGTAAGAATGGGACGAACCCTATTTAATATCAGCAACCTCGATTATCCGGAACTATTTTTTTCGGACTCTCGAAAAATTCGTTCTGATGAAGGGTATATAAAAATTTTCAAATTTTTTTGTTCTGAGGAATGGACGTAAAAGGCAGTAAAATAACACACATTTTGCATATAGAACGAAGTCGATCGAATTATTAGTTGCCGAGATATTTGTAATCTTGTTTTCCACATTCTTCGATTTTTCATGACCCTGTATTTCATTCAAATTTCAATTCAGAAGTATATTTTAATTAGAAATGAGACGCTTAATCCGACGCAGTTAATTGTTAGTTAATATAATTATTATTTTTGGAGTTATAAGGATGTTTCTTTTACGCAGTTCGGTACTACTTGAGTAGTTTGGCGTTTTATATAATTTGTCGAAATTGGTACATCAGCAGTTCTTTAATAGAGCATTAATATGCATATTAACAATATTTAAATTTTGTTTATGAATTGCAATGCATTGTATAAATAGTTTCACATGTTTTATTTTCATATAGATATCCATGATGGGTAAGTATTACGGTGGCCCCCAACGACTAGTTTTTTATATGTTTTTCCCTTTTATGGTAGAATACGTTTGCAAGCGGTCTGACAGTCGGGAGACGTTGCGTCTACCTGTGGCAGAAGGGATTATGCAGGTCAAAAAACTTCAAAATCACGTCATTTTATCAAGGCTCATTTTTTTATATGTTTTTCCCTTTTATGGTAGAATACGTTTGCAAGTGGTCTGGCAGTCGGGAGACATTGCGTTTACCTGTGGCAGAAGGGGTTATGCAGGTCAAAAAGCTTCAAAATCACGTCATTTTATCAAGGCTCATTTTTTGATATGTTTTTCCCTTTTATGATAGAATACATTTGCAAGCGGTCTGGCTGTCGGGAGACGTTGCGTTTACCTGTGGCAGAAGGGGTTATGCAGGTCAAAAACTTCAAAATCACGTCATTTTATCAAGGCTCATTTTTTAATATGTTTTTCCCTTTTATGGTAGAATACGTTTGCAAGCAGTCTGGCAGTCGGAAGACATTGCGTTTACATGTGGCAGAAGGGGTTATGCAGGTTAAAAAACTTCAAAATCACGTCATTTTATCAAGGCTCATTTTTTATATATTTTTCCCTTTTATGGTAGAATACTTTTGAAAGCGGTCTGGTAGTCGGGAGACGTTGCGTTTACCTGTGGCAAAAGGGGTTATGCAGGTCAAAAACTTCAAAATTACGTCATTTTATCAAAGCTCGTCTTTTAGGTAGCTTTTATTACAAAAAGTAACAAGCTACCTATTTTATGTTCTTCCCTTTTATGATGTAGTACGTTTGCGGGCGGTCTGGCAGTCGGTTAACGTCGCGTTTATCTGTGGGAGAAGGGGTTATGCAGGCCCAAAAACTTACGCCCTTTTAGCAGATTTTTTTTTTTTTTGGTAACATTTGTTTATATTAATTATTTGTGATATTAATTCTTTATTGCTAGACGGTACCAATGTCTCTAAGATTCTGTCAGATCAATATTTAAAGATAATATATTACTCTTTGAATGCAGACAACCTTTAATTAATTTGCCAAACACAAACTCGCTAGCAAAGTTATTGCCAGACGGCTTTAATTATGGCAACGAAAGTGCCTGTTCCTAGAGTGGTTTATAATTTAAAAATTAAAAGACCTCTTTACGTCATTTTATCAAGCTTAAAAATTACAAGATATTACTCTTTGGATAGCAGACAACCTATAATTAATTTGCCAGACACAAATTCGGTTGCAAAGTTATTGCCAGACGTCTTTAACTTAAAATTTAAACCACTCTTGAAACAGGCACTCTTGTTGCTATATTTAAAGCCGTGTGGCATTAACTTTACAACCGAATCGTGTACGGCAAATTAATAATAGGTTGTCTGCTATCCAAAGAGTAATATCTTGTAATTTTTAAGCTTGATAAAATGACGTAAAGAGGTCTTATAATTTTTAAATTATAAACAGCTTTTGGAACAGGCACTTTCGTTGCCATATTTAAAGCCGTCTGGCATTAACTTTGCAACCGAATTTGTGTCTGGCAAATTAATTATAGGTCATATGCTATACAAAGAGTAATATCTTGTAATTTTTAAGCTTGATAAAATGACGCAAAGAGGTCTTATAAAATTTAAATTATAAACCACTCATGGAACAGGCACTTTCGTTGCCATATTTAAAACCGTCTGGCATTCACTTTGGAACCGAATTTGTGTCTGACAAATTAATTATAGGTTGTCTGCTGTCCAAAGAGTAATATCTTGTAATTTTTAAGCTTGATAAAAACATATAAGAAAATGAGCCTTGATAAAATGGAAGATTTTTGAAGTTTTTTGACTTGCATAACCCCTTCTACCACAGGTAAACGCAACGTCACCCGACTGCCAAACCGCTTGCAAACGTATATTCTACCATAAAAGGGAAAAACATATTAAAAAATGGGCCTTGATAAAATGACGTGATTTTGAAGCTTTTTGACCTGCATAACCCCTTCTGCCATTGGTAAACGCAACGTCTCCCGACTGGCAGACCGCTTGCAAACGTATTCTACCATAAAAGGGAAAAACATATTAAAAAATGAGCCTTGATAAAATGACGTGATTTTTGACGTTGCTAGCTCTTAGACTATAATGTTTAACTAAAAGAAGCTTTACTGGAAGAATAAATAAATGTGGTCTCTGAGTTTGCATGCCTCCTGTTATAGGTTAATACTTAAAGATGAATTATTAGCAAAATAATCCGTTATTTTTATGTTAAAATAATAATAATAATAATAATAATAATAATAATAATAATAATAATAATAATAATGCACATCATCATAAACTTTATGTAAAAATATTTAAGAGCATATACATCTCCACCTCCACGAAAATTAAGAATAATAGAATTATACAACAGTGTGAAAGAATTTTGGTAAATTGTGGCGGTGGGAAATTTCCTTTCAAATACCCTCAGAGGTTTTCATAGAATAAACAACTAGTTCTTCGACAAAATAAATCGAAAATAACTCATCTTCGGAACGCGGTAGCATCAGCCAAGCATATAGATTTCGCCCTTTTAAAAGTGGCTTTCATCTCTACAGCTGATTAAATTATACTTCAGTTCATAAATTCTATTCGGCTTAATCCGATGTGATGTATCGAAAAATGAAAATTTATAACATTCAGCGTTATGGGAAGAAAAGCAGATACCAAATTGAAACACTGTTTTTTGAATTACTTGTCTGGTCAATATGGTAAGTTGATGAAAAATGTGCTGCACATGCACAAACTCTGTGGAAGGTTTTATAAATACAGTCGACTCTCGTTAATTCGAAATCGGATAACTCGAATCTTCGCTTAATTCGAACTAAATATGAAGTCCCGAAATTTCTAGTGGCAGAATAACGTTAAAAAATTTCATTAATTCGAACTCATTTTCTCTTGACTTCCTTTAATTGGAACTAACGTGAATTCTGATTTTTCATTTTTCTCTTCTTCTCATGAATGTCATATCATTTGAATATTTTTCTTTCTTTGGTTATTGTGAAAATTGTTCCGAACAAGTATACATATAATCTAGTGCATTTGATATCCACTTTCTTAGTGCCCCGTCTGTCCATGAGTGACGCTTTAAATTTTTCTTCCATTGTGCTTGTGTCTAATCTATTAATTGGTTTATGCATTGATGCATTCTAATTTAATATTAAATCATATTCTAATGATAACAAATGAAATAAATTTAAAAAACACTATAAAATTAATTCCTAAATTCTTTTTGTAATAGTGCCATATTAAGCATGTTTTCATTTCATATTTTCCATAATTCGAACATTTCTTGTGGTCCCGACGAGTTCGAATTAACGAGAGCCGACTGTAT
Source organism: Maratus speculifer (assembly GCA_964019185.1). NCBI lineage: Eukaryota > Metazoa > Arthropoda > Arachnida > Araneae > Salticidae > Maratus > Maratus speculifer. The sequence goes on along the minus strand of OZ025298.1, from coordinate 280,579,315 downwards.
TGCAGATGGATAGACGAAATGCCTTAAGAGTTTCTGATCATGCCAATATGCTTTTGGAACATTATGTTTTGAAATTAAAGACAGTTAAAAAAAAAAAAAAAAAGCATTTGTTTTAATTTTTGCTTTTGAATAATATTTATTAGTTTAGTTAACTTATTAGATATACGGGGTGTTCCTAAATGAATATATGTATATCGTGATTTTAAAGCTTGGTAGTATTTATTACATAAAACTTAAAATTACAATTAATACATAAAATGAAAGAGCAACTCAAAGTAGTACTACAAGTAGTTTACCTACAAGCTTACCAATATTTAATGAGAACACCTTTCGTCTCACAACACACATCAAGTCGATAGCTCAGTTCTTTCCAAATATTGCTTAATAAATAAATTTTATTCAGACGCTCACTCGATCTGGTGCCATGTGATTTCTACCTGTGGGGGTTCATAAATGATCGTATGTATGTGGCTCCACTACCAGCTAACTATTGCAAATGTTGCAACATTGACCCCACAAACATTAATCTAATCCCCGTTTGAGAAGAACTGAGCTATCGACTTGATGTGTGCCGTGTGACAAAAGGTGCGCTCACATTGAACACTTGTAAGATTGTAAGCAAAACTGTTCTGAGTTGCTCTTTCGTTTTATGTATTAAATTATAATTTTAACTTTTATATAATAAATATTACCAATTGTAAAACCCCGATATTAATTTAGAAACATGCCGTACTATGCGAGATCTAATACGGGTTTCCCAGATTTTAAAACGTTAGGATTTTAAATCGCTCGCTAACAACATCAAATAGCGTTTTTATATAAAAAATAACAATTATGCATTGATAAAGGGCTTAGAAAATAATTAAATGTCATATATTCTTATTAACCACATGCCAGAAGTTAATAAATGAAAAATTCACCAAATATTTCGGCAGACATATTGTTTAAGATAATTTCGGTATTTTAAGTGCGTATACGATCTTTTACGTTTTATTGCCGAAACGTCAGTGAAGGGTTACTGTGGAGACCCGAAAAGTTTTTGGTTTTCGTTTGTCTATCTGTTCCTCGATAACTACCATAAAAAGCATCCGATTAGCTTGAAATTAAATATTCCGAATTTAGCTGGTTAATTTTCGATTAAATTTGGATCATTCGTTCAGAATGTATAGACATTTTATTGTGCGCCATAATGATTTTCAATGGCTGTTCAAACGATTTTCAAATTTCCATTTGTTGAAAGAAAATGGCGCATTGGATTAATGTATTTAAATGGCAATTGACCGGGAAGCGGTAATACAGACAATCACCTCATCATGTTCACGGGCGAAAATCTAGGATTAGTTAAATCTCGAATATTCGTGAATAATTGTGAATATTCCCATTGCTAACTAAGCGTAGAACCAATGTATTCACGTATTAATCATTCAATAATTTCAAGCATAATTTCACTTCTGAAAATTAATTGAATTAATTAAAAATTAAATAGTTAAATCTCGATTCGTATATTAAAATGTATTCGGTCTGCCGAGTCATATCTTGGTAGAAATTCCCTAAAAAGAAAACGATTTTAGTGGTTGACTCGTAGGTTTACCATTGTACTTTTCTGCGTCCCAAAATATGAAAAATGGAGGATCGGAAGTAGGAAAACATAATGGTAAACCTATGTGTCAATCGCTAAAATCGGGCTGTTATATATTTGGCAGATATGATTCAACAGACAGATTGCATTTTAATATGTGAATTGAGATTTAACTAATCCTAGATTTTCATCCGTGAACTCGATAAGGTGACTGTCTGTGCTGGCACTTCCTGGTCTATAAATTATGGATTGTGAAATTACCAAATATAGGTTTTAAATCTTTCTATTATGTTAGGATTATTTCAATGCATTAGTCAGATTTTTAAAATTAGGTGTATGAATTTTGGTGGAATTTTATACATGTTTTCCTGTTATATAAAACATTTTGTTTTATCATCTTACTTGTGTGACATAACACATTTTTTTTTTTTTTTTTTTGTCAGTTACCCAACCAGCATAGCGGGCGACGCCTGCTAGTATTATACATTTATGTTTAAAAAAAGGTGAAAATTACGTTCCGTCAAATGTTTTTATTATTTATCCAAGCGATAGTGCATTAAAATCTTCATTTTGTTTTATTCATTCCCATAGTAAACCAAGTCTGTAAACAGATGACATATATGAGAAGGTATGAGGAAACAGGCTTGGTTTACTGTGCTAGTAGATAAAACAGATTTATACCCCTTTTAAATAAACTAACTCTTTTTTTTTTTTTTTTTTTCAAAATGGAATTGGTTTATTACGGTTGTGAACCGCTCATAGTTTTGTATAGTAAATACAATTTAAACACGTAAGTTTAAAAATGCATAACATTAATAATTACATTTCTGCACATTTTTATGTATTACTTGATTGTTAGTTACTGCCTTATTTTTGTATTATAGTTATTTTGTTTCATTTTTTTATTGTAATAGCACGATTTTTAATATAATCGTCTTAAACTTTCTTTTTAATGAAAATTTTATTTTATTTAAATTGATTTTTCGCATACTTCAGATTCAGGTATACCTGATATGATTATGTTTGTTGTAAATTTCCCACTAGGTGGCACTGCTATGCCATGTTTTAGAAGACTATCGCAATAGCTCTATCTCAAAAACTAATGCATGGATTTTCCTCTGACTTCAGACTCGCTTAACCATATTGATACAAATTATTGCTTCTTAGTTTTCGTCATTGATTGCCGAACAGGTAGCGCTATTACGCTACACTTTTCATGATTTTTGTGGCAGTTTGAACTCGAAAACTAACGCGCGAAATTTAACTAACTTTATATTCTCTATAAAATTTTCCAATAAACACATCATTATTAGGCTTGGTATATATATATATATATATAAATATATATGTATATATATACAGGGTGATTCTAAATTTTTTTTTACAATAAGAGAGGGGAGATAGTACACATCAAGACAAACAATATTAAATGGGAGACCAAGGGTCCCAAACGTTTTCCAAAGAAGATAACCGCCATTAAAGTTTAGGGACCAAAATTACAAATAAACATAAAAAACGGAAAAATCGGTCGATTGATTAGCAGTTTTTACTTTTCCAGTTCTTTATGTCGGCATTTTCTTGAAATTAAATTATAAAGATAAATTTCAAAAAATGCCGATAGAGGGCACTTTGGAGTAACGAACAACTATTTTTTGCCGGTATTTTTTGCATCTCATTAAATGTTTTCGCAAGCTTAGACTCAAACTTAAATTTTGAGCTCAAAACCTGAATTTAGGAGTGGATAAGAAGAAAAACTGAGCTGTGTTCAGAGGGTTCAAATTTCAAATGATTATAAAAAAAGAAAAAATTGATCAATCGATTTGCGGTTTTCACTAAAACTATTCTTTATATAAGTATTTTCGTGAAAATAAATTATAAAGATAAATTTCAAAAAATGTCGATAGAGGGCGCTTTAGACTTTGGAATAACGAACAACTATTTTTTGCCGTTATTTTTGACATCTTATTAAATGCTTTCGTAAGCTTAGACTTAAATTTAGATTTTGAGCTCAAAATCTGAATAGTTTCAGTGGTTAAGTAGACAAACTGAACTGTGTTCAGAAGGTTCAAATTTCAAATGATTATAAAAAACGGAAAAATTGGTCTATTCGTTTCCGGTTTTCGCTAAAACTAATTTTTAAATCAGCATTTTCTTGAAAATAAATTTTAAAGATAAATTTCACAAAATTCCGATAGAGGGCGCCTTAGACTTTGGAGCAGCGTACAACTATTTTTAACCGATATTTTTTTAACCTCATTAAATGCATTCAAATGCATAGACTTAAATTTTGGGCTTAAATTCTAAATCGTTGGGAGTGTTTAAGTAGCAAAAAATTGAATTGTGTTCGAGGAGGGGAGAGGGTTAAATTTCAACTCCTTAACACAATTCAGTTTGCGCTTCTTAACCCCTCCCAACGATTCAGAATTTGAGCTCAAAATTTAAGGTTAAATCTAAGCATCCGAAAACATTTAATAAGCTTTTGCAAGCATTTAATTAGAACCAAAAATTACTGGTTAAAATTAATTGTTGGTTACTCCGAAGTTTAAGGCACCCTCTAACGGAAATTTTTAATTCATCTTTAAAATTATTTTTGCAAGAAGATACTGACTTAAAGAATAGTTTTATTTTAAACCGTAAACGAATCGACCAATTTTTCCATTTTCTATAAATATTTTAAATTTGAACACCCCCTCCCCCTTAAACACAGTTCAGTTTGTGCTACTTAACAACTCCCTACTATTCATATTTTGAGCTCAAAATTTAAGTTTAAGTCTAAGCTTCCAAAAACATTTAATGAGATGCAAAAAATAACGGCAAAAAATAGTTTTTTCGCTACTCCAAAGTCTAAAGTGCCCTCTATCGACATTTTTAAAAATTAATCTTTATAATTTATTTTCACGAAAATACCTACATAAAGAATAGTTTTGGTGAAAACCGCAAATCAATCGACCAATTTTTCCGTTTTTTATAATCATTTGAAATTTGAACCCTCTGAACACAGCTTAGTTTCTGCTACTTAACCACTCCCAAATTCAGATTTTGAGCTCAAAATTTAAGTTTGAGTCTAAGCTTACGAAAACATTTAATGAGATGCAAAAAATACCGGCAAAAAATAGTTGTTCGTTCCTCCAAAGTCTAAAGCGCCCTCCATCGGCATTTTTTGAAATTTATCTTTATTATTTAATTTAAAGAATATGCCGACATAATGAATAATTTTAGTGAAAACCGGAAATCAATCGACCGATTTTTCCGTTTTTTATGTTTATTTAAAATTTTGGTCCCTAAACTTTAATGGCGGCTATCTCCTTTGGAAAACGTTTGGGACCCTTGGTCTCCTATTTAATATTGTTTGTTTTGTCTTGATGTGTACTATCACTCCTCTTTTATTGTAAAAAAAAATTAGAATCACCCTGTATATATATATATATATATATATATATATATATATATATATATATATATATACAGGGTGTCCGAAAAGTCTGGAAACGGCCGAATAACTCGAGAAATACATATGAGATTGAAAAACGTAAATATACGTGTTAAATATTTTTAAATAAGCTACTCTGTGATATTAAATTTGACCTTCGTAACCGACCCCCTGGGGGTCAGAGGGGGTCCCAACTTTGAAATCTTAAATTATAACCCCCATTTTTTATTGCAGATTCGGATTCTACGGACAAAAATACGTAACTTTTGTATTTGATGTTTATTTCAAATTTTCGTTTATCACGGTGTAATTGAGCATATTAAATCGATACATATCCCCGCTTTTCCAACGGGATTTTCCCTAATCGAAACTGATTGGGCAGAATTTTTAACGTCAAATTCCTCGTCTTTTGTAGGAATAGCGTTTCCTGAAAATCACCCGTGGCGATTATTTCAATAGTGCTACACTGTTAAAAATTTGACCCATTTGCTGCAGCGTCACTTCACAGCTATTATAGAATATCTCTTTTGTGACCAATGAGAATGCTCCATAACACAGTAAAGTAATCGTTTTCTATAAAAGCGGTGGAGTGACGATGCAGCAAAAGGGTCAATTTTTTTACAGTGTACTTTACTGTGTTATGGAACATTCTCATTGGTCATGAAAGAGATATTCTATAAAAGCTGTGGAGTGACGCTACGCAAATGGATCAAATTTTTAACTGTGTAGCACTACCGAAATAATCGGCACGGGTGATTTTCAGGAAACGCTATTATTGCAAAAGACGAGGAATTTGATGTCATAAATTCTCCCCAATTAGTTTCGATTAGGGAAAATCCCGTTGGAAAAGCCGAAATATGTATCGATTTAATATGCTCAATTACACCGTGATAAACGAGGATTCGAAATAAACATCAAATACAAAAGTTACGTATTTTTGTCCGTAGAATCCGAATCTGCAATAAAAAATGGGGGTTATAATTTAAGATTTCAAAGTTGGACCCCCTCTGACCCCCAGGGGGTCGGTTACGAAGGTCAAATTTGGTATCACTGAGTAGCTTATTTAAAAATATTTAACACGTATATTTACGTTTTTCAATCTCATATGTATTTTTCGAGTTATTCGACCGTTTCCAGACTTTTCGGACACCCTGTATATATACACACACTATATTGCCATTGATTATGGGACACTTGCGATTTTAGACATTTTACTAAATATCTAGAAAAATACATGAGGAATCATCTCGAAACTCTTAGTGTATAAATATAATAGTACAAGTCATACATTTCCGTGAAGATTTTTTCCCGAAACTCCATAGGGGACCGTGAACAAATTAAAAAAGAATGAATATCTTTTGAATAACCCTGTCAAAAGTAATGTAGCAAAAGCTCTCAAACTCTAGATTATGATTGAATGCCTTATTGTAATACACTGTGTTCATTTTTATGCAAATAGCATGCATACTCGCAGAGTAATTAAGGTTTTTATAAAAATGGCCCCAAATTTTTCTAAGTTTTTCCCTTATAATTTTCAGAGTTCTTAATATAAAATAATATTTTTTTCAGAAAATATGACAAACAACATTGCACACAGTACCCTGTAATCAGAATTAAAAAATAATAAAAATTGTATGAAAAATGAGTAGGTTTACTAAATAATTTTTTACTGCGCATGCGTCAAAGATATCAAAATTTCATTTGCATATTATGTTAGCTAAATGTATAGAGCAACTTTTGTAAAAGTCTCAAAATTATAGCTTGAAAATTCTGAAAGTAATCGTCTATAGAAAAAGGACAAAATCCGTTGTTTCCAAAATGAAGCAAAAAAAATGAGTTATTTTATCCAAAAGTAGTCGTAACATCCCGTATTGTGTATTCTATATTGACACTAATCAATGAATATATGGATACAACCCCTCTTGTTTTTGCTTCATTTTGAGAATAACGGATTTTCAACTTATCCAATTGACGATTATTTTCAGAATTTTCAAGTTATGATTTTGTGACTTTCAAAAAAGTTGCTCTATACCAGGGCTGTCCAACGCGGCGCCCGCGGGCGCCATGGCGCCCTTTGAAGATTTTCTTGGCGCCCTTTTGAAGTTTCTCTGTTATTAAACTTTTCAGAAGTAAAATTCCATTCGAAAAAATGCTTTCTTTAAAATCATCAATATTTGCATCAGAGCTATTTTCAAAAATTGTGAAAACGCATTAAAACCCATTGAGGGGTGGTGGATATATTATATCAGTTATTGTTTATAAAGTGTATTTATGATGGTTAAATTTGGTAAGTTTTTGTAATTTTGGTAATAATTGGAATAGCTTTTTTTAATAGTTAAGAAGTAACAGAAAAATAAAGATTTCCCATCTCTCCCAACAATTTGCAAATACATGTGCATGAAAGTTCAGCTTTTTTCTTTTTGCTGTTGTCACACTGGCCCATTGGCTGTCTTATACAGGGGATAAAGGGCTTAATTACTCCTTCTTGATTTTTGAAATTTTAGGGTTTTTTTACTTTGCTTATAAAGTGTGAGCATAATTTCCATCTATGAAAGCCTTTCAGACTACCTCTCTGGAACAACCCGAATGGATTAGTGACTATTATGCCTGCCTTTGTTTTTGTACTTTTATAAAACTAAATTCAGTCATTCAAAATAAGGCATAGCGTATTTTCACATTCTAAAAGAAACATAGCATATCTCTGATTTTCATATTTATTTATTTGTTATTATTGGTATTATACGCGCTATTAAAATTTCTGGGATTTTCTACTACAGACATTTTTTGAGATAGCCCTCTTATAGAGAATTGTATAATTTGAAATTTAATACAGTGGAGCATCGTTTATACGACGCCGAAGGGACTACCTAAAAACGTCGTATAAACGATAACGACGTATAATCGATTTTCATTTCCAAAACTAGAATTAATTTTGTTTTCACTTAATTTTAATGTTTAACGTGATGATTTGCATTAATTTTTAAATTAAACAAACCAAGATAAACAAATAATCTTGAAAACGGGGGGGGGGGGATTAGTAAGCAATTAAATATACGTAACTTTATTTATGTTTCACCGAAAGGTTCCTCATTTGCAGTACATCATTTCCTTTCCATTTGAAGTTAAAGATCAAAAACCCCGCTTGGCCAACTAAAAGTCGCCAATACTGATAACAGTTAGAAAGATAGTCTATTTGCAACTTCAAACAGATCGGGAAAGTTGACCATCCCCGAAAAAATAATGACCCCTCCTAGTGTAATCTGTTTCATGTAAGCTGATTTTTCAGACTAATCGAACACCAGCCCACATTTTTATAATGTGGAGTGCATTTAAACATGCTCTTCGGTGTCATTCATAGCTGCCAACTTCTGCTTATTCGTAAAATATACAAGAAAAAAAAAATAAACCTATACAAAATCGAAAAATCGACGTATAAACGATTTTGTGCGTCGTATAAAAGATATACTTTTACATTAAAATGAATAGGAATGAATCGGGACCACATTAAAACGTCGTATAAATGTAAACGTCGTGTAAGTGATCGTCGTATAAACGATGCTTTACTGTATATTTAACTCCAGATTATTATTTTATTTTGCCGTAGGGCCTTTTGTTTACCACTATAAGATTCATTTGCATTATGTTATGACGCACGTTTATACTAACACTTTGCGATAGTATTGTCGCATGTTTTCGGTCAAGTGAATGATGGCGCCCTTTATTGAGTGCCAAGAGCTGAGATGCGCCCTTGCTTACTAAAAGGTTGGACAGGCCTGCTCTATACATTTAGCTAACATAATATGCAAATGAAATTTTGATATCGTTGACGCATGCGCAGTAAAAAATTATTTAGTAAACCAACTCATTTTGTATACAATTTTCATTATTTTTTAATTCTGATTACAGGGTACTGTGTGCAATGTTGTTTGTCATAATTTCTAAAAAAAAAAAATATTATTTTATATTAAGAACTCTGAAAATTATAAGGAAAAAACTTGGAAAAATTTAGGACCATTTTTACAAAAACCTTAATTACTCTGCGAGTATGCATGCTATTTACATAAAAATGAACACAGTGTATTACAATAAGGCATTCAATCATAATCTAGAGCTTGAGCGCTTTTGCTACATTAGTTTTGACAGGGTTATTCAAAAGATATTCATTCTTTTTTAATTTGTTGACGGTCCCCTATGGAGTTTCGGTAAAAAATCTTCACGGAGATGTATGACGTATACTATTATATTTATACACTAAGAGTTTCGAGATGATTCCTCATGTATTTTTTTAGATATTTAGTAAAATGTCTAAAATCGCAAGTGTCCCATAATCAATGGCAAAATAGTGTATATATAATGTGTCAGGTGTCGCTTTTATGCTCTTTGTGTTGTTAATTTTGGACTTAAATATTTAAAAGGATGAGTGTCGAAATTCAATGATTTGTTTGAGTGATACAATGCTGGTATCTTCTTCGTAACTATACGCAATTCAAGAAAACTATAATTTTAAAATCCTAGTGATGGGCATAAACTGTCATTTAATTTTGGTACTTTAATGGCGAATTCCCACGCATTAAGGGGGTAGTAAGGTATTTTTTTTTTTTTTTTTGCATTTTTTATTTTTATTTTATATTAATGTACAACATATTAAGATTATTCTGTGAAAATTTGAAAGCAATTGAAGTAAAACTGACGGAGATATACACTTGTAAGTCTCCGCCCTCCGATTTCACACTGAGGAATGTGGCCGCAACAATCAGCTACCAAGTAGCTGCTACTGCTTGACCAGGTTTGACTGCTTGACCAAACACAGTTACATTGCACCTCCGAGTAATGTGCTAGAAGCCATCAAACCTATTTATGAGGATTTAAGCAAAGATGCACTTCTGGAACGATGTATTGGAGTTTTCACTCAGAACAATAATGAAAGCCTTAATCAACTTATTTGGAAAATTACTCCAAAAACAGTGAATGGCACCTCCAACGTCGTTGAAATTGCAGCTAATGTTGCAGCATGTACATTTAATGAAGGCTGTTTTTCTCTGCTGTCATTTTTGCAAGAAATGGGCATAAAAACTGGAACAAGTTCTCATGAATGGGCGCGAACAACAGATAGTCTTCGAGTATGTAAAGCGGAGCGAGAGGCTGCAAAAGAGAGTAAAGAAGGCAGGATTCGTCGTAGACAAATGCTCTGGAAATCATCTCCGACAGCTTTTCGCTTTATGGGCCTGGCATTGATGATTCTGTGTAAGTATATGAAAAAAGCAGTAATTTACAAATATCTATTTCGACAAAAACGTCTGTGAAACTTTAAACGTGTTTTTCTAACACTTCGCTTTTTCGAAGCCGGTGAACTCTGTAGTTCAAAATCTACTGAACCGATCTTTTTAAAATTTTACACACTCTTTTTTTATATAAATTACGAGATAACGCTGTCGAGTTTTTTTTTTTTTTTTAATTTTAACTTACTTTTAAAAAACAAAATATCAGATTTTTTTGATGAAAAATCAGTATTTTGACTTCCGAGCCTTGTAAAAAATTGAAAAATCAATAATTAAAAAAAAAAAACTCGACTGGGCCATTCCATGAAAACAGGTAAATTGATAGTCATTTTTAAAAATTTGTTTAAATAAATATTTTGGGTATTTACTGATTGGCAACATGCCAAATTTTATGTTTTGAGTAAGAATGTAAAGTTTATCTTTTATGGATTGGCAACACAACAGTTTAAAGATGGCGTCCATGTGCAAGCAAGTATGTTGCATTTTACAATACATTTTGAGTGAGTTTTTTTAATAAAGAAAATCCAGTGAAACTTTTGAAATCAACATTTTAGGTAAGTCTAATATTCATTGTTTATATTTCACTAAACTGAAATACATAAGATAATTTCAAATAATTATTACAGCGCACAAAAAGGACTTTGTTTCTGTGTCCCACACGTGACACAAAACATGAACTTTTTCATTTAGGAGGAAAAGGGAACGCATTAATTTTGTTTAATTGGCATTTTTAAAGCAGTTTAGTGTAGTACACTTATCCTATGCTAGTTAAAAAATTGGGTGAAATTTTTATTTGGAGAAAAATATCAAAACAAAATTGTCCCGCACGTGACACCTTATGAGCAGGACGATTATTTTTGTTTTCTGAATGTTAAATAGAGATTTATTATAGCATAGTTTTAGCAGTTTAATGATTATTTTGTCCTAAGAACTTATTCTATGTAATTAAAACGAAATTAAGATTTTTTTTTTTTTTATGATAGTTCCATTTTTTTTCTTTTTTTGTGATGCTAATATTTTTTATTTCCATTTTTTTATAAATTTATTTTAATAAAATTTGAACACTTTGATGGTAATTTTTATTTTAAGAACATATTGTTTTCCAGAAAGAATTGATCTACTTAATTTATAGGGATTTTTCTATACAATAAGAAGAGTCGTGTGTTTAAGAACTTGTTATCATTCTTTAGAAAAAAATAATAAAACTTCTTATCTATATTCTGTTTTTCTAAGTTTAATTCTATTTTAAGTTCAATTTTTCTATGAAATTAAGTAAATTTAGACAAAAGCGTTTATAATTGATAAAGTTTGTTATTTATTTAGCTGAAATGGAAAGATCTAAGTCTACTAGTGCTAGAAGAATGAAAAGGAAGAGAGAGAAAATGTCATTAGAAAATCCTAATTTCCAAAAAGAAGAAAATAAAAGGCTCAGAAACAGCAGCTTCTTTTAAGATGGATGAATGGGTGTTGTAAAATATGACGGCATTAATTATCCTGGTGAAATTACAAGCACCCATCATGATAGTGTTTAAGTGTCTGTCATGATAAAAAGTGGTAATTTCTACAAGTGGCCACAGTATCCAGATAAAATTCTATATTCATTTAAAGATGTAGTAAAAAAGATATCAACCCCCATTGTAGCTAATAAAAGAGGTTGTTTCAAATTTCTAGAAAAATTTTGAATTTTTGTTTTTTATACATTTACTTTATTTTATGTTTAAAAATGTCAATTTGAACATTTACTTTGTGCAAAAAAAAATGTCAAAATAAATATTTTTGTATTATAAAATGTATAACATGCATTTTCTTTTTTGCATTCCTTTATTTTCTGATTTTTGAAAAGGTTACTTGAATGATATTTGCAAATGTCCCACACGTGACAACCGTGTCCCGCACGTGACACTATACGTTATAATTTTTTTTAGCAATTTAAAAATTTATTTTTCAAATAAGAATGCTTATTTCATGAACATTAGACCTTTAGCCTCTAATACATATTTTTTGTTTTGAAATTGAAAAATTAGTAGAGCAGAAATGTTATCTGGATCATACAGCAAATTACAAGTGGTTGACTTCTGATGTACTGCACGTGACGCATGCAAATTAATTAATAACTAAATCAGTAAACCATTTAGGAAAAATCTGTCCCTGCCTGAGATATTGTTATATCAAATATAAACTTACAAAAATATGTTTATTCTTATTTCTGAAAAATCTTAAGCCCTTTAACACAATTTTGGTGGAATTATGGTATCTGATTGTCCCGCACGTGACAGTGGAATGGCCCGACTGCGTTCCCTGAGGAAACTTATCAACTAATTAAATCAATTTGGTTTTTTAATTTCAGTTGATCCAGTCATGAGTTATGCGGTTCACCGCGAATCAACTTTTTTTTGGGACGTCTTCGAAAATTCGCTGTCATCGGCTTATTTTTTAATATTTCTTAATGAAAATTTCACAGAATACTCTTTAAATGACATATAATTATACTATAATCATACAAATAAATAAATATTAATTGTATCATTACATAAAATGATAGAAAATATGCTTTTTTTCCCTCGAATTAACCTTACTACCCCCTTAACATGTCTGAGATGGACGAAAGTTGTGTGGGATTGCCACACCCGACTAGTTTAAAATTTTGCGCATAATATTATTAGAATTTTATTGTGTTTCATCCTTCTGCATCAGTATTCAACTAAAGATATGTGTATTTATTCAATATTGTAAATTGAAAATAAAGTTATGATATTTTTTTAAATGTAAATTAGATTTTTGAAATAACAAGATTTAAAAGAATCTCACCTTTTTATAAACCTTTTATTAAACATTTTCTATTACTTAATAAAGATTGATGATTATGGTTCTTACCTTGATTAGAACCGAAACTTGTCAAAATGATTGTGCAACACTTCTCTTAAGTAATAGAAAATGTTTATCAAAATGAAAATAAAGCGTTCCGAAGTAGGTAGATATTGTTTAACCATAATTGAGAAAGTGCCGATTGGCAGAATGCCAAGTCGATCCTATTTCACTGTAGAGAGAATTATCTCTGCGGCCGAGATGTCCCCTCTGTATCCAAGGGAATAGTTTTCAATAGTTTTATATTTTTTTGTTCTGAGTAAAATTTTATTTTATATTAAATGAATCGTGCACCTTCTATTACTTTTCGTATGATTCTTTTCTTAAGTATACACACACACACACACACACATATATATATATATATATATATATATATATATATATATATATATATATATATATGTTTACATATATATAAATACATAATTTCTTTCTACAATTCTGTAAATTTAAAAAAAACATGTTTATTTATTTATTTTACCTGCATATTTTTAGCTAAATCGCAGATTTAACTACTGCTTGGCTTCTGGCTTGGCAGCTATGCGATAAATTTGCCAATTTTGTCAACTTGAATATTCAGATCCAATGTAAACAAACAATACAAATACATAATGTAACAAATAATGTAAAGAAATAATTTAAAAAAATCGCCAATTTGGTAATTTTTTAAAATCACGACATAATTCTAAAAAGATTAAGTTATGCTATATTGTAAAGGAAAGAGTTATTACGTTTAGTTTAATAATCATATCTTTAAATCATCTTTTATACTAAAATTGTCTTTTTATAACTTATTTTAACATAAGAGAATTACAATATAATGTTTAAAAACATATATTTTAAGGGCAGCAAGAAAAAGGTATTCGCCAAAAAGAAAAAAATAGCGACTTATCTGGGATGTTCAAGCTTCTCAGTCCTGATTTACCAGTAGGAGACACTAAAGAACACCTTTTAATTAATTTAAGGGGGCTCAGGGGTTGATCGATACGGAAAAACATGAAAACAGAGCTCTCGCTTCGAGTCCATATAAAAACAGAAGTGTTCAGTGTAATTAATTTAAACTTACTGATATTTTAAAGGTATGTTTGTAGTCTTATAAAATTATAAAATGAAGTATTTCAATGTAATATAATAAGAAATATAGCAAAATTTATGTAACACAATTTTCGAAAAAAAAAAATTATATGTTATATCATCAACACCAAGATATCTTAACGTTGAATTGACATAAGAACCTAATTTTTGCTTTAAAATGATCCGGAAACTTTATAGAATGAATTAAGGATATAACTATCACTCAAAAACAACATTATTAAAAAAAACCTCTCAAATTTTAAAATTTTAAAAATTCCTAAAAAATAAAACTTTTTTTTAATTAAAAATACTCAAAATATTAAACTATCTAAACTATATTAATTCATTCTATAGATAATGATGTTATATGCATGCAAAAAAAAAAAAAAAAAAAAAAAAAAAAAAAAAGTCATTTTATCGAATAGTTTTTTTAAATCTTGGTGTTAGTCGTCAAAAATCAAGTTTTGAGAAAACGCGACTTAAATTTGAAATTATATGGGTGCGGCTATGAAAGTGTTGATACATAAATGCTTATAACTCCGTTAAAAATGCAAATATTTTTATGCATTTTTTTGCATTGAGTTCAGAATTAATTGAATAATCAAACTAGATCATTAAAAAGAAAAAAAAAATCGATTTTTTGAAAAGTTTTTAACCCCTGAGCCCCCTTAAGCGAGGTGGAATCCGTCAAAATTCGACGAAAGAAAATCTTTAAGAAAGAACTGTTTCATTGATTTATAATAAGTCTACAAAATTAGTTAGAGTAAAAAATACATCTTACATTGGTCAGTCTAACTCCCAAGCACATATAATTTTCAAGCTAAAGTTAACAAAATACTATAAAATACAATTATCCAAACTATTAAACGAAATAAAACCGAATTTTATAATAGACGATATTTTTTAAATAGTATACGCATTTTAATTTCATTTTTTTTTTCAATTTTAAGAGAAAATGAAGTGATTCTGTTGCCACAATTACAAAATTAGTACAAAAAATTATAAAAAAATTAATATCTCAAAAATAAATTGAATACAGAGCTTTCAAACGAACTGCATTTAAAAGTACATTTTTTTCTCTATACGACGGTGTAAAAATGTAAAATGTGCGATGTTTAGACGTGTAAAATTTGCAGTAGCGAAAATTGCAAAACCGAACTTGCAGGAGAAAGTGTCGCATTCGCTAAATGACGTATGCATTACGCACAGATACGTTTGGCCTTTATAATATAGATACTTCTAATATTGATAAAATTTCTTCTGGACGATTTAAGTAAAAGATGCACATAATAAGCATCGATATAGAGACTGATAAACATTGGTGGAGAAACTTTAGAGTAATTTTAAACTGGTTTTTGTGGTCCTTGGTAATATTTGTCTCAATATTGAGGAGATTAATAAACAAACTCATCCATGAATGAGTTGGTATCATCCAACCACTAGGATGATACGAACGTCACCATTTTCGACATGGACTAACTCTTTTCACACTGTAAAAAAAATTTCCGTTAAATAACGGAAATAGTTCTGGTAATCTAGACGCCAGTACTATTTCCGTTTTTTAACGGAAAAAAATTCCGTTTTTTCCAGAAATATTTCCTTTTTTTTTTTTTTTTTTTTTTTTTTTTTTTTTTTTTTTTTTAAACAAAATATTTCCGTTTTTTTTTTTTTTTTTTTTTTTTTTTTTTTTTTTTTTTACAAAATATTTCCGTTTTTTTTTATATTTTTTTTATATAAAAATTTTCTTTTGAAAACCAAAAAAGAATTTTCAAGGACAAACTTGCAGGTTTATGATTTTTATTCTTTACACAAAGACACATCAGGTTACATACATTTAATTTAAACAAGTGGAGAAATGTTACTTACCCTCGATCCTCGGTGAGGATCGAACAAAGCACCTGTCCTATTGCAGCTTGCAATAGTGTAATACCATTACGCCATAGTTATACACACAGAACTTGCAAATATCTTTACTTATTTCGAATGATTTTATGAAGCAAAGGCTTTATGTTGAACTCGGCATTAATTTTTGTAGAGAATTATTTATTACTTACTTATTAATTATTATTACTTACTTATTAATTTATTAATTATTTACTTATATGTTATTGAGTGTACAGTTCTAAATATTTAACAGATTTTATTTCCATAATTTCGAATATTTAGTTATTTAATTTCAGTTCTATAAAAAATAAATTTTAGACTTTAAAATATTACATGTATTAAGAGTTGGATGCATTAAAAAGTTTACTTTTCTTCATTTTTAAGGATATTTTAAAAAGTTTATTGTAATATTATTCATATTTATTTACTTATTTGTTTTTGAAAAGCCACTAACATACTTAAAAAAAAAAAAAAAAAAAAAAAAATCTATTTTAACAAAGTATTTGTATGACGATCGATTTTAATCTCAATAAAGACAGTTATTACGGATTATTAAAATAATTTTTTTATTGTTTTTTATAAATTAGATAATCGTCAATATTATAATAATTTCTTTAATATTTTGTTTTGTGTTTTAAATTTTATGTGAAAATTTCTTAAAGTGGATAGATTAAAAAAATATATTAAAATTAAAAGTAGAAATTTTTTCCATTTAAAAATCCTAATGGAAATAAACTAACTGAAAATAAACTAACTAATCTCAAACTTAAAAAGGATTAATAAAATTTTATAATTTTTATTATTTTTTCAATATTGTAAAACTGTTAGCTTTATATTATTAAAACAGAAAGAAATAAATAAAATTATTATAGAAAGTTGTTCTTAAAACAACTCTATAATGTTTTTCTATCCGAGATATAGATGGCGACACTAGAGTTATTTACGTATTTTATTCTGTTTTAATACGGAACTTCTCTGTCGCCAGATAATTTACGGAAATCTTACTGTAATTATAATCTCAAAATGTCAATAACGGAAATTCTTCTGTTTTTCGGAAAAATGATACTATTCCGTAAAATTTTACGGAAAAAATTGTGTATATTAACGGATATTTTTTACAGTGCACCCATGCGCAATTCGCTCTAGGTTTCCATCAAACGTGGCACATCCGAACTTTAACTGCGCATCCTGTATACGTCTAAATATTTCTTTCTCCACAATCACTTGTAAAGGGGAAAATATCCTGAATAAATTTTAAGTGCTTTTTTTGAGAGCAGAGTAACTTTTTCCAATTCGTCACTCTCTTGACGAAAATTAAATCAGGTTTACTGATATTTCGAACACAGTACAAGACAGTTTTATGTTGTCACACGACTTCTTTTAAAAGAAAAAGATTTGAAAAAGCATTTCTGTAAAATAAAATGATAAGAAAATTTGTTCCAAAGAAAAGTTCAAAAGTTCTTGTAAAATGATTCCAACATTTATCCTTAAAAAAAAATCAAATAGCGCATTTTTTTAATAAAGTTTTCACATGTGATTTATTTCTGTTATCACCATTCCTTTGTCTATACACGTACAAAATGCAAAACGATGAATGATGTCTCGTTCAAAAGATTTTGAAATAAACTTCTGACATACACTGCAATATATATATACATATATATATAATACCATTAAAAGTAGACAAGATTCACCAATGGATTTTATCAATAAAAGAATTAAATTGAATTATAGTAAACAATATTAACCATTTGAAATTAACCATTGAATTTAATAACTTATAGTACATTGAACATGGAAGGAAAAAAGAATAATATGAATACAAATGAAATTTGTAGAACCAAAGCAGAATCTTCAGGTCCCAAATACTTTGGAACTACAAATGGAGTGTGTGGTTTCATCTTCGTATTTGCCATGAAAAAGCAAAACAATACGAATTTGGGACTACCATCACACAAAAACCAAATTATTAAACAAGGAACAAAGATATTTTACAAAAAGGAGTTGAAAGTAAGTAAAAATAATAGTTTTCCATAACAAACAAAAAAGATAAAGCAGAATGGAAATATAATTGAACCGGAAAAATAATTAATAATCGATATTAACATAAAATTAAATTAATAAAATGATTAAAATTAGAATTAAGAGATAACATTCATG
This sequence comes from Maratus speculifer, assembly GCA_964019185.1. Lineage (NCBI taxonomy): Eukaryota > Metazoa > Arthropoda > Arachnida > Araneae > Salticidae > Maratus > Maratus speculifer. Next base: position 280,561,041 of record OZ025298.1, on the reverse strand, counting down.
TTAACATATAACTTAAAATACATTATTGTTACTTTAATCAGTAACATTTATTGTGACTTTACATGGTAAAAACTCATTATCTTAATATAGGATAATAAAAATTAAAAAATAAATAATAATAATAGTGATAATATTAATAATAATACCAAAAATTATATCAATAACATTAAAAATAATTTGATAATTAAAATATAGCTATTTAATTATAGATATAACTAGACAAATATCCATATATTGGTGTAAATTAAACAGTTTAAAAAGTATGTTAAAATAATGTTAAAATAAATATCCCACTCTCAATTTTTTTTTTTAAATAAATAATTAACCTTTGCGTTTTTATCCAGACAACACCACCCTCCCCCGTACTCTAACATCTACCCACCCAACCAACCTATATATTTTTTTTTATTACTTTTTAACATTTTTAATTTTTTATTATTATTTTTATGTTTTATAATTTTTTTATACATTTTTTACGCAAAGAATTAATTATAAGATCATGTAATATCTAATTATAAATTAAAGAATATATGAATTTTTTAGGATAACCATTATTTATAGCATCACATACAAGCTTTTTAATATTAGTATTAATTAAATGGGAAGAACATAGACATTTTATTCTATATAAATGGTAATTATATTACGATATACAGAATTATGAAGACAAGATTTAAAATTAGTAAAGGTATTAACTTTAAAATTAAATTCTTTCCTTTTGTCATAAATATCAGTTATAAATTTGTTCTCTTTTAATATAATTTTAATATCTAAGAAATTGATTGTATTATTAAAAAGTAGGTTTTTTGAAAGTTCTAGATTAGAAGGATAATCAACAGGGAATTGAGATAAACAGGAGTTACCAGTATCAATTAAAATTACATCATCTATATATCGATATAAATGTATTGTATTATTAAAATAATGACGTTCATAGTAATATAAGTATAAGTCAGATAATACACTAGATGTACTACCACCTTGTGGTATACCAACATTTTAAATATATATATTGTTATCATGCATGATAAAATTATTATAGATAATGAAATTAGTTAAGGTATGAAAGTAATCAGAATCGATATTATGTGATATATCCAACTCGTGTTGATATTTTTTAAAAAGCTCATTTATGATATTATGTAAATCCGATAAATCGATATTATTAAATAAATCTTTAAAATCATAGGTAGTGATATTTTTTATACATTTAACATTTTTCATAATATGGACCAGTTCATAACTATTTTTTATGCAATGTGTATTATCACTTTTTTTTGTAATATTATATATTTGATTAAGAATTACTAATAGAAGTTTGTTAGCAGCATTATTATAAGTATTGCAACCAATTGTAACAGTTCTGAATTTAACAGGATGCTTATGAAATTTGTATATATATATATATATATATATATATATATATATTGTAACTTTACATGTGTAAAGTCGCTGAAATCTATATTATTTAATAACATTTTATCTGTACACTGTACAAGAAAAGATGCAAATCTACAAAACTAATTTTTGTAAAGCAACAGAAATCTGTAACTTTACAAACGAAATTTCTGATGCATTCTATAACATTTGAAATTTTAGTTGCTTAAAAGGCACTTAGGCAACACAGTGTAAAAGTATCCAAGCCACTTGAATACTTTTAGGTAGATTTCGTATGAAATACTACCTATTGCAATCGCACCAGTTTATCTATCTATCTATCTATCTATCTATCTATATATCTCACTTTTTTATGGACACGATAACTTCTATAATTCTTCATCAATCTCCTCCAAACTGGTACATAAAATCAAAGGGGATAAAATCTCGGCTAAGTTCGTTAATGGGCAAAATCGGACCAAAGGGGGCGGAATAGGGGGCGTTTTTGCAAAATCCGAAAAAACGCCATAACTTCTTAATTAAAGTAGATATCGAATCGGTTTAAATTTTATATTACTTCTTAAAAATGGGCCAAAAGTTTATGCATGACAGATTTTTGATAAATTTAAAAGTGGGCTCAAGGGGCGAAAAAAACAGGGTTTTTAAGAGAAAAAAATCATAACTTCGTCAATTTTCAAGATATCAAGTCCAACTAAATTTTTTGTAAATGTTCTTAAAATTATCTAAAACTTTTGTATTGACAAGTTTTTGATAGGACCAACTTTTACCGATGAAAAAAATTAAAAACGAAAAGAAAAAGGGCGGTGAATATAGAGAAAAACCCATAACTCCGTCACTTTTTAAGATATCAAATCTGATTAAATTTATTTTACATCTTCTCAAAAATATCTACAACTTTTATATTGACAAGTTTTTCATAGGACCAATTCGTATAGCAAAAAGAAATTAAACAAAAATAGGAGTTGCAGAAAAAACCTCAAATCCAAACTGCTTATATTCTGGCTCATTTTAAAATTCATTTTTGATTTTAAACGCATTCAAATGGTAGATCCTCTTATTTAGAAACTGTATAAAGTGACGCATTGGTCAATTTTCTGATAAAGACAGAATATATTTCAAAAAAGGCTACCAAAAAGGGTACTTTGAACAGAATTTCCGAAAGTCATCGGGACTGAAAATTTAAGGAAGTATTCAAATAAGAAATTGCGTTTTTTCTGACTCGTTTTTAAATTCATTTTTGTTCTCAAACGCATCCAATTTACAGATCCTCTTATTTAGGAACTATATAATGTGATGCATTGGTCAGTTTTTTGATAAAGACGGAATATATTTCAAAAAAGGCTACCAAAAAGGGTATTTTGAACAGAATTTCCGAAAGTCATCGGGACTGAAAATTTAAGGAAGTATTCAAATAAGAAATTGCGTTTTTTCTGACTCGTTTTTAAATCCATTTTTGTTCTCAAACGCATCCAATTTACAGATCCTCTTATTTAGGAGCTATATAATGCGATGCATTGGTCAGTTTTTTGATAAAGACGGAATATATTTCAAAAAAGGCTACCAAAAAGGGTATTTTGAACAGAATTTCCCGAAGTCTTCGTGATTTGAAAATTTAAGGAAGTTTTCACATAGCAAATTGCTTTTTTATGACTCGTTTTAAAATCCATTTTCGCTCTCAAACGCATCCAATTTACAGATCCTCTTATTTAGGAACTATATAGTGTGACGCATTGGCCAGTTTTTTGATAAAGATAGAATGTATTTTTAAAAATGCTGTCAAAGTGAGTATTTCGCACAAAATTTTCCGAAGCAATCATGATTAAAGAATTGAGGATGTATTCAAATAACAAATTGGTTCTTTTATGGCTTATTTTTAAATGCAATTTTGCTCTCAAACGCATTCAATTCACATTTTTTTGTTATTTAGAAAATATATAATGTGCGTATTCATCATTTTTTTGATAAAGGCTTTTTATAAATATTTTTTAAAAAAGCTGTCAAATTGGGCACTTCGCAAAAAGAATTTCCCAAAGCGGTCATGATTGAAGAATTGAGGATGTATTCAAACAAAAAATCGGTTTTTTTATGACTCATTTTTAAATTCAATTTTTTTCTCAAATGCATTCAATTGACAGTTTTTGTTATTTAGGAACTGTATAATGTACTGTTTTGGTCGAATTTTTAATAAATTCAGAATTTATTTCAAATTATGTTGTCAAAATGGGCATTTGAGCTGAATTTTTCTTAAGATGATTCTGATAAAACCAGTTTTTGCAGAAAAATGAAATTAAAAATTTTTCATAAACGACCAAATGAAGTTATTAAACTGGGTTCATCTCTAATCATATATATATTTTTTTGTTAAAATGAGCACTCTTCGAAATCTACCTCCGCCTATAGGCCCAGCCGACAGGGATTTTTTTACTCTGTTGGCTGTGCATTTTTTAAGCAGCTTAAATTTAAAATAGTACGGAAGCAAGGCGTCAGAAATTTTCTACCGAAAAATTTCCATGAATTATATAGATTTATTCCATTTCACCAATACCGGATTTTCTACAGTTTCGTGTTGCCCCGAGTCAGTGGCTCACGAAAAATATTTTATCCATTCTTGCCAACATATGGTAGTGAGAATTGCGAGCCCGGTTGTCATTCCAAGTGGTTCAGATGGTAAAACATCGGTGAGCTGTACAGATGATACGTGTTCGATTCCCGGCTTGGGTGTTTTTACATCCTGTTTGCTATGAGCCTTTTAAGCAACTAAAATTTCAAATATTATAGAATGAATACCTTAGAAATTTTCTACTGAAAAATTTCCAAGAACTATATAGATTTATTCCATTTTTCGATGCTGGATTTTTTATCGTTTCGTATTTGGATCAGAGTAGGTGGCTCGTGAAAAATATTATATATCATGCTACGGTTCTAACCTCGCCAACATATGATAGTGAGAAGTGCCACGCTGGGTGTCGTTCCAAGTGGTCCAGATGGTAGAACGTTGGCGCGCTACACTGTTAAAAATCTTGTTCCAGTTTGAATCAAAAAAGTTTGTTTTTTGGTGCTCAATAGCTGCCACCATAAGATGGTGAAATCTCGTACCAACATTTGGAGCTTCCTAGTTCCAAGTATTGGAACTATGCTTCAATGGGAGCTCCAAATTTTGGTTCAAGATTTCACCATCTTACGGTGGCAGATATTGAGCACCAAAAAACAAACTTTTTTGGTTCAAACTGGAACAAGATTTTTAACAGTGTATATCGATGACCCGGGTTCAATTCCGGGCTTGGAACTTTTTTAAGTCTGTGGGTATGCACCTTTTACGCAATTAAAATTTCAAATATTTTGGAATTCAAGACGTGAGAAATTTTCTAGTAAAAAAATTCCAAAAATTATGCACATTTATCTTTTGTAAAAATATTCTTTTAAATATTAAACTATTCTCTGTTGGCATGTCTTAGAATGAAAATGAACAATAAAATAAAACTTCTTGAGTTATTAATTCATAGTTTTTTAATGATGTCTTATAAATTCACAAAACGTGCATTTTTGTTTAAATATTTGATCAAAATGTTAATTTAATAATATAGTTATAATGGCGTTAAAATGACCTGACATCTAATAATTTTTTCTATCTCAAGTGTCAAATTTTCCTACTTCATATTAAATATAGTATTCTTCTGAAAACGTCTTTCAATTATTTTTGCGATCTTTGTTAAAATACAATAATGGAAGTTTCGGTCTTAAAATATACAAAATGGAGACTAGAGAAGTACTAATTATTTTAAAGCTATTACCATAGATGTGGAAAAGTGTATCCTTTCAGCAACTAGCTGTGCGTATTTTGTTCTTACAATCACCACTGTGAATCAAGTAAAATACTTTCTAAAATCACCATAAAATGAAAATAAAGTAGGACGCGTTTCGAGCTACAACAATAACAGCTCGTCATCAGCTAAACCGACACGTGTACCGTAAGGGCACAGAGTCGAGATAAAGTGAAAGAAAGATACCACTCTTTCTTTAGCTGATGACGAGCTGTTGTTGTATCTCGAAACGCGTCCTACTTTATTTTCATTTTATGTGTTCCTGTGTTCACGGTGTTTATTCACAATCACCACTGTGATTTAAAAGACATTCCACCAATCAATTGAATGAGAGGCGTAGCTACGCGCGAGTGAATTGAAGAAAGAAGAACGAACTGCTGTGAATTTTCGCGAGCAAAGTAGAGGAAGCAGCTAACGACGTAACATGACTTTGAATAGATGCACTAATCATTTAAGACTGGAAAAGCAGTAAATATGGTGAAGTTTAGACATGATGCTTTAAGATTTTAATAATAATTATAAATAACGAATATCAAACATAAATGATAAATGAGATATCACAATAAAGTTTTTTTTTAAACTGTTTTTTCATGTTGTATGTTCTCATTTTGTTAAAACAAGTTGTTTGATAAAAAAAAAAAAAAGTTAAGTGAATTAAAAACTAATAAAAAAAGTATCAACAGATAATCCCATGCGAAAGCCTCGCAAGGATCTGATTCATAAGCAAAGTTTTCGGATACTATACTATGCGATCTCAGAGGACTGTTAATGGGCATCAAGGTACCTAAATAATTTACCGGAATTATCGCAAACCATGTTTAGTCGTTGAAAATCGCGAAAATATAAATTCGTACGTGGATAGTTCAACTATTACTGGCCTTAGTTCAGGGTCGGCGAACCTATAACACGCGTGCCAGAAGTGGCACGCTGAAGAACTTTTTTGGCACGCCGTTAATTGAGAACATAAATCAAGATATAGTGGAAATTAATTTTAGAGCAATTTTAAGAAATCGGTATTTGTCATAAAAAAAAGAAAAAAAATCCATGCATAATTATTTTCACAAGTGAATAATGTTAAAACTCCCATATAAAACACTTGTTCGTAAAACCAGTTCGCCTTACATTCTGTTAAGGGGGTAGTAAGGTTAATTCGAAGGAAAAAAAGCATATTTTCTATCATTTTTAGTAAGGATACAATTAATATTTATTTATTTGTATAATTATAATATATGTCATTTAAAGAGTATTCTGTGAAATTTTCATTAAGAAATATTAAAAAATAAGCCGATGACAGCGAATCTTCGAAGACGTCCCAAAAAAAAGTTGATTCGCGGTGAACCGCATAACTCATGACTGGATCAACTGAAATTAAAAAACCAAATTGATTTAATTAGTTGATAAGTTTCCTCAGGGAACACTGTCGAGTTTTTTTTTTATTATTGATTTTTCAATTTTTTACAAGGCTCGGAAGTCAAAATACTGATTTTTCATCAAAAAAATCTGATATTTTGTTTTTTAAAAGTAAGTTAAAATTAAAAAAAAGAAAAAACTCGACAGCGTTACCTCGTAATTTATATAAAGAAAGAGTGTGTAAAATTTAAAAAAGATCGGTTCAGTAGATTTTGAGCTACAGAGTTCACCGGCTTCGAAAAAGCGAAGTGTTAGAAAAACACGTTTAAAGTTTCACAGACGCTTTTGTCGAAATCGGAGGGCGGAGACTTACAAGTGTATATCTCCGTCAGTTTTACTTCAATTGCTTTCAAATTTTCACAGAATAATCTTAAGATGTTGTACATTAATATAAAATAAAAATAAAAAAATGCAAAAAAAAGAAAAAAAAATACCTTACTACCCCCTTAAATGAACTTAAGTATAAAACTCAAAAATATTTTTCACCCAAGATGAAACATTAGAAATTGCATTTAATCACATAAATTGTTTTTTATTAATATATTCTAAAATATATTTATATCTATAAATATTGCAGGGTAATACTACAGTGTATGTTGCTCATATTTTAAAAATTGCAATAAATAAATTTTGAGTAATTTCTTGATTTTTTTATACATTAAATTCATTTTCAGGGCTGCCACAGGCGACTATTTTTTTTTAAATTCTACCTGACATCACTTTTTAAAAATAGAAATGTTTGACAAACTCGGTGACAACATTTGTAGAAAAATATGCTTGAAAATTTACATTAGAAAACTACTGGTGCGAACAGAATAAAAATATAATCTTCCATGGTAGCCCTGTATTTTGTAAATGGCAAAAAATGGCATTTTTTGGGGAAAAGTTGGCACGCGGATAAAAAAAATTTCGCCAAGCCTGACCTAGTGTATGTAAAATACTTGTATTGCGATGGTTGGTGTAGAATATCGATGCCTATATGCTCAATTTCAGTCACTATAAAAACAATAAGAGTTAAAATTCAGTGTATCACCAAACAACAAATTTCAGAGTTTGAAGGAATTCCGTTGATTCTTTCTACATTTGAAGGCATTTTGAAAGTGCATGAAACACGGTTGTATGTAATAACCACAAATATCACTGAAGCTAAACGCCTCACCTGCATATCATGTCATTCTCAAAACCATTGCCTGCACTGTATCATTAATCAGATAAAAATTGAAACAGATGTAATTTTCCCAAGACCTTATAGGAAAATCTCTCATATATATCCAGTGATGAAGATTCTCAATTTCCAATTAAAGAAAATGACTATATTTTAGTTAATTTCAGTAAAAAGAAGATAGTCATGCATTATATAAGAATAGTAGTAATTGTTCAAATGGATAGACTTGAAGTTAAATTTTTAAGGAAATCTGGGTAAGGGGAATTCATAAATCCTGATGAAGATGATATTTTTTTCGTTTTAAAAAGTTACATAGTGTATATCTGTGGCTTCCGGTAATGACCGGATAGGGCACATTTTTGAAAAAATTGAGATAATTTGGGAAAATGTAACTTTAAAAGAGTACTTTCATCTGTCATAGTACTGAAAAATGAAAATAGAATACTTCCCGTCATAAGGCGACTATAAATTTTCATTTAAAAATTGAAAAAAAAAAATTAATTGATTCTCAATTAATAAAATCCATTTTCATATAACTATTTTGGCAAAAAAAAAGAGGTCCTTATATCCTAATTGAATGTAGTGAAAATTATTAAGTTCTAATCTATTTTATTAAAGTAATGATAAAAAGACATTTGAAAACTTTAAACATTAATTACTCAAAATATTAAAAATGTGCCTTATTACCTGGTTATTACCGGAAGCCTCAGATATTTTTTTTATACTAACTATAAATAATTGCCATCAATATGTTTTTAATACAAGTTTTAGTGAATTTAAAAATATGTGCTGAATTTAAAAATCATCTGCACTTGTTTATGTAATTCTAAAATTGTCTAACTATTTACATAAATAGTTGCTAATTATCTAATATAAAATCATACTATTTGTCACCAAGCCAAAAAATAATGTAAATTTTGACATTATAAGTTATATATTTATATATTTTACCTATTATTTAAGTTAAAATATGTGTTTGTTTTCATTTCGTAATAATTCATCATGTCCGTTTTAAAAGTTGTCACGTCCGTGGACATATGATTTTTTAAACATTTAATTTTAAAGACAAGCATTATTCTATGATCTTGACAAGTGGCATAGTTAGAAAGTAAAAGCTAAGTGTTATCATAATCTACCATTAAAATTATTTTTTTTTTATAAAAAAATTCTGATTTTCTAATATAAAAAAATTATATTATTTGGAGAATGACCCATAACAGTGAATGAGGTATCATTCGACAATATGTTTACATAGTGCACTCACTTTTACTTAAGCACATTGTTTTGTTAAGAATTGCAGTTAATTAAAAAATAACGAAAAATGTATCAGAAAATAATATTAAAGATTGAAGTGTGGAAATTTCGTAGGAATCCAGTGGTTTTGTTTTATAACAGTAATTATAGTTAAGTAATTAGGTTTATGCTCAATTTATCAAGATAAATGATGAAATTTGGCCATTTATAATAGCATCATAGCTTGCAATACATTATAATTTTTTATGTCGTTAAAAATAAATTTTGAAAAGACACAAAAAATTTCTCGAAAAAATACCTTCTTTAACTTTATAAACTGGGCAAACCTTAATATTGCAGATAGGTTTTGTTCTCAGAATAAAGAAATCTTACATATTTACCTGAAATTTTTATTGAGTCGTTCTTGATATATTTATTTAACCCTTTATCTACCGAATTATGATTTCATGAAAATTTTACATTCTAAAGCATTTTACTTAAATTGTTTAAACTAAATTAAAAGATTTACATAATCATTTAATAAATTTTTGAAGGATTTTAGAAGGATTGAAGGATCTAGAGTGATTAATTAAATTTGAACTTACAGGGATTTTGCGCAATATTTATAACTCCACTCAAACCTTTTATTTTAAATTGTTTTCTTAGTATTTTGTAGAATTATAAAATGTACAAATTTGATGTTCTTACAACATAAATATAGAAACATTTTTGATTTGAAAAATTCCCATCCCCTTTCCTCAGCGCTAAGAAAGCTGAAAAGATACAAAGGCAGAAGAAATCATCGGTTTAAAAATATTTTTGTTTTATCAATACACATCAATAACGATTTTGAAACAAGATAAAGTATTGTATCTGTAACTCATTGTAAAAAGTATTGCAACTAATTGAAGTATTAAAAGAATTTTATAATAAGTAATTTTAATGGTACTTATAAGTACCGTCGGTAGATAAAGGATTAAATTTATATATGTACTTAGAACAATTATTTTACCCTATCTCTTTTTGTCCTTAATTTCTGATTCGCTCATGATTGGTCCACAGATATATTTTACTTACCACCAATTATACTCGTGATTGATTCACAAAACAAAATTTTATCAGGGATCCTAGGATTCCTAAATTTTTTCACATTTCCTACCGCTATTTCAATTGAAAATCCCCGTAGTACATTCTTTTAATATCCACAATAAAGATCATCGATTTAAAATGGTAGTGATAAAGAGAGAAAATTTTAGGAATGCCGCAAGTTCTTGTTTATTTTACACAAATCATAATCATGATTTATGGCAGAGGGTGTATAAAAGGTAACTTATATCTGCGAGGTATTCATACATGTATATACTACTAAATAAAAAATTTTTCCTAAGAAACATATGTATTCATTATATATTAAACATCTAGCCAATGAATAAATAAAAATAAGGATTCTGAATATCTAACATTGAAAATTTTATAAATTAATGAATCTTTTCAAAACCAATTAATTCAAAAAATCTTTTTTAGAGTTATTCTTTTTTAAACCACAACTGATGATCGGATATAGTTGTTTAGGAAGATGCTATAATAAGAAACTACTATAATATATTATCTTTAACATAAGCTGGTAGTATATGTTACTGATATTAAGTATAAAATACAGGTATTTATAATTTGTGTAACGGTATTCTGGATTGTAGAACACACTTTTTTTAGTTCATACTTCACACCATCTGTTAATAATATCATTTTACATTTGGTTTCAGTTGAACTATTCCATTAAATAGATTTTGTGGTTTCGAGTGCAATGTTAACAAAATTGACCAAGTAAAATAAATTAGGAAGAAAAGTAACATGACTAAATACTTAACATTACATAAGGGAGACCAAACTTGTCATTAAGGGAGGCTAGTAATTTAATAACTGGCTATTGAACATCAGTAAGATGGGATAAAGGATGCTTTAATGTTCCTGAAAAACTTTGCAATAGTCTAATAACACTAAATACACTGCAAACGATTTTTATTTATATAGCCCATAATGTAACAGGATTCTATTTAATCTTCTTATAAAAGACCTGTAACGTTATGTACACGTTGAGTGTCATTTATAACGTTTGGTTGGTCGTGGTGGGAGTTAAATGCAGACATACTCAGTACTTAAGATAAAACAACAAAGTTTATTAAAATAATGAGGGCTGAAGGGAAGTAGAGCAAGTCTTAATTTTACACAACTGAGAATACTATGAAAAAGCTAAACGCATACTCACAGGCTCCGGACGAGCTCAATCGGGGCACCTTCTAACACTTCTCGCTATCTCTTGGCTGAGCTACTAGATAAAGCTTAATTAGACAGCCCGTGGCTGTGTGTAATTCTTTATTCACAAATAATCAAAATGAAACTACTATGAAGTTTCTTACCCCGGCCAACTCTCAAGTCAACTATCGAAACTCCTTTATACTTCACTGGAGCGCTGCTACTTTCAATCGGCTAGCACTTCGCTGAATAATATCTCACTTCGCTATCTAACGCCACAGATACTCACACACTGGCTAACGCCACAGATGCTCTCTCGCTGGCTAATGCCAGAGACACTCACCACACACTCACACCCCAGCTTTTATATGCTGCAAACTGAGATACTTCACTGCACACTAACATATTACTAATAACCGCGAGCTAACTGCAGAATCCGAAAGAGCACACACACTCTAGAAAGTTAAAGTAAAAGAGAGGATAGATGTCGCTTTTACGCTTACATATGTTAAATTATTGACGTCACGATCTCAGAAATACTAGAGTGCCTTTATGCAAAGGTCACTCCCTTACAACCCCCCCTCGGATTCCGCAGAGAAAAAGGACTGGGCCAAATGCATGCCCAGGACTTTTTCTTGTTATAAATTTCGAGCCGTAAAAAAAAAACACAGTGATGGGTGAAATTTAGAACCAAAACATAACTTTTAAAATATTAACTTTAACCCATCACAACCAAAAAACCTCAGTTTGCCTCAAAAATTCACATATTCAATCCAATCATTCTTCTATCTTACAAATAGCCTCCGCAAAACTTCCAAAAACTCGTAAAACTTTCAAAACTAATTACTTCTTCTTTTAAAACAGCCCACTCCACTGGGAGTGCTAAAATTTCTCAAAACACTAAACTTCCGAAATTTTCCTCAATATTGCAATACAACTATAATTTTACCAAAAATCTTTCCTAATACTAGAATTCGCACCAAGTCCAAAAAACCCAATGCGCAAAAATTTTCCTCATCCAAATTCCGAACTCATCTAAAACTAAATTTACTTCATACTAAAATAACCCTGCTACTACGTAATACCTACATACCCATTAGCCAATGAACTAACTCCCAAAATTCTTCAGAACTTAACTCCACTTTAACAATAATTGGGGCACATACGTACAGCGTCACATCGCTGTGCTTATGCAACAATAAAAAAAAATATCAAATTTACAAAATGACGTCATCATGCTCTTCATCTGTATTAACTAAAAGAAAAATAGCAGAATCAATACATAACACAGGTATACTTCCCTGCAAGAAAATCACATTAACATTCAATTTTAATACAATACAATTTCAAATTCAAACGCAGCTTAAAACTTCGCAACTTGCGGAAACCATTCCCAACTAAAGTACAAACGTAACACAAAACACGAACGGTAAGAAGAAAGTTAATTCATTAAATGTTAGCATAAGAGATAGAAACGCGTGTCAAGGACTTCTTGACCGCAAAACACGTGCGCGCCTGAACCGCGGCGCGTGTACAAAATAACCCAAATTACTATCGGTACTTTCTGAAAATTTAAACATATATTAACATACATTTTATAACACATGAACAATATAACAATATAATAACATTTTTAACAGATAACATAACAATTTAACAATAGATCCAGAATTTTTAAAAGCAGTTAAGACCAAAATCTCAAACATACATAAAACTAACAATTTTGCAAACAAATTTTGAACACAATTAAGCACTAAACGTGAGTCCGTCAAAAAATTCCAAAAATTGGCAAAAAATACAAAACAGTCTCTCTGCTTTCCATTCCTTCACATTGCTACCACATATATGCACTCTAATAGAAATTTAATAAAGAACATTATCACCCAATCATAGAGATGATTCGCTGCTGGCCGGCTTCATACTACAGGATGGCTTTCTCCTCTTGTCCCAGAAACCTTTTACGAAGGATCTTTCGTCATCAGAACTGTACGGTGACGCCACAGTTGACTGTCGTGCCTGCAGCCTGGTTCTGAATGGATGCCGTGGGATACTTGTAGGTTCCGCTCGACGACTCTGCTCTGGCCGGTTCGCTGGGGTCACTCCCTGGCGAGATTCACACTGCTGATGCCGGTAACCTGAGCGTTGTCTCCTCTTTCTAGACGCACCCGAAGTTACTGAAGATCCTAGGCCACGTTTCTTTCCGGATCTATGCTGTTTCTTATTAGGCAAAAATTCGGAATTTAAAGTTCTCTTAAGAGTTTGGCGAGTGTCCATACGAAATTTTTTCCGGGGATTAATCACTGAAGATGGTGAACTATTAGATAATTTATGTTTGTAAGGTTGCTGTCTAATAAATGGAGGAACGGGATGCATATTTCAGATGTGTATATTGCTGGGACTATTACTGTTTCTAAACCAATAGGAGACCGTCATTATCACGGTCAAGTACACGCCCACACAGTTTGATTGACAAGAACTCGTGGACAATTGATCGTGTGTGTTTATTATTTATTTGTACTCGGATTGTTTGAATTTGTACTCGGTAATTAAAAATTAAAGGTACGAAAGAATTTTTTTTTTTCAAAATGACTGAATTTTATTTACTTCAATTAGAAATTATACTTCCTCTGATCCTGAAATAAATAAATAAATAAATAAATAAAAATTAAAGTAAGAATTTTGCTTATACGGATATTTTCGCAGAATACTTTTTTTCCCATTTGTTTAATATATATATAAATCATTTTGGAACGATATTTAGAATATTAAAAGGGTTTGAAATATTTTTTTTAATGTCTTATTTATTAATAAAAGACAGCCTCCAATAATTAAAAAAAAAAAAAATCACCAACGGACTCTCGGCCCGCGATGGACTCGAACCCATATCCTCCGGTTTCAAGCTCGACGCTCTAACCATTCAGCCAGTCAGCTCACTTTCATCCGCAACAGATTATCGTTATAAATAGCACCGTCAATGTCCACGAGTTCCTGTCAATCAAACTGTGTGGGCGTGTACTTGACCGTGATAATGACGCTCTCCTATTGGTTTAGAAACAGTAATCGTCCCAGCAATATACACATCTGAAATATGCGAACGGGATAGTTTATAATATTTTGTCTTTTATGGCACACAGAGTCTGATGTATTTGACACTGTTCTCTTATTTTTATTATCATACTTTGCTCTCGGATTGCTAGGCTTTCGACTTTCAATAACAGTTTTTGGAGCTGTTTGACCAAATTTTCTTCTTGAATATTGATGAAAAGAATTAGATAAAGAAGTGCTGGACTCGGGACACTCATTGGATCGGGAGTTTCGCGAAACACCACTCGACACATGAGAACCTTCACTACCATTTTCTCTAAACTTATAAACTCTAACCTGATCCAGATTAACAGTCATTCTTTCACCATTGACATTAACAATCAAATTATTATTTCGAACTTCCAAAACCTCGAACGGACCTACAAACTTCGGACCAAACTTAGCTACTCTCTTTTGACGACCTTGAACTTAACCAATGCTTTTCTACTAACACAAAATCTCCAACTTTCACTTCTAACTCCCTCCTACGCATATTATAATACTGAGCCTGCTTTTCTTGCGCTTTTCCCATCTGAACTTGATCTTCTTTAACCAACCTCTCAATATCCTGACACATGTACTGACTTTCCGCATCTGATACCATAACTAGCCTTTGGAATGGAGTAATGACTTTTCTACCCAAAAACAATTCAGCTGGCGTTTTCCCCGTCGACTCGTGAACTGCTGTACGAAGTGCATACGCAAAATGCTGAAGAAACTGGTCCCAATTTGCATGATGAGAACCAACATAAGAAGAAATCATTTGAATTAATGTACGATTTACACGTTCAGCCATATTAGACTGAGGACGATAAGGAACAGTAAAAGAATAATCGATCTCCAGCTTCTCACACAGGGCCTTAAATATATCAGAAATAAAACAAGGGCCATGATCGCTAACTACCCTAATTGGTGCACCATATTTAGAAATATAATTATCGAAAAATGCATCGGCAACTGCAGGTGCAGAAGCCTTCCTGAGGGGGACTAACTCTACCCATTTACTAAAATAATCAACTATAACTAGTACAAATCTATATCTTTTAGGATTAGACAATGGATAAGGACCGATTAAATCTACACCTACACATTCATTAGGAAAATTTACTTTAATAGGAATTAATTTGCCAGCTGGACTTGCATTTTTATAATTATAACGTTGGCATGTGCTACAGCTGGAGACATAAGCGCGCACTGCTTCCCGCATTTTAGGGAAGTAGCAGGATTTACAAATTCGAGCGTAAGTTTTCCTGATTCCTAAGTGACCTGCTAATGGATTATCATGAAATTCTTTCAAGATGGCCTTACGAAGACTAGCCGGAATAAAAACTCTTAATTCTCCACGTGAATTTACAATTTTAGAATAAAAAAGAAGACCATCGATAAGCTTAAAAGATTGGGACCATTTCTCAAACATAGGCACATCTGCGCTCGGGACATCATCAGGATTTTCCAAATAACGATACAAACTACCAAACTCTTCATTTTGCTTCTGTTCCCTTATCAACTGCTCACGTGACCTTAACACCAACTATGACAATGCACAACACTTAACTTCCTCCGTGACCTCTAAACCACCATGCGGGTTTCGTGACAAAGCGTCCGCTACCGCATTCTCCTTGCCAGCCCTATGTTCTATAGCCACATTATACTCTGCTAACTTCAAACACCATCTGACCATACGAGACGACAAACCCTTTCCATTAGTTAACTTTGTCAAAGCTGAATGATCCGTAATGACTTTAACCGGTATATTAGTGAAAAAACAACGAAATTTATTCAAAGCCCAAATTACTGCAAGACACTCTCTTTCCGTAATCGAATAATTCCTTTCCGCTGCATTTAAAATTCTCGACGCAAACGCTATAGGTCGACCTTTCTGTGCTAACATCGCTCCAACCCCCACTGCACTCGCATCGCAATACACTTCAAACTGAGACGAATAATCGGGGTGAGTCAAAACAGGAGGGGAAACTACTGCTTCTTTTAGTAACTCAAACGACCTCTGAGCCGCTGATGACCATACAAACTTCACCCTCTTCCTTTTTAAATTATACAACGGTTCACATAACTCTGAAAAACGTGGGATGAACTTGGCAAACCAAGCCACCATTCCTAAAAATGTCGCCACTTCCTTACTATTTTTGGGGGGACTCATTGACGTAATTGCCTCAATTTTCTCATTATATATATTAATACCATCACGCGTAATTTTAACTCCTAAATACTTTATCTCTTTTCTCAAAAATTTACATTTTTCTAACTTAACTGTTAACCCAGCATCTCTTAACAACGTAAATACTTCCCTCAATAATCTTAAATGCTCTTCAAAAGTAGCTGCCATTATAATTATGTCGTCCAGGTAGACCAAGACACCCTTACCAAGCAAAGGTTTAAGGATATTATTCATGGCCTTCTGGAACGTTGCCGGCGCTCCCGATAAACCAAAACTCATTCTTTTAAAAGCAAAACAACCGTCCCGAGTAATGAACGCAGTCTTCGGTATGTCCTCCGGCTTCATTGCAATCTGAAAATAACCTGACGTAAGATCTAACGTTGACATATAATTCGTACTCGTTCTATTAGCCAAAATGTCATCAATAACTGGAATAGAATACTGAGGGTATTGCGTTATCGCATTTAACTTTCTATAATCTACTGCAAACCTATATGCCTCTGGATTATCTAAACTTTTCTCATTATTTTTACGACATAACACTACTGGAGATGCAAAAGGAGACTCAATCGGCATTATAATATCGTCCGCTAGCATTTTTTGAATATGATAATCAATTATACGTTGTTTAACTTTATCATAACGATATGGTTTACTAGCAACAGGTGCTTTTAAACCAGTATCAATCTCATGCCACGCAACATGCGTTAAACCCGGTTTATCAGAAAAAACCTCTCCAAATTCATTCAAAAACTTATTAAATTCCTCCTTCTTGATTTCACTTAACCCCGACTCCTCCAAATTAACTGACACTGAAACAAGCTCTTTCTTACTCACATTCTCATCATTATTCACGATTAACGACTTTTTAAAGAAATCCAAACTAATTCCTCTATCCTTCATATAATCCACACCAACTATACAATGCACTGTTAATCCATCTAACACACAAAACTCCCAACATGTCTTAACCGAACGAATTTCAACTTCCAATTCTACTGAACCTTTATTATCGCAAGCTACTCCCTGTGCCGACTGAACCACCAGACTTGACCTCTTCAACTTCTTATACGAAAAATATTTCCGATAACAATCAAAAGAAATGAACGACTTATCTGCCCCTGTATCGAAGACACTTTTAACGACAATATCATCCAACACAATTAACACCTCAGGCAACTCAACCGGATTAATAGTAATTTTATTCAAACTCACAGAAGGCTTTTCCGATTTAATCTGTGACTGCATACCTTCCGAAATACAGTCACTTACCAGTTTAACTGACCCGACCTCCTCACACCTCTCCTTTGCACTGATCTACCTTCAAAATTCTCATCCGAAGTTAATCTCCTTACTTGCGAAGAAACATTCCTGTTCCGTACTCCCCCTCTCTGATCATAACCACTATTCTGTCTATTTCCATACATATTTCTCTCACCACTTCTAAAATTATTAGCACCACCACCATTCCTGTTACCAGTATTCGACATATTACGACCAAATCCATCATTTCTATTACGCAAATTATTATCCGGAAATCGCTGTCCCCCTCTCAAAAAATTACGTTCCCCCTTATTTCTCAAATTACTATCCGCGACAGGTCTCTGACGAGGGCTACGCAAATCCCGTTGATCCGAGCTATGCCGAGTCTCATACTTCGATAATATCTGATGCATTTCTGCAAAATTCTTCGGTGCTCTAACTTCAATAAAGTCCTGTATATTCGGATTAAAAAGAGGAAAAACAATGTCCAACAATTCCTCAAATGTGATATCTAAATCCAATTTATTTTTTAGTTCAAGCTTACGTAGATAAAATTTTGACGCCGACTCATAAATATTCTGCTTATTACAATAGAACTCTTTTCTCAAAATACTTTTATCTTTAATGGGAGGAAATGCCTTCTTTAACTCAATCACAGTTTGTTCAAATCTTTTCGCTTTATCAGTAATCAAAAACTTTCCTATATTCTCTAATCACAAAAGTGCTTCGCCCTTCAATGAGCATTTAAGCACTACGTATCTACTTTTCTCAGGTATATTATTGAACAAAATATAATCATCTAGTTTAACTAAAAATTCACTAATATCACCCTCACCGGTGAAATACACCCGTGGCACAATCTCACAATGTCCGACATTTCGTTGGGCGCCATTTGTAACGTTATGTACACGTTGAGTGTCATTTATAATGTTTGATTGGTCGTGGTGGGAGTTAAATGCAGACATACTCAGTACTTAAGATAAAACAACAAAGTTTATTAAAATAATGAGGGCTGAAGGGAAGTGGAGCAAGTCTTAATTTTACACAACTGAGAATACTATGAAAAAGCTAAACGCATACTCACAGGCTCCGGACGAGCTCAATCGTGGCACCTTCTAACACTTCTCGCTATCTCTTGGCTGAGCTACTAGATAAAGCTTAATTAGACAGCCCGTGGCTGTGTGTAATTCTTTATTCACAAATAATCAAAATGAAACTACTATGAAGTTTCTTACCCCGGCCAACTCTCAAGTCAACTATCGAAACTCCTTTACACTTCACTGGAGGCCCGCTGCTACTTTCAATCGGCTAGCACTTCGCTGAACAATATCTCACTTCGCTATCTAACGCCACAGATACTCACACACTGGCTAACGCCACAGATGCTCTCTCGCTGGCTAATGCCAGAGACACTCACCACACACTCACACCCAAGCTTTTATATGCTGCAAACTGAGATACTTCACTGCACACTAACATATTACTAATAACCGCGAGCTAACTGCAGAATCGGAAAGAGCACACACACTCTAGAAAGTTAAAGTAAAAGAGAGGATAGATGTCGCTTTTACGCTTACATATGTTAAATTATTGACGTCACGATCTCAGAAATACTAGAGTGCCTTTATGCAAAGGTCACTCCCTCACAGGCCTAGAAATTAAATGCTATTCATTTCTTTTTTAATAGTGAATATGAAAAAACACATAACATACCCTTAAAAATATATATCAATTACATGGCGATCTTAGTATAATTACAAAACTTATACCACGAACACAGGACGAAATAGACAGACAGACTGTCAGATAAACCAAAATTTATAAGAACTTTTCAAGCATATTCAAAGTTGACACAGAGAGTTCATTTAAATCTAATAGTTCTGTAAAATAAACTAAAAAACTTTGTAAAATCACCATAAAATGAAAAATTAAGCAGGACGCGTTTTGAGCTACAACAATAACAGCTCGTCATCAGCTAAATTAACACGTGTCCGTAAGGCACTCAGTGGCGATAAAGTGAAAGAAAGAGGGTTCTTTCTTTCACTCTTTCTTTCACTTTATCTCCACTGTGTGCCTTACGGACACGTGTTACTTTAGCTGATGACGAGCTGTTATTGTTGTAACTCGAAATGCGTTCTGCTTAATTTTTCATTTTATAGTGAATTATATTCATTTTATAGTTATATTTACAAAGTTTTTTAGTTTATTTATCAATTTATCGCCAGTGATTACGGTGTTTTTCAATACAGTTATGAGCTCAAATTTGGTTATTTATGCTCAGTTCTTTGTTTAAACCAATTTTGGAATCGGCTATGAATTTGTTCTTCTTGAAATTTCTATGATGATGCCGAATTTCATAACGCGCTACACTGTAAAAAACGCTTTAAGGTTACTAAGAATTTTCTCGGAAGCTATAGGGTACCAGGTAGGTTTCGAAATTATGTAATATATACACGTTTGCATTGTAAAACAAGAAATCTGTAAGGTTGGTGGAAACTTTTTAGGAAACTGGGATGATTAAAAATTTTTAAGTAACTGAAAAAAAAAAACCCATGCAATTAATCCGGGTTACCGATAAAATTTTATTCAGCATACAGATTTCTGTATTTTTGTAATTTTTGTACCTTTACGATTTCTGAAGCTTTTACAAAATCTAGTTTTGTAGATTTACGTTTTTTTTTTGCAGTGTAGACCCTGTTTTTCAAAACATTGTAACGGAATATTTCTTGTGGTTTTTTTTTTTTTTTTTTTTCTGAGAATTTCTTTAATAATGTCAACAAATTTGATCTAGTAATAATGACATTGGGCCATTTCACTTTTTTATCATATTTTCTTAAAAAAACATGTAAAAGTAAATGATGTTCTCTACCTGTTTTCTAGCCATGGATTCAGATGAAATGTTTATATAAGTACTCTTAAAATAAATATTTTGATTCATTCTTTCCTTTTCCTTATTTATTATTCTTTCGTTATAAGATTGTCAGAATTGTGGTAAAAAGTAAAGCACTTTAACGTACACTGGGAGATGGATACCGGACAATCACCTCATCGAGTTGACGACAATTACAGCATTAGGTAAAGTTTGATTAACATATTAAAATAAAACTTGTCTGCCAAGTCATACTTTGATAAAACTACCTGTAGAATAGATTTTAGTGGTTGATCGGTAAGTTTATCATTGTGTTTTCCTGCACCCAGAATCATAAAAACATGGAGGATCAGGGAACAGGAAAACACAACGGTAACTCCACTGCTAATATCGGGTTTGAGGGTGTTTTCCCAGCAAGGTCTAACATAGAAGATCAGTTGCATTTTAATATGTGAACTGAGTTTTAAGTAATTCTGGAAATTCATCTGTAAACTCTATAAGGTGACGGTTTGCACAGCCACCTCCAGGTCTTTGAGAGAAACACATTTTTGATTCAAACGGCACATTTATAAACGAGTTAGGTAATTACATTCATTGATTTTCTATAAAACTTCTAGAAAAGTGACTTTATATCTTTAATTAAAGAAATGCATAATAGTTAAGCATACAGTAATTAAAATACATATTTGTTAACAAAAAGATAAATTATTTTAAAATTGTCAAAAATAAAAATTAAAAAATATGTTATATACACTATATTGCCATTGATTATGGGGCACTTGCGATTTTAGACATTTTACTAAATATCTAGAAAAATACATGAGGAATCATCTCGAAACTCTTAGTGTATAAATATAATAGTATACGTCATACATCTCCGTGAAGATTTTTTACCGAAACGCCATAGGGGACCGTCAACAAATTAAAAAAGAATGAATATCTTTTGAATAACCCTGTCAAAACTAATGTAGCAAAAGCGCTCAAACTCTAGATTATGATTGAATGCCTTATTGTAATACACTGTATTCATTTTTATGCAAATAGCATGCACACTCGCAGAGTAATTAAGGTTTTTACAAAAATGGTCCCAAATTTTTCCAAGTTTTTTCATTATAATTTTCAGAGTTCTTAATATAAAATAATATTTTTTTCAGAAAATATGACAAACAACATTGCACACAGTACCCTGTAATCAGAATTAAAAAATAATAAAAATTGTATGAAAAATGAGTAGGTTTACTATATAATTTTTTACTGCGCATGCGTCAAAGATATCAAAATTTCATTTGCATATTATGTTAGCTAAATGTATAGAGCAACTTTTGTAAAAGTCTTAAAATCATAGCTTGAAAATTCTGAAAGTAATCGTCTATAGAAAAAGGACAAAATCCGTTGTTTCCAAAATGAAGCAAAAAAATGAGGGCAAAAAAATCGACTTATTCAATTGACGATTATTGTCAGAATTTTCAAGTTATGATTTTGTGACTTTCACAAAAGTTGCTCTATACATTTAGCTAACATAATATGCAAATGAAATTTTGATATCGTTGACGCATGCGCAGTAAAAAATTATTTAGTAAACCTACTCATTTTTCATATAATTTTCATTATTTTTTAATTCTGATTACAGGGTACTGTGTGCAATGTTGTTTGTCATATTTTCTGAAAAAAATAATATTTTATATTAAGAACTCTGAAAATTATAAGGAAAAAACTTGGAAAAATTTGGGATCATTTTTATAAAAACCTTAATTACTCTGCGAGTATGCATGCTATTTGCATAAAAATGAACAAGGCTTATTACAATAAGGCATTCAATCACAATCTAGAGTTTGAGCTCTTTTACTACATTAGTTTTGACAGGGTTATTCAAAAGATATTCATTTTTTTTTTAATTTGTTGACGGAGTTTGGAGTTTCGGGAAAAAATCTTCACGGAGATGTATGACTTATACTATTATATTTATACACTAAGAGTTTCAAGATGATTCCTCATGTATTTTTCTAGATATTTAGTAAAATGTCTAAAATCGCAAGTGTCCCATAATCAATGGCAATATAGTGTATTTATTAAACAGTGTCGTTGCAAAACATTAAATGAAGCAATTCTTATTTTAATTTTAAAATATTCCAGACATTCTTAAATATAAAAATAATGATTTTTTGCATTAAACTTCAAAATGTTTCATTTGTCATAAAAAAGGCATTAAATTTTTTTTTCAAATCCAATTTTGAACACCAATTCTCTGCACTTACGAGAATTCTGAGAAAACAACCATTTCAGTAATTAAATGCATATATATAGGAACTATTTCTTCTTTATGAATTTCGATAGAATTTCCTGAAAATCCGTCTCTTTGCATTAACCTGTTGAAGAATAAAAACGATGCATTTAAAAATTTTTGTATATTTTTTTCTCCAGTGTATTATCAGATGTATGAAAATAAAACTAAAGACTTCGATCTTAAATAAGGAATTTAAATATATGTAATTACTGAAGAATTTTTATGAAATGGATTCTTATTGTGTAGATTTAAACGAAGTTTTTTTTTTTTTTTTTTTTTTTTTTTTTTTTTTTTTTTTTAAATCGCATTTTGTGGTTATATTTTATACATAATGGAATAACATTGCAAAGAATTATAAATTTTTCTTCTTTTCTTGAGCATATTTGAACCTTTTTATATTTTACGCGAAATCTATCCTAGGGAACGTAAAAATTTATGTCGCATGCCAAATACAAAGATAACCGAATATAAAAGTTTGCAACGTATCATATTAAGTTAACGTAAATATAAAGTTTGCAACGTCCACATTATGGTATTTTGCTTTCAATTTGAAATTGCTTGAGTACAAAGAAGCTCTATCACAGAAATGATCTTATTTATACAGTGGACGCTCTCCATCTGAACACTTTCTAATGTGACCACCCCGGTATTATAAACACATTCCGACGGCTCCAATGAAACTCCATAGCCATGACAAAAGATGAACTCTCTGTATTCCGAATGTCCTCTAAAATCTGAACACCCCGGTTTTATGAACGCTACTTTTGGTCTCCATTTATACTCCACCTCTCTGTAAACTGAACATGTGTTTGCAACCAGAATTCGAATTTCCCCATCATGGAAATTCGGAGAAACTAATACAGGAAAGTAAAAAGGTTCGACGAACTCTATTAAAAATAAGCAAATAAAATCACTGCTAGATTTTAAGCATGTACTTAAAGTAGCAATTTGTTTGAAGAGATTAGACAAAATCTTCAGTTAAAAGTTTGGAGCACTTGTTGTCACATTGTTGTCAGCTTCTTGCGTAAGAGAAGCCATTTTATGATTTTTGTTATTAGAAAGTGTAAACATTTACTTTTTGATTAGTTAGAAACAACTACAATAAATTAAAAGAATACACTCCCATCTTGCTTTTTTCAAATAATAATTTTACATGAATTATTCTTAATCACAGCTTAAGCATGATATTTTAAAGATTTATTTTGGAATTAGATTGATTTCTTCGATTGATCAACTATTGGGAAAATGACAATTAAAGAAACTATTTGCTTAAAACTTTGTTGTTATCTAATTTCAGCAGATTTCATTTTTGAATAGTTCAAATAATGTAATTAGAATAATAGGACATTCATTAAGAGTTACAGCGCTCATTTTAATTTACTTCTAAAACTTAAAAGGGAGGAAATATAGTAAAAACAGAAAAACGGAGGAAATATAACACATGAAGACTTTTTACACTGTAAAAAAATCTGTAAAGTTACTAAAATTTTTCTCGTAGATTTGTATTCCAAGAATTTTTCATATAACGATAATTGCAAACTTTCATATAACCGAGGAAGGTTACATGAGTTTTTGCTGTTACCGTTACATGAAAAGTTCTCTGAATATAAATCTACTAGATAAATATTAGTAGCTGTACATATTTTTTTTTTTTACAGTGTAAAGAATACTGACAAAATTACAGTATTATTCTATTCTGGCTATCTGGAAAATACGTTATCATCACCCATCTATAAATATTATTGTAAATAAAGGGACTAAAATTTTCCTAATAATTCGCTAAGAGATGCTCTTTGTAAATAAACTCAATTCATAAAGTTAAAATTATTTTCAACGTTAGAACACCAGAATATTCGTATTCCAAGCATACCGGTTTCGGTAGCATATAGCATATCTTCCTCAGTGCTAAAGATAGTGGAAATTTGCTCATATATATACAGGGAGGATGGGGATTCAAGTGACAAGTTTCTTGATCAATAGGAGAACAGAGGATCCTAGGCAACAGCCAATAGGAAAACAGAGGATCCTAGTCAACCGCCAATAGGGAAACAGGGAACACCTAATAGGAAAATTGGGTGGAAAATGGAAAAGATATTGCGAGAATTGCATTAAAACATTAAGAAAAATTAGTTTTAATGTAATATTTCCAACAGTCTGATAATGGTGGAATAGCAAAATCACAATTAACGAGATTAGCAAGATTTTTATGGATATGGAAGGCTTCAAGGAAGTTAAGTTCTTGTATAGAAGTAGGTTTAGTTAGTATCTTAACCGAATTGAAGTCAAAAGCATGACTCGTCTCCCAGCAATGTTTTGCGATTGAGGATTTCTTGATTTCTTGTTTTTCAATATATTGCTTATGTTATTTAATACGAAATTTTAGACTGCGTTTGGTTTGACCAATGTAAGAAAGACCACACTGACAATTAATATTTTAAATAACCCATGAATTTTATAATTCAACAGGATCTTTGAGGTTGGAAAGGGTGAGTTTATTAGTAGGAGTAAAAATTATTTTGAAATCGAACCGACCCATTCCAACCTCAAAGATCTAGTTGAATTATCAAATTCATAGGGTTATTTAAAATATTAATTGTCAGTGTGGTCTTTCTTACATTGGTCAAACCAAACGCAGTCTAAAATTTCGTATTAAAGAACATAGCAATATATTGAAAAACAAGAAATCAAGAAATCCTCAATCGCAAAACATTGCTGGGAGACGAGTCATGCTTTTGACTTCAATTCGGTTAAGATACTAACTAAACCTACTTCTATACAAGAAATTAACTTCCTTAAAGCTTTCCATATCCATAAAAATCTTGCTAATCTCGTTAATTGTGATTTTGCTATTCCACCATTATTAGACTGTTGGAAATATTACATTAAAAATAATTTTTCTTAATCTTTTAATGCAATTCTCGCAATATCTTTTCCATTTTCCACCCAATTTTCCTATTAGCTGTTCCCTGTTTTCTTATTGGCTGTTGCCTAGGATCCTCTGTTTTCCTATTGGTTGTTGCCTAGGATCCTCTGTTTTCCTATTGGTCAAGAAACTTGTCGCTTGAATCCCCATCCTCCCTGTATATATATGAGCAAATTTCCACTATCTTTAGCACTGAGGAAGGTATGCTATATGCTACCGAAACCGGTATGCTTGGAATACGAATATTCTGGTGTTCTAACGTTGAAAATAATTTTAACTTTATCATATTGCACCAGGTAACATCCTATTACTTATTAAACTCAATTCACTCTCAAATTAGACGGAATTTTATATGTGAGTCTAAATTCAACTACTTAAAAAAACATTGTGCTATATTTCCAATACTAGCATTAGGTACCTGTCCGAGAAGTTTAGTGGTATTTTTAAGGAAGAAATTTACATGTCATGTTCAAGTCCACGTAGTTTCTCAGTTTTTTTTCTAACTGTCAGTTTCTTATATGTAAGCCAGTTTTTCCAAAGAAATTTTTATTTTTAATAATTACATAAAAGAATACTTTGTATAGAAAATGGGAAAGAAAATAAAAAATTAAATTATTTTCAAGTTACATTAATAAGATATGGGAACGTCCATTCATGACAATTTCAGCAATTTTTCATTAATTATCCCGATTATTTTATTAAAAAATATAGTTAAGATAAAAGGTGATATAAACAATTAAATGCCATTGTGTGGAACACAATGGCATTTAACTGTTTATAAATGGCATTGTGTGGCATTTATAAACAATTAAAAAAAGATGTGAAACACACATCTAGTTTGTAAAAAAATACATTTTAATTATATTTTAAAATAAAATGATTGCGATTATTTATAAAAGTTTGGTTGAATGATCAGAAGTAAGAGTGGATATTCCCATATATTTTCCCTGAAGTTGAGCAGTTTCTTGAACATACGCTAACAATAGGTTTGTAGATTTTTTTAAATCAGAGTTTACAAACTTTCCATTTTGGTACATAACATAAATAAACATATATTAAAAATCCGAAGCTAAACAATTAATAGCCAATTCTGAGAAATGCTATGTTTTAGAGAAAGATGACTTGAATTTGTTTTGTTTCTCCAGCGGGTTCTAGATATAGGGGAGACTAGGGAGGCTTAAGGAGAGGAATAACATATAAAAAACGAACCAGGATAAAAAGTCGTAATTTTCAAATTTTTTGACTTGCATAACCCCTTCTCCCCAGGTAAACGCAACGTCTCCGAACTATCAGACCGCCCGCTAACGTACCACACCATAAAAGGGAAGGATATATAAAAAAATGAGCCTTGATAAAATGACGTAATTTTGAAGCTTTTTTACCTGCACAACCCTTTCTCCCACATGTAAACACAACGTTTCCCGACTGCCAGACCGCCCGCTAACGTTCTACACCATAAAAGAAAAGAACATTAAAAAAAATGAGCTTTGATAAAATGACATAATTTTGAAGGTTTTTGACCTGCATAACCCCTTCTCCCACAGGTAAACGCAACGTCTCCGGATTGCCTGGCCGCCCGCAGACATTTTAAACCATTAAGGAGAAGAACATATAAAAAAATGAGCCTTGATAAAATGACGTAATTTTGAAGTTTTTTGACCTACACAACCCCTTCTGCCACAGGTAAACCAATGTCTCCGGACTGCCATATCGCCCGCAAACGTATTACACCATAAAAGGGAAGAACATATAAAAAATTAGCCTTGATAAAATCTGGTGACGAAAACGTTGCTAGCTCTTAGACTATAAGTAAAGAATAACACAATGGTAAATCTACGAGTGAACCGCTAAAATCGAATTTCCAGCTCTTTTTCACCAAGATATAACTTGGCAGATCGATTGCGTGTTAATATGGAAATTAAGTTTTAACTAATTCTGAAATTTCAGTAATGCACTCCATGTGGTGATTGATTCACATAGTGCTGCTGTCTCTCGATCTGCTATAAATGCCAAGTTAGAGAGAAAGAGAGAGAAAAGGTTTAAATCTGTTCTCGCTTTTAATGGGATTGGATCTAAATTTTGAGATTGTGTCCGAAATTTTCAATTTAAATGCAAACCCAAATATTTCAATAAATCATGATATTATTAAATATTTTAGTTAATATTAACTTAATATTGTTTCAAGCAAAGAATTTTTTCCCTATTTTTTCTAGTTTGCAATTAGGCGTGTAGATTAAAATGCATTATTATTATTATTTTATTTTAATTTATAGAACACTGCTGGAATTCAAATAGTAATTAGTTGAGATGCATTCGCTTTGGTAAAACTCATCTGATTTCTAATGAGATGAAGGGAATGGACTAAATTTTTGTCACTTATGGAAGTAGTATTACCTTTTAGACAACTTACAAATTTAATCCTTATTTATTATTGAATAATTAAAAGTAAAATATTAATGTCGCAATTATTAAAGATATTAATAAATTATAATATATTTATAATTATATTCAATTTCGTTCTATTATAAAATTTTTTGGAAGCAATTTTAACGGTCTTAAATATTGGAAATTTTAATTTTGAACTCTTCTCCGAAATCAAATGTAATTTTAGGGTACACGCCATTTCGGTCCCGCCACTTCGGTCCCGCCATTTCGGCCCGCCGTTTCGGTCCCGAGACATTTCGGTCCCGAGGCAATTCGGTCCCGAGACAATTCGGTCCCCAGCAACTTTGGTCCCTTGCCATTTCCGTCCTTAGTTATTTCAGTCCCTTGTTATTTCTTTGCTCGCTATCTTATAAGTCGGATTCTAATTGTTATGGCCCTGCCAAATGATATACGCTCAACATTATCCGGGCCTTTTTTTTTTATTTTTATTTCCCCTCTCCTCTCCCTCATAAGTTTTATGAAAAGTTGAATATAAGAGTCCGATAAATTTAAACTTTTATAACTCGTGACAATGAAATCACAGCGAGCTGAAAATTTTGTTTGGTGTGATATAAGTTTAGGGGATATTCTCTTTTGCTTTTAATAGTATTATTATTAATCAGAATAAATATTTTAAATTTTAATGTTAATTATTAGTATCAGTATTTTATATAAACTTCTATAAATTATATAAACTAAAAATTATTTTATATAAACTGCCAAAAATATTTTTTTGGCTGTTTACGTAAATTTTTTTGGAACCTTTAAATTAGCATTAATTTAATAATAAAAAAATTGTCAATATTTTTTCCCTTCCAATTTGATAATAAATGCCATTATTAATTCAATTAGACAGTGTTATACAACTTATAATATATACATATTTCCTCAAATCACCCGTCTGTACCCTCTCCTTTAATAATTCAGGAATGAGATATATTTATTGAAAAACAAATTTTTTATTTTTCTTATTATTTTTATAATACAAAGTTGCATCTTATAGATTTGTTTTCATAAGTTACTTGCCATTATTAACATTGCGAAAGCAATAGTGATTTCGTAACTGGGCATGACATGAAAAAAAAAATTTTTATTGCCTCCGCTAACCTTTTTTAATAATAATAATAGAATTTATTGACTGCTTTTTTTAACAGTCTTCTCACGCCATGGAGACAGTTTTTGTGAGTTAATTTTATTGAAACTGGGCCTATTTCATTCTAATAAGATAATTATTTTTTATTTTTATTTACATAAAATTTATATAATAATATTTTAAAATATAAAAATATAAATATTATTTATATAATATAATAGTATATAATTTAATAAAATATATTAAAATGTAATATAATAATTTTTTAAATAATTTTATTTTAAATTTTTAAGTGACAAAACTAAGCTTCTATTTATTTATTTATTAATTTATTTGTATTACTTTTTCGCTCTTACTTTCCCAGAAAAAAAATAATAATTCTTATTTAACTGTACTAATTGTTTTAAATTTCTGTAGTTTTAAAAATACAATAAATAAACAAGTAAAAGATAAATTTCAGTTTAGAACTACTAGGAAATATTTTGATGTATTGAATATAAAATGGATTATGTATTCAGCTTATTTTAAAATAAAATTCATATTGTAAATTAATCATGTTATTAATAATAAATATATTTAATAAAATATTAATTTGATTTTTATATTAAAATTACTGTTTTGAGAATTAGGATTACCAATTATCATTAGGATTACCAATTATGATTAGGATTACCATACAAAATTTGTGTGAATTACAATATTTTGGACAAGAGTTATACGTGTGTGCAATTTTCGGGCATTTATAATCGCATTATACTAAAATTTTATGGCCTTCAGTTTAAAACTCTGCAATGTTCCCTATAAAAATATGTCTTATTTCACAAAATTTCAGTTTGCAGGAGAAGGGACCGAAATGTCTTGGGACCGAAATGTCTCGGGACCGAAACGGCTAGGGACCGAAATGTCTTGGGACCGAAATGGCTAGGGACCGAAGTGTGTCGGGACCGAAACGGCGGGACCGAAATGTCCTGCTTCCGTAATTTTAGTACTACATTTGCAGCTATTATACGTACCAGCCTGGTACAAACCCACTTAAACGTTCACGATGAAAATTTTTAAATACGCAGTCTGGTTTCTTAATTTAAGTAAAACGAGTAATATTGATTGTAAGTATAAAGTTAAAAATAATTTCACCATACATGGCAGCATAGGTTTAAAAGTTTCGGAAATTTCTTGCACCAACGACTGGTAATTAAATATAAATGAACAGGAGTATACTTATCAGTGCTGGAAAAAAAAAATTAGGATCATCATAAAAAACACACTGTAAAAAATTCTGTGAAAGGTTCCTAAGAAAACATGTGGCAGCTATTCTGCCACAGGTTTTCCCAGGAATTTAATCAAAGAAATGCCAGGAAACTTACATAAGCCAGGAAAGTCCAGAAATATATAATCTGGAATGTTATTCATGAAATCTCAGTTAGGCTTTACCATTCTGAAAAGTCTAGAAACCTTTTATCTGTAACGTTACTCATTACTTTTGTGTTAGGTTCCATCATTCTGAAACCTATAATCTGAAACATTACTCGTGAAATCCCAGTTAAATTCCACCATTCCGAAAAGCTTTGAAACCTGTAATCTGGAATGCTACTCATAAAATCTCGGTTAGATTCCACCTTTCTGAAAAGTTCCGAAATCGTTAATTTGGTATATTACTCATAAGATTTCAGTTAGGTTCCGCTATTCCGAAACCTATCATCTGAAATACTACTCATGAAATCTCATTTATGTTCCTTCACTCTGAAACACTCTGAAACCTATAGCCTGGTATTTTACACATAAAATTTCAGTTATGTTACTTCATTATGAAAATATCTTAAACATTTCATGGAATACGGTAATGTTCCTGGGCAAGCCAGTGGCAGCAATTCTGCCACAGGATTTCGCAGGAACTTTACCAAAAATTTGTCTGGAAAATTATGCAAATCTGAAAAGCCCAGAAATCTATAATCTAGTATGTTAAGGCTATCTTTCAATCAGAAGTTACTTCTAATCTTCAGCATGTTGTTCAAAGAGTTTTAAAAGGCCTTACAGTTATCAGACTATCTCATCAGAATTCATATTTTCTAATTATTTCTTTTGGATTCGAATCGTCTGTCATTCGTTGACTTTTCTTTTTCTTTCCATAAACACACAGGACAACACACAGGATATCTATGAGTAAAACCTATTTTTAAATAATGGATGTATTAAAATTACTTTTACAGAAATAAATTAGTTAAAATATTGATGCAAGGATAAATTATGATAAATACACACTCAAAAACAAAAGAAATATGTAAATGAGTGTTGGGATCTTTAAAAAGACATGCTTAAGTTTTTCAACTTTTATATCAAGCTCAACATACCAGTTTGAAGGTGTAAATAAATTAAGAGATAATATAACGTTAAGTACATTTTTGGCAAAATCTGGTACATAGCAGATTTTTAATAAACTTTAGATAATTTTACCATATTATTTAATAACTTAAAAAGATAAGCAATTCGTGACATTTGACATAACATGGTAGATTTAATCTGTATCAGAGCAATCTTAAATGTTTTTACAATATCTGAATATCTGCTATTTTGGGGGAAGTGTGAGGCTATTCGAAACTCCCCCCCCCCCCGTTCCCCCAATATCTTCAATTAACATGGATTAATTATCTTTAATAATTCTATTCCTTAAATAATCTATATAATACCGCAGTTATCAATGAAAAACGGTTTTTGATGCATGTGTTATACAGGGCATATTTCTTATTAAATTTTACTCTAAAACGTTAGGATTTAATTACAAAAATTTCCAAAGCAAGTTAAAATACGCAAAAATGTTTGAAAGAGATTTTTTAAATTATAGTAAAAAATAACTTATAAATTGTAATTTAAGCATTAGCATATTTAAAGACATTCATCCATGTGGTTTATGCACAAAATTCAATTTCAGATGTCAAGAGATACAATAAAAAGCTATATTTAGCTACCGAATGAAGATAGCCTTAAAACATTAAAAATCTTATTAGAGTGTACTCTTGACTCTTTAAATAAAATACATGATATTATAAATTCCTCTAAATGACTTGTCTGAACAATTAGCTATTACAAAATGCTTTTTTTAAAATTTCCTTCGACTTAAGATAATGCGAGTATACTGTAATTAAAAAAATAATATAATCAAAATTAAAAATTCGCAGAACTTTTATAACATGCACAGAACTTTATTCATATTATGGTTAAAATTACAATCTAGAATTAAAATCTAGAAAAATTACAAATCTAGAATTTTATCATAATTTGCTTAATTTTTCACATAAAATAACTACTTTTCGGGGAACTACACCAACTTCAACTTAAACAATTTTAGTTCAATGAAAGTGTGGGTGCCAGTGCCTTTGAGACGATATTTTGTTACAAAAATAATATAAACTGATTGTCGAAACTACACTCAGTTCAAATTCGACATCTTCAATTAAAATTTCATTTTCTACTTGTTTTCATTCAGCTGCAGAAGGATTGTCTATGTATTTGAAGATTCTCAAACCAAAATGGTTCAGTAATTCACATTTTTCTGTCCATTGTAAGCAATCTTCAGTTAAAGCTTTAGTTAGAGTAGAAGAAAAATGTTCCGAAAAAATCTGAAAATCCTTGCGCTATGGGTGCTTTATTATACAAATAACTGCTAATATTTAAAGAGCTGCTTTCAATTCTTGAATTTAATTCTGCTGTTCCATGGTCTTC
This sequence comes from Maratus speculifer, assembly GCA_964019185.1. NCBI lineage: Eukaryota > Metazoa > Arthropoda > Arachnida > Araneae > Salticidae > Maratus > Maratus speculifer. The sequence goes on along the minus strand of OZ025298.1, from coordinate 280,527,928 downwards.
ATTTGTTTCTGTTAATGAACTACCATTATCTTTTGATTTTATTGTTATCCAGTGTGGCTGCAAAGAAACAAAAAGGCATGTTATATGTTTTAATTTTTTATGCATAAATTATTGAATGCAATATAATTTATCCCGTTTCTGAAAAAAAAAAAATGTTTATTGGAGAAATTATTCTTATTTGCAGAAACACTTTGTATGATGCATTAGCTTGATAATATAGAATACTTGAATATATGTCCTAAAAAGGCATACCAACAATACTTAAAGTAATAACATTACTTAAAGTACTACAACTGCTTTCGCATATTCCGAGAATCTTTTGCAAAAAATTAAAAAAAAGTTGCAAAATATTCAATAGATATCTTTTAAGCAGGGAGTTTTTGCAAGCGCACTATTGTCATGTTGCGCACGAACAAAAATGAATATCCATGAAATGTACAGGGTTTTGTTCCATTTTTAAAAATGGATTGGAATATTTTGGATTTCAAGAGAAAAGTTTGAATTTATTAGATAAAAAGGGATTTATGCATCGTTGAAACATTTTTTCTCAATTATATATTAATTTTGAGAAATCTCAAATCAGTAGAGTAACAATAGTTTGTGAGTCCTCTGCAAAAATTTCCACAAGGCCCCCCCCTAGAATCCTTTTCTCATAACAAAACAGTATCCGTTTCATGACCCGTCTTGTGGGTATGATTTTTTTACGCGCAGATCAGCTTGGGATTATGCAAAATCTACATTTATTATTCAATACAAATAACTCGTTCTTTAAATCCTAAAATGATCAACCGTTTATGACCGTTTAAGGTGTTTATTTTTCACAATTACTTCAAAGTCTCTTCCCCCCCCCTCCCTACGTCGCAGGGTTTTGCGGACCTCAGTTTTGCTACTGTCCTCAATATTGATATACAATATAAGTTCGTTTACGCTTCTTTATTTACACATCTTTTTTGGTTAGTTCCTTGCACTATAGCATGAAATTAGCAATTTCCACGTCGAGTAACACTATAAAACGTGGCGGTTAACTTTAACGTCCTCAGTCGGCAAACTTGATGAGTGCTACTCGCCAAACTCGCTGGTTTTAATATATATGGATACGAGGGATGAAAGGGGAAAACTTCGTTTATAATTTTCGGAGAACAAATTGACGATTATCTCAAACACTAGAAAAGAAAGTAGATAACTCTTTTTTGTTCAAATAATTGTTAATCACTGCTAGTGGGAGGGGATAGTTAATAGCCAAGAGATGTTTTTTCATCCCTTTTTCATCATTATGCATGCGACTATGCACTATTAAATATTTAAAACAGGGGTCGTAGTTTATCTTGAAATTAAAAAAAAGTTTCCCGAAATGTCTAATTTTAATGTTTAATTCTGAAATTCTTAATGTCTTCCTCCGACTTATTATAAAATATGATTAATTCCATTTATGACAAAATAGATTTTGGAACGCAATTTCAAGTCAATGTTACTTTTAAAAAACTTAATCCAGGAATCACATTCCTGTGCAAATTAAAGTGTGCCAATTGACAAAGTCTGCTAAAAAACTGCTAAACCCGAAATTTGGATGAATCTGCATTATACAAGACCCATGTTCCAATGCAAACTCGCTTAAGTTTACTAAATAAATTCCACTTACTTCGTGAAGCTGATTATTGAGAGTTTTGGTGGGTTTTAGATCAAATATAAAAAAACTGGTAACCGCCCCTTCCCTCTTAAATAGGCTTAAACAAAACTTTTGTTTAGAATTATCCGTTTTCCTTGAAGTTTGGGTATCAATTTATCAGAAAATTAGGCGAGACTATTCAAATCAACAATGTTAGGTCAAGTGTAAAAGAAACCCTCCAACTAATTCAGCTTTATCTAGATTTTCCTTGTCGAGAACCACTTACAAGGAAGGTCTCCATTGGGGGCATACTCAGAATTTTTTGAAAAAAATACGAATTAAACTACTCATGCAGGTAATAAAGGATCAGTGAAAATTAGCGGCGGAATTACATTATTAGATATGTAAAAAAATAAAATAGTTTGGAATAATTGGCGTGAAAAGCTGAAAGCGACGCGGGATTTGGCAAGCAGTGCATTTCCTCGCCAAAAGCAGACGATTTTAACGAATCTGAAAATTGATTTTAATTGACTTCACTGTTAAAAATCTGCAGCATTTACTCCAACGTCAATCCACTACTTTTATAGAATATCTCTCTTCTGACCAATGAGAATGCTGAATGAGAATTACTGCAACGTCACTCCACTACTTTTATAGAATATCTCTCTTCTGACCAATGAGAATGCTGAATGAGAATTACTGCAACGTCACTCCACCGCTTGTATATAATATCTCTATCCCAACCAATGAGAAAGCTCCATTTCACGGCCAAGTAACCGTTTTCTATACAAGCAAGGGAGTGCGTTGCGGCAAAATGCAACAGATTTTTATCTGTGTATTTTTCAATTTGGAACAACTTTAATCAATTTAAATTGTGTTTTAAATGATAAAATATATTAATTTCATTTTGTTATAAGTACATATAAACGTATAGGACAAAATTACACTTAAAGTAAAGTAAAAATACAAAACTAAAATTACTTAAACTAAACTTATTTAAATAAATTGAACATAGAAATTTTTTTCTTTAAAAGGTATTCACTGATAAAAATCTGTTGCATTTTGCTGCAACGCATTCCCTTGCTTGTATAGAAAACGGTTACTTGGCCGTGAAATGAAGCTTTCTCATTGGTTGGGATAGAGATATTATATACAAGCGGTGGAGTGCGTTGCAACAAAATGCAGCAGATTTTTAACAGTGTTCGAAGCGTAAAAGCGTATTTTTCAAAATTTCGTTTTTTCGCCAACCGGAGATAAATCGCCAAATAAACGAAATTTTCATTAATTTTTTACGGACACTGCAATGAAGTTCCGCCGAAATTTTTTTTATAAACATATATAACTATATGAGAAGAACATTCTGTAATTTTTTCAGATTTTTCTGAGTATGCCCGTATGGAGACCTTCCTTGTTAGTTTCAAATTTTGGTGTCCTTTTATTAGAAGGATAAATTACTCCTTTAACACGTTGAATCCCACGTCAGTCACGGATGATTGACACTGAACTTTCCGTTTACTTAACATCCTTTAATAAAATAAAACAAAAATTTTAAATAAATTTTTAGTAATTCCTTAAAACAATATAATATTTAGTTTTATATTATAATTTTGCGCTGTCGCCCACAGGTGACTGACGCAGCTAAAACGGAAATTTCATAATCAGTCACCGGTTAATGACATGGCACTTAACGTGTTAGAGCAAAGGTTTATCGGTTAAATATTTTTTTTTTTTTTGGGGGGGGAATCCTCCACTTTCATTTTGTTTATTTTAAATTGCATTTTCCTTGCATAAAATTAATCGAATAGCTTCAAATTTTGGGTACATATTTAATAGAAAGATGGATTAATCTCACGGATACTCAATTATATTTTTTAACTATCGTAATATTTGCAGCAAAATTTAAAATTCCTCCATACCCCCCCCCCCCCCCCCCACACACACACACACACTTCAATTACTCATAAAATTTGTCCCGATGTTTTATAAAATAGTGTTGTGAAAATTTTAAAATGCATTTGCTAACTTTCTCAAAATATAGATGTTAAAAAAATTGTTAGATTCCAGGTGCACTGAGTGACACTGAAATAGTCCAACAAATCATAACAATAGATGTAACAAGATATATTTCAAACTGATACTTTAAGCTTTAAATGTGGAAATAAGCTCACGCATGTTAGGTACGTGATTATTTTTCGCGCTTTCTTTAAAATTCTTATGGTAATAAATATTTCGGTATGCGTCTTTAAAATTTACTTTTGGAAACGTTTTTGGAAGAGTATTTCTAGAATTTCTGTTTCTAATATACTAGTTAATGTGTATTTAAGTTTGTTGAATGACATAAAGTTGTGTTATTTTAAATCAAATCACAGAAATTCTCGATGTTACTCCGTCCCCTGTTAATGTGATTTCGAGTACTTTTCCATTCCTTTATGAAACTTTATGTTAATTTGATAAATTTTAATTTTGAAAGTTATTTTGTAAGCGAGAATTAGAAGCTTCCGTCTGCGTGAATTTTAGTTGGACTTTTTTTTGGGGGGGGGCGGGGGCGGGGGCGGGGGGGGGGCTTGCTAACGCGGAAATCCGAGCTCTTGTTTTTTAATATGGTCGTAATGCATATTTTAAGTTTGATTACATAATATAATCAAATTTGGAAATTAGGTTTGAGAAATCCTCAACTTTACGCTGCCTTTTAACGCGGATTCAGAGCAGTTTTTCTAATGTAGATCTTATTTAATAAATTTTAATTTTAATATTATTTTCTTAGACTTTTTGATGGCTGTTCACGTAGATAGAATTTAATTTGAAGTTTGCCAATTCCCCCCCCTCCCACACACACACAAGCGTTGATGTGTATTTCCGAGCTCATTTTAAATATTGTTAATTTGACTACGGTAATTTCTTGGTTATATATTTTTTGTTAGATACAATTTCATTTTTCAGTTGAACGTAATCCTATCGAATAGAAATTTAAAAATATTAATAAGCTACAATGTTGATAGTTAGAACTGTACGAACACTTCATATGATTTTATATGAAGTGTTCGTAACTTTGTTAATTGTCAATAATTAAAAATCTGTGTACTGTCCATTGGCCAATATTAATTTTTATCTATATTTTACACCAACATACAAATGAAAGATTATTGTAAATAATTATGTACAGATTTGTATAATAAAGACACATGAACGTAAATTATTCCAATTATTCAGAATTTTTTAAAAGAAAATATCATTCAAAAAGTATGCCTGACAAATGTCAAAAAATTCAGGAGTTAAAGTATTGACTTTAAAAACCTGATAAGAATCCAGCAATTCTTAATTTATGTAACATATTTTTCTTAAATTAAGATCGTAAATTGATACTATAAAATATTGTTTAGTTTTTACTTAATCCTTCATTTAATTTACAGAAATATACACTGAGTTTCTTTGACTTAAAATTTTAAAAGGAAATATATTGTTAGATTTCGATAATCTTAAATACATACTTAAGTGCTAAGTTAAAGAAAATTTTTAAATGGAGGATTATGCATTTACGACAGCTTAATTAAACATAAAATTTGCTTTTATTATTTTAATACAATATATGAATAATGCCATACAAACTTACCTGGTAGTTGTTTAAATTCTAATCCACAAATTGGGCACTTTTTTTTAACAGTTTATTGGTCAGTTAAATGAAACAGACATAGTTTCTTTACGTTAATAAGATTATTTGATCTTCAGATCTTTTGTAGCTAAAAATTCGAGAGGCAATTTAAGGAAATTCGACAAATTTACGAAACATGGGGACGCCATAAAATGAGCGATGTCGATTTGATCGAAAATCTCTAAGAAAATGTTATCAATGCAGAAAAATGCTTAGTGTTTCGTTAATGATCGAATGCTTTATTATATAGCATTTGGGATTCCTGCATTATGATTTTAAGTAAATGAACATTACCGTACTTAGGAGTCACATTTAGGTAGAATAACCTTACCACAAAATTTGTAATATTTTCTAGTAAGTGCCTTAAAATTGTACCTTTTCATCCTTTATTAGCTTGCAGATAGAAAAGAAGGAGGGGGGGGGAGAGGTGACAAAATTTAAACATTTCTCTACTGATATGACTTTAATTTCATGTTATCGACTCAGTATTTTGAAAAATAAAATAGTTGGCCACAGCTTCTCTCCTTTCCCCTTCAAGCGTTGTCTTTATTTATAATAATTTTTATGCTAGATTTATTATTTTAGGAAGCAGTCGAACCCGCTTAAGACGTGATACCGATTAATATCCGAATTTACTCCAGTTTAACATCACCAGATCATCGCTCTTACAACAAATGTAAAAAAAATTCCATTTAATATAAGATGAATTTTTCATCCCTTGGAACAAAAAATTCTCGCTTAAGACGCGAATTCATATACCTAGATATTAAGTTTTTAATATGAAAATCAAACTATTTCCGAACAGTAATAATCGCTTTATTTAATGACAGAAAGATTACTATTCGAAAATAGTGAAAAAAATTGTAAAAAAATCCTCTATACTGGCACTGCTGATTAAATAAGGTGAATATTACTAATCTGAAATAGTAGGTATTTAGTAAAAAAGTGCGCTAAAATCGAGAATTTCGTCACACAGTCACTAATAAAATAATTTCGTAAAATGATCATTGGACGAATTTGGAAAGAGGTTTCAAAATGCACAATAAGATAGGCATACGCACTTTCATATCAAAATTAGTTGCTCTATATCCCATAGTCTTTTTTTTTTCAACTGAGGCATTAAATTGAACTACACGCAAAAAGTAGTTCATATCATATCAACAACAAAGACCAAGAAGAGTCTTAAGAGTCTAAACTGGGAAAAAAATATTCGAGATGCACAATTAAATCCGTAGTTAAAGCTTCGGTAAAAATTAGTGACTAGTTTCCACACTCGATTCATAACTAAGCGAACAAAATGATACACACACAAAAAGTTGATTTTACATGCAAAATATAGCTCAGGAGTTGTACAGGACAGAAATTTGAATAAGAGCTTTAGATGCACAATTAGAAGGGTATGCGCACCTTTGTGCTATTTTTTTATAGCGCAAGATCCCGCAGTCTTTTCACAACTGGGATAATAAAATGACATAAACGCAAAATAAATATTTTTCTGTAATTGATATATCAACCACAAAATAAGGAATGTTACACACAAAACATATATAACTTTGCACAGATTACTAATAATTTTTATTTTACAATAAATCCGAAAAATTACACAAAAGCTCAAAAAGTATGCCTTCTAAAACTAAGGAAGGTTACACAGAAAATATTCGGAACGTTTCACAGTTGATCAGTAAATTCCACTTTCTCAACTATTCCGAAAACTTACACGATATTCTGGAACATATTACACCATATTTCTCAGTATTCTTGAATCAGTGGGAGAAATCCGAGAAAACTCAGGAATGTTACACAGTAAATGTCAAGAACATTGCGCAGATTTTTTACAGTGCAGTAAAGCTCTTATTTTAATGAAAAATTAATATTAAAAAATGCGCAGAAAATTTTGCAAATTTTGTTATTTTTTTAAATTAAAATAATGTGTTTTTAAAAAATGTAGCTAAAATTAAATTCTACATAACAGAACTTGTTGGAAAAAGTTTATGACAGTATATTTAATATTTAAATGACAGATATAAAATTATACACACAAAATATTCATGCAATAACTTTTAGTGCATTTTTTTTTCTTTTCCTTAAGACGGATGGATTTCAAAACATGCTTTGAGAGAATCTGGTGAGAAGAATTTGTAAGGTTTTTGTATGTATGATTAAAAATGTGGTTCTATGTTTCCAGAAATGGTGCTTTGAATTCGACAGTTGAATTAAGTAACTTTTCGTTGGCATAGTCTTGATGAAAAAATTTCCCATTTTTTATGTAATTTAGATAAAAAGTTCAAAGGTTTAAATTTGCTTGCAAATTATCAATTTGAAGTTGACACACACTTGTGAATAGAAGCATTAGCATGAAACAACACCAAATTCTGATACATAAGTTCATCTTTAAGTGGAACAAAATTACAACCAAAAAATATTTCCATTGTCAAAAGAGTTCATATTTGTTTTGAGGAAAACCAAATTTGCTTTTCCTTTAGAATAAAACCTACCAAATTCATCAGTTAGGTACCACCTTGTAAATGTTTTGAAAGTTCCCTTCGTAAATCATGCCACTAATATCTTACACTCTCTGATCTAAAAAGATTAAACTTTTATTTCATCTGTATTTTTTTTTTTTTTTTTTTTTTTTGCCATAGATTGTATTGTAAGACATTCGACGATGCGCATATCAATCTTTCATCGGTGTGATGCTATGTAGTTTATGTCTAGTTTTTGAATTTAGCACATTTCAAGAATTCTACCCTTTATAACATGTTTCTCACTGTTTTAGTCCTATTGCGAGTTCTGCAGTAAATTTTATAGTAAAAAAATCCGCACAATCTCAAACGGTCATTGTAATAATATTCCTTTTATATCGGACTTGAGAGTTTTGAAAGCCGTGCAATCGCTTCTTTTAGTTCATTTATCGTTCGTTGGATCAGAAAGAAAATTGTGTCCATCAATATTAGATGTATTTATTTGTATAACTATTTTGTATGCACTCAGCTCGTATTAAGATTTGTTTTTACGCTTTGCTTCCTCCAAGCAATGATTTCTAGCGACTCATCCTCAAACAGCAGTTGCATTTCACACATAATGACTAACAACCTATAACCATCAGCACAGATAAGTCCCGCATATAATGTTACGTCAGGACTATGTCATTATGCTAGATTTAAAAGAAGCTACTGATCTTATACTTATTTCCATTTATTAATATTACACGATTTTAACACTTACATATAAAAGTACTTTTCTACACTTACAACTCAATTAACTTTCAACTAACTTATAATTCAATTAATTATCTTGATGAGCATGAAGTACCATTTAATTTTGGCACGGTGCTAGCGAATTTTGAATTGTTAACTTGTATGAGGTAGGAAACTCTTTGGGATTGGCATATCTGACTAGTTCAATATCATGACGTCGCCATTTAGTTATAATTGTTAGTTTAATGAACAAAATATTTAGTAACTCATTAAAACCTTAATAAAATATAGATAAACATCGAATTAAAAATCACGACTAAAGACCTCATCGAACTAAACACCTGTCACATATTTGACATCGAGTAAATGTGACGCTACTACAATGTTTTTTCAACGTTAAATCCTACAGATTGCAGGGGGGAAGTGTATGAAAAGTGGTCACGGGCACAATGAGAAGTACCAAAAAAATTTTAAATATATTTTTGAAGAAATCTAGAATTAACTCGATATATTTATAACAGAAATAGATTTTCAGTAGCTTCAAATATGCGAATAAAAAACTGAAGCTTATTCCGTCATATAATTCTTGATTAATGTTTAAGAAATTAAACACATTCAAATTTGTTTTGTTATTAGAAATTAATTTAATAATAGGGAATTTAAAGAAGAAGAACCCCTGAATTTTTGTTTTTGACAATATTGGAAAAGCAAAAATGAGATAGTTCCCATTACAATGGCTAATTCCGTTTTTATTTCTACGACATATTTGGTTGTTAAAATTTTTCTATGATTTTTTTTCTTTTTTTTTTTAGTTTGCCAGATTGAAATAGGACTATTGTAAACCGAGAAAATATACAGAAAAAAAAAGTATGCTTACTTTTAAACATCTATTTTAAACAGTGTAATGGATTAACGTTTTAAAAGTTACCACACTTTTAAAAAGAAATCTAACAGGTAAAATATTTCTTTTATGAATTTTAAAGCAAGATTTAATTTTAAAAGTTAAATTTGTTTTAAAAGCTAATTATTTCATTCATTGTTTTACACAAGTTTCGCAGTTTTCAGAAAAAATCCCATTCAAAATACTTTTTTTCAAAAATTAAATAGAAAGTGTATATAATTTGAAATATTGAAAAGAATGTTCTATTTGCCCACGTAACTGAATAGAGAACTTGGCATAATGCATTTATAAAAAGTAATAATTAAGTTTATTTTTTGTATAAAGAAAATTCACTGTAAATCAGTTACGCGGCGGGAAAGTTTTTAACAAAAGCTAAATAAATATTAAAAAAAAATCTTTTGAAACTTCCCACATAATTAGCTGAATAAGTTTTGTATTGTTAACGCAGAAACCTGATACAGATTAATTACATGGATTGAATAACAGTGTTTAATTATATTTTAACTATTGTTAACTTGCTATTTTTGCTAAAATAATTTAATGAAATTTACTATTTTAGTGAATCCATGTATTATGGAATCCATGAAGTAAATCCATGACTTTTTTAGAAAGATTAAATATGCTGAAAAAATGACGAATGTATCTTAATATTTGTGAAGAGTTATAATACACAATGCAAATTACTTTAATATATGGACGATTCTCCCCAATTAGGCCAAAATAATAATTCTATGAATGGGACTATTTCGAAAATCGAGAAAAATACAAAATAAAAGCTACACCTGTTATGCAATTTACACCAAAACATAATCGGCAATAATATTTATCATGGTAAGCCTAATTAATGAAGTTTAATAAAAATTTGTGAATTAGCTCATGAGATAGAGTTATTGCGGGAATCGGGAAAAATTCAGCATAGCTGCACCACCTATTGGGCGATTGAGATTAAATCGTAAATAGAATCACTTTATATCAAGGATTAAGTGAATCTAAAGTTTGATAAAAATCCATGCATTAATTCTTGAGATACAGCTATTGCAGAAATCGTGAAAAAGACAGCATAGAAGTGTCGCCATTTGAGTGATTTTCAACAAAACATAAACAGCATCTAGTCCTGTCAAGGACTAATCAAATCTGAAGTTTTGTGAAAATCCGTGCATTAGTTCTTGAGATAGAGCTGTTGGAGAAATAGGGAAAAAGGCAGCATAACAGCATCACCTATTGAGCGATGTACAGCAAAATGTAAACAGCATCCATTCACATTAAAGAATAACAGAATCTAAAGTTTGGTGAAAATCTGTGCAGTAGTTCTTGAGATAGAGTTATTGTGGAAATCGAGAAAAAGCACCATCTATTGAGAGATTTACACCAAAAATCAATTAGCATTAATTTATATCATTTATAAAATTTCCGTGCATTAGTTCTTGAAATGGAGAGCCTACAAAATTTGTGTCATATACAGACAGACAGACACACAGACAGACATTTTGTAAAGACATTTTTTTTGGAATCTCTGATCCTTAAAACCTGTAAATCCTTTAAAAACCAGAATTCAAAAATTTTCACGAATGCAATACTTTCTTCTTGTATAGATGCAAGAAAGTAAAAATAGCAAAAATCTGATACTGTGAAATAGAAGAAATGGTTGTGTTTTTTAAATTTTAATAAATGATTTTTGTGTACGGTTGATTTAAAAAAAAGTCATTACTTTCAACCATTTTGTCATGATTTTTCGTTAATCGTAAATTTCAAGGTTAAAAAGTAAAAAAAGGCAAAAATGCGATACTACACTACTGGCCATTAAAATTGCTACACCATGAAGGCGACTTGCTACAGACGTGAAATTTAAACGACAGGAAGCAGATGCTGTGATATGTAAATGATTAGCTTTTCAGCGCATTCTGACAAAGCAGGTGCTGGTAGCGACACTTACAATGTGTTTAAATGAGGAAATTGTTCAGCCGGTTTCTCACACAGAAATTGCATTTGAGCGTTGTTATCTGGTAAAAATATTCTTGTGAGGCCTCGTGTAAGAAGGAGAAATGCGTACCAGCATGTTCCTGACCTTGATAAAGGTCGAATTATAGCCTACCGGGATTGCGGTTTATCGTATCGCAGTGTTGCTGCTCGTGTTGGTCGAGATCCATTGACTGCTCGCAGAATATGGAATCGATGAATTCATGACATTAATACATAACGTCCTACGGGATCTCAACGACCCCCTATCAGTGGCAGCCGACAAGACAGGCATGTTATCCGTATGGCCGTAATGGATCGTGCAACGACATCACGAGCCTTGAGTCAAGAAACGGCGTCATTTGCAAGACAAAGAGTGTCTGCACGAACAGTTAGACCATGTTTGCAATAGCATGGACTCTCAGCTAGGAGACCATGACTGCGACTTCCCTTGATGCTGTGTCATAGACAGGAGCGCCTTCAATTTTGGGATCAAGGACGAACCTTGGTGCACGAATGGTGAGGAGTCACTTTTTTCAGATGAATCCAGGTTCTATTTACAACATCATGATGGTCGCATTCATGTTTGGCAGCATCGTAGTGAATGAACTTTGGCAGCGTGCATTCGTCATCGTGGCTCATCACCTTGCGTGATGGTATGGGGTGCCATTGGATACACGTCTCGGTCATCTCTTGTTCACATTAAAGGCACTTTGAACAGTGCACGTTACATTTCTGATATATTACGACCCGTGGCTCTACCCTTTATTCGAGACCTGCGAAATCCTACGTTTCAGCAGGATAATGCCCGACCGCATGTTTCCAAAATTGTTCGGACCTTCCTTGATACGGAAAACGTTCGGCTGTTGCCCTGGCCAGCACATTTCCCGGATCTCTCACCAATAGAAAACGTCTGATCAATGGTTGCCAAGCGACTGGCGTCAATCACTACGGTTGATGAACTGTGGCATTGTGTTGAAGCTGCATGGGCATCTGTACCTGTACATGTCATCCAATCTCTGTTTAACTTAATGCCCAGGCGTATAAGGGCTTTTATTACTGCCCGAGATGATTATTCTGGGTACTGATTTCTCAGGATCTATGCACCCAAATTTCTTGAAAAATTAATCACTTGTTATTTCTATCATAATACGTCTGTCCAATAAATATCATTTTGTTATCTGCATTTCTTCCTGGTGTAGCAATTTTAATTGCCAGTAGTGTATAAAATAGTTGGAATGTTTATGTTTTTTAACCACTTCATCGTTAGCAGATATAGGGAGACATTTTTTTTATTCTCAATTTATCTCGTGGAAATTATTGAAGAGATTAAATTTCAGTGATTGAATTTTATGCACATGAAGGACTGAATCTGAAAATCACGATCATTTTTAACAGTCACGTCAGAATATTTTGAAGATCTTAAATTACAGCTAAACAGCTCAGGGGTCCGATAAAGGAGGGGAGAAGTAAAAGTTTACTTTGAACCATCTTAACATTGAAAAAAAAGTTCCCAGCGCAATTTCTGCTCAAAAAGCATAATCCTCAATTTTAAATTTTCCGTTATAAAAATTTTTAACAAATTTAAACTCAATTTTCCCCCAAATCAAGCATTCTTTTGAAAGAAAATCCCCATTTGCGAAAAAAAAAAAAAAAAAAAATTGAACTTAAGAGAGTTTTTCATGTATATTCAAGGCTAACTGACGAGAATAGGCAACACATTTTACAATGACAAGCGCGTTTACACTTGTTATTTAAATTGTTGACAATCGATGATGCTGACCGATCATTACATTAGCTCCTTTTACACTTTTTATACCAATAATTTTTTCAAGGTTAAGACAATCTCTAATAAGCTGGGGTTTGAATGAATCTGAGATGATGTTGGCACTATCTGCTTCTACCTGATTAAGCTATGAAACATTATTATTAATTTTTATCACCCCTAAATAAGACATATCTAATGCGAAGCATCTATTTTATATCAATCACTGTGAATTTATTATCATTTTCCAAATGAAAATCGAATTCAAAACAGATTTAGTATTGGCAAATGTCTGAAAGTAAAGAATGTAATTGCGAAAACAATTCCCCAAGTTTTTCCCCAAAAATGTTCATAGTCCCCAAACACGTCCGCAAGAATTTCTTGTCCCCAAAAAATTCTCCTAAACGTTTAAAATTCCCCAAAAGGGGGACAAAATCCCCAATCTGGCAACACTGATTGAAATTTACCATTTTCAAAAAATCCTGATTTGATGATTAAAAATTAAGATAATTTTTTCGATTCAACACTAAAAAATACATAAAATCAATTACCAAGTTTAAAAACACAACAACCACACCTGTTTTATACTATCAGTCTTATACTATTTTTGGATTTTGAACTTTGAAAATTCCGATTTGCAAAAAATACTTACGAGAACGTTGAAACATGAAGGCCATTTTTGGGGCTGCAAAATACATTAAAATCATTTGTCAAAAGTTAATAACATGATACAAATAAAATTTTGCAGTCTTGTGTATAATCATTCAAAAACTTAAGAACAAAAACTTTATTTTCAATACAATGTACTTGAAATCAAAATAGCTTGGAATTTGAAAAATAGAATGGTGTTAGCTATTAATTTAAAGATTTTTTTCCAAGAATGATTTTTTAAAAACTCCTCTTAACTGCAAAGTATGTCTTACCGATATTTCCGAATAGAAATGTTATCTTCATTAAAAAAAAAAGTCTGCTTTTAGATAAAACGAGAATTAGTAGAAAATAGTATATCAAAATATTGGAGAAGACAGTTATGATACGAAATATGAAGGGCTACGATGATTTAAAAAAGGCCTGAAATCTCGATTATTCTGAAACTATCTAGGCAAGAAAAAAATGGTATTTAGGGAATGCAGTTAGGATCTAAATGTCTAAAACAATTTATGAAAATTATTTTTTTTTTGGGGGGGGGAGGGGGAGATTTATTTATTTTATTTTATTGAGTATCATGAATCAAAATATAAGTTCTTTTTGATAGCATCATTTTTATGTAGAAATGCAAATCCCTTAAATTAAATTAGAATTTACTAAGCACAAAACATGAGTTGAACACTATGCTTGAATAAAATTACATTAGGAAAATTTATCGAACGGAAGTTCTCTAAATGCCAATTAGAAACAGTTTATAAAAACTATTTTTAAGGGTGTGAAATGCATTTATTGTTTTTTACTTAGTATTATGAATAAAAATGTATATTTTTCTATGGAATAAGTCATTTTCTTAGGGAAATGCAAATTGCATATAGTAAATTATTATTTACAAAGGACAAAACATGAAATGAAAAGTATTTGAAAGTAAAGTTACAATAAAAAGATTTATCAAAAAGGAAGCTTTCTAAACGCTCGTTAAAAACAGTTGTAAAAATGATTTTTAAGGATGTGAAATACATCTGTCATATTTAATTTAATATTATGAATGAAAATCTATATTCTACGATTGAACCCGTCACTTTTTTTTTATGGAAATGCGAATTGCATAAGTAAGTTAGTATTTACGGAGTACAAAACATGGAATAAAAAGTATCTGGAAGTAAAATCACAATAAAAAGATTTATCGAAAAGGAAGTTTTCTATATGCTCGTTATAAACAGTTTATAAAATCAGCTTTTAAGAATGGGAGATGGATTTGTTTTATTTTATGTAGTATGAATGAAAATGTATATTCTTCTATTGAAAACGTTATTTTCTTATGGAAATGCCATTCGCATAAAATAAATTATTATTTACGGAGTGCAAAACATGGAATGAAAAGTATCTTTCAGAAAAATCAGTATGAAAAGTCCTTTTGGCCAGTGCCAGGAGGAATTGGCAGCTTTTATATTTGTTGGTTTTTAAAATTTTGCAAGTTTTACACGAAGCAAATTTAAATCAACTTTTAAGAAGCTAAAATGCAACGAACCCGATAAGAGAATATTCGTCAAAACTGAATTTGAATGAGAATTGCGCCAAATTAGTAAGCTACAGCCAAGTTGGCATTATTTACGGTAATCATATACTTATTTTTGGTCGCCAAATTTGGTGATATTTCGTCAAGTGCCGCCAAGCTAGTCGAAAATTTGAAGATAATGAATATTGTTATTAGTAATAATTAAGCATTGCGCGACAATGCAAAGGCAAATGGCCGCCATTTTGAAACTAAATGGCGGATGAAGCTGATCAACGAACTCGGTCGAGACATTGGCATGTATTTTGCTTACAAAAATTATCATAAAAATCTGTTAATAAATACGAAAGTAATCGTATGACATAAATCATATATAAAAATGTATATACATCTATATATATAAAAGAAAGTCTGGATTTCGTATTAATCACAGCACAAAAAAATCTATCGAACCAAAAATCTTGAAAATTGGGGTAAAAGTACTTATAACATCGAGCGCTGCTAAGAAGGGATTTTCGAAAATTCCCCCCCCCCCCTAAGGTTGGAAAAAAAAAAGAACGAACTTTTAAAAAGTTCCTTAAAAATCGGCTTTTATAGTTGTTCTTCAACTGATATCATATTTTAGTGTATTTTTTCATGATGAATCGAATGGTACTAAGCAAATTCTTTTAAATCCATTAGTTCGTGAGATACTTCACATTTTCCAAATTTGGCGATGTCTTCGGCGCAAAAACTTGAAATTTTCAATCCTTATCTATATATTTAAAAGAAAGTCTGGATTTCGTATTAATCACAGCACAAAAAAATCTACCGAACCAAAAATTTTGAAAATTGGATTAAAAATAGTTGTTATAACATCGAGTGCCGCTAAGAAGGGGTTTTCGAAAATTCCACCCCTAAGGGGGGGGGGGTGGGGTAGAAAAAAGAAAGAACTTTTAAAAAATTCCTTTGTAGTTGTTCTTCAACTGATATCATAATTTAGTGTATTTTATCATGCTGAATCGGATGGTACTAAGCAAATTCTTTTAAATCCATTAGTTCGTGAGATACTTCAAATTTTCCAAATTTGGCGATTTCTTCGGCGCAAAAACCTGAAATTTTCAATCCTTATCTATATATATAAAAGAAAGTCTGGATTTCGTATTAATCACCGCACAAAAAATTCTACCGAACCAAAAATCTTGAAAATTGGGGTAAACATACTTCTTATAACATCGAGTGCCGCTAAGAAGGGATTTTCGAAAATTCCAAACCTAAAGGGGGTAAAAAAAATAACGAACTTTTAAAAAATACCTTAAAAATTGGCTTTTGTAGTTGTTCTTCAACTGATATCATATTTTATTGTATATTTTCATGATAAATCGAATGGTACTAAGCAAATTCTTTTAAATCCATTAGTTCGTGAGATACTTCACATTTTCCAAATTTGGCGATGTCTTCGGCGCTAAAACTTGAAATTTTCAATCCTTATCTATATATATAAAAGAAAGTTTCGATTTCGTATTAATCACAGCACAAAAAAATCTACCGAATCAAAAATCTTGAAAATTGGGGTAAAAGTACTTCTTATAACATCGAGTGCTGCTAAGAAGGGATTTTCGAAAATTCCACCCCTAAGGTTGGTAAAAAAAAAGAACGAACTTTTAAAAAGTTCCTTAAAAATCGGCTTTTGTAGTTGTTCTTCAACTTATATCATATTTTAGAGTATTTTTTCATGATGAATCTAACGGTAATAAGCAAATTCTTTTAAATCCATTAGTTCGTGAGATACTTCACATTTTCCAAATTTGGCGATTTCTTCGGCGCAAAAACCTGAAATTTTCAATCGTTATCTATACTAATAATATAAAGAGGAAAGATTTGATTGTTTGTTTGTTTGAATTGAATAGGCTCCTAAACTACTTGACGGATTTGAAAAATTCTTTCACCTTGAAAAGCTATACTATTTCCGGTGAACATAGGCTATATTATATTTTCAAAAAAATTAGATATCGTTACTAAAATGCCAATAATGTAACCCAAGGTGTAGAAAAATGACCTTAAAAAATCCTTACATCGCGTGCGCTGTGAATACTACTGATTATAATCTATATACATAAAACAAAGTCGTGTTAGTTACACTATTTATAACTCAAGAACGATGGTGGATCGATTTTTATGAAATTTTTAATGGAGGTGTCTGACACCTTAGATTAACATATAGGCTACTTTTTACCCGACTATCTAAAAGGAGGTTAATATTTTTAGTAGTTGAATTTAATGGGATGAAGTGATAGTAACAATTTGCGGTATCAGTAGTGACACGGGACTGGGCGACTTGCTCTACCCGAAGCAAAGCGAGGGCGGGCCGCTAGTATATATATATAACATACAAATCAACATTTGGACAGAGGGTAGTTTAGGAGTCTGGGGTAGAGGTCTGTACGGGCCGGCCCGTAGGAAAGTTATTTCGGCCCGGCCCGTTGTAAAACTCAAAAGTTCGGCCCGGGCCCGGCCCGTACAAAAATCAGCGAAAACAGGCCCGGCCCGTTACAATTTCTACGATTTCTAAAAAATTCAGATTTTTATCATATAACTAAAATTTTTTTAAAGAATACTGCATACATATCTATGGAATGATTTTACAGTATATTTTACAGCAAATACACAATAACAACATTAATGATTACTTAGATTCTAGGTTTTCAAACATTTGAATAAAGATTCATTGAAAAATTAATATGGCTTAGAATAAAAGAAAAAAGAATGAAAGCTAAAAACATTGTTAATTTTGAAGCTGTTTAATAAAAGAAGATTTATAAATATATTTCTATATCATTTTATTACAGATTTCAAATCCAAATTCATTCTTAAATTCAAAGAAGCTCCTTTCTGATACATTTCTATATTCATTTTTTTTTTCTCAGAAACGTATAAGATTAGCAGATATCTTTATTCAGAAACTATATAATCGAATGGCGTTATCCATTTTTTGATACAACCTATTTAAGAATACTGCAAACAAATAAAATACTGTCATAATTAGCGTTTTGAATAGAATTTCCGGAAGCAATAGCAAGGGAAGGGAGAAAAACTTGCAATCATTTGAGAAACTATTATATCTCAACAAGGTTATACAAGTATTTTATTTACCAAAAATGAAAAACGCTATTCGATTCCAAATCCCTCCAACAGTTAGGCTTATCACTTTTATACTTTTACAGTTT
Organism: Maratus speculifer; assembly: GCA_964019185.1. Classification (NCBI taxonomy): domain Eukaryota; kingdom Metazoa; phylum Arthropoda; class Arachnida; order Araneae; family Salticidae; genus Maratus; species Maratus speculifer. The sequence continues at coordinate 280,509,487 of OZ025298.1, read as the reverse complement.
AAAATTAATCAGAAATTGTGTCAAACTTTCGCATTACTGAGAAATTAATTTAAAAATCATCAAGAAGTATATATCCGAAGACTAAGCAAACATAAGTTCTTTATCGCTGTTAATAATTTTACAAATCATGTTTTCCGCCAATAATTAAGTCTAGTACCGGTCCGGCCAGTCTATATGTAGAAAAATAATGCAAGCGTGATCTCGGACCGGCATGAGTCAGCTAAAAAATATATTAAAACGGGTTACACATAATGTAATTCTCCGATGCCGATACACTGTGCATTTTTATATTGATGCTGTCAAACTAGTATGGCTGTTACGAAATTGTTATATTCTATTAATTATTCTCGATCAACAGTTCTAATATTGTGGTTCAGTGTAATTTAAATCTAGATCAATCACAAATCTTTGGACGATACAAAATATTTAATAAAATAAAAACATAAAATAAAGGTTTGAAAAATATTCGACGTTCTATTACATCTAAGAATCTAATATCAACTACAAGATTATTTCATTTCAGTTTATAAAAGAGTCTATACTTTAAAAAACGTCCAAGCTGGCTAAATACGATGCTCGCTAATTAGCCGGAACATCCCGCCCGGCGTTGGACGACTGTCCAACATCATCATAAATAGGCAATGGAACAACTCCTGTGATGTTCCTATGTAGTATACCTGTGGAGGTCTTGAGATCGACGACGCGGACATGTCCATCGTGTCCTTTGTAGGTCTTCAAAACTCTTGCTAACCTCCAGTTGTTGAACTCTTCGTTTCTATCTTTCAGTAACACGAGTTGACCATCTTGAAAATTTTGCGAGGTCTTTTTCCATTTACTTCGAACTCTCAACTCATTTAAGTATTCTCGGTTCCAGCGTCTCCAGAACTGCTCTTTTATTCGTTGAACTAAGGTCCATCTAGAAGAAAAAGGCAAAGAATCTAAAACTTCATTATTATCAGGAATATTTAGAAGAGGACCTCCAGTAAGGAAGTGACCAGATGTCAATGGCTCAAAATCGTTAATATCTGTAGATAATGGAGTTAATGGTCTTGAGTTCATGACGGCTTCAATTTGGGTTACAAGTGTTGTCAACTCTTCAAAATTTAAGATAGAGGATTTAGTTATTTTCAAGAGTATTCTTTTCATAGCTTTAATATTCGATTCCCATAGTCCACCGAAATGTGGAGATGCAGGTGGTATGAAGTTCCATTTTATTCCCTCATCTGCACTAAATCTCTGAATTTCTTCCGAAGCACAAATTTGGTAGAAGAATTTTAAAAGAGCACAAGTACCCTTAAAATTGGTGGCATTATCACTCCATATAACAGAGGGTTTTGATCGTCGAGAAACAAATCTTAAACAGGCTAAAAATGCTTCTGTGGTCAATTCTGAAACAATTTCCAGGTGTACTTCTTTAGTAGAAAAACATATGAATATAGCAACGTATGATTTTATTTTAATCTTTGATCGCTTCAAGTTAGGTTTTGTTATAATAGGACCAGCTAGATCTACACCTGGCTTCTCATATGGTCTAGATGGTACAATTCTATCACGAGGTAAATTACCCATAATTTGTTGAATAGTTTGATGCTCGGATCGAATACATGTTATACACCTACTTATAATTTTTTTTACTTGGCTTTGACCAGATGGTATCCAATAAAACTGTCGTAATAATGATAGGGTTGTCTGAGTACCCGAATGCAGGAATTTTCTATGAAAATGTTGAATCAAGAATTTGTGAAATAATGAGACTTTGGTAAAATTAACTGATGTTTCTGTGATTCCGCTAAATTCGAAAATTTCAATCTTCCGCCGACCCTCAACAGCTCATCAGCATCTAGAAATACGTTTAAACTTAAGAGTTTACTGTTGTTTGGGAGAGGACGTTTTCCCTTTAAACACTGGATTTCAGTTTGAAATGCAGAATTTTGCACAATCTTTATCAGTCTCTTGATTGCATTTTGTAACTCAGAAGTATCTAAATAATCATATTTTCTACTTCCTGTTTCTAATTTACAGTTATTCAAAAATCTTAAACAATATGCAGTAACTCTTATTAATTTCATAAAAGACGAGTATCGAATTATTAAATCAATGTTTGCTTGATTTTTATCAACAACTGTTGATTTTACAGTAGCATTTTTCTTTAGTTTTAACTCATCTTTAGTTTCAGCAATGTCTAATGTATCAAATGAACTAGCCAATTTTGGCCAAAGAGATCTGTCTTTCTTTAACCATTGGGGACCTTCCCACCAAAGATGGCTATTTTTCAACTCTGGAACTTTCAAGCCTTTAGTAACAAAATCGGCAGGATTATCTTGTCCAGGACAGTGAAACCAATTTGATGGATCACTAAGATTTCTGATTTCTTTTATTCTGTTTCTAACAAACATTTTGAATCTTTCTGACTCTTCCTTAATCCAATACAATGTAATAGTTGAGTCAGTCCAAAAGTAGCGACTTACAGGAAAAACTAATTCTTTAGCAATTTTATGACAAAGTCTAGCAGACAAAAGGGCTCCTAAAAGTTCAAGACGAGGTATAGAAACAGTTTTTAAAGGGGCGACTCTACTTTTTGCTGCTACAAAACTGGTAACTATGCTCTTGTTCTTTAAAACTGCTCTAAGATATACTACTGTACCATATGCCTTTTTTGAGGCATCTGAAAAACTATGTAATTCAAAACAATCAACTTCATCAGGAGCTATATCAGACAAATAATATCTGGGGATGCTAATACTATTCAGTTCCTTTATTTCTTCAAACCATGCATTCCATAAATTGTCCAAACGCTTTGGTAAATTCTCATCCCAATCGAGGCTTAAACACCAAACTTCTTGAATTAAGCATTTGATTATAATGGTATAGGGGCTAAGAAAGCCAATTGGGTCGAAAATACGACCAACAGTTTGCAATAAATAGCGTTTAGTATTAAGTCTCTTCGAGAGGAAATTTTCCATATTATGAATTTTAAATGACAATGTATCATTATCTGGGTCCCAAGAAACCCCTAAAACTTTTGAATTTACCAAGTGCTGATTACTAAGATTAAAATTATCAGTTGCGTCATCAGTATGCAAACCATATTGTTCCCATTTTTGACGTAATTCATACGAATTAGTTTTCCATTTTCTAAATATCATTGAAGCTTCTTGGAAGATTTCATAAGCTTCCTTACTAATTTTAAAAGCTGATTCAACATTTGGTTGACTGCTGATAAAGTCATCAACATATAAGGATGAATTTAAAATATCAAAAGATTCAGGAAATGTTTCTACATACTTTCGTAGGTGGTGCTTGATAGTAGCTGCAAGAAAGAAGGGGCTTGACTTCACTCCGAAAAGTACTCTCTTGAGTCTAAATATTTTAAATTCCTTACCTGGATCTTCAACCCATGGCTCATCATCCCAAAAACATCTTGTGAAGTCCCTGTCTGCTTCATGAATTTCGATCTGCAAAAAAGCTTTCTGAATGTCTGCGGTAACCGCTACTGGAAAGTTTCTAAATTTGATTAAAAGACTGAACAGATCGGGGATAAGATTTAAACCAGTATATAAACAGTCATTTAGTGATAATTCACCTTTAGAATGGGCGCTTGCATCAAACACAATTCTAAGTTTAGTTGTGGACTTATCTTCTCGAATCACTGCTCTATGGGGCAAGTAAAATGTATTTACATCAGATGAGTTTTCAACAGGTTCGATGATATTCTCTGCTAAATAACTGTCCAGAACAGATTTATATTCTGAGAATAACGAAGGATCGTTTCTAAAGTTTGTTCTCAACTTTAAAAATCGTCGATGCGCCACTTCGCGATTGTTATTAAGGGACATTTTTAAAATTTTCTTCCATGGAAATTTTACCTTGTACCGATTATCTTTAAAAACAATACTAGACTCGAAGTCAGATATGACGTCATTATCTACATTAGAAATAGTTTGAGTTTCGGATTCAATTCCTAAGCTTTCCAGTTGCCAAAATTCTCTAATTTGTTCAGATAAATCCTTTTCTTCAACTATAATTTTCATGCTAAATAATTCATTGGCTGATCCCATATAACCCTGCAAACATCAGCCAAAAAGAGTTTCAGTAGCTACGAGATTATCCTTTAGTCGTTTAATTCTACCAGTTACAACATTATAATAATTATCGGTACCTATTAAAACTGCAATTTGTTGATTACTATATTCATGACTGTCAGCTAGTTGTAAACCTTTCAATTTATTATATGATTTTCGAACGTATTTATCAGGAGTGGGTAAGCAAGCAGCTGAAATCTGATCTGTTTCAAGGGCTTCGATTTCAATGTTCAAAGAGGATTGATCCCTATTTTCTAGTTTTACTTTTACAACATTATATGTTTTCTCAGTCGCCTTTTCGTCTCCAAAAGCATAAACTGATAAGGTTTCCTTTCTAATAACTGGCAATTTTAGCTTTTGTGAAATATCGCAAATTATAAATGTTCTCATACTGCCGTTATCTAATGAAATACGAACTGGTTCATTTTTATCAGCTTTCAAATCTTTTATTATTGCTGAACAAGTTTGTAAAAATATATTGCAATAGGTGTTTTCGTCTGGTACCTTACTAGTGGAAGTGTTATCACAATGAGAAATGGATACGACACTTTTATCAACATTTACTTTTGAATGATTTTCTAATTGGAAACAAATAGCCCTACTATGTTTTTTACCGCAAATATCACACATTTTGGTTTCTCCACAGTCCTTAATTCCATGTTTACATTTTAAACACAAAAAGCATCTTCCTTGCTTTTTTAGTAATTCTTTTTTCTCAGCCAAGGTTAATGATTCTCAGAATTCGCTATTATGCTCAACACTATTACAAAATATACATGGATTTTTGTTTACAGAAGCCATTAATTCAGCTGAAACAATATTTTGTTTATAACCTTTCGTAGTATATTGATATTTCGACTTAAATTTTGATTGTTTATCTGAAAATTTTGGTTTGTATTCATTCTTGTTATCATTAGAAAACGATTTTTTAGAATCTAAATCATGGATAGTTAATACCCTTTCTCTACTCTCAATTTCATTTTTAAGAAAACTCATAAGATTATCTATATTCCACATTTCACCATTCTTTAGATGTCTATTAAATTCTAATGTTAAATCTGGAGGTATTAACTTCAATAATATTGGGCAAAGCAACCCACTGTATGTATCAGACTTTATACCCAACGACTCTAACTTTCGAATTTGTACTAGACATTTATCATACAAACATCTTAAACCATAAGTGTCAGAAGAACTTTTCAAACATTTCATATTTAATAAATTATTTAGATGAGCGTGTACGAGCATATCATGTCTATCAAACCTTTCTTTCAAGAGCGATACAGCCGCCGCATAATTATTTTCTGTCAAACTAAATCCACTGATTGTGTTTGCAGCCGATCCTCCTACCAAACTTTTCAAATAGCTAAATTTCTCAACATCGGTAAGACTTGGATTTTTGTCTATAGCTGTTTCAAATTCATTCCAAAATTCCAGGAATTTATCTGGTTCACCAAAAACTCGACTTATTTATAGTTTAGGCAGCTTTATTTTCTTGAATTCGGTAGAAACAGGACATGCCCGTACTGAATCAATATTATTAGCATTAACAACATTTGCATTTGTACTCAAACTTTTAATCTTGAAGTTTAATTTACATCTATACGATATCACTTTCTGATCGTATTCATCAATATTTAAAATTTCATTTTCAACATTTTTAGCATTTAATAAACTTAAAATGTTATTATCTAGTTGTTTAATAACATTAAATTTGGTATTTAATTTATCAAGATTCCTCAAAATATGTCACAGAATGTTCTGAAAATAATCATCAATATCTTCTATTAACTTATTTAAAAGATTTCGATGCGTGTCACGCATCTTTCTTTCCTTATTTTCATTCATTGTATAAAATAAAATACAACAAAAAGTCAACTCACCAATCTGTCATCAAAACGAAAGCATTTTTCTAATTGCGCATTAGCTTGAAATCCCGAATTCTTGCCGGTCCGATGCAACAATGTTACGAAATTGTTCTATTCTATTAATTATTCTCGATCAACAGTTCTAATATTGTGGTTCAGTGTAATTTAAATCTAGATCAATCACAAATCTTTGGACGAAACAAAACATTTAATAAAAAAAAAACCATAAAAAAAAGGTTTGAGAAATATTCGACATTCTATTACATCTAAGAATCTAATATCAACTACAAGATTATTTCATTTCAGTTTATAAAAGAGTCTATACTTTAAAAAACGTCCAAGCTGGCTAAATACGATGCTCGCTAATTAGCCGGAACAATGGCCACATTTATACTTATTCTCGTTAAAACCATTTTCGTTGAAAATAGCTCATATTTTATCGTTCCTGCTTAAATCTTGAGAATGGGCCGGCAGGCCCGAAATTTTTTTTATCGGCCTGGCTGGCCCGTTCAATTTTTTTGCCGGCCCGGCCCGTTAGAAAATTCGAAACGATTCCGCCGGGTACGGGCCACGAGCCAAGCCCGGGCCCGTGCAGATCTCTAGTCTGGGGGTCATGATCGGTGAAAATATTCCAAAATTTTCCGGAAGTGCTTTCCTCCGGACGACTACAATACGTAGTTTTTTACTTTATGTATGTAATAAAAGCTACCTAAAAGATTTATCGAAAAGAAGTATCTAAATATTCGTTAAAATCAATTCATTAAATCATTTTAAAAAATGTGAAATCCATTTATTTTATTTTATGTAGTATTATGAATGAAAATGTATATTTTTCTATTGAACAAGACATTTTTTTTATTATGAAATGCAAACTGCATAAAATAAATTAGCATTTACGGAGTACAAAACGTGGAATGAATAGTATGTGGAAGTAAAATCAGATTAATCCTTAACAACTATCATAAAAAAAGTCGCATAACTACTGTGAGCGGTCTATCAGACTGCTTAATCTTAAGATGAATAAAATGTTAAATTAACTCAACAAATACTATTTTTGTATTAAACTTTATATACAAGTCTATTGTAAATAAAATTCAGCTATTCAAAAAGTTTCTAGAGGTAGTATTAAAGCTCCACACGGAACAAAATTTGACCGGTATCAATAGTTAAACTAAAAATTAGGAGTTAAACTCCGAAACATGAAAAACGTAGCCGTCTGTGAGACCGCTAACAGTAGTTAAGGGTTACGAAGAATTGCCGAACAGGAAGTTCTCTAAATGTTCATTAAAATTAGTTTATAAAATCAATTTTTAAGGATGTGAAATATATTTATTTTATTTTATTTAGAATTTTTAGTGAAAAGGTGTATTATTTTACCGAGCAAGTCGTCTTTTGTTAATGGAAATGCAAATTGTATAAAGTAAATTAGTGTTTTCAGACCATAAATCTTGGCAGGACCAGTAAGTGAAAGTAAAATCACATTTAGAAGATTTATTAAAAAGGAAATTTTCTAAATGCTCACTAAAATCAGTTTACAAAATCAATTTTCAAATAATATGCGAAATGCATTACTTTTATTTTATTCAGTATTGTGCATGAAAATGTAAATTCTTCCATTGAACACGTCATTTTCTTATGGAAATGCGAATAGAATAATGTAAATTAATATTTAGGGAACATAAAATATGAAATGATCAGCATGTGGTAGTAAAACCATATTCAGATTTGCCTAATAGAAAGTCCTTTAGCTCGTGGTTGCTCGTGGTAAAGTTATTCAATGGACATGAAACCAGAAACCACAGGGCGAAATATTGAATATATGACTTTTTGAACCAATGTATACACTGGTTCAAAGATTCATATATTATTTATTTAATAATGATTTTTTCTTATTAAAAAATATTTTATTACGACCACGATTGTTACAAAATCGTATTATTTTCATAGAGATTTCAATTTGGCGATACTTAAATGAGGTCTCCGAGTTTTATTCTCATAGCGATAATAAATAAATAAATAAATAAATAGATAAAAATAAAAACAGAGTAACAAATAAAATTTTTAAAATGTGAAATTGACATCATTTTGATATAGTTGCAGTAAATTATTTTAGTTCTACAGAACGCATATGCACAGAAAATCTGTATGTTAAACATAAAGTCATTAATAGTGACAAATGTTTTACTGATGTACTTTGAGTAGAGCGCTGAAAAAAAATAAGGACCATCAACAAATACAGTAAATTTCTTATTTTAATATAAAAAAGTATTATCACTGAAAAAATTGTACACATAAATTTCCACAAGTTTTGTCATTTGTTTTAAATTACAATAATAGATTTTAAAAAATAAGCAAAAATTATTTTCCAGAATATACAGAATTGTAGAACAAAGTTTAAGACCAATTTATTTAAAAGCAAAATTATAAATGTAAATAACTTGTACATTCATTTTCAATGTTTTCGTTGTTTACCATTAATTAAAAAGACTTCCAAATGATTTTTCTTTTTTGAAGAGATAGTCGAGATTTTTAAATGTTGGAATGGGTATTTTTTCCATATTTCCTAAATGGTTGCTTTTAGTTCATCAATTGAATTTGATTTATTTCTGTTGGAATAAATTTGACAAACCAAGATTACACACAAAGTGTTTTCTGTAGAATTAATGTCCAAACTTTTTGATGGTATGTCTAAAGATTTAATGTTTTTTGCAGATGATCAGCTGAAGAAGATATAAACTTGCGAATAGAAGAGTTATCTCCACTTTCACAAAAACTCTTCAATATACACTAAATTTCTCTTCATTTTTCAACAAATAATTTCTCCTAAAGTACTCCTAGAAACATGTTTTATCAAAGGATGCCTCAAATAAGTCTGAAAAAGCGGGAGAAATTCAGTTCATTCCCATCACGCATGCGCTCTATCAATATTATAATACGAATTTATTTAAAATGGAAAAACCAAAAATTCTATACATTAAGATATATAATTTAATTGAAAAAAAAAATGTTTTCGAATTTAAAAATAAAAAACAATTACTTTTCTTATTTATTCAAAATTATTCACAATTTATTTTTTAAAAGTTAAGGTGAAAAAAAAGTAATATATATAAGCAAGTTTATATACCGGGTGATCCAGAAGTTTTGGGAGTTTTGAAAAGTTAATAATTAGGAAACTATGTATAATACAAAGGTCCTGTTTTCAGATATATGCTCAGAAACATGTGGGATTTTTGTTTAGAAGGAATTTTTTTAAATATATATAGTTACCATTTTTAGCAACAGGTGGCGTTGTTGTATAAGGCTGAATGTACCTATGCCAAGCGTTATATAGACACATGTGTTCATTGCGAAACTTCTTTTCTATGATATAAATGAGATTTCGTTTTAAGGGTGGTTTATGTTCAAACATTTTTTGTAAGGTAGTTGAAATTGCATTGTAATTGAAATTTGATACAAAATTTGATGAGGAACTGCAATGTTTAGACATTGTCTAGACTATGTTTAGACACATCTTTGCATGTTGCGTTGTTTTCATATCGTACAATACGTCAAGTTAAAACTGCAAAAGAATCGATGGCCATTGCAAATGTGAAATGTTATGGTAAGCAAGATTTGAGAAAAAGGCTCATTTGGAGATCGTAATCGAAGCAGGAGATCCCAAATGTCTGTTAGAATCGTAAATTAGGTAGGATTCTATGCCAATACTCTGTGGAAATCATCAGTTCATCGTGAGTGCAGTACACTTGTGATATCACGATGAACTGAAATTTCTTCTGGAATTTCTTTCTGCTCTGAGGATACTGTGCACGCTGTTTTGCATCGGCTCACGGTGGAACTTATAAGTCATGAGCGTCATGATTAAATTTCGTAACCCTTGGACACTAATTCTTTCTTTTAAATGAGCTGTATCATACTATAAAAATAATACTATCAATTTTAGCGCCACCTGCTGTCAAAAAGGGCAACTAACATAATATGTTTTTTTCATCGAAAAAACAAATCCCACAAGTTTGTCAGCATTTCTGTGAAAACCGCATACTTCTATTGTTTATGGTTTTCTAATTATTAGCATTTTAAAAGTCCCGGGACTTCTGGATCACCCGGTATATATATATATATATATATATATAGAGAGAGAGAGAGAGAGAGAGAGATTCTTCTTATAAAAGTTCTTTCGAACACATAAGTAAATAAACTCGGAGGTAAATTAAATTCTGACACCGTTTTTAAACTTTTAAATGACTTATATTAAACGTTAATATTTACAAAAAAGATATTTACATATTAACCTTTTACAGGCCAAATTCAGATCCAGGCATATTTTAAATTACTTTTTTGTACATTATGCCTTCTAATGCTTTAGTTAAGAGATATTAGTGATTAATATGGTGGAATTTTTTTTTTTTATAATTTTCAGAATGTTCCCAATTGGGAACATCGGTCATTTCCGGCGGTCATTTTCCAGTGGCCATTGATAATTTTTATGATTTTCTGTAGATTTCCTCATAAATGATGGGAATGTAACTTATATTTCAAAAAATCAAGTTATTCTAATTCGAAAAATCTATTTCAAAAAATCATTTTTATGACTGATCATTTTCCAGTGGTCATTGGTCATTTTAATGATTTTCTGTACCTTGCCTCATTAATGATAGGAATAAAACTTCTATTTCAAAAAAGAAAGTCATTCTTTTACTATTTCTGCTAATTTTTTTTGGTCGATTTTCATTAAATTAAATTTTTAATAAATGCTTAAACTTATGTTCCCAATTGGGAACATTGGCCTGTAAAAGGTTAATATTTACAATTCGAACATTCAAAAGGAAACTTTAATTAAAACATCTTAATCGCGTCATCTTAATCAACATTCTTCTAAAGTCAACCCCAACTCTCTCCACATTCCATCCAACGATCTCTTCCGTTCATTTCTTTTTTCTTCGGCTTTTCGTCTGAATGGAGTTTTTTTCAGAAAATCGTCTGCTTTCTAAAGACCTTTTCTATCAGAGTTGCGATATGAAGAACCTTACAAGACATGATACTTGGCTGTTGGAGAAAGAATCGCTCCCACAACGGTCGTCCTGACTAGGCTTTCGTCCTCGAATGCTCGTCCCTTTGGAGGCAGCAGCAGTTGGATCATCTGGAAAAATAAAGAAAAAAAACACAGCAGCATCCAAAGTCTTAATTGAAAAAAAGAAGTCATTATTCAAATTGTTTATCAAAGCTTAGATTATTTCTTGAAAAAATTCATATATATTTTTTTTCGCGTCTTTTCGTCTTCTCTTTCTTACGTCCTTTCATCTTCTTTTATCTTACGTCTTTTCGTCTTCTTCTTTCATACGTCTTTTCATCTTCTATTACCTTACGTCTTTTCGTCTTTTCTTTCTTACGTCTTCCGTCTTCTTTTACCTTACGTCTTTTCGTCTTTTCGAGAATAAAGTTAAAATTCTATTAGTTGTCAGTCCAGAGGTTTGTCATAGTTGGTATAGTGTCACAATCGGTGAAATTCTTTTTTTTTTCAAGCTTCGTCCGTCCACGGCTTCATGTACTCTGCACATGTACTGGCGACCATGGGTCCTTCGTTGAATCCAAGTTTCTTTACATCGTAGGTGTCATTATTTTTTACTTTTATGACTTTGTACGGACCTAAATATTTTGGTTTTAACTTCAAACCTGGACCTTGTTGTGTGCGTTTTATAGCAACCACATCATTAATCTTAAATTTGTTAGCTTTCTTTCGTCTGAGGTTGTAAGTTTTACGGTTCTCTTCTTGGACTTTTAAAATCTGTTTTTTAGCATTTTTTCTCATATCTTCGCGATTATTTGTAAAATCAGATTGTATTTCAGCATTCAGAAGACTAGTAATTTCAATGTTATTTTTTAGTTTCATTTTAGTACCAAACATCAATTCAAAAGGAGTTGTGCTTATACTTCTCTGAAAAGTCGAATTTATCACCTGTTGGACGTTGCTTACATGTGTATACCATTTTTTAGGATTATCGACAGACAATTTAGACAGAACAGATATTATGACAAAATTTAGACGCTCAACTTGGCCGTTAGACCTGGGTAATCCAGTGGTAATCGGGATATGTTTAATATTTTCATTGATGCAATAATCTTCAAAAGCTTTAGAGGTAAATGCAGGACCTTTATCTGATATAATTCGAACTGGATTTCCAAAGATAGATTTTTGGATTTCTAATTTAGAAATTACTTCGGCAGCATCGGTAGATTTTGTGGGATACAACCAAACAAATTTTGTGAATGCGTCAATGACCGAAAGGATATGTTTGTAATTTTTATTAGTGCTTTCTAATGGACCTAAGTGATCAACATGGTACGTATGTAATGGAGTTTCTTCTTTTTCTATTGGGTGAAGTAAGCCTTCTTGTTTACCACATTTTCTATTAACTAAAACACAGGGAACACAATTTGCTATACATTTCTCAATTTTTTGTTTAACTTTAGGGATGTAAAAATCATTTTCTAAACTTTTCTCTGTTCTTGCAACTGCGTAATGACCTTTTTCGTGAGCGGCTTTGATTATATTCATTTGCATGTCTTCCGGTACAACTAATAAATCATTACCATTAACACATTTATAAAGAACATCATTTTTAACTAGATAATCATCATAAGATTTCACCTTTAGGATTTCTTTTATTGTTTTAATATGGTCATCGGTTTCTTGAGCTTGGATAATTTTAAAATTAAGCTATCTTGGATTACCATACAAATAGGATACCTACTTAATGCATCGACATGTCTCATACTGCTACCCTGTCTATGTTCAATAACATAATCAAAATCGGATAACATTATTGCCCATCTAGCTATTTTTGTACTCATTTCTTTTTTATCCATAGTCATTTTAAATGCATTACAATCGGTTACAATTTTAAATGGGATACCTAGCACATATACTCTAAACTTTTTCAGGGCTTCAATTACAGCTAAAACTTCTAATTCGTAACTAGTGTACTTCCGTTCAGCTTCGGTGGTTTTTTTACTTGCGAAATAAACTGGATGAAATTGATTATCTACTGGAGATTGTTGCATTAAAACAGCTCCATAGCCATCAATACTGGCATCACAATGGATTTCGGTCGCACTTTTGGGATTGTAAATTAAAAGTACTGGTTCTGACGACAAAATACGTTTGAGTTCATTAAAAGCTCTTTGTTCTTCTATATCGAATTTAAATTTTGAATCTTTTCTTAGCAGGTCACTTAACGGTTTAGCTATAACCGAATAATTTCTTATAAATTTTCGAAAGTATCCTGTCAATCCTAAATAACTTTGAACATCTTTGGTACACTTTGGTTCGGGAAAATTTATTACTGCTTTAGTCTTCAGTGGAGAGGGATACAATTTACCATTTATGATTCTATACCCCAAGAAATCAATTTCACGCTTCAAAAAATTGCATTTTTTAAGATTTAATTCTAATCCATATTCCGATGCAGTTTCGAGTACAAGTTTTAATTTTTCTAGACCTTCAGCTTCGTTTTTAGCAGGTATTATTAAATCATCCATATAAATGACAACAATGTGATCTTTTAATAGGTTTCGAAATACATTATAAATATACTTTTGAAAAACACTAGGGCTATTGGTCAACCCGAATGGACATTTCAAAAATTCGTATTGTCCTTCATGAGTAACAAACGAGGTGTATTTCCGCGAGTCTTCTTCAACATCTACATGAAAGAAACCGTTTTTCAAATCTATGGTGGTAAATACTTCGGCAGAATGTAATTGGTCTATTACATCATCAATAACTGGCAAGGGGAAATGCTCACGTACTGTCTTTTTGTTAAGACATCTGTAATCAACACAAAGTCTCATTGTGTTATCTTTTTTCTTGACTAACACAACCGGCGAAGAAAAATTAGAAGAACTTTCTCGAATTATTCCCTGAGCTAGCCACTCCTCAATTTGGTTTTCGACTATTTTTTTCTCGCATGGCGGTAATCTTCGAGGAGAAGAACAAACTGGGATTTCGTCAGTTAAATTAATTTTCATTTTAACATCTACTGTTTTAGTTTTAATTGGTACATAATTTTCAATTAAAGAGTATAACTCTGAACGTAATTTTTTGTCAGCAATGTGAGTTAAATCAATTTTAGGCTCATCCAAAACATTTACAATATTAACTAAAAAGTCATTAGACTGAACTTCAGCTTTAAACAGTTTCACTTTATTCTCAGAAATAGTTAATGTACCTTGATGAATAACATCAGTGCCAATAATTAAATCGAAATTAATGCAACTGTCTTTAACGACAAAAATAGTAACTTTAAATTTTGAACCATCTACTTCGATTTCTGAATTGAAACAACCTTCTGGTTTAATTGAGGCTTTTCCTAGACCGGTCAAAGAGATACTCGTAGGTCTTAATTCTACAAAGTTCTTCAAATTATCATAAATACTTTTCTTTAACAAAGTCTTTTGGCTACCAGTATCTATTAAAGAGATTAAACGCAAAGAATAAAGCTTTATCTCTTTCAGAATTAAATCTTGGGATGTAATAATGTTTACTTGTGACTGAGCATTTTTAACACTTGTATCTTTAGATTTATTACATTGAAATGATTTATGACCATAAGCGTTACAAGCAAAACAAAGCGGCCCTTTATCTTTATTTACACAGTTAATACTCTTATGATTATTCCCGCCACAATTAAAACAACGCATATTTGGCTTTACAGGCTTAAATTTGTTCTTAACTTCAACTTCGGATTTAATTTTAGGCTTAGCTCCTTCATATTTATGAAATTTAGCATTTTCATACTCCGATCTTATTTTTTCATAAATCTTTAATTTTTGTTTAAATTCAGCAATATTGGGACAACCATACAAAAAAGATTTTTTAGAAATGGGGTCATTAATTCCATTTATTACATACTGAATAAGGGCAGAATCTTCAATATTGCCTTTTGAGCATAATTGTTTCATATTTAAAAAATATTCATCTAACGATTCATGTGGTCTAATTTTTCTTTTGGACAGCAATTCGTGTAATTCAGCTGAATTGCACGTTTGACCAAATTCAGATATGAGTAGGGCTTTTAATTTAGACCACGAATTAATATTTGTTTCACTTTCAAGAAATAATTTTGCTTTGCCTGTCATACGGCGTTTAGCCAAAATCAATTTGTGCAAATCACTAACGTTAAATAATGAAACAATATCTTCAAAATCGGCAATCCATTTATTAATATTTTGTACTTGAGTACCTTCAAACATTGTAATCATACTTTCAATATCATTAATAGAAATGCTTGGTTTAATAACATAATCAGGAATTAGAATTTTCTGATTTTCATTACTTTCACAATTAGAACTACCAGAATCATTTCTCATATTATTCTCAAAAACAGTTGAAATATTTTTAGTTTTATCTTGTAAATCATCATTAAATTCATCAACACTTTCGTCATCACTAAGAGTACCTACATCGGCTATCATATTAATTTTTAAAATACTAAAATCACATAAACTAGAAATTATTCTGGCAGCAATTTCATCAAAAGTTCCCGAATTATTTATACACAAAACATTGCAAATGGTAATTAAGTCGTTAACAGAAAAATTATCTTTAATTTCTTTGAATTTAGTTTGATATTCATCGGAATCTACTTCAAACGTAAACCCAGTAAAATTCCGAATTCTACGTCGATTATTTCTGTCACCGATTTCTCCAAAAATTAATTTGTGCAATATCTTAATACTAGCTGATTTTTCAGTTTTCAAAGAAAACTCTAATTCCTTTAAATCAACTAATTTTTCCATTATTGAAAAGAAAAATGAAATAATAAACTCACTTCATAATCAGATGCTCAGCTTCACACATTTAAACAACATTGTTGTCGCAGTATCCAACAGCTTCATATCATTAAACATATATTCAAAAAAGATTTCCTCATAATAATTTCCAGCAAGGATTCCATCACAATTCTAAATAATAACGGCTTCCAGATTATTTAAAGTATATATATAAATTCCTTCTCTGTGGGCGTGGGTTCGAATCCCACTTCTGACACCAAAATTTATAGAGATTCTTCTTATAAAAGTTCTTTCGAACACATAAGTAAATAAACTCGGAGGTAAATTAAATTCTGACACCGTTTTTAAACTTTTAAATGACTTATATTAAACGTTAATATTTACGAAAAAGATATTTACATATTAATATTTACA